>JAHTLZ010000204.1:72918874-72962573 GCA_023846285.1 Phrynocephalus versicolor
CAGAGACCAGGTACTTGGAAAATGCGCTGGGACGCGCTTAGGTGGGCATGGTCGTACTTAATTTTTTTTAAAGTCCGGAGCTAGTGGGAAAACCATTTTAAGCTCTGCAACTGGGAGCCCTTTGCCTCGGATTTTAGGGGTCGTGTAAAAGCGCCCTAAGAGTAACACAAAAGGGAAGTGGAGAGAAGGTAAGGCTGGATCTATTTTTAGGTGATGTGAAGCAGATTTGCAAGGATTTCTTATACCCAATTATTTAAAAGAGGGCAACCAAAAAAATACATCTCCCACACCATTACACTGGTAGAAAAAAACTCAATTTATTTATTTATTTATTTATTTATTTTTGCATTTATATACCACTCCCATTTCCCAAAGGAACTCTGGGCAGTTCACACAATAGGCTTAAAAACAGACAACAGTAAAACAATATAAAATAGTAAAATAGTGCTGGGCAAGAGGCAAAAACTTATAACCATGAAAAAAGAGAAGGGGAAAAAACAACTTGGTACCACATTAGCAGTCACCAAAGGCATCCCTGAAAAGCCAGGTTTTAAGGGCTTTCCTGAAGGATGCCAATGAGGGAGCCTGGCGGATCTCACTGGGTAGCTTGTTCCAAAGCGATGGACCGGCCACCGAGAAGGCCCATTTTCGAGTTTCTACCCTATGGGCCTCCCTGGGGGTGTCAACCCGAAGTGAGAGAGCCATAGAGGAACGGGTGGCTCGGGCCAGCTCTGTTCGTAGGGAGATATCCTCTGCCAGATAATCAGGACCCAGGCCATGGAAGGTTTTGTAAACCAAAACCAACACCTTGAATCTTATACGGGAGGCAATGGGCAACCAATGCAGGCCAGCCAGAATGGGGGTGATGCGGCCAAACCTGCCTGCACCAATCACCAACCTGCCCGCCGCATTCTGTGCCTGTTGCAGTCGCCGAACAAGGTTCAAGGGGAGCCCCATGTAGAGAGCGTTACAATAGTCTATCCTTGACATGAGCAGCGCCTGCACCACTGTCCTCAGTGAGTTCCCATCAAGGTATGGGCGAATCTGGGCAATAAGCCTAAGATGGTAGAAGGCCGACCTGGTCACGGGTGCCACCTGGGATTCCAGGGACATATCCGGATCCAGGATGAGACCCAGACTCCTCACTCGTTCCGCCAGCTGGAGGGCGGACCCACCCAAGGTGGGAAGAGGACTACAGTACCCGTTCGGGCTTGAATGTCGACAGTTAACAGGAGCAGACATTTATCTGGGAACACCATTTCTGATGCTCAAAGCTAATTCCTTCTTTTCTGAATCCTATAATACTAAGTCTTTTTTTTTTTGTTATCTCTGGTTAGTTAATCTTGCAGTTCTCATTTAAAAAAAACTTTTACAGGGCTGAAGTCTACCCATCTCTGAAGAACAGGGAGAAAGCAAAACTGATGAAATATTTCCTAAAATAAAAACAACCTCTTTTCGAAATCATACTTCTGAAGGATGACACAGACAGACTTAAGACAAAATAAAATTAATTTGAACATGCAGATATGTAACATTACTTGTTTAAGGGAACAATAAATAAATGCACACATAAACAAATAAATTTATTTCCCAGAGGCTATTTTTCTTGATGCATCTTTTTGTCTATGGATCTTTGAATGTGTCTTAGAAGGCAAGGACTTCAGACTGACAAGGCAGGGAAGACAAAACCAGTAAGCTGGCCTACTTAAATTATATGACCAATGTGTAATTGCCAAATGTCTGCCACAAATAATATAATATCAAACAGTGTGCCTCACAGGACTAATTTAATGCATTGCCAGGCTTATCACAGATATACTGAATACAGGCCATACTGAGTAATGCTTGTCTGCTCCAGGAACTTGATGGTGATGTACAATAATGGTCCCTCACATATTCTCAGAAATACTCTAGAATCAGGGCTAAACTGGATATTTTCTAGGCCAGTGATGGAGGACATGTAGCTGTCCAGATATTAGTGGATGGTTTGTCTTATCAACTATGGCAAGTGAAGCCAATAATGGAGGATTACAGGAATTGTACTCCAGCCCAGCAACATCTGGAGGAACCCATTTCCCAACATCTGGGCAAAATCCATGTCCCAGAGTAATAGAACGTTCTGGGTGGGGGGGAATAGAGTAAAGTTTCCCAACTTTGGATCCCCAGATGTTCTTGGTGTATAAGCTCCAGAATTCCAGGCCAGCACAGCTGGTAGTAAAGGCTTCTGGGAGGTTTAATCCAATAACACTTGGTATCCCAAGGTTGGGAGCCCTTGGAATAGATGGCTAGATCAGTGTGAACAGGAGAGATACTCTTCCTCTGGTTCCCCCGGCATGCAGATGGCCCCTCTACTTTGTCTTCTCCCCAAGCAGGCTGCTTTTGAAGCCTAGCAGACAACAAGAATTTGTTTAAAATCAGGGACAGCAGGAGACGTTTGCTAGGAAAAAATACAGTAGGTGACATGCTACAGGCATGCCCATTTTCTTCGGTGATTTCATCTCAGCTCTGGATTAGCATTATGAGGAGGACCTAGAGTTCAGAGTCCCGTGTTTCACTGCCATGTCTAGTCATTTTCCTTTGGCTCCCCTGAAAAGCAGAGAGTGGCCTGTGGGGACTGTAGATCTGTCCCTCATTACACAGAACAAACCCAGATCTGCCAAAGTGCCTCATCAAAGATGACACACGCAAGGGAGAGACAGAGTCAATGCCAGTTCTTTGACAGGCATATGCAAAGAGCTTGCTTTCAGAGACACCTGATGGGTACAGTCACAGTTTAAACCCCTTTAAATGCAGATGCAAAATACATTCAAAGGAATGGGTCCTACCTACTCTTACATTTTCCCCAACGCCCAGGAATGTGCTGGCCTTTGTTGTCCCTTGCTCCAGAACTACACATGCAAAGGAAGTCATTGGCCAACATCCTGTTACTTACCTTTGGTTACAGGAGAAATATGGTCTTACTTACAGTGGCTTCTTGCTGGAAGTTAACAAATCCCCATGTGGATTTTTGGGGTACGCAGCTGCTGACCGTTAGGCCTTTTACTTTCTACGGGTATAAATAAGCAGCAATATTTGGGGCATTGCTCGCTTTCACTAGATAAGCCCGATTACCTGTTTTTAAAAATCCTTTAAACATATTTTTACATGTTATATCTGTTTCACTATTTGGGGGGCACTTCTTTTAGATATGGATTGTCAATCCTATAAAGTGTAGTAAGAATCTAAAGCTGTTCAAACGTATACCTGATCATCTTGTGTATAGGAAACTGAGATCCTGTGATCCTTTAGATTTTGGCCTCCATTGCCCATGGGTCCCTGCTGATGGATTATATTTGGACAACATCTGGAGGCCAACAGTTCCCTCCTCTTTGATATGTCTTCTCTCTGACTGATCTGCTCTATGCTCTGATCTGCTGTAAGGTATATATAATATGAGGAGTTGCCATAAGACAAGGGATGGAAAACGTGAGACCCTCCAAGTGCTTTCTACTACAATACCCTTGGCTGAGGATTCTGGGAACTGAAACTGAAGTTCAAAACATCTGGAGGCCCAAATATCTCCTACTGTTTTTATTTTTTTTAATGTGCCATCAAGGTACCTCTGATTTATGGGATATAAACGAACTCCCTCCGAAATGTTCTGCCCTCAACAGCCCTTCTCAGCTTTTGCCCACTCAAGCCTGTGGCTTCCTTTAGGGTAAGGGTGTCCAAACATTGGCCGTCCAGATGGTTTGGACCACAACTCCCAGAATTCCAAGCCTGTATTGCCAATGACAAAGGCCTGTGGGAGTTGTGGTCCAAAGTTTGGACACCACTGCTTTAGGGAGTCAGTAGATTCATGTCTAGTCTTCCTCATTTCCATCTGCCTTCAACCTTTCTCAGCATCTCTCACCCTGAGCACAATGCGGTTGGATTTTTGGGGGAGGGGGCAGCTGTTACTCAGTGTTATTATAAGCCAATTGCAGAGGTGGAAAAAGTTCCTCTTCTGAACCACAGTTCACCAATTGCCTCAGATGGCATGGTCTCCGGCCATGCTACGCATGGAATTCTGGAACTGGTAGTCCTGGAAATTTCCCCGTCTCTGACTAGTGGTAGGTGCAGTCATCTTCATTCTTTTGTTTCTCAAAAACATATAAACACACACATGCATTCACATAAATACCCCCAAGTGCTCCTCCTTCCCCCGTTTTCTCTCTCACTTTCTATATCTATGCTTTCTTCTGCTGTAGCAACTCTCTCACAAGGTCCGTTCCCTTCTCATTACCTAGGCTAACCTTCACACAGTAAGGGGAGGAGAAGGCAAAGGCTGTAAACCAGAAGGGGGGGATCTCTGGGAGAAGCCCCTCCCCTTCATTAATATATTCACATTCCAGGCAAGCTGGTAAGGACTTGCCCTTTTTTGATAGTACATTTCCTCTTCTATAGTAATTAGAGCCTCTCTACATTCTTCATAAAACCCACAATATGGAGCATTTTAATTTTAGCCTATTCAAGTCACATGGTTTTTGTGTTGTTTCCTGCATTCCTACTGAGTAACTGAAATGCTCCCTTTTAAAACTGGGTGTTGCATTCTCAATTACTTAAGTTGGTTAAGAAAGCAGAGTGCTAATATATACAACCCTCTAGTGACTCTCTATTTCAATTTGCTTCTTGAGAAAATAATACCACTGAGAATAACATAAATACCCATGTTGGAATTGTGTGAATGTGAAACACAGCTCAGTTTTAACACAGCTCAAATCTCAGGGGTTTAGGGTGTTTTTGTTTGGTTTTTTGGCTGCATGACCAAGCCCTGGCATGCAATGTACTGCCCTGACTGAGAAGAACAGAATGTGGGAGGCAGAGGACTTCTACTCTTCCATCTTGCCCCCACTGATATTTCTTCCCTCTCTTCTTTATCTGATTCTCCGTCACTCTGGGTGGCCTGGTGATGGTTGGAGGGGAAAGAAGCTCAAAATCCCTTTGCTACAGCAAATGTGGGAGGAAGGTAAGCAAAGACCTCTTGGTAGTGGGGCGGCTAAAATATCTGATAAATAAATAAATAAATAAATAAATAAATAAATAAATAAATAAATAAATAAATAAATAAATAAAGGCAACTGGGAAACACCAAGCCAAGTGTGTGTGTGTGTGTGTGTGTGTGTGTGTGTGTGTGTTGTGTCGTTAGAGTCGTTACCGTCTCTTCGTGACTCCATCTCCATGGCGTTTTCTTGGCAGGAATTATGGAGTGGTTTGCCAGTTCCTACTCCAGGCGCCTACAGTACCTGGTATTCCTTGGAGGTCTCCCATCCAAGTACTAACCAGGGCCGACCCTGCTTATCTTCCGAAATCAGGCGAGATCAGATGTGCTTAGGGCATCTAGACCAAGCCAAGTAGAAGAAAAATGTAGCATGTCTGTTGTTGCTTATGGAATATGGAAAGCTGCCATTTGCTGAGACTAAATGGTGCCCCATCAGTGGTTCTTGATACTCCAGATGTTTTGGAATTACACCCACAAAATTCCTGGCTGTTGTCTACATTGGCAGGAACTTCTGGGAGCCAAAGTTGAAGAACATCTGGATAGGATCAGATGTGACCCCTTACCAATCCTGATACCCTCAAACTTCAGGCAGAGGTCTTTTCCAGCCCTACTTGGAGATGTTGAACGTTGAACCCAGGGCCTTCTGCACATGCTTAACATCAGTTGCCAACAACATGCATTGTTTAAAAAAATAAGCCTGGAAATCTTACTGGCACAAGCAAATGCAGGGTTTGCTGCAATTCTGCCTCCCTCAAGTTGGCCACCAGCTTCAGTAATTGTTGGCAGCTCACTCAAGTTTAGTTTTCTGGAAATAAAAGATGAAAGGCATTCTGGCTGGGAAGATGAAATCGGTTCTGCACAGTTGAATTTCAAAAAAGGCATTTAATGTGCTGACTCACATGAGCACAGCCAGCCTTCCCCAGTGTCAGTGTCCTTCCTCTGTTGTGCATATGCCATATCCAATAATACGAATCAGCTTGCATTTGTTCAGCCAGGGAGGAATTAACAGCTCTGGCCCTTGCCCAAGAAATCTGCTGCAAGGGTGTTTGTGTGTGTCATCTCTTGGACAACAGGGCGTCCTTCTAAATTTGTTTTTCTCCCCCTTCTCTCTCTTCTCATATGTTCTACGTGCAAAATACGTCCTCTGTCCAAAGGAAGTGTGCTTCTGCAGCAATGGGCGATAGTGAGTAAAGGGGCCAAGGATTGTGTCCCTTCCACCACCATGCATTCCTTTCTGGACCTTTACCACCAACTCTGCATGCAGAAATGTAGCAGGTCAAGATTTTCCCTACACAGAATAGAATAGAATAGAATAGAATAGAATAGAATAGAATAGAATAGAATTTATTGTCATTGTATTCATTGTCATTGTATAAAAAAGTAATTGGGAAACCACCACTAGCTGGTGGTTATATGTTAGGAGAGAAACAGACCAGAGGCTCTGATCAGAGGGGATGTTTTCCCTCCAGGTAATGGGATTCTGCATACCATTGTGTTTGAGCAAATTACTCTTCTGAGCAAAACCTCTGCTTAGTTCCCAATGACCAGTCAGAAAATGAGCACAATCCTTCTGCCCCTTGACCTGTCCAGCAGTAGGCTAAGCTCCTGAGAATTTTTCTGCAATTGGATCTGACACTGGCCTTTTACCAGGCAGACAAATAGAAATAGTACTGCCCAGGGCCCATTAAGCTGGGTGAGAGTGTGGAGATGAATGAATGATAAGGATCAGATGCTCCCTTTGCACCAGGAGCTGAAGAAGCCAAATTCCAGTTTGAGGACATCTTGAAGATTGCATCCCAAATGACAGTCTGGGGAGGGCATCAGGGCATCCCTGAGAGGGACTAAGAACATGGTGGGAAAGGAAGGGTTGGACCAGGTACCTGTATATTTCTTACCTATTCAAATATTTTACCACCAGCTTTAGAAAATGTGGCTCAATCTTGAGCATATATATGTGGAAGGAAACTCCAACCCAAGAGCTCCTCAAGCAGCACACAAAATATTGATTATATGCCTGTCTTATAATTACATTATCCACTCAGGCTCCAAGCCAGAGCTCTGTTCCAGGTTGTATCTTCCTAGGTTACAAAACTGGGCTTCATTTTCCAGTGCAAAAGTCTCTGCCTTTAGATAACCTCTTAAGAGCAGGAGAAGCAGTGATTTTGAGAAAGAATGGTGGTGAGCCAGTAATGCTTCTCATGGCTTTTCACTCAACATCTTTCTGAGACTCTCAAGATTTTACTTACTGAATCTGACTCATTCTCAGGGACCCAAGGAGGTTTATAGAATTTAGAAACACAAGGAGTAGGATGATTACAAAGACAATAAATGTTCACTGGATGCAGCCCTAGTCTCAAGGTCTCTCCTGGCTCTTTCATTCTTTCCCTAGTTAAGCTCATTAAGCACACATGATAACGTTTATATTA
Organism: Phrynocephalus versicolor; assembly: GCA_023846285.1. Lineage (NCBI taxonomy): Eukaryota > Metazoa > Chordata > Lepidosauria > Squamata > Agamidae > Phrynocephalus > Phrynocephalus versicolor. Next base: position 72,926,321 of record JAHTLZ010000204.1, read on the forward strand.
GTTTTGGGGTGATTCTTGACTGGGGACTCCTACTGCTTTCAGTGAAAAAACACTGTACAGCTATTCCATCTTTCTGCCTTAACCGTTTTTCTCTGGTGAGAAAAAAGATCATAGAATGATAGAATAATTGAATTCGAAGGGGCCTATAAGAACATTGAATCCATTCCCTGCTCAATGGAGGACTCCAAATCAAAGCAGATATGAGATATGGTTGTCCAATTTTCTCCTGAATGTATCCCAGGTGATTAGATCCATTGCTGTACTTCTCTAATAGTTAAGACGTTTTCCAGTCATTCAGCCTAAATCTGGCAAGAGCCCATTGTTATGTGTTCAGACAGATCTAGTTTCTTCTCTGTATGGCTACCTTTCAGGTATTTGACAAGTACTATCATATGTCCCCTCAATCTTCTTTTCTCAAGGACGAATATGCCAAATTATTTCATTAGAGAGGGGGCAGCCACCGAGAAGGCCCGGTTTTGGGTGGAGGTTTTCCGGGCCTCCCTGGGGGTGACAACCCGAAGTGAGTGCGCCCGTGACTGCCGAACTTGCCGGGCCGAGGTTGATTGCTGGGCGATCCACTCTGCCAGGTAGTCCGGGCCCAAGCCATGGAGGGTTTTATAAACTAAAACCAGGACCTTGAATCTGATCTGGGACGCAATGGGCAACCAATGCAGGTGAGCCAGAACTGGGGTGATGTGGTCATGACGGTGCACACCCGCCACCAGCCTGGCTGCTGCATTTTGTACCTGCTGCAGACGCCGGAGGAGAGTCAAGGGCAACCCCATGTAGAGAGCGTTGCAGTAGTCCAGCCTCAAGATCACCAGCGCTTGCACTACAGTTCTCAGGGAGTTGCCATCTAGATATGGGCGGATCTGGGCAATTTGGCACAGATGGTAAAAAGCGGTTTGGATCACAGCAGCCACCTGGGCATCCAAGGACAGCGCTGGATCCAGAACCACGCCCAGATTCTGAACCCTGTCTGCCAGTTGGAGGGAAACTCCCTCCAGACTGGGGAGAGGGCCTCCATATCCAGACAGAGAACTCCCGAAGAACATCACCTCGGTCTTCTTGGGGTTGAGCCTGAGCCTGTTGGCCCTGGTCCATGCCATGACCGCCTCCAGGCACTGGTCGAGCGTCCGGACAGCTTCCACTGCAGAGGTGGAAAAGGAGAGATAGAGCTGCGTGTCATCAGCATACTGATGACAGCAGACTCCAAATCTCCGAATGACCCCAGCCAGCGGTCTTACATAGATGTTGAACAACATGGGGGAGAGAGACGAGCCCTGCGGAACCCCACAAGGGAGTGTCCACAGGGCCGACACCTCTCGGCCATGTTGCACATACTGGGGCCAACCCAAGAAGGACCAGAGCCAACTGCGAACAGTGCCTCCGATACCTACCTCAGAAAGCTGGTCCAGTAAGATACCGTGGTCGACGGTATCGAAGGCCGCTGACAAATGCAAGAGAACCAACAGGGTAGAGCAACCCCTGTCGGCCGTCCGGATTAGGTCATCTTGCAGGGCGACCAAAGCTGTCTCGGTCCCTCAGCCCAGCCTGAAGCTGGACTGGCATGGGTCAAGGCACTGATGTTCCTCCAGAAAGGATTGAATCCGGATCGCGGCCACCCTCTCGATAACCTTGCCCATAAAAGGGACGTTGACATTTGGACGATAGTTAGCCAATAGGTCCGATGCCCTGCCGCATTTTTTGAGAATGGGCTTTACCACCATGTCCTTCAAGCGGGAGGGGAAGACCCCCTCGCTGAAGGAGGAGGTGGCGACGGCAGAAGCCCATTCAGGTATACTCCCGCCAGCAGCTTTTATGAGCCAGGCGGGGCAAGGATCAAAGGGGGTGGACACAGGCCGGCAATGGGCAATTGCCCTGGAGGCTTCCAAAGGGGAAACAGGCCCAAATTCCACCAATCGAGGAGATTGAGGGGGGGCAGTGACAGGGGATGACGAGGGAGGGCTAGTTCCACCGGATTTGAAGCCGGCCCAGATGGCCTCTATTTTGGATCTAAAAAAGACTGCAAAATTCTCACTACTGAACTCAGTAGGAGGAGGCCTCGCCAGACAAGGATTGGTGAGGTCCCAGACCACCCAGAAGAGTTCCGCCTGGCGGTTCGAGGCCTCACCAATTGTCAGGGAGTAATAGGATGTTTTAGCCTCCCTGATTGCTCGAGAATAGCGCCTAGTCTGGATATCAACTGCAGTCTTATTGAATGCCATCCGGCTTCATCTCCAGCTGCTCTCCAGCCTCCTCCACTCCTGCTTCATCGCTCTCAACTCCGCCGTAAACCACGGTGAAGGTTGAGCTCTGCCACGGAGGAGGCGCTTAGGGGCGATCCAGTCGACGGCGCGGGAAGCTGTTTCAAACCATTGATCAGCCGCGGTCTCGGCCGGATCATCAGCCAAGCCACCAGGAAGCTCCCCGAAGGCATCTCAGAACCGAGCAGGGTCCAGAAGCCTCCAGGGGTGGGCCCACACAAGGGGCCAAAGGTCCCAGTGGGGGGGCACAACTGACAGGAAAAAAGACAACAGGTGGTGATCTGTCCATGACACAGGCAGGGAAACAATGTCCCCCACCTCCAGACTAGAATCCCCCAACATGGAGGTAAATATCAGGTCAAGGGTATGCCCTGACCTGTGGGTGGGGCAAGAAATATGCTGGGTCAGACTCATGGAGGTCATGGACTCCATGAATTCCAGAGCAGCACCAGAGAGTCCACCGCCAGCCTGCACATTGAAGTCCCCAACAACCAAAAGGCGGGGGGACTTCAACAGTGCCACCACAATGAACTCCGAGAGCTCTGGGAGGGATTGTGCTGGGTTGCAGGGAGTGTGGTAGCCCAGCACAATGCCAAATATGTCCCGCTGTCCCACCAACAGGTGAAGGCATTCCAACCCCGGACTGACCAATGTCGAGGCCCTGCTGACATGAAGTGATTCCCTGTAAACAATGGTGACCCCCCCCTTCTGGCCCTCCAACCTACCCACTCCCTGAACCAGGAACCCAGGTGGGCACAGCTGGGTGAGCGAAGCCCCCCCTCTGCACCCACCCAGGTCTCGGTGATACAGGCCAGGTCGGCCCTCCCATCACTGATGACATCATATATGATGGGGATCTTATTGGGGACAGACCTGCCATTCATTAGGAGGCAGGACAGGTTGGAGGCGCTGGTGGGGTGGCTCCGGGACATGTGGCAGTGAGTCGAGGGGTCAGAACGTGGGACAGGCGCGAGAGGCCTGACCCGAGTTCTTCTTACCTGACTAACCCTCCGACTTCAAGCGTACCGTCCATGGTAAGACACAGTCAGAATAGGAGTCCCTGCCAACATGGTGACCGGTAAAAAAATGCCTTTGGTACATGCAAATTGCTGCATACAGTTTCACGCAAATCAGCATTCTCCTTTTCTGTCCTTGGTGTTGCATGACCTAGGTTTTTGACACAGTGTAAGTGGCTACCCCTAATTATAGTGCAAACAGAACAAATGAAGACCATGTTGAAAGCAGTGTACATAAGTCTACAATTTCAAGCAGGTGTAAGTAAAGAAATGTTTTTTTTATTCTTATACTTTCAAATGGCTCAGAATCGATCATTGAGAATGTACGTGTTAGTTAAAGAGAAAGGGACAGACTGTAGGGAACTTGTAGCTCTACTGCTCTGTGGAACTCTTTACTTCTATGGTGTAGTAAAAAGAGAGTTTTACTAGAGAACTGTGCAACAGGAAAGGAATGCTTTGTTACGAAGCCTGGGACCTTCCCTAAAATGGTGGCAAAAATCAACGAAAAACAAAAGAAAAGAAAAGACACAAAACATGTGATTAGCAAATCCCTTGGATTGAGAGCCATGAGATCAGCTATAAATGCCTCTAAAAGGCCATCCAGGCTGATATCCTTCAGAAACTGTGAAACAGTTTCACAGTTTTATCCAATAACATCAAAACATCCTTTGCAAAGGAGATTTTAAAGATTTTATTGGTGGGCATATGGGGAAATGACTTGAAGATTATGAGATGTTCAGTGATTTTCTTGCCCAATAATGCACCGTGACTGCAAACAATACATTCGGCCAGTGAATTGATTTTTGGCATTTGTAAACTGTAGAGCCAAGGGTGTACATTTTGTGATCGGTTGTGATCAGATACTTTTGTTCATCCCATTTCATAAATATATATTTCCTAACTTTTCTCAGAGCTCTGTTCGCTTGAAATATAATGGGAAAGGTTTTGATTAATTCGAGTTGAGTTAAAACACTTAAGAAAACCACATTATAGCATGATTCATGTGATGTCATCTGAGAGATGTTCCATTTTTTTGTCTTGCTTCCCAGCCATGTTTGCTTCAGATTATATAAATTGATAATTAAGGACAGTTGAGGTTTTTATGTATTTTCCATCCCTTCTTGTGTGAATGTTTCTGATTAGTAGGGTAGCCCTATGAAAAAAAAAGGGGGGGGCAGGGCTCCCACGCCTTAAATGGCACAGAGAAGAAGGCAGCTCTGATTTTTAAAAAATCCCCCATACCATTCAGGTATGTGGTGAAGTCAGTATTTTATTGACTTAATCCAACACGCACTTCCAAATCAAACCGATTGCATTCAGAAGCCTCATGCTCCTTTGACTTTCCTAGTATAGTGGTTGGATACTTAGATGATTGAACACTAATTGATTTTTTTTTAAAAGCAAATGAGGTAAAACTCAAGCTGGGGCTTCTTTGTCTGATATATTCACAACCCACCTTCTGCCATAAGCTCAGATGAGACATGTGTAGCAGAAATGCCTTCAAACATCATGTTATGGTCTGAGGCCCATTTTTACAGTATGTACAAGGAGTATAAATCTTCACTTGTCTCATTTCTCACACAAAATGGAATGGCAAAATTATCGCCCACATCCTTTATAAAGGCCAGGTATTTTGTGGCACTCTGAACAAGAGAAAGAAAATGCATTTGGTAGATATTAAGCAGCATCGGGCCAATAACTCCACTGTGGAAAATGAAGATGGCTGCTGCTTTGTTGCATGGAGTTCTAATGGAGCAAAAAAGGGTTCTTTTTTGCTCCATTAGACTGGGGGGGGGGCACACAGGTACCACTTGTCTCACAAATGCTTTCACACACACACACACACACACACACACACACACACACACACACACACACACAAAATTTTTAAGCTAAAAATATTTTGTAGTGCAGGAAACAATTTTGTTTTCTTCTTAGCTGTTCTAGATCTGTTTTAATGATTCTTGGCTTTAAAAAAAGCCTCCGCGTGCTTAAAAGAAGCAAGACTTTAGGGGGGAAATGTGGTGAAATTTCCCCTTTGCAATCTCTCAGGTCAAAGGGACCTTTTACACGTAAGGTCCCTTTGTAATGTAAGATGGATGCATGCAGGTATGTAATGTATATGCATGCTTGGCTTGGAAGAAGGTGAAGAACCAGTGTGTGTGTGAGAAAGCTGAAGATGAACCAAGAGAACAAAGGTATGATGGGACTTTGGGAACCTGACTATGAAACTCTAACTCTTCACTACGACGAGCTCAACATTTGAGCCTTGACCTTTTGAACTATGTTTTTAGCATCCTGGTAGACTTTATCTAGTGTTGACAGTCAAAGGGAGTTCAGAGAAGGAAGTTCCTGGTAAGGGAGTCTTCCTAACATTAGGGGATTGTATACCTGTCTGTCAGTGATAAAGACATGGAAAACTGCAACTGAGAGTATTCCTTGGGTGATGGGGGGGTGTCATCAACCTAGGAAAGGAAAGAAGAATGCCCAGTGCACATGATCACTTGACAAGCTGCCCAGAAATGATATACAATGGTATCTTGTATAAAGGAATTAATTTGTTCCAAACAAAATTATGTTAAGCAAATTTTCCTTTATACAAATGTCTCATAGGAATGCATGGAAAACGGAGTAATCCCTCATCGTGACCATTTTTATGTTGTATGGATTAGCCCCATAGGCGATTCTGTTAAGCAAATTTCCCCTATCTTTGGAATTTTTTATGCTGTACAGATTTTATGTTATACAAACCGTTTGTTATATGAGGGTCCACTGTACTGTGAAAAGAGAACCTAGGCAAAGTTAATTGTACTCTCAATTGAAGCAAAACTAGTTGAGGAGCCGTGTATCCATCACAAAAACAGAGTACTTGGTACTCTGAGACGACAGTTTTGGGATCAGCTGCCCTCTTCTTTGGAGCCTGGACTTATGAGCCCTTCTCTTCTTTTACATGGTGAATATGAATTGGATGTATGAATGCAGAATGCCTTGTGTGAATGAAACCCCAATTATTAACTCTATAAGCCATTGATAATAAAGTTTATTCATCTGCACCTAGTACTGTATTGTGTCTTATGAGGTCTTTTGCTGGCTATATTGTTGCTCTCCTTGGGATGCAAAAGAAAGAGCGATCACTTACACATGGGCAAGTTTGACAATATTGTATCTCTGTGTGAGATGTGGTCTCACACACTCACATCTCCTGCACTTTGGCCATCCTTAATTTGAGCAGTCAAGGGTGAACCCCCTGAACAGCTCTGTGTAGAGGACTATTCAGTGGCCACCAAATAGAACTGACAATTGAATGAGGGGCTGGTGGTGGGGAAAATGAGGAGGAATATTGAGAAGAAGGCATTAGCAACGGGCTGGGACATGGCACCAGAGCATATTCCACTGTCACTGCACTGCAGCTCTTACCTTTTTATAGACCATTCCATCAATAACCTGTTACTAAGCTGTTGTCTAGTTTACTTGAATGTAGTTTTAGTTGAGTTGTGTGTTAACAGTTTGTTGGCCATTTATGATAACCACAGCTTCACATTTAAATAGCTTTTATAATTCACTTTCAAGAAGTTATTCCTCCTGTGTGTTCAGCAGCTGCAACACACTTGAGGTTTGGAGGGGCAATCCCTGATGAGGCATTTCCTCTACTCCTCTGGGTAGAAAAATACTAATACTTATTTTTGTTTAAATATGTAAACATTGTGCAAACATCCCCCCCCCCAGTGACTTCAGGCTGCAGCCAGACTAGCTGATGGAGTACTTTTTCAAACCACTTGGCCTATCTCAGTGGGACAAGATCCGCTTGAGGTTAATGAGGTTAGTGGCCATCAGAAATAGCTTTGAGGACATTCATTTTTCTCTTGCGGCATTTTATCTTTTGTGGCATTCTGTCATTCAGGAAAGAGCGGAAGCAGGGAAAAATGTGAGATAACATAACCCATGCACTGCTCTCATAACTTTTCTGCATTTGGAACTCATGGTAACGTAAGATTGGCATCCACAAAATCGTCTTATGTATCAAAGGAACACCGATGAAAATGACCCATTCCAGCCACATTCAAAACTTTGGAATGCCACAGGCTTGGAGATATTGACAATTAATAGCAGTTGCCTGAATTCCTTCTCAGAGGGTGCTCCCAGACTCCTAGAAGCTAAACATGCTTTGCCCATCTTGTCCTCCCACCTTCAGGAAAAGCCTTTCCTATTACAGCAGGCTGGAAGTGGGGATCTAGGAAATGATCCATTTATGAAATTTAGCTCTTTAAAAGAAACATGTTTTTCATCTTGATCAACAATTAATTCTTTTTTTTTCAGTCTGTAGTTTTGCATAGTATTTTAACCTTTTTTGTTTGGTTTTAATTGATGTGAAGCACCTTGGGTCCCCCATGGGGAGGAAGGCAGCAAACAAACGAACAAATATTGAGCAGTTATGACTGCATAACTCAATGTTACAGAAATGACTGCTGTCACTGTACCGAGCCATTCTAAGTGCTATTCTGCAGGCTCCCTGCACAGTCAGCCATGATAACTATTTAATCAACTCATAGCATCCTTGGAACAGCCACCAAATTAATGCCTGTGGAACTCTACCTTACATGAAAACTAACAGGATTCTAGATATTGTGTTATGATAAGTAGACATGGGCACGACTCAGCGAAATTTTCATTTCCGTTTTCGTTTGTAGTTTCTGTTACGTAACAAAACGACAAACGAAAATTGAGCTGGAAATTGAACGAAACGAAACGACCCATGAAAATTGTGGTCGTTAGTTTCGTTTCCGTTACTGGCGGCGCGCAATGAAATGAGCTGTTTTTTAAATGTTAAAAAACACCCTGGACATCCATAAAAATGCAGTGATAATTATTTATACTGTCTGATAATACCTACCAGGGGGTTGGGGGGTCCTTAAAACGTGCATTTATGTCTTTTCTCAGATCGCTGTATTCTTTTTTCCTTTAAGGGGATTTGGGGACATTGACCCAAAATGGCTCCCAGATGCCTAATATTGATTTCTTGGGTATTAAAACGCCCTGGACAACCATTAAAATGCAGCGATAATGCGAGAATTATTTGAAATTATTACCTACCAGGGGGTTGGGGTCCTTAAAACGTTTGGTTTTGTCTTCTCCCATCGCGATAAGGATGACAAAATGGATGTCGCCAACCACTCCAGCCACAACATGGAGGCAAGCCATGTGATGGGATCATGTAAATTCTTGGAAAACTTCAACCAATAGCATGCCCAGGTTGCAGACTGGGCAGGTCTGGCAGCCACAGAGGGCATAAAAAGCTCTGGCAGCCCCCGGAAATGCTTTAAAATTGTGCAAAAAGCGGGTAGAAACGACAAACGAAAAACGAAAAACGAAATGACAAATTTTTGAAAACGTTCGTGACAAACGGAAATGACCTGAAACGGACCCGTCCCGAAAAACGACAACTCGAAACATATTTTTTTCTGGTCGTGCCCATCTCTAATGATAAGTCCCAACATATGGTGACCCTCTTCAGGATTTTCAAAGTAGAGAGTACTCAGAAGTGGTCCATTCTGCCAGGGGTGCCCTGGGACTGTGCCCCTTGCCCAGGACCACATAGGCTGGCTCTTCTTCTAAGAGACAGAGTATGGAAATGAACTCCAGACCCTTTTCTGCATCCAAGTGCTGTACCCAAATCTCTGGATTATCCAGCCAGCACAGCAAATACATGTGCTCATAATATGCATCATAAGTACAGTTTGCAGTGAAAAATGTGAACTGGATGACATATAGGCACACAGGGCAGCTCTCTCTGCCCTGCCTCCTCCTCTACATTCCTTTTTTCTCTTGTGGCATTTTATCTTTTGTAGCACCCGCAAAACATATATGGGACCTATTCGCCAAACCATATGGAAGCACCAAACCACGATTCATGCTCATTTTACTATTAAAAAAAAACTGTTGTGCAACTTTGTGCTACATAAGGCAAATGATGTTAGTAGTCATGGCATTTTTGAGGAGTTAGATATTTCTGATCCACCACCACCCCCATCCTGAAGGTTTCAAGGCTCCCTTAGGATCTTTTTTTTAATTGAAGGGATCCTGTTGGGGACCACAGGATGGCAGGAGGGGCAGACGGCTTTGATTTCTGAAACATTCCACCATGGGGGATGATTTTGCCGCTTGTGGAAAACAGGACAGATTGGAAATTATTTAATTAAAAAAAACTGCTACAGCTGATGATATCATCAGCGTTACATAGTTTCAGGTTTTACAACAGGATTTCAGCCATTGTGTTACTAATTACTTATTGAAAGCTATAACCGTTAAAGTTATTGGTGCTCTGATCATGCAAATCATTTGTTATGTTGTATGCTATTTTAAAAGGTGGTTGTTGGTTTTTTTTTTTTGCATTGCCAGTAATTCCAAAAAGAACATGTGACTGAATCCCTCTAGTAGCCCATTTGTTTGTTACATTTTGGGAATATTTTTGAAAAGATAAAAAACAAAACAAAACAAACTGAAGTCCCTTTTGGGACTGATAATCATGTGTGTGGGGGGGAACCTTTCAAAATACTTTGAAAACAGGCCTTATGTTCTTTCCAAGTAACTTTTGAAAGTAACTAAGTCTTCCTTGCTAGGTACCAAGTGCAGAAAAGAGGATTCAAACTGTTAATAAGCTGCAAACAAGGCTGATTTTCCTCCCCAATCTCTACTGACTCCTGTGTTGTTGCCTGAAGTGAATTAACAGCAGATTCATACAGTTTCCTGCTGTGTAGTTGTACCCTTAGTTAAATAAAACCTGTGTACAGGCTGCAAAACCATCTGAAGAGAGTTGGGAAACCTATATTTTTACCTGTAGACAAGGCAGGAATCAAGCCTGTTAAGAGATAATGCATTGGGGGCTTGAATGGAAAAGGTAATAAAAGGTTTCTCTGATTTTACTACTTCATAGAAAATGAAGAAACATATTCTCATGCTTCTCTTTCTTTCTTTCTTTCTTTCTTTCTTTCTTTCTTTCTTTCTTTCTTTCTTTCTTTCCTTCAAAAAGCATACATTTTCCCTTCCTAGATTTCAAATCACCAAGCAACATGCAACCAGCCGAATGATATTGATGTTCTTTTTTAGCCTGTGGCATTTAAAAGGCTGTCTGTAATTGATGGCTTGTTTTAAGACCACAGGAAACTACTTGTCATTATCCATTAACAGCCACTTTTCTAGCTTTCCTCCATTTTATCAACTTCAGAAAAATAGATGATGAAGCAAAAAGGTTTTTTTAAAAAAAGTGTAGTCTGCTGTTTGTGCTTTGAGTACAAAAACTGAAGTCTTGAATGGACTCTCTCTACCTCAATTTCCATACATATTACCACTGAGTTTTCCCTCCAATCTCATTAAAAAATGTGGATTGTTTCATATGTGATGAAGTGGGCTGAAGCCCACAGAAGTTTATAACAAATAAAAAAATATATTTACACTTCACAAGGATGTTTATGTTGCAACAGAATAACAGAGGTACACGCCTGGAATGTAAGATGTGATGATTTGCATTCACAGAAGGAAGAGACAACCAATTCATGTTATAATTCATGTCTTTTCCTTATAAATATAAATAATCTGGATCATTCCCTGAACAAAGGTGACGCTCAATGGCCTGAAACTGAATCCAGGGGAGGCACTCTGAATGTCAGCCAAGGTACCAATTCAGAAGGTAATTGCCTCGTGACGTAGTGGTTAAATGCCTGTACTGCAGGTAAAACTGTGCTCACCCTGTTGGGTTCAATCCCAGGTAGCAGGCTCATGGTTGACTGAGCCTTCCATCCTTCCGAGGTTGGTAAAATGAGTACCCAGCTTGCTGGGGGCGGGGGACAATGTATAGCCTGCACATTGTAATTAAAATCTGTAAACCGCCCAGAGACTACTTGAAGTAGTATGGGGCGGTATATAAGCAGAACACTTTGCAGAACTTTCCTTTGTGGATACCTTATGTGAATTCCAATAGGATTCTGGGCTCTATATTTTATACACTTGTAACATATACTACATGGCATGATATTATATTTCACTAATGTAATGCTATAACATCAACAATAATGTAACGTATGTAACAGTGTACTATACTGGTGACAGGGCATTAGTAATATGATAATTTGTCAGACACCTTTTCCTAAAAGAGACTGTGAGCATTGTGAAGATAAAATATACACAAATAGAGAACAAGCTAAATAAATAAATAAATAAATAAATAAATAAATAAAACAATGGCCAATATCCTCTTTGGAGTGGAAAAGCAATCACATGCTCCCCCACTCTAGCAGGCCCTCTTGTGTGTGACCCAGGGCCACGACTGGGAGGGGGGTAGAAGTGTGGGGCATGTGCCCTGGGTGCCTTGCTGGGGTAAGGGGGGGTGTCCTCTGCCAAAATGACAAAACAGTATCTGTATTCTGCACTGTTCCCCACACCCTGATTGGAGGGTGGAGTCCAGAATCCATGTTTGCCCTGGGTGTCAACACACAGCATGCAGTTGTGGCCCTGGTGTGACCTGACGAGCCACAGGTTGCTCATCTAATCTCACAAGCAGTGCAAGTCAGGGCAAGCAAACGCTGGAGCAGGGCGACTTCCATGACTGTAACGCTACAGGATACTGGCCCGATTATTGCATAAATCAGCACCCTTCCCAGAGAATAAATCATGGGGATAATCTTATCTAAGTCTCAGCTTTTAAAAAAATCTAGTTATTTGGTTGGATTTGGACTGAATGACCTTCTGAAGTCCTTTCCAGTCTTGTGATTCTTGTGAATGAAAAAGGGCAAAAGATCAAAGGTGATTTCATCTAGAATCAAGTGCTGCCTTTAACATCCCATTTGAACGAAAAGAGAGTTGGAGGAAAGAAGCGTTGAAAAGAAATACCTGCAAATGAGCTCCAAAGCCATTGGGAAGGTGGCATCTACTGTTAGTATGGGACCTTCTCTTTGGGGATACCTTGCAGTGTTTAATGCTAGACCTCCAGCTATGTCCCGCTAAATGGCAAGGGGCCAATAAGGCCATTGAATTCAACTTGCTGCTCAGTACAGGAATCCAAATCAAAGCAGATCTGTCCAACGGCTGTTCATTTTTCTCTTGAATACCCCCAGTGTTGGAGTGCTTACCACATCCTGAGATAATTGGTTCCATTGTTGCTCTGCTCTTATGCAGTCTAAATCTCACTTCCTGTACTTTGAGCCCATTATTACAAGTTCTGAGATGATCAAGAACTGATTCCACCCATCCTCTGTATGTACTACCTTTCGAGCATTTGAAAAGTGCTGTCATACCTCTCCTCAGTTTTCTTTTCTCAAGTTTATACATGCCCACATCTTTCAGTCCCCATAGAACTTTGTTTCCATCATGTATTAACCATTCATTCATTTTTCAATAACTGAATCTAAAAATCATGCCTTTCACGTAGAGAATCAAGTGAGAACAAATATGTGTTTATAACATGGTCACTTCTCACATACTTTGAATGATGGATTGCAATGAGAACATACACCACATAGTTTATGGCAACAGTCTTAACATAGTTTCTCTCTTAGATTTAATTTTTTCCACACTGTTATCAGTATTACAGCTTACTTCTCAAACATAAATATTTTACTGCATGACTATCAATGTATTATTCATAAAAGTCAAGCAGATTCCTCTTCTTGTATTTTAGAAAAAATCTGAAATCCGTGAAACTTCAGATTATAACTCTTGAACATGAAGATGTTAATAACACTGCTAATATATTTTTTAATCTTCAAAATGCATAATCTGCCAAGAGTTGGGACTCCATCTATGCCAGTGTATGTGGTTGTAAAGAAACACAGAAGGTTCCCGTACTGGGAAGTCAGTCATTCCAAGTTGGAAATTTCTTAGGTGCTGAATGTATCTGATTCTCACTTTTCATACCCCACATGATTTGCAACATGGTTTGTTTTGTTATATGGTCAGATGTAAATACAAACTGGAGTGTTCTTAGTTTTGTTCTATAAGAGCAATAGTTCTATATACATTGTTTGAGAATCACTTTTATAATGACAATCAAGAAATTCACTTTCTTTACCTCCTCGCATTAATGCCATAATGCCACAAGTAGGGATGGACAGCATACAAAAAACAAAACACTGTTTTGTCATTTCGTAACGTGTCAAAACATTTCAAAATGGCAGACAGCATGCCATCAAGAAATGAAACGAAATTATGTTTTTGGTTCGGAGGAACCGAACAGGGAGCTACCACCAATTCTCACTTCAGGCAAGGGGCTGAAGTGAGATCCTGTGGCTGTTTCCCTGCTTGGTTCTCACTACTGCCACCCAGCTGTTTTTGACAGCTCGAGCTGGCAAAACCAGCTGGGTGGTGGCGGCGAGAACCAGAAAGTGGAGAAGGGAGGCTTTTGAATTTCCTGCCACAAAAGCCTCCCAATTCTGCTCTCCAGTTCACAGCAGGTCTGAGAGGGTATGTGCTGACCTGAGTGCTCACCCTCTCAGACCGCTGCTGCTGTGTCGGAAGCCCAGGGGATTCCTTGGGATTCCCTACACAGCAGAGATCTGAGAAGGCGAGCACGGACGCCAATGCTTGCCTTCTCAGACCACTGCATTCCCCCATTTTGTGTCTGTTTTTTGACAGGTTAGGGTGTGGTAAGGGGGGTGCCCCCTCCCCACACCTGGATCTATTAAAAAACCCAGCTGGGAGGAGGAGGAGGTAGGAGCAACACAGCAGAAGGGAGCAGTTTTTTACTGCTGCCTGCTCCTTCTGCTGGGTTGCCCCTCTCTACGCTTCACATCTGGGGCTTTTTGGCAGGTTCGGATGTGAAGAGAGGGGCGACCTGGGAGCAAGGGGAGGGGTGACATGGCAGAAGGGAGCAGGCAGCAGTAAATTCAAACTGAGCACTTCCTGCTCCCTTTTCCTGTGCCACCCGCTCCTACAAGAGGGGGGTGGACAGGGAGGGCTGTGGGCAGCAGTGGGAGCTGCCCACAGCCCAACATGTCAAAAAAAAAAAAACAGTTGGGAGGTGGGTGTCACAAGGGTGAACGGAGCAAACAGCGGGAAATTCAAATGGAGCATTGCTTGCTCTGTTCTGCTTTGCTGCCTGCCCCCCAGCTGGGTTTTAACAGAAGGATTCGGAAGCTGCCACCACCTAGGTGGTGTTTTTTTTTTATAAGTCTGTCCCCAGTGGGGACAGCCCAACCTGTCAGAAAACAACTTCCAAATTGTTTTGTTACTCATTTTGTTTCATTATGAAAATGCTATTAAAATGTTGTTTAGTAATGAAACAAAATGAAATGCAATGATTAACGAAATGAAATGAAACACCAATTTCTATTTCATGCCCATTTCTAGCCAGAAGATTTATAATGTTCCACTTTATTGTCACACTTATCTAAGCTAACCCTGGGAAACAATCGAGGGATTACACCCATCCATCCATGCTCTTTTAATCATATTTGCAGTGTTCCCGATGTGAAAATGAGTAACGGACATGGAAGGATGTGTCAATTCTAATTCGGTACTTTGCCAGCTGCAATCACACACACAGCAGGTAGACAATGGCTGAAACCCCGTTGTACAGTTACACAAAATGCATAATTTTTAGGAGCAATTCAACGTAAATCAAGACATTTCTGTATGTACTATCTGTTGCATGCTGAGTTACATGACTCAGCGTGCAACAGGTTTTATCTACAGAGATTTACTTTACAGCCATTTACTCTGCTTCCAAAAGTTAGACCTATGATATAACTGAACAATAGGATTTCAGTTAGTACAATATATTTTGCTTCACCCCCTCACCCCACATGTATTATGGGACAGAATCAGTATGTTTGAATTAGAATGTTATTGGATCTCAGTCGAAAAAGGAAGGAAGGAAGGAAGGAAGGAAGGAAGAAAGAAAGAAAGAAAGAAAGAAAGAAAGAAAGAGCAGGAGGCCTTTGTGTGAATTCCAGCTTCATAATGCCTTTATTAGGCTTGCCTCTGAGTTGATGCACCGAGGAGGGATTCCAGTTCACTTTATGAAAAATAAATCTAGTAAATCTGTTCTTTATGGCAACCCTCAGTCCTATTTAAACCCCTAGTTTCTCATAGCTTGGCAGAATGCGATTAGAATACACGGCAAAAAATTATTTCAGACTATTTCTCAAAGAAGACAGTCTTAATTCAATGTCAGATCTACATTATCTCCTTTACAGGATTGGGGGGTGGGGCAAATTATATATTGAATAGTGATTTCTAAAGCCAAATGGGGACTTACAGGCCATCTAGACCAGCCCTCAGCTTAATTGAGGAAATCACAGCTCAGAAATAAAAGCAGCAGCTCTTGTGTATTGCTCTTAAATTGTTGATCCTAGTTATTTGCTCTTTGCTAAGAAATTTAATTCATAGGGTAATTCATTAATTTATTCACAAAATATTTGCATAGCTACACAGTGGATAAAAGCCAGAAGAAGAGGTAGCTGTGTATGTACACTACAGGTTGGTTTGTAGCAGTGGCAACCGTGGATATCTGAAACCACGGATACCAACTTCACAGTTATGAGTACTGTAATTTAACTCTTTTGCATTTCTTGTTATGTGTCTTCAAGTCAGACCCAATTTGGCCCTAATAGGGGTTTCAAGGTAAGTGAGGTATTTAATAATAATAATAATAATAATAATAATAATAATAATAATAATAATAATAATAATAATAATAATAATGGTTCTACCAGTTCCGGGACCTCAGTGAGTTTCCATGACAAGCAAGGATTTGAACACAGACCTTTGAAGTTCATTACTCTACTCACAACACAACACTGAATATCACCCCATTGCATTTAGTCTTCCATGCAAACAGCAGAGAATGTGTTTGTTGCCTTCTTCTTTCTAATAGTCCTTCAAAAAATGAGAGCAGAGGTAGGGAAAGAAGTGTGAACACACACAAACACCTTCTGTTTTGAGGGAGGAAGCAAGGAGCTGGAGAGACCTTAGTTGGTTTGGGAAGAAGCATTAAAGAAACATAACTTAAAAAATTACAAAACATTGAAAATAGTGGATTCAGAGGCAGTTAGAAGGAGATTCAAGACAGCCCAGGCAAGAATTGCAAACAACATACAGTATCAACACTGTTCAACTTTCCTGATGGAGTTACGTGTTCCTTCAATTGCCCAGCCTCTCCCAGCCCTCCCAGTTTTCTCTCTTTTTCTCCTCAAACAAATGGAATTTCTGTCAGCTTGGTACTTCATCTGTTGGACTACAAATCCCATCCCATCGACAGCTGAATGGGAGAGCTGCCTTTCAAAGGTTCCAGGAAGAAAGGGCCAAGGAATTTTCTTTTATTCTTTGAATGGCCCGAATTGTATTCCTAATGCCTGCTGACAAAAGTCAGATGACATAAATTGGTGCTACCTGCTGTTATTCAAAAGTTAGTGCAGTGCTACTTTATATAAATGAATTAATTCATTCCAAATGAAATTCTGTTAAGCAAAATCCTTTATACAAATGTCCCATAGGAATGCATTGAAAACAGAGTAATCCCTAATTTTGACCATTTTATGTTGTACAGATTCACCCCATAGGAGATTCTGTTAAGCAAATTTCCCCTATCTCCGGAATTTTTTATGTTGTACAGATTTCATGTTATACAAACTGTTTGTTATATGAGGGTCCACAGTACTTCTGTTTCTCACTGTGTGCCAAGTTACGGGATCGGTGTGCCACAAGAAATACAAGCCTAGTGGTGATTTGCCACAGTGATTTGATTTCTGTATGGAATTGGAATCTAGTTATTATAATTTTTTGCCCTCCACAGTATTTGTGATAAAAAAAAGAAACTGCCCACTTGCAGGAACCAGTGAGCATTTGTATATATTTTTTCAACGAAGAGTCCAGTAGGGAGGGAAAGTATTATGTTAATAATAAGGGATGGGAACACCTTATTTCTTCAGGCAGGACAGTAGTGACTGTAACAAAGTAATGCAATGGGTTTTTAAAGTTACTTTTCAAGCTCTTTGTTCTTAAAAGTATGTGAATTTTAAAGGGCTGGATTTTGAAAAGTTTTGCTTTGCTTTTTCATATGCTGTTTTGTGTAGTGTAGCATAAGCTACCATGACAGAGAAAACAGTGAATAGTGGCATGTAAGCAATTAAAGTAAGCACATTCTAAACAAACCAATAAATGGAAAAAAACAGCAGGTTAAGTGACTTCAAGTATTGATGGATCAGTGAAAACACAAGCTATTTTGCTTCTGTTTTGTTTCTACAATAGGAAATGAAATACACAATATTAAAATCACCCTTTTTGTTCCAAGTGGAAGCATTTATTACCTTTACTGTTAGGGTCTCCAAAATGAGAATATGCTAATCAAGGTTACTGTAACTGTTTTATTTACTGGTATAGTTGTGGAGGTGTGGCCTTACTAAATAATGGATGTGGAGTTTCATGTGGTTATAGAACTGCCTGATACTGCTGCTTCAGTGGAGGTTGCAAAGTCCACCATGAGGTAAATACAGTAAACCTCCACCTATTGCAGGGGTTAGGGACCTGACCCGACCTGCAATAATTGAAAATCCGCAATATGTGGATGCTGGGTCAGGTCGGGAGTGGGAGGGCTCTCTGGGGGCTCTTGTACTTACCCCAGGCCTGGTGCTGCCCCAAACGGGCCTGCAAGTGGCTTTCCAGTCCCCCAGAAGCCCCTTCTAGTGATCTGGAGGTCACTTTTGGTTTACTGGAAGTCACTTCCGGTTTGCAGGGAAGCACTTTTGGGGCCTCCAGCGGGCCTGGGAAGGCCTTTCCTCCTTACCCCAGGGGGCCTTTTTTCATATACTGCGGACCCGCGATATACCGGGACCGCAGTATATGAACCACGAAAGGGTGGGGGACAACTGTAGGAGAAAAAAGATGTCATGAACCACAACCAATGTTCCCTATAACTGTCCACCAGCACAGAGTGAAACTCCTGACCCTGCACACAAAGTTCTGACAGAATAGCTCCTGCTGCAGAATTCTGCCCACAATACCTGATCATCTCAGGCAAGGCACTTGAGGGTGCCGTCACTGAAACAGCCCCGTAAATCTTTAACACGGAACTGGGCCTTCTCAGTGGCAGCCCCTCGTCGTTGGAACCAACTTCCCACTGAGATCTCTCTGGTCTCTTCACTCCCGGTTTTTAAGAAACAGCGGAAGACGTGGCTTTTTAGAAAGGCTTTCCCTGGGTATTAATCTATTCTGTTATTGACTTGCTGTTATCTAACTTTCTCGCTCTGCCCATCTTGCTCCTTTTTGTTTTGACGGTTTGATGTATACTGTTTTTGTAAAAATTCTATGCTTTATTATCTTTGATTATTTTATTGTATTATTTGAATTGTATCTGAAGTTGATGTAACTTTGTAAACCGCCCAGAGTAGCCATGCAGCTAGATGGAGTGGTGTATGAATTTAATACATTTAATAAATAAATAAAATTCAGGCTGCTGGTGCATCGCACCAATATAGACCCGTGCAGCCATAACCTACAATGCTTATTAAACATAAACCACATATTTTAAACATTGAGTTTAAATAAATTTACCTGGAAGAGAATGGTTTTAATTATTTTAGAGAACTGGGGAGTTACTTTTTAAAATAACAACAATTCCTAACTATAACACTGATTCTTGCTAAATGACAATAGCCAACTGAAATTGTAACCAACTGCTCTTGTTGACATCTTGGAATTATAACTGTTAACCCCAAGTATTGTTTAGTAGTAACATTTAAAACTCCAACATATTCACACTGCACAACTCTCAGACATTTCAACAGGACTTTCATAGGAGACCTTTTTTTTGGCAACTGTAATAAACTCTGTAGCATAGATGTGCTTTCAGTGTTTTGAAACCCTTTCAAAATATGACTGAAAGGCTTTATTGAAAAAGAGTTTTTACCATTGGAATTTATGTCAAAAAAACCTGAGGGAAAGCAGCCATGTATTTCGGAGAAAAACAACAAGGCTGAGGGGAATTAAACTTTAGTGACAAGCTCACAACCAGATGTAATATATGAGCTGTTTCCAAATGCTTCCTATATGAATCTTTTCTTCAAGAATTTGGAATGGCGATTGGGCAATTGTTACAATACTTCAGTTTGAAGGAAGCTGTCTATAAGGGGAACCAGATGAGCTCCTTCTTTTGACAGGAAACAACAGCCTGAGGTCTTATAGTTCATCCTCATCTGCAGTGAAACAGACCATAGAACCGGACTTGGACAATGGTGGCCCTCCAGACCAGAACCAAAAGGTGCAACTAAGCCTTCCTTTTTCTTCAGAAGAAATCTATGAGGGCCCAAGCTGGATAGGGACTGCCCCCTAGGGTGTCACATCAAGTCACTACTACTGACTTTGGGTGACTGAATGACTTACTGACCCCCAGATGACTGTATTAGTAACCCCCACTCCTAAGCAGGGCCTAAAAAGATAAAACAAGCAAAAATCTAACTACTTTCCATGCATTAATGACACCTCCCCCCTCTTCCTCAGTGTCTACATGCCAAAAGTGTGTGGGAAGAAATAGGAAAGAGAACAACGTGGCGAAATAAGAACATTATCAGCCTTCCTTGTCCATGCACAAGATTACTGATCTGGACTACACCCGCCGGTCTGCATGCTTTGATGTAAGGAAGAAATTAAGGATGAGCCATATGCTGCATATTTAACATAGTGTGTAATACAGGTGGATGCACACCTTTGTATAAAGCATGAAGCACAGCACCACAAGTGCTGGCAAGGCCCATCCTCTACCACCCCGGGCTGGCTGGGCCACTTACCAGCATCTGCATGCTGCCAGGGTCCTTCTTCAACAGCGACACTCCAATGTGGGGAGCAGCACGGACAGCCCTGCCACACCTTCCTAGGGGAGAGCAGAGCACTCATTGGCTGTGAAGGGAGGCTTCCTTAGCCACCTCCTTGCTGGAGTGATCAGCTGCCTGGGGAGGTGGGGCAAGGCCAGCAGGGCTCCTGGTGTATTGGAGTGTTGCTGGCAAAGAAAGACCCCGGCTGCCCATGGATGCCGGTAAGTGGCCCAGATGGCCTGAGGGGTGAGTGGGTGATGGACCTTGGTGGTGGCACCTGTGGTATCACACTTGGTGCTTCATATGTAGCTGGAAGCACCCAGCCCTGGCGTGTGACATAGTGCTAAATCATTTGAAGGTGTGGGAAAATGTGCACCTGCAGATATTGATGGACTGCATATTCTAGCATCTTTCACCATTGCCTATAGTGCTTAAAACGGAATAGAATTGTAACTGAATCACGTTTATTTATTTATTTATTTATTTATTTATTTATTTATTTACCATCCATCTAATGGTGAGCCACAACTCCTGGCAGTTTATGAAACATACAACATACAACCTTCCCACTCTAACCCAAAAGCCAAATGATGGCCCCCGCCCACTAGCAGCAACAAAATAACAAAAATTAAACAAAATATTGTAAGAATTTAATATGCAGGGAGGAGAGATCCAGCTCAACTCAGGTTACACTTAGGGTTATTATTACATTGTCAGCATCCCATTTCTGAGAGTTCATGGCTGAGATGCAGAGCTGGGCCCTTGTGTAAGGTCCCAAAGGCCTTACAAGCACACGGAACTTTTTTTTCTAGGTTTGGCAGTGTTGCTGAGGGATGTGAAAACTCACTGCCTGGCATAGGGATCCCCCCTTCCTGCTTTTAGTTCCTGGTGGCAAGGTTTCTGGCATGTGAAGGCTCATGAGCGGCTGTGCTGGTGCTTCACTCCCTGTCTTTCTCGGAATAGCATGTTGGGCCTGAGTGCCTGTCCCAGTTTTTTCTTTCTCCAGTTTCTTATCTTATCCTTACACCAGGCTTCTAGGTGTGCCAAATAGCAAAAGCGTAACATATATAAAACTCTTACGTGCAAAGGCTACTGACAGCTGCTAGTAGATGGAGATTCTGCTTTTAATTAAATTGTGTATGTTTGAGAACTTCTAAAATGTTGCTGCTCTTTTTATGAAATAACATTATATTGAGTTTTTAAAAATATATGCATTTAGTACTTTAACTGAAGAACATAAGAACATAAGAAGAGCCATGCTGGATCAGGCCAAAGGCCCATCTTGTCCAGCTTCCTGTATCTCACATTGGCTCCACAAGATGCATCTGGGAGCACATGAGACTAGATATCCACAGACTAACAATGCACTGGGACTTGTTGATTCTTTTAAAAGTTATATTACCTGTGAACACTTTATGAGAGCCTTGGCTGTTGTGGAAGAGAAGAGAGCCTGGTGTGCTCTGGTCCATGGTGTCACAAAGAGTCCTACATACAGTAACTGAGCAACAACAAGTGGCTGTAATAAGTGGTATTATAAACATGCTAACAGTATTAGCAAATTCCTGCAGATTGTTTTGATATGGGTAAAAATAAAAGTTAACTATGACCTTGCCTTGGGCAAGCTGCACAGTCCCATAGGAAGGTAATGGTAAACGACTTTTGAGTATCCGATACCTGGAAACCTCGAGAAGGATAATCATAACTCAGAATTGACTTGACGGCACATGATGGTGATGATTTCACATCTTGGTGCTGGTCACATTAATAGTAAGAAGATGCAGTGGTCATGTAAATTGGCCTTGTCATTTAAACAGTCACTAGGTTTTAAGAGTCTAGGTCTAAGACTCAGCATATTATGATGACAAGAGCGTCTCTCTAGGACTGGGGAGACCTAGGCTGAAACTCCCACTAAGCTGTGAACCATGGGTGACCAGTAAACATAGACTGCTGTTTCAAATATAGAAGCAAGTGGGGGGTGGTTGAGTGAACTGTTAAAATACAGTATGTTGCCTTCAGTATATAAAAGTAAAATATAGACATGTAAAATGTTCACATTTTTAAGTCATCATAATACCAGGCAAGATATAGGAAATCTGCAAAAGAAGCTTAGATTAGGAAAACGTGATAAATTATGCTTCAACAAGTTGAACCAAGTACTCTTGGAAAAAAATTATGAGCAATTAAGGGTCAAGCTACATTAGCCACATAGTGTGTGTGAAGTAAGATCATCTTTATGTGTGGTACTCATCAGGAAGAAGATCAGCAGGCACAGGTAAGATTGATGCTTAGACCTTCCTTCAAGGTGGTTCTTGTGCAAAACTTTTTATGTGAGTCATGGAATTTACAGAAGAGAAACTCTGTCAAATGGGTTTTTTTTTACAAAAAGGAAAAACAATAATGGGAGATTTTTGAATTTACGGAGGCACTTATACAAGAGTTTTAAAAAGAAGAGTGACCATTACATGTTTAAACACGGTGTGTGGTTTGGTCCTTATGCTTTCTGATAACAAGAGGAAAGACATCCATTCTTTGTAAAACATTGTCATTCCATGTGTGAGCTTTAAAAAAAAACAGTCTCAGCTATCAATTGTTGCTTGCTATTTCACTCTTACACCTTCTAGGAATTGCTCTGAATGGCTAAGGCACAGGTGGAGCACTGGTGTCCATCTACATGTAGTTGTGTGGCAGTTTCCATCACAGCTGGCCACTCTGACTGGGGCTGATCGGAGATGGAGTCAAGTACACATGGGCTGGATTCTTCCTGGGTCCATCCCTGTTCATCTAGACTCCACTGCAATTGTCACACCAAACAAAAGAGTTGGTTTTGTTTATAAAAGTAAATAAATAAGTTGGAAATTGTGGTTATCCTTAGGATTCATTCTAAGCTTGATCTCTCCCCAGTACACCCCAGCAGATCAGGGTGATTCTTCATCATTGAGACAGATCAAAGAGTTAGGCTACTCCATCTCATGGATAATTTGATGAGAATCTTGCCATTGTTTAAGCCTTAGATGGGAGCTAGCTTGAGTTACAGAACCGCTGGTGATTTTAGACTGGGGTGCCATTAACATGAGAGACTAAATATGCCACAGAGCAGGCAATGACTTTTACATGTATTTGTGTTTGTTTATTTGTTTGTTTTCCTTTCCTTTCACCAAACCTGGTTTGAAATATTTCCAGTTTCCATTCATTCCACTACAGAGACTTGATTCATGCAAATACTGTACTTACAAAGTCAGTTGCCTGGGACGGTAGCAAATGGTGCAGGGGAAACACATAAATGAGGTTGTAGCATAAATAGGAAATGAAACCTGGAATACAATGTAAGTGGGATAAAAGAAAACACAGCATCTGCTATGCCATAAAAGGGATTCCAGTAGCTAAAATCCTTGCAGTTCTTCTTCTTTAAGAAGTACAAAATGGAGACAAAAGAAAGGACTGCATGGGATTGACAATGAGACAGATTAAACACGTGCATAGGAGTGTTTAAATGTAAAACAGTTAATAATGGGGGAGGCACAGACAGGTGTCTTCAAAATATATCTTAGAGTATTCCAAAGCTTCAAGAAATGACATATCCAGGATGTATCTGCAGATTGTTGTTACTGTGGCGATGTGAACAGTAGAGATGGGCACGACTCAGAAAAATTTTTTCGTTTTCGTTTTCGTTTTCGGCTAGGGTCCGTTTCGTTTCGTTTCCGTTTTCGTGAGCCAATTTCAAAATTTTTCGTTTTCGTTTCGTTACGTAACGAAAACGAAAAAACGAAAACGAAAACAAAAAATTTTTCGTTTCTCCCCATTTAGCTCCATTATGTGTTTTTCCAGTAGCGAAAAACGAAAATTGGCTCAAAATTAGTCGTTTCGTTTCCGTTTTCGGTCCATTTTTGAACCGTTTTTCGTTTTCGTTTCGTTACGTAACGAAAACGAAAAAATGAAAACGAAAACGAAAATACGGCTAAGTCGTGCCCATCTCTAGTGAACAGTTCTCCAGATTACCATTTGGATTTTAGAAGAGGAAAGTCGTCCAGGTAACATCAAGGTTCTCTATTGCTACTGGAGCAAAAGATGTTCCTGGAAACAGTCTAATAAATGCCAGTAATCTTTTGTAGATGTGAATATTTTGGTTTGTGCTTTTATTACAGGCAAGGGGAAAACTACTCTACCGCTGAAAATATTCGTTTCAATGCATTTTGAATAGTTGTTATTGTTATGATTAGTTCTCACCATCAATTTGGGATCTCCTTCACTAGTAGTAACAGATTTTTCACTGCAGACCTGAAGGAGATGGCACTTCTGAAAAGTGAACAGAAAAAAGGCAGCATTGTGAACATTTTTTAAAAGTAGGAATGAATACATCTGGAGCACTCTGATCCCTGTGATTTGGAGTAGGAATGGGCACAAAACAGGAAAATAGTGTTTCATTTTGTTTCTAGAGTAGTTTCATTTTGTTTAATTACAAAACAAATTATAAAGTAGCTTCTTTATGAAACAAAATGAAACAAAACACTATGCTCCCCTGGGTCCTATAGCAAGTGATTTTAGGTAACCCCCTTGAAATTTGGAAAGGTTTGGCGGCCACAGAGCTGAGTTATGAAGCTTCAAAGGGGGTGCCCCTAGGAAAAAACACAGTCCTCCCTGTCCAGTAAATCACCCTGGGAGGAGGGGGAGCACTGGAGAAGGAAGGAGACGGAGGTAAATTCAAACAGAGCTTCAATTTAATGCTGCTCCCTTCCTTCTTCCTTGTGATCCCCACCTACCAGCTGGGGGTTTTGACAGGTTGGGGTTTAGAGAGGGGGCACGCCTCCCCCCACATCCTGACCTGTTAAAAAGTCCTATCTGGGAAGCGGGGGAGGGATGAACTGCAGAAAGGAGCAGTGAGGGGGGGGGAACTCCTGCTCCTTTCTGCCTTTTGCCCCCCCGCCTACCAACTGAGGCTTTTTGACAGGTTGGGGTGTGTGGGAAGGGGTGCCACACTCTCCAAACCCCAACCTGTCAAACAGCCCCAGCTGGGAGGCAGGGGGAGGAGAGAAACGCAGAAAGGTGCATTTTCCACCCTCACTGCTCCTGTGATGGGAATATGGAGTCAATTAGGAAGTTAATACCTAGAGTAAACTCCCTGCTTGCTTCCACGCTCCCAGCACACTTTGCCAATTAACTACTCCCACCACCTTTAGAGCTTCATAAGAGTTCCCTTACCCCCAAATTTTGATTGCATATTTTTAAATAATTTTTGAGTGCATGTTTTTTTAAAAAAATGCAATCAAAATTATTTTTAAAAATATGCAATCAAAATTTGGGGGTAAGGGGACTCTTATGAAGCTCTAAAGGGGGTTTCTTACTCAAAAATTATTTCCCTTGGGGCACCAAAGTAGCAGGGGTACCTTCAGAAAGCGATTTTATAGAACCTTCTGGAAATTTTAAAGATTTGGGGGTAAGGGGGCTGAGTTATGAAGCTCCAAAGGGGTTGCCCCTGGGGGGGGGGGAAACATTCTAATTGAAATCATATGTGAAGTGGCGGCAGCGCTATCACTGGCCCGATCAGCTTCTGATTCCAATTAGAAGGTTTTCCCCCTAGGGGCACTTCCTTTGGAGCTTCATAACCCAGCTCCTTGACCCCCAAATCTTTCCAAATTTCAGAGGCTTTCAGGGAAGAGCTTGAGGAAGCTCCCCTGCCATTTCCACTAGAACAAATCATTTCGCTCTAGAGGGAAAATGGTGTTTCATTTCATTTGTAACAAAATGCTGCTACCCCAATTCATTTCATTTCGTTAGTTAATGAAAGGATGAAACAGTGTGTCATTTTTCGTATGGTGCCCACCCCTAGTGGCCACATCTAAATACAACTACATGTAGTTCTACTTACAGCCCACAGGTGGCATTGTTCAAAGAAGTGAATTACTTGGCAACCAGGCAGGCTTATTCCTGTCTCCATTGCCAGCTTCCAACATGGGGCTTTGCCTTGTGAAGTTGTTAAGATAAACATTAAATAAAATAACTGGAGTCTTGCCTCAGAGCAGAAGCTTTAATGAAATAAAGAAGAGTCTTGGGTGAGAGGCTTTGCTGGGCAGAGTGTGCACAAGAGCTGAAGGGGAAGTTGGGAAGATGCTGTGTGTGTGTGTGTGTGTGTGTGTGTGTGTACACCTTGTCCTCCCTTTCTGTGAAAGGATGCAAAATTTTAAAAGTAGAGGGTATCTTGGTGGACAGGAGAAGCTACAGGTTGGGGTAAGAGAACTGCCAGCTGACTCCCCTATCCATTGCTGTCGTTTTTATCAATGGGAAAAATGTGAATCAGCCCACCCCAAAATTTTATTCCCCCCCCCCCACAGATTTTGGCAATGTGATTGCCCCTTTATTTCATCATTTTACAATACTCTTTATCTTGCTCACAGAACTGTATATTTTCCTGTTGCATCTGATTTCAGCTTTTCGTCCGAAACTTAAAAATCTAATAAGTTTGAATTTACAATAATATAGGCAAGAAGAAGAATTATGATTGCTTATTGGACACATCTGTCTTCATAATGAGAAAATAATTAGGTTTGGACAGAAGCTGTCAGGCTGTTTAAATGCTGGGAATGCTGGTTCAAACTATTTTGAAAGGCACTGGAATTGAGATGGCAATTAATTGTTGTGGTGGGGAGAGAAAATATCTTAATGACCTGGCTACGGTTCCTTATTTTTATGCTCTCTGATAGTAATTTCTTCTAATTTGGAATTTCATTGGGCCTTTCAGTGGGGATTAGAGCAATCCTATCTTTAGGGACTATGCTAATTGCTTAGTCTGCAATCCTATACACACCAGATTGGTGCAGTGCACAGCTTACTTTTGTGTAAATGTGTAAAATTGTACTTTTAGATTTTCCTTCCTTCCTTCCTTCCGTCCTTCCTTCCGTCCTTCTATACTGTATCTTGGTTGAAATATATAACATTATTTGCTGGACCACATCCGTTTCCTAATGTGTTCCTTGCAGATAAATTTGTACACTGCAATCACTCATTCATATCAGCTTCAGGACAGGATCATTTCTAAGCCATTCTTCTGAGTGCACTAGAGTGAGAATTTCAGCGAGCTTCGTTGGGAGGTTTTAGTCATGGTCTTCACTACAGTATATGTAACAAAATGAAGCTGAGTCTCGTTCCTTTTGCCTGTTGAAATACCCAAATTAATCTTCTCAAGTTTAATGGATATCAATGACACACATACACACCAGCGGGGGGGAAAAAAACAAGGGAAATTAATACTTCAATCAAAGCTGTTTTCCATGTGTTTCCAGCCAACTTCCCTTAATTGATCAAACAGGTGAAAATAAAGGTTCTCTGGTAAATATTTTACTATTTGGAAAGGTTGGGATCAATACATCTTACTCCATCCTTTAAAAATGTAATTTCTACTGAGCTGTTCCTTTATCAGGGAAGCCAATATTCCTCTACCCCATGACTGACCAATAGGGAAAAAAGGACTAAAAATAAAAACAAAAGAAAACAAAACTTTTGCTTATCCCCCCCCTTTTTAGGTTAAAATATTACAAAAATGTTTCAGGGAGTCATACGGTAACACTAAGGGCCTTTTCACACGACCCCTAAGATCCGCTCGCCCCTTAAATTCGGACCAGAGATCTTGGGGGTTCGTTGCTGTTCCTCCGTCCCCACCCCTCCACACTTCCTTGATCCTGTCTGCGTGAGGGGAGGGAGGAAAAAAAGGGACAAAAGTTACCTCCTGGTGCCGGTGGAAGCTGCCAGGGAGCCCCGTCACTTCCTGATTCCTTCTCTTAAAGGGGCGGGAGGCAAAAAAACAACAACAAAAAGAAGCGAGGAGAGCCCGGCACATCCGCATCAAGGAATTTTCACCTCACAAGAGCAGGTACAAGAAAAGTGCGCTGGGATGCGCTTAGGTGGGCGGGGTCGCACTTAATTTTCTCTAAACTCCGGAGCTGGTGGGGAAACATTTTTAAGCTCCGGAGCTGGGAGCCATTTGCCCCGGAGTTTAGGGGTCGTGTATAAACGCCTTAAGTTAGTCCCAGCACTATTTGGTACAGGTAGAAAGGAAGGGACTGCCAAGTAGCTAGGGTCTTCAGCTTCTTTATCAGTGGCCCAAACTCAACATATCACTACCAGGCTATAACAATACTCCAGCATATTTTCTACCAGCATGTGTGCTAAGTGCATGCGTGAACTACTGGCCTGCCCCGGGCTACTGGACAAGACAGACTGCAATAGCTACTTGAATAACTTCCAGTTCCCTCCATGGTCTGGATCATGAAAACTACTACAAGAAGAAGAAATGGAGAAGCTTTCAGGCACAGGCCACTTGCTAAAAAAGTAAAAACTGCACACGCTTCCTCTCTTGCACACCATGTACTGCAGCCTTGTGGTACTTCTGCCAGGGGCATGACTCCACTGAATATTAGTCAATGCCAGAACTTGGAAAACTACTTTTAAAAAGCAGTTAGCTACACTTCCAATTATTGATACAAGACCCCCCAAAGTTTGTCTGTCTGTCTGTCTGTCTGTATGTATGTATGTACGTGTGTGTGCGTGTGTGCGTGCGTGTTAGTTAGTTATTTTTCATTTTGGGATGCTTTTCTCCCAGAGAGGGACCCAAGTTGGCTCAATAATTAATCTTGTTAGCACAACAGTTATAATATACCAAAACACAATGCTTTACTTTTCTATTTCTCAAAAAATAATTTGTATTACAGCAGAACTCAACAGTTGAATGCAGCGGTGACTCCTGTGATGAAGTAGAATGGAGGGGACAAGGAGCGGTATCTTATTTTGCGTTGTTTTTCTTTCACTTGCTATCCTGACCTGGTACATTTCCTACGATTGAGCTAGCTTTCTGGTTATAGCTACCTGCATCGTCTTGGCACCATATTAAAGTAAAAACAAAAAGCCTGCTGATTTAGGAATCCAGTGTTGCTAAGGCCCCTTTCAGCTCTGAGATAGGCATGTGTTCAAAAAGGGGTGGGGGTGGGAGGAAAATCAGGACAGGGCAGGAGCTGAAGTGGAAGCTAAATTGTTGCATTTTTGAGGTGCTGATCCAGGTGCAGTAATAAAGAGAGATGGCGAGGAGCCCAGCTTCCCTCAGATGGCCTTCACCAGCTGAGGTACATATCATTTTTTGTTTTTCTAAGCAACCCTAGCAAATAGTGAGGTAAATGTATGGGCTGCATGCAGAAAAGGTGTGGGAAATGGTATGGGGAATATGGGGTGCCATTGTACTTCTGCAAATTGTTCTCCGAAATCAAAGGAGAGTTCCCAAAGCTATAAATAATCTGGATCATTCCATGAACAAAGGTGAGGGTCAATGGCCTGAAACTGAATCCAGGGGAGGCACTGTGAATGTCAGCCCAGGTACCAATTCAGAAGGTAATTGCCTCGTGGCGCAGTGGTTAAATGCCTGTACTGCAGGTACAGGTAAAACTGTGCTCATGACCTGTGGTTCAGTCCAAGGTAGCAGACTGATGGTTGACTCAGCCTTCCATCCTCCCGAGGTCGGTAAAATGAGTACCCAGCTTGCTGGGGGTGGGGCAATGTGTAGCCTGCATACTATAATTAAAAATCTGTAAACCGCCCAGAGGCTACTTGAAGTGATATGGGGCGGTATATTAGCAGAACACTTTGCTTTTGCTTTACTTTGCATGTCCCCTGGGGGTGGGGATGGGGCAGATCTGTGAAAGGGACATGCCCCTGATCTGCTCCAAGTTTATACTACTGGCAGGTTGTTGTGCTCTATTGCTTTAAATCTTTTTTAAGTATTGATTTTATTTACCATTGTTAATATAATATTTGTTTGATTATTTTTAAATATCCACATATTTACTGTTATTAGCTTGCAAATATTGTCTTTTAAATGATGGAAGTTACCTTGAGTCCTTTGTTGGGAGAAAGACAGGACACAAACAAACAGATAAACAACCAAACAAACAATAAACACTAATCTAGGTTTGTAGAAATTAATGGGCACAAACAGCCAAGACACTGTTATCTCAAAGTTGTGTCAATGTATTAGGTGGGGAATACCCTTTAGAGCTGGTTCAAAACAATAGGTCTATTGAAGAATGCAGTGGGCAACTTATTGCCCTTGGTGCCTTGTTGTAAACATAAAACATCTTTCTTGAGGAATCTATACAGGTTTCCATTGAGGCAACTGAGCCAAGTTCCAGATCTTAAAGCCCAAAACAACTCAAGAGGAGGATCTTTCAAGGAATGTCTCCATCACATAAACTAAGCTAAGCAAGGTCATGCTTGGTTAGTGTTTGGATGGGAGATGGATAGAAAATGCCAGAGGTCTTCAAGTAAGGTAAGGCAAGTCTCCTGCCTAACATCCAAGACAGCCACTGGTGCCAAACACAGTACTGGGCAAGATATTTATACTGTTTTACTGGCAACTGTAGACACATCTCTTGGAAGGAGCATTTTTTTTCTTTCCTGTTGATTAATTCAATTTATTGATCACATATGTGATGGATAGCACTGGTGTTCACCCTCTCTTTGTCACTCTCTGTCACAACCTTCAGAGGGTGAGTGAGTTTGGAGCAACAGAGAAAAAGACTACATTGCAGTATAACAGGAGAGACCAATTGAAGTAAAGTTTAGGGAAAGATTAAATGAAATACTCTTGTAACAAAATAAGTGAAAACTTTCGCACTGATTCAGCATACTATCTTTCTTTTTATGTTCCAGCCTTATAAAAGAAAGTGTTCTCCTTCCTGGTTAAATGCTGCCAGAGTATGTTTGATGGGTGGAAATGGTGGAATCCAGTCCTACGCCTATCAAGTCAAGCTCCTTGATAGGCTGAAGTTCCTTGATGCCTTTTAGAGACCCATGGTATAGAGATATCCCCTTGGGGCGGAGGACAGTACCCCAGCTGGCTGCATGGGTAAGGCATTTGGGAATCATTAAACCTATCTGAGCGGGGAGGCCCTGGATGGAAGGAAATGAATTCCATAGCCCATATACTCAGGACCCCAGCTTGGTCTGTATTTCTCCCCCCCCCCCCAGATCAGCCAGGAAGTTGCAGGACACAGCTGCCTGTGATAAGGCTTGTATACCCCAGCCCAAGACCCTGCCACTCTAGATAAGGCTTCCCAGGAATTCACCAGCTTATCCGAACCCTGGCACGGCCCTGTCTCCACCCCTTGTAATGCTTGTTCATTGTAACTAATAAAGCCTCGAGCCCAGGCTAGCAGAAGGAGCTGCTGCACGGAACTCGGCCTGCTTGAACCCACTAATGTGTCCATGTGTGGTTATTCCTACACCATGGTGCTTCTGAGGAGAAGAAATATGGTGATCAGGGGAGCCTAAGAACATAAAAGACAACAGCCAAGGATGTATTTGGCGCATGATGACACATTTTGCCTCTTTGATGGTACTTTAAATTCAACCGTACTGTTTCATTTGTGTGTTTAAAATGTTAAATCCTTAGTTCAGTAGGGGACTGCACCTCTTTTAAAAGATGAATTGCTACTTCTAAAGACTGCAAGAAAGACAGTTTTCTTTTTCTGACAAATTTTTGATGAGCTGGTGGCAGGAGGGGGCTGGTCTCGGCCTTATCAAAATGGCCAAGGGCTTCCTATGGGCAATGGGGATGCATGATTCTCATTGCTTTCATATCACTTGTGTATCAGTTGGAGAGTTTGTTATTCATTTAATGTGAACATTGCAGCATGCTAAAGAATACTCTAGAGCAGTGATAGAGAACCTTTTAGAGACTGTGCCCAAACTGCGATTCAAAACCCACTAATTTATTTGCAAAGTGCCAATGCAGCAATTTAACCTGAATATAGGTGGCTGTGTAGGGGTGATGTCGGGTGCCCACAGAAAGGGCTCCAAGTGCCACCTTTGGCATCCGTGCCATAGGTTTGTCAACACTGCTGTAGAACTTAGTATATACTGCCAGGGTGCAGATTTGTGCATTTGGACTTCAACTCCCAGACTTATCTAGGCAGCTTACTGTGTGGGGAATTCTGGGAGCTGTAGTCCAAAGAAGAAGTATATACTACATCTCCACGCTTACTACTCTTGTGAACTTTTTGCATTGCTGGAAGGCAAGTAAAGATACTGGGTAAAATGGATCTTGTATGTCCTTGGCTATTTGTAAAAATCTGTTGAGTTCAGGGATCCAAGAGTATTTTCTTTTTGTCATGGAGCTAGTCTCCGGAAAATCACCAGATCCAAGTTCCCCAATTAAAGGTCTGATGCGAGAGAGTTCAATTAAAGTTGTTCATTTATTGGCCAAGAAAGGAACCACAAGCCTTGCCTTTGAGAGGCAAAGGACAAGGGTCTGCTGCTTAAGAACAGGGTCAGGGGTGCTTTTATAGGAAACAGAGGAATACAAAATGAACCAATTGGGTGAATCTTCCAGAATACAAATTGACAAATGAGATGAACTCTAAGTAAAACAGAATTAGCCAATGGTGTGAACTTTTAAAAATACCAATTGACAAATGGTGCAATTCCAGGTAAACAGAAGATAACCAATAGTGTGAGCTCTCAGGTTCACAAAAAGTCTACAGTTGGTCAACAGTCCCCAAGGAAGATACCAATGCAAGTCCAATGTTTGTGAAACAAATGCAAACAAACTTTATTGTAAGTCCTTTTGTTGTCTTGCCTGGTTCTCTGGTGGGAGGAGGGTGCTGGAAGGATTAGGAATGAGACAAAGGGAGGAGGTAGACTTTTCCAGGTGCAAGAGATTCTGAGTCTGTGAGAAGAAAGGATTTCCTGATGGGCACTAGAAAAGCCCATCAGCCAGGCCTTAGGGAGGAAGTCACGGCTCCATGGGTTGCCAATTATTTCATTATAATGAAATAATCAAAAGGAAGGTCAAAGTCCCTTCCTTGATTACCTGAGCCCACCCTTGACTGGTGTCTGCTGCAAATGGTTTCCTGCTTCTGAGGCACTTCTAAAAGGGAAACATGTTACAAGGTCTTCCTTTTTCCTCATGACCCTACAATCCTGTAGTTGACTGTATGTTTTTGTGCTTTTTAATTGTCTGAAGCATATAAGCTGAACATTAAAACAAGTCCCTATAATATCTATTTTAATTCATTTTTAATAAAGAAAAAGTAAAGAGTTACTTTTAATCAACTCTGCCTATAAGGGTGACTGAACCTTGGGAAAAAAATCTATTGTGGGTGTCAGCTTCTGAAATTCCTCAGCTAGCAGGACCTGTTTGGCTCTGTTAGTGTCATGGTATATCTAGTACCATGACTGACTACCACGTCCAGATGGTGGTCATTTTCTACTAGTATAAATAAAAGTGGGAGGGCAGCGTCTCCAACATGAGGCAGCTTTAGGAAGCAGGGAGGAGATAGATGACTTTTGCTTGTGCCCTGCAGTGGCTGGAATGCTAATGAAAACAGAAACATATTTGACACCATTATATCCAAAATACCCTTGGGATTGCAAAAAATGTGCCCCTTTTATGGTGCCGATAAATTTTTCACTTAATACCGGGAAACATTGTGGGTTTTACTACGTTTTTGTAGCTATTGCTCCATATTCAGGGCAGGATAATGGCTAATAAAAACTTTGCAGTGGATGGTGCAGTTGTGAATTTCTGGAACTGTTCGGTGCAGGTTTTGGAAATATTAGCTTGGGCCTCAAAGTGTGCCCTTAACTTTCTGAAGATACTTGCGGGTAAGGTGCCTCTTTAGTGCTGGGAATTAAAAGGGCAAAATTGCATCCTAGCCACTTATGTATATGTGACAAATATGTATGCATAAAATAGCCTTTATGATAGCACTATTTTATGGTGGAGCTCACAGTTATTGCAGCTCCCGACAGCAATGCAAGAGCAGTCAGGTTTCCTGGGGCCATCCCTTCGAGTAGCTCCGAAGAATGCTTTTTCAGGTCATTCTCCTAATGCTTTCCATTCTGAAATGTTTCAGTATTGAATGTGCCTAATGCTGCCTAGCATGCGAGACCCATTTTTCCAGATGATTTTCATTCTAGCCCATTCAGTCCCTTTATTTTATTTTATTTTATTTTATTTTATCCACAACTGCAGAAACTTCCAATTCCTAGCCCAATTTTAGATGGATTTTGTGAGAATACCCCAATGGCTAATTTGAGACTTGGAGGACCAAGTTTGTTGCTGATATATATCACTGTTGACCTGGGCAGAAACTGAATGTTTTGCTTGGAGGTGTCCCAAACACATTTTTATTGTAAGCCACCTTGGGTCCTTTTCCAAGGAGAAAGGTGGGGTAAAAATATTCTAAATAAATAAATAAATAAATAAATAAATAAATAAATAAATAAATTTCCTACAATTGTGTCTTGGAGGGGGAAAGCGAATCCTCTCCTCTGAGTACTGACTTCAAGAAGGCCAGGAGAAAGCTTTCGGATAGTCTTTCAAACCTTGTGCTGACTTGATAGCTGCATACAACTCTGATCCAATGACCCGACTTTTGGGAGTGTGTTTGTGTGCAGTTATTTTATGTAATATATTACTTAACATAAAATAATTTTCCAGGCTCTGTCTAAATAGGGGTGCCTCAAAATATTTTACTGCTTGAGGAACAGAATCATGGGGTACTCTATGCTGTCCTCTAAAACTTATGATGGGACAGCATCCTCACAACTCGCTGTCGCAACAGTGTCACACAATGCTTTCCTCAAATATCTTGTTGCCAATCCATCTGCTGCTGTTTCACTTATCCTCATGGTAAGGTTGACCTTGACTCAAATGTCTCCGGATCAGGTTGATACCTGAGGGATTTGTTAGAGTTTTTGCAACCTTGCATGCTGCCTTTAGTAGCAGTAACAAATTGTTCCGCCCTGCCTCTGAATTCAAAGAGGCATCTCTGCACCTCGGTTGAGTGATTCTTTTTTCTCTGTGTGTTGAAACCTGATTTTGAAATCAGTCATGTTTGCCAGTTTGCTGTTGATCTACAAGTAATGAAACATTTTAAATTCTTTCTTCTTACAAATGTCTCAGAGTACGTTATTGAGACTGTGAGTGCCAGTAAATGACAAAAGAGTTGGACCACTCTGGGGAACCCAAAACTATGAATCTTTGCACTACTGCTGTAGCAGATAGAGGACTTTAACCAAAGATTTTAAAAACACTGTGCAACAGGATTAACTCCTTTGGTACTACCTTGTTTACTGATAAGGCCCTTCTCCACAGCTCATTAGTCAGACACAGTGATCCACAATGACTGTGTGGTTTCTCAGAAGTCATGCAAAAACTTGAATCATTTATCCCATTTATCCCATCCACCCCCATTCTCCCCCCCCCTTTGAATGAAATACCTTGCCATACACCAAACACAGCCTGGTGTAAAAGCCATACACGTAGAACTAAGAGAAACCTGACTCCAAGAACTGAATGGTGTTTCCTAGGAAATCTAGTCTTCATGATTCACAGCATTTTCATTCCAGCTCTATACTATAATGGGGTGGAGGTGGTGATGTTTTGTTGTTACAACCGTTAAACAACAGAGAGTCAAAAATCTTTTAAGTTGACCTGACTACTGTCCATCTCCACCTTTGCCAGTGGGGTCCATTTGTTAACTTGCCAGCCATGGGTGTTCTGGCAAGAATTTATTGTGCTGGGCAAAGTTTTTTTTTTGTCATATGCCAGCAAGAATGTCTACCAGATTCTTCTTTTAGAGTTTGCTAAGTTGCTGCTTTTAAAGAAACAACAAACCCCTATCTCTCTATAGCCCCTCTCTTAAATGCTCTTATGTTATGTTTTACCCTGTGGTCAGCTGCCCCATGCAATGCAGACGTGCAAGAGGAAAGGCACAAGGCTTCAGAAATAAATATACTTTGTCTGTTTAACCCCCCCTCCACTTCCCTCCCCTTTGCTTCTCCGGGTTGAATTTTAGATTGGAAGTTCCTCTGTAGCTTTATGTTGTTGCATTCTGTAAGCCAACATACACACTAATGATGGCCTGCACACCTAGGTGACCACACTAGCAAGAGCTTTTCTCCATAGATCTTTTCCATCAGTTTTTTCAGTGCACACAGTTTGCTTGAAATTTATAGGGTTTGGAAGCTGCAGAGTCAGCACTTCTGATTTTATGGAAATAATACTCACTGTCAGCTCAGCTCCCTTCTTTCAGTTACACTTTGATCAATAAAGCATCTAGCTGCAACAGCGTATACAGTAATAAACACACACACACACACACACACACACACACACACACACACACACACA
>JAHTLZ010000204.1:72962583-72996511 GCA_023846285.1 Phrynocephalus versicolor
ACACACACACACACACACACACACACACACACACACACACACACACACACACACACACACACACACACACACACACACACACACACACATACACACACAATAATGTTTCCATGTAATGTAAAGCCATGCATAATCCAAGGGAATTGTAAATTTTAGTAAGCATAGCAGTCCTGAATTCAGAGGGGATTTTTTTTTAAAATCCTGAAATGATTCGCTATTTCATATCATCCAAAATACATTCATGACTCTCATTGGAGTGAAGAATGGCAAGATAACATAGTCATTTTTAAAAGGCTTGAATAATCCATGGGAGAATGTTTCAGATCAAGCACTTGAGCCAGAATGTCAAAAATACATAGCTGACCAGAAGAAAATGACCTCAGATTTGCAAGTTTCCCTCTCCATTCCCTAAAAAACGTCATCCAGAAAATGTGGCTTGGCTTTGTTCAAGTCCGGAATGCTATTCAGACATTTAGAAAAGAGTGGATCTGAATGCATAGGGAGGCGAAGGAAGAGAAGGTGCTTCCTCTGCATGATTAGCCCCTCTTCAGAGTCCCAGTTTCAGGTACCATAGCTTCTCCAGCACTGAGAAGCTCATATCTCTGCTGTTAGTAGGGAAGTAATGTTGCTCTGTGTTTTGGTCCAAACTATGGAATATATGTTATTCAGAGTGCTGATCCTATTCTGAGATTGGGCTTTACACCTTATATGCCTCCACTAAAGTTTTGATTAAAAACCAGAGTGGATTCATTTACACATCCCCTGAAATCTGAGCCTCCAGCCCCCACTAGCCTCCAGATGTAGCAGACTGTCTCTCCGGATGGTGTTGGTGTTGAAATCAAAGGAGGAGGAGCAAATGCTGTGTAGTCAGATGAACCCTTCTCTGGGAAGATAGCAGTTTGTGGGCTCCTTCATAGCCCCAGTTTACTCTCCAGCCATGCCGCTCTGGGCATCCCAAAAGTGGCGTGGCTGGAGAGTAAACAGGGGCTACGAAAGAGCCCACAAACTGCTGCTTCCCCTTCGCCTGGCTTTCTTCACGGAGCACAGTGGCGTGCTCTGAACAGAGAGGGAAGTGCCGTGGCTGTAAGGGGGCGATGTCGTGTGCCCACAGAAAGGGCTATACTTGCCACCTTTGGCACCAACACTGGCCTATATGTTTAGCTCCTTTCCATGTATAATTTATTTATTTATTTATTTATTTATTATTATTTTTTTTTTTTTACAACTTATATGCCGCCCACTACCGAAAGGTCTCTGGGCGGCTTCCAATCAAGGAATTAAAACAATTAAAAACATCAAACAACAATAAATAATTAAAACAACAATAAAACCTTATACTAAAAACATAATGTGGGGAAAGGAGACCAATCATCTCTAGCCCATGACCTGTGTCTTCTTGAATCATGGATCTTCCCAGTTTCCAGAGTTGGGAAAAAGCCACAATACACGCCATCTGGGAGTGATTTTGGAGACCTATATCATTCAAAATTATTACATTTCATCTTTGCTTTGCCTCAAGGCATCCACATAGTGATAGCCTCCTTCACAAAATTATGGAATTCAGCATCATTGAGTGGGTGGGGATGCTAACCCTTTTCTGCCGTGAGTCACATGGAGCTCCAAGAGAGGTCTGGAAGATTGTTTCAAGTCACTACCTTCACATCATGATACAACATAGGAAAAGGGATGATTCTTTGATAGTGTTGGGTCATACCTTCACTCATTCTCTTCTATATGGCTTCATGCTCCTCTCTTCCACCTGAGATGCCAATCTGGCCAATAATGAGAAAGACATGCAAACTTTAGGATGCCCTCTTTTCAAGTTCCAATCTGACGGAAGAAGCCATGATGACAAATAAGGTAAACTTTCTAGCCTAAGAATGGGAAGCTCAAACACTTTTGCTCTAGGAGAGAAACCAAGAAATTTATTTACAGAATTTTTTTAAGCTTCTGCATTACCAAGTGGTCTCTGGGTGGCAGAGAGATTTAAAAGCTGCTGCTCTCTCCCTGCATATGAGACATGTTATAGTAATTTTGCAGGATTTGGAGGTTTCCTGGTCACTCTCTCTCTTTCTCCTCCCCCCTTCATTTCAGACACCAATGCCACTCTGTGCAGTTTTAAACAATTCCTGTGAAGATTGGCTTCCTTCCTTAATATGGTTTGCCTGAATAGAGCATAAAGCTGGGCAGAACATGGCAATCTCCTATGCCAGATGTTATGGACCACAGATCCCAGAATTCCAAGCCTGTATAGCCAATGACAGAGGATTGTGGGAGTTGTGGTCCAAAACCTCTGGAGTGCCGAAGGTTCACCACTACTGTCCTATGCAGACAACTTCCAACAAAGGAGGGGGACAAGCTGGGGAATCTCAAGTGACACAAGAGGACATGATGTCAAGGGACTAAGGAAACTGGCAAGACCTACAAATTTTGCAAGGGTTAGACACCTAGATGATCCCAACCTACCGTGCTTCCTTTTTAACACCATGTCAGGTTCAGGAAAATTATCTGAGTTCTGGATTTGATTCTAAAAGAGGATACCAACCTGGTTTGTGTATTATGGGGAGAGACGGCGAGAGATTGTCTCACCCAGCTCCATCTATAGGGCTGCTCTGTGATAACAGCAGGCTGGAGATGGAAGGCAAGTTGGTAGAATGGTTACGAGGCTGCAAAAATGTGCCATCAGAATACTTCAGTTGACATTCTACCACTTTTAAATACAGTACATGCTTCACAAATACAGTGAAGGTACTGTCCATTCTGTTGTCCAACAGCCTGGTTTTAATGGGTTTTATGGCTGAATTTGTTTTGTTTTCAAAGAAGTAATTTATGATTGCAATGTGCCTTGAACTCTACCAGATAGTGAGAAGGTGGGGTTAAATGTAAATCACCACTACCACACACCACCACCACCACCACCTTTATCACTCACCAGGCATCGCCAGGCTTTATCCCTACCCTCTACCCAACAGCACCCTCAAACTTTACACTCTGAACCTCAGGAACTCTTTGAAATGACCAGCTTCTCGGGCCTAGAGAGAAGGATGCTCACTCCCACCCCACCCTATGCCTACACATGCCCACGTTAAACCCAACCAGAGAGTAATTCTCCATCAACAGTACATATGTCTCAGCAGAGGTCTACAGCTGGAGCAGGAGGGGAGAGACTTTAGCAATGAGATCTGCACTATGAGCATCTGCAAGGACGGTTTGTTCCACCCACCTTGACAAATTAGCTGTGTGTATTCATGGAATGTCTTTGCATATCTTGTTGGCTTTTAGGAGGAGCTGGATTTCAGCATCTCTAGGATTTGTTTACTAATTCCAGGCTTCATCTGGGGCTTTGGTGCATACCAAAGACTATATATATTACTGTTCAGCATTTTTGTAAAGTCCGAGGGAGGAATAATCTCCCGCAGAGCTAAAGACAAATTCCATCTGCAGCAAAACAATAATCCTGATTCTGTGGATTTCCAGTGAGTTGAGCCTTTAAAGGAGAAAATGTTTCTAAATCCATGTAGTCAAAATTAATGTTACAGGAAGATCTCGAGGAAGGTTCTGCTTTGCCCTAGTTAAGAATATAAGAACATAAGATGAGCCATGCTGGATCAGGCCAACAGCCCATCTAGTCCAGCTTCCTGTATCTCACAGTGGCCCCACCAGATGCGTCTGGGAGCGCACGAGACTAGATATCTGCTTCCTGATACCACTGCCCTGCATCTGGCCCTTGAAGTACCCCGGTTTTAGGCCTGGAGATTACACATCTCCATCATGGTTTGTAACCTGTGATGGACTTTTCCTCCAGGAATCTGTCCAATCCCCTTTTGAAGGCATCCAGGCCATATGCCATCACCACATCCTGTGCCAGGGAGTTCCACAGACTAACAACGCGCTGGGTGAAAAAAATATTTTCTTTTGTCTGTTCTTACTCTCTCAGCCCTCAATTTGAGTGGATGTCCCCTAGTTCTGGTATTTTGTGAGAGGGAGAAGAGCTTCCCTCTATCCACTTTACTCATGCCCTGCATAATTTTGTACGTCTAAATCATATCCCCCCTCAGGTGCCTTTTTTCCAGACTAAAGAGGCCCAAATGTTTTAGCCTTTCCTCATAAGGGGGGGTGCCCCACCCCAGTAATCTTTCTTGAGATGTGGTGACCAGAATTGCACACAATACTCCAGGTGGGGCCTTACTTTTGTTTTGTATAATGGCATTATAATGTTGGTTGTTTTATTTTCAATCCCCTTTTTGATAATCCCTAGCATGGAATTGGCCTTCTTCACCGCTGCCATACATTGGGTAGACACCTTCATGGTGCTGTCCACCAACACACCAAGATCTCTTTCCTGATCCATCACGGATAACCCAAGAGCCCATGAGTTGATAGATAAAGTTTTGATCTTTTGCCCCAATTACTCTACATTTGACTACATTAAATCACATTTGCCATTTTGCAGCCCATTCCCCCAGTTTGGAGAGATCCTTCTGGAGTTCTTCACAATCTTTTCTGGTTTTTACCACATGGAAAAGTTTTGTGTCATCCGCAAACTTCACCACCTCACTGTTTATCCTGATGAAGTTGGCCAGGGTCCAGCAGAGAAAGCTACTGAAGACTCCTTGAAGGGGCATCATGGGGCATAAGGGTATGCTCTGGGATTTGGTGTTGGGCGCACAGCCTTGCACCACCTATGAGCTTCCTTGCATAAATACACCTATGCCCATTAGAGTTGCCACTTCTCAGGGCTCCAGCTAGAACCCGAAGGAATTCCTCTGTGGCACTGAAGAAGGAATAAGTACAGTAGTTTTATTTTTGTGTGTGCATGTTTTGTTCTCAGAGTATGGACATGCCGCTCTGTCTGCTGTTCACTAACAGTGGGGTTGACCGAAAAACACCAGTGGGGTGAAGGGAAGGGATGTGCACACCAGCTTGAAGGCACCTAAATGCTATTATTTCCGTGCATGTCCTATTATTAGTTTAATTGTTTACTTTCTCAACAAAAGGCCATCCTGTTCGCAATGCTTCTGCTTTGGGAATGCTCACTTTGCTACGCAGTTACTATTTTTCAGCTTCCAAATCAATGAGTGTCAACAATTGGATTTGAAATCACCCAGTGGCATGATGCCACACTGCATCCCAAGACATGCTTCATGGTTATGCAAACAAAATTCTAAACCACGTAGCGCTGAATTGGCTTGTGCACAAAACCTACAAGTGAGCAACAGTCAGTTCAGTGCTGGACTACACGAGACTTTAAAAAAATACCTTATACATCCTCCTCTGTCTCTTCCTCTGCAGGAGAGTAGGAAGAAGTTTTAAATGTCTTAATAACTGGCTGGCTCCTAATGCAAGAATAGGTGATACTTTACAGACCACTTTAAAAAGTCACCATACATGTTGTGAGCATTTAGGGATTAAAAACACCTCTTCATCAGGCTAGTAGTACCTCTGTCAAGAAATTAAAGTCCAAAAGCTCTTGGCAAGATGGGTTCTGCCAGGCACATTTTTCTTAGATGCAAATCAGGAGAGGTGCAGGAAGCAGTAGCTGCTGTTTTATGGTCATAGCTGAAGTAGCTGTAGATATTGAAAGTTGCACTTCCGCTCTTCAGACAAAGAAGCACAGGCCATGCAGTTATACACACCTTACATTTGGCCTTTCTTTGAAATAAAAAAAAATTAGAGGCTATCATAGCAGACCTTGAATCTCAATTTTTTGCAACTAAAGACAAAAGAATTTTAATTCAGATTGAGGCCAGGAAAAGGGAATTAGAAGAAATAGATCTACAACAAACCCAAAAAAATCTATTATATCTGAAAAGAAACTTTTTTGAATATAGTAATAAAAACTCAAAGATGCTAGCAAAACTAGCACAGAAAAGGAAAGAAAAAAGTACGATAGGAAGGATAAAGGATTTAAGCGGCAATATCTGTACTCAAATGAAAGAAAAATTAAAAGTCATCCAAGAATTCTATCAAAAGTTATATACAGCTGATAGAACTAGTAAGGAAATTATGGAACAATATATTGACAAAAATCTAAAAACAAGACTAGTGGAGGAAGATAGGCTTGAAATGGAAAAAACTATTAATGAGGACGAGATAGAGGATGTCATAAATAAGCTAAAGAATGCTAAAACTCCAGGTGACGACGGATTGGGTCCAGAATTTTATAAGACATTTAAATCAATGTTAATCCCTAAATTAAAGAAGCTTTTTAATCAGATATTGCAGGGAGAACAAGTACCTTCCTCCTGGAAACATACTTTAACTATTCTAATTCTCAAGCCTAATAAAGATCCAATGGATGTGGGATCTTACAGACCAATATCACTTATAAATCAAGATGCTAAGATCTTCACAGCAATTTTAGCGAAAAGAATATATACATTTATAGATAAGTATATTAAAGAAGACCAAACCGGCTTTATTAAAGGCAGACAAATGTCAAACACTGTAAGAAGAGTTCTCAATGTTCTTTATGAGATGGGAAGATCACAGGATAGAGCATGCATTTTGTCTTTAGACCTATTTAAAGCCTTTGATTGTGTTCAATGGCCTGCGTTAACACTTTTATTAGAGAAATGGGGGTTTGGAGAAAATTTTTTAAGCGTAATAAACCAACTATATTCTCATAGTACCTCGTCAATCATTGTCAACGATGGGATGACAGAAAAAATTAGCCTAGCCCGAGGAACAAGACAGGGTTGTCCTTTATCGCCAGTTCTGTTTTGCATAGTGATAGAGTTATTAGCCAATGCAATTAGGGAGGATCAATTAATTAAAGGTATGGGTAAGGAAGATAAGATAAAAATTAGTTTATTTGCAGATGACGCTTTGTTAACAATAAAAAATCCAGCAGAAAGCATATTAAGGATAAAAGCACATTTGAAGGAATTCGGTGAAACAACCGGACTATGTGTCAACTGGCAGAAATCAGAAATTATGATGTTCAATCAGAATAACCGAGACACGGAGGTGATCTCTAATCACGGATTGAAAGTTTGTAAACACATAAAATACTTAGGGATCTTGTTGGATAAAGATATAAGTAAAACGAAAGAACGAAATTATATAAAAATAAAGGAAGAGATTAAAAATAAACTACAAAATTATTCCAATTTAAACTTATCATGGTTCGGTAGAATAGCAATGGTAAAAATGAAAATACTTCCTAAAAT
This sequence comes from Phrynocephalus versicolor, assembly GCA_023846285.1. NCBI lineage: Eukaryota > Metazoa > Chordata > Lepidosauria > Squamata > Agamidae > Phrynocephalus > Phrynocephalus versicolor. The sequence goes on from JAHTLZ010000204.1 coordinate 72,969,756, forward strand.
TAATTTCCTTTTTAGAATGTTACCCATTCAATACACAGAAGCTGAAATCAAAGTCTATCAAGACCTTATAAATAGATTCTGCAATGGTGGAAAAAAAGCAAGAATAAATAAAAGCTTATGGTACAGATCTCAAAAAGAGGGAGGTATAGGCATACCTAATCTTAGAACCTACCATACAGCTAATCAGCTCAGTTTTCTGGGAGAAATACTATTTAAACCTCAAAAATTAATATGGTGGGAACTTGAATCAGAAGAGTTAAGCGAAGACATAAATAAATATGTATTTACCCTCCCCCTAATAAGGAAAACTCATCTAATTAAAAACCCGCTTCTGAATTCCCTATTATTCACTTGGAAAAAGTATGGAAAGAATTTGGTACAGGAAGGTTCCCCGCTTGGACTGGTGATTGATCAGATGAATTTCCCCACGAACATGAAGAAACTGGGAGATCTATTTAAATTAAGAAAAGTGGCAAGGTTAAAAGACTGGATTAAAAAAATGACAACAAAACAAGAAATTAAACGCGTTTTGCAAACTCAGGAATTGTCCTGGTTGAACTACGCCCAGCTAGAAAGCTGGACGAAAGATTGGTTTAGGAGAAATATTCAACTCAGAGGATACACAAAATTTGAGCAATTTTTGACATCATATGAATCAGAGAAAGGAAATACAGGTAAAGGCGCAGTTGCTAAAATTCATAAAATAATTCAAGATTCACTCGAGAACAGGGAACAAGACATAATAAGAGAGCTATGGAAACAAGACATAGGGAAAGAAATAAACAATGAGGAATGGAAAAGAATTTGGAATTTGAGGATCTTACGGTCATTATCAGTTAGAATAAAAGAAAACTATTTCAAATTAGTTTTAAGATGGTATATGACTCCAGTTAGAGTAAACAGAATGAATCCAAAATATTCCAAGCTTTGCTGGAAATGCGAAAAAAAGATAGGCACTTACTTTCATTTATGGTGGGAATGTGAAATTGTTCAAAAGTTTTGGCAAGAGATCTTTGAGGTGATAAGAGAGATATTACAAAATGATATTAAATGTGTACCTGAAATTGCATTGTTATCACTACCATCCATCAATGAATATGATGTGAAAACTAGAGAACTAATAGCTAACCTTATGACAGCTGCAAGACTGATCATTGCCAGAAACTGGAAACTTAAATCACACCTCAAAATTACTGAATGGTATAAGGAAGTGTGGGATATAGCACTAAATGATAAATTGTCTTGTAATGTAAAAGTTTTGCGAGGAGAAATGAAAAAAGATATCTTCTATGATGTGTGGGGGGAATTTATTGATCATGTGTTACTAAAAGGAAAAGGGATTCAACCAACTTATAATCCAACTCAGTTCTGGTGTAAAGGACCTTAAGAAGCCTACTAAAAAAAGAAGTTGAAGAAGAAAGAGAAGATGCAAGAATACTGGACGGTTTCTTGGGGATGGGGGGCACTTTGTACTGTTTTTGATTGTCTATTTTTTATATATATTCATAATTGTGTATTATTGTTATTTGCGAGCTTTTCTTATGTTTATTTAAAAAAAAATTAAAAAAAAAAACTATTCCTCTTACATCACGTGGTTGGTGGAAACAAGGAATGAATGAGCTCATTCCAAAATGGATCCATGTAACCCCATTCATGCAGGGTCCTTATAATACTGATGTTCTTTTCTTCTTCAAAAAGCCTTCATAACAAATGAATCTGATCCAATTAAGCCATTGTCTGCTGTTATCACTGTTAATTCTCTAGTAGTGAGAAAACACAAATTTTGGAAAGGTACACAGTTTATTTAAGCCTTAATAGTGTTTTTGAGAGTCTCTCTGGGTGTGAGACAGAGAGAACGAAAGAGAGAGAGAGAGAGAGAATATGTGTGTCTCTAGGAGAGGGGGTTCTATTTTTCAGGAATTGCCATGCAGTAAAGCAGAACTGATTCTGTTACAAGACGCAAAAGAGTAATTCCCTTTATAATTTCACATACAGAAGCTGTCTGGACTGGCATGGAATCTTATTTCAACCCTGGCATCTGGACACCATCCCAACAGCTGTGGGCAGCCAGGTTAATTACGGCAGACACCTCTGCCCTCCAAAAGGAGGAAATGGCCATGATGGCATATATAGGAGGTTGCTCTTGCTGGCACAATATCTGCCACCTGAGGTGGATCCCTCACACTGCCCAACGGTAGGGCCATCCCTGCTGGCAGCTCAGCCATTCAGTACAGCTTCTCTTTCCAGAGCAGCTCTTAAGTTACTATTTCCTGCTCCTGCCGGGGGGTGGGGACCACAGGTAGTATCCTCCTCCAAGTTGACACACTCTCCAGATGTCTTTAGAGCCAGAGCTGCCTTTAGACCAGTCCTTCTCGATCTTGAGGCACCCCATGTTCCTGGACTGCAGTTCCCAGAAGCCTTTGCCACCAGCTGGGCTGCCCGGGGTTTCTGGGAGTTGCAGTGCAAGAAAACCCGGGATGACTCAAGATTCAGAACAACTGATTTAGAGGACTAGGTAAGGCTGGAAGGTCAAAGGCATCCTTCTTGCCTCTCCCAAGAACTTGACTTAAAGGCCTACTGGATTTCTGGGTGCACCTTTTGTACCTGCTCTTCCTTTTCCTTCTTAACTCTTAGCCTAGTTCTGTTTCTGACCTCTGGCTTGCCACATTCCAGTCTGCTGCCCCCAGTCCAGGCCAGATGATGTTCAACAGGCTGAGTTCCTGTGTCCGGGAGGCTCTGTGAAATTGCTGCCTTTCAATGTTAAGACACTGTCTAGATTATCCTGTTCCAACAGCTGTAGATTTGGACTCCTAAGCCTTTGATCTTTTGTATACTTACTTGGGCATCAGCTATGCTGGAGGTAAGCCATGCTCGTCGACTGGCACAGAGACGAGGGCCCTGGAGAAGCAACTGCCCGAGAAGCAACTGTTTCTCTGCTCCAGCCACATAGTAGGACCCAGTCCTTAGATCCCCCCAAAATGGGTGGAGTTTCTAAACAGGTTCGCTGCCAGTCTAAAACGGGAACCGTTTATGAGAAAGACGAATCAAAGACGCGTCTCAGCTTCTATCGATTGATGATTTCCCTTCTTATTTCCCTTTGGAAAGCTTTGCTCTTTTCCTAGCCTTCTTTCTGTGGCTCCCACTCCCCTGCGGTTCAGTGCAGGGAGCCCGACATGATGCTCATCGGGAATGGCTGCTAAATAAATAAATAAATAAATAAATAAATAAATAAATAAATAAATAAATAAATAAGTGCGGGAAACCGAAGCGCTGCTGGCACCCATCACCCCCTCCCTCCGGGCAGCGTTGTTTTCGAGCGGCGCTCCCGGCTTGCTCTGATTAGGAGGGAGAAGCGCTTTCCTGCATCCGCACCTACTTACATCTGAGCGAATTAGCGCCAACGGTACTTTGCAAAAGCAAACAAACGCGGGAAACCTCCTCTCTCTCCAGCCCCCTCCTCTCCACCGCCTCCCGCTCTCGTTATTCGTTCAATCGCGGGCTGCTCTGGCCGATGATGTCATTGCTGTCTTTGCTAAAAATAGAGCTGGCCCTTTTGCTTTTTCGCCTGGATCGGACCACTAACAGGAGGGGTGTTTTACCAGTGGTTTCCTTACTTACGCGGAAAGGAGGGTGGGGAGGTTTGTAACCACACCACACCCTGCAGGGGGTGCTTGCTGCAGCAGCAGGAGGAGGAGGAGGTAGCGGAGCCTGGGTGATGCCTGCCACCCCCACCCCCTCCGTCCCTCCCTCGGAGATCACAGCTCGGTGTTCCCCAAGGCAGCAGTGGCAAAACGGTCCGCTTTTCTTTATGGGTTTATGCAGGAACCTCTCCTTTTTGGGGGGGAAAGGAACGTTGTCCCTGCCGATCCAGGGCGCTTCTGTTCATCTGTCTCCAATGGACCTTCTGTTTTGCGCTGCCTTGGGTGGTCTCGGGCTGGCTCTGAACGAGAGAAACTGCAAGCCCCAGCATAAGCTGCTGGGGTCTGCTTCCGCATAAATAACGGGGCGCCAGGAAACATGGGTCCCTTTCTACACGAGAGAGCCCAGGATATACTGGGGGTCCAGGCTACCAAGCCCCTGATGGCGCCTTTTCCTATCAACTATCTACAGGCGGGCTGCAGCTTCCCAACAGGCAGAGGAGCACTATGGCACACGCTTATAGGCATTCTCTTGTCCCCTTCCATCATGTGACCGAAGCATCCGCTTTGGGGACCCAAAGATTGAATTCTCAGACTTGAGGGCACAGGCAGCTCCTAACCAAGCAGGGAGATGCCTCCTGGATGCTCTGGGATGTGTTGCCCCAGCTCCCTCCATGATCCACTCAGGATCATGAGGATTTAGATTTTTATTAAGGCAGCGTGTTGCTTTGTATTCTGTGGTTGTACAGATGCTGTGCCTCAGCAGTTTCCCACTTGTCAAGGCTCAGGTAATAGTATTCTGTTCTGGCAGATTGACTTAAGTTCCCTTCTTCACAACTGCCTTCCCTTTTTTTCTTGCAAAATGGTAGGGGGTTGCAGAAGGGTTGGAGATATACACAGTGTACATAGATGTAGATGAGGACGAGCTGGAGCTCTTGGCAACAGGCAGGAACCTAAAGGGAACATAGGTGGAAGACATAGTAAGCCCAGGTTATAACGCTGCAATTAAGAGCCTCTGTCAATAATGACTGCAGTATGCTTCTCCTGCTAAAGTAGTGGTTCTCATTAATTTTCCTAATGCCACAACCCTTTTAATACAGTTCCTCATGTTGTGGTGATCCCCCCCCCAACCATAATATTATTTTAAAAAACCAATAACCCACAACTGTTGCGAGAGGTGGCAGAACGCTCCGCAGCCACCCTGCCACACTCAATGCCCCTCCGGCCTCAGCCACCTGCCAAAGGAATGCCCCCTTTATCAGCTCTCTCAGGCCCAGTTGGGGGCGCGCCGTCACTGCCACCACCCCTCGCTCATCTATGCTCGTCCCCGGGGCTTGGTTGCTTACCTTTGCAGGGCCACCAAGAGTGCCTGTCCTGAGGTGACCTGCCACCGGGCCCTGCGTCACCCATGCCTCCTCCTCTGCCTGCTGCTCGATCAGCCCAAGGAAGGGTTGGACACGGTGGCAACTCAATAGCCTCACGTGCTGTCCCACAGCCTAGCTGCCACGTTTACTTGTGAGAATGCCTCCCCCATGCCATTTGAGTGCGGCAACCACCAGATCACTGGGATTGGGGCCTCATGGCCTAACCACTGACGCTTTTAATTGCAGTGAGGACCTCTCACATGTTGCCCAGTGGGAGAAAGGGGCAGAATCTGGCCCACACCCTATACCTTCCCTTGGGGCACTGGCGCAGTGGTAATGTGCAGCCGAAATTGGGGCTGCGGCTGTCCACCCACGCTCCCCCTTCAGCCTTCATCCCAGGGTGGGGCCCTAGCTTGCCCTGGGGCCACTACCCACCCCTGGTGAATCAGCGCCCCCTCACTGGTGGATGTGCAGCACCCCCACCACAGCTGGGCCAGCTGTGGTATGGCAGCAGAGGCATACCCCCCCCGAGTCACAGGGTTCACAGCGAGCCTTGTGAAAGGGTTGTTCAACCCCCAAAGATGTCATGACCCCCAGGTTGAGAACCACTGTTCTAAAGGCATATTTCTGACCTACCATTTAAATCATTGTTAAATAGCAGCATCTCGTTAAATTTTCTGTAATGCCCTCATCTAGAAGATGAAACCAAGTACAGTACTCCCCCGTTTATTGCGGGAGTTAGGTGCCTGATCTACCTGCGATAAAGGAAAATCTGTGAAATGCAGACACCTCAGTAAACTGACCATGGGCTGTTTCTGCCAGCTGCATTTCCAAAAAGAGGTTTTTAATCCCCTCCTGACACCTCAGCAAACCTTGCTGTCAGGAGCTCAAGGTCTGTTTGCTGAGGTGTCAGGAGGTGATTAAAAACCTCTTTTTGCAAGTGGAGCCGGCAGGAGCAGGCCCAGGTGTGTTTGCTGAGGTGCCAGGAGGGGGTTAAAAACCTCTCTTTGGAAGCCTGCTTCTCTCAATTAAAAAAAAAAAAACACCACGTGATATACTGAGACCGTAATATATGAACCGTGTTGTGGTGGGGGACTACTGTAGTTCCACTCATAATCAGCTGCTTCTTGCAGATAGAATGTCCATTGCCTCTCCGTTCCCTTCATTTGTTGCATAATGATAAAATTGAGCCACTTATGAAAAACACACCGAATTTGTATTTCTTCTGTGCAGTTTAGCAAGCTGGTTAGCTTAGCCTTACCAGTTTGCTAGCCAATGTTCATGGAGAACTTGTTTTTCTGAAATACATAGTTTAGCTACTTATTAGAAAAACAAATGGTTGCTCTATAATGGTAACTCTAATGGCAGCTAATTATTATTTGCACACACACACACACACACACACACACACACACACACACACAGAGAGAGAGAGAGAGAGAGAGAGAGAGAGAGAGAGCTCAGAACTCAACTAAATTCTTGAAAAACAAACAACCTCCAAAGTAATGCCTTCAGTCTTGTATTGTTCTAAGGCAATGGTTTCTAACCTTGGGTAGCTCAGTTGTTCTTGGACCACAGCTCCCAGAAACCAGCACAGCTGGTGGTAAAGACTTCTGAGAATTGCAGTCCAAGAACACCTGGGATACCCAAGATTGGAAACTAGAGTTGAACACATTGTGTTCATATCCAAAGGACACAAATACATACCACAGCACCACAGACCCTCCCCCACTCATTGGCTGAATAGGGCAACTCCCCGCCCCCTCTCTGTAGTGATCCACTGAGCACGGAGGTGGGGAAGGCAGGATGTTTGCAGGATTGGTGCAGCAAAGAGGAGGATGGTGTCTTGTGCCACAGAGAGCTTGCCTCTGCAGTATTTTATCCACCTGGTCCCACCCATGGAGGAGGGGGCTGCCAGAGAATGCTGTACTTGGGTGTCCTCTCAAATATAACTTCTGATTGTTCTATGAAATGAGTAAAGAGGATGCATTAATCTGATGCTCAGAGTCTAGTAGCTAACAACTGAACCAGTGCCTAACACACTCTTATTCTGGATACACAAGATTATGCACTCTTATTCTGGACACAGTGCTTCAGGCTGTAATTAATGCTTCAGCCGCTTCAGCCTGTGACTTATGATTTAATTTTCCTAACAAGGGTCTTAAATAGAGATAGGCACTTGGTACAAATCATGAAGTGCCACTGGCCAGCTGTTTCTAATCCTCCTCCTTCCTCCTCTGGTAGCCGACTACTCCAGCAAGGAGGTGGGAAGGAGAGTCTTTCCACACAGCCAACTACTCATTGGCTACGGAGGGAGAATCCCTGCCCTGCCTTTTTAATGCAGTGGTCAGCTGCAGGAGGAGGCTGGAAAGGGGTGGCTGGACACCAGCATAGATTGGTGCTCTGCCAGTGAAGAAGGACCCTGGCGGTGTGTGGCACCTGGTAAGTGGACTAGGCATCTGGAGGGAGGGGAGCGGATTAGAACCAGCTGACCAGTTGACACTTCATTCTACACACAAAGCACAAAGTGACCCTCTCCATTCAACTCCAAAGCTCCATAGTAAGATTTCAGACTGGCAGGTTCAAAGCACTATGCCCCTATAGCAGTGTTGGCGAATCTGTGGCATGCATGCCAAAGGTGGCACACAGAGCCCTTTCTGTGGCCATGCAACATCGCCCCCTCACAGACACAGCACCCCCCCTTCGCTTGGAGCATGCCACTGTGCTCCATGCAGAGAGCCGGGCAAAGAGGAGGCAGTGGCTTGTAGGCTTGTTCATAACCCCACTTTACTGTCCAGCTACGCCACTCTGGGCATCCCAAAAGCAGCCTGGCTGGAGAGTAAACTGGGGTTATGAAGGAGCTCACAAGGCACCATCACTCCCCCCTGGCTTTCCTGATGGTGCAGCACTCCATCCTCCTCCCTGCCCAGGTCAGAGAGGCTGATGGGTTACTACTCTTTGGGAAAGTGGGGATTGAAGAGCAGGCTTTTGAAATCCCTGTGGCTACAGTGAGGGTGCTGTGGCTGCGGGAAATTCAAAAGCCTGCTCCTTGATCCTTGCTTTCCCGAAAGGTAGCAGCCCTGCTCTTCGATCCTTGCTTTCCTGAAGGGTAGCACCCCATGCTACCCTTTGGGAAAGCAAGGATCAAGGAGCAGGTTTTTGAATTTCCCATGGCCACAGCGAGGTTGTAGACTGCGCCCATCCTAAATGGAAAGGCAAATGGCTTTGTCAAGAATAAACTAGTTAAATGCAAGATACATATCTATAATATTAACACAACTGATAGGAACGTAGTCCTCAGTGACTGCTCATCAGTGTTTCCTCATCAACCTCGGGAAATTTTAAGTTAAAAACTTTGAAGGAATTGGGTCCTTCAGGGGAAGATATATTATCAGCATCAAACCCCAAAGGTGGTGTCTCCTCTAACTTGGCTCTCAGATTAAACCTTGAGGATGATGGACATTTAATTTTTAGAAATCTAAGAACGCCTCTGCTGTCACTTTGCAACCCCCTGGAAGCTACTATTCTTTCTCTGCCCACCTTCTACACAGCACCCACAGATTTTTGTTAGCTGTTGGCATTGCAGTGCTTTTTTAAAATAATAATCATGTGATTCTTTCTCAGAACCAGTTTGTGATATTCTGAGTAGCAAGGTCCCTAGATGGGGGCTGGTTTCAAAACAAATCGTATGGATACACAGTTGGTCATAGAATTGTACTCAGAGAATACTTTTCAAGGAGGTAGCAAGGTAAGAAATGGGGCTACCACAAGGTTCAGTCCTGGAATCTGGACTTTTCAATGTTTTAATTAATGATTTGGATGAGGGAGTGCAGGGGATGCTTATCAAATTTGCAGAGGACACAAAACTGGGTGAAGAGCTGATATTTTGGAAGACGGGGGGAAAATCATAAAGATTTTAAGAGACATGAGCTCAGTAATATTTGCTCCTGACATTCTACAAGTGAGAAGGCTTTTGGAATCACCAGCTGAATACGAGCCAACAGTTTGATGTGGCTGCAAAAAAGGGCAAATGCTATGACAGGCTGCATTAAGAGAAGAATAGCCTGCAGATCCTATGAGGTACTAGTCTTCCTCTATGCCACACTGGTTAGTCCTCATCTAAAGTACTATGCCCTGTTCTGGACCCTGTGCTTAAGTAGGATGTCAACAAACTGGAATAAGTTCAAAGACAGGTAACAAGGATGATCGGGACTGGAAACCAAGCCAGATTTAAGCCTCATACAAGAAAAAACCTCTTTACTATTGGAGCAGTATATATATAGCAATAAAATCAGTTTACTTGAGAGGTGGCGAGGACTCAGACACTGGAGGCATTGAAGAAAAAAATTGGACCACCACCTGTCAGGCCTGCTTTGATTTGGATTCTTACACTGAGCAAGGGGGTGGTCTTGATGGTCTCCTGGGTTCCTTGCAACTCAGTTATTCTATGATGTCATTATTCTCTGCCCATTTAGTCCAATGGGATAGTACACATATTGGTAGATTATTTCCTTGTGTTTTAAACAAAAGTATGTTTTAATTTTATTGTACTCATGAATTTTGCAGCAAGTTTTGTAAATCTCTACACAGTTTGGAAGTCAGAGGAAGGTCACGTTAGCTGCCAGAATGTGTTAACATCTAAAATAATGATAAGCCGGCCCTACTGTCCCCTAGGTGGACCTGCTGTGAGTCAAACTGAAAGTTGCGTTGTATAAAGTGATTCACACCTTGTCTTGTTTCCCTGTCTCACAGGTGCACCCACAGAGAATACAAGAGCAAAGTCCACCTTTGAAGTTGTTATTATCTTAATTAAAAGCCACCAAGAGTCACATTACATATATTATTTAGTTCGTCTGGAAAACAGATGTATTTTTTTAAGAGTGTGAACTGCACGAACACAGCTATAAATAGTAAATTTCCATCAAACCTTTCTGGCTGTGTTCTTGGATAAAACTGTTCATCCTTATTCTGTAGACATTAAAACACATACAGGCGTTTTAATGCCCATAGGCAAGAGGTCATGATGAGGTTTTTGGGGAGCGTGGTCAAGGGAAAGATGTCCTAGCTGCAGTTATAGCAGAGCCAATTTACTGTTAGGTACAGTTACAGTAGTAACTCCAGGCATCATATAGTGGTGATAGTGGTGGCAACTTCACCTATGCATGATCTATTTTGTGGTTGTTCCTGTCTGTAGGGGGACAGAGCTGGATATGCTAGACAGCCATATTGCTGGAGAGCTGGAAGGGACCTTATGGATCATTGTGTCCAACCCTTTGTCAAGAAAGCCCAGTGGGGGATCGAACTCCCACCTCTGCCTCTGTAGCCAGCGACCCGAACCACTGAGCTATCCAACAGTTATGATGACTTCATAGTCCCTGTCACCATATTGTCAGGGGTCATCCCCTGGTCCAATAAAAGGGAATGAGATGTATGATTTCTGGGAATGCTACCACAGACAAAGGTCTCTTGAACAATGCAATTCAGACTTTATGCAGCAAGGATTTTAGAACAATGGGTATTGTGTGTGTGTGTGTGTGTGTGTGTGTGGCCTTTTCATAATAGCCTAAATCCAAATCTTTGGGGGGAGTGAATAGCTGCCCATAAATCTCAAAGTTTTGTTTTTTTGTTCTTCCGCTAGGCATGGGCTTCCCCCAATATGTCTTGCAACTTGAGCCAGAAACAAGGATGGTGCAGATTCCCATTCCCAAAAGCTGACTGGACTAGTAGTTGAATCTGTCTTGAACACGGCCTGAAGGCAACAGAGTCATTTGGCGTGTCAGGCAGGCTACAAAGTACACCTTTCTTCCAAAGCCATGTGCTGCTTCCCCTTACCTGCCGCTTAATGTGGCTGCCAGCCTTGCTCTCTCTCTCTCTCTCTCTCTCTCTCTCTCTCTCTCTCTCACACACACACACACACACACACAGACTCCTTGCCTCTGTAGGCTTTAAAAACAAAACCAGCCATGACCCCACTAACATACAGCGGGATCAAGAATCTGCTTTACGCAGTATAGTTCCTCCTACATAGAAGAGGGAATTTAGTTCATTGATGGAGGTGATGGAGATGCATCTTCTTGTCCAAAGAATTCCTCTTTAGTGTTGATTTAGAGCCTTTTCACACGACCCCTAAGATCCGCTGGCCACTTAAATTCGAACCAGAGATCTTGGGGGCTTGTTGCTGTTCTGTGTTCCCACCCCCTCCGCACTCCTGGCTGCTGGCTGCGTGAGGGAAAGGGAGAAAAAAAAGGAAGAAAACAAACGTGGCTCACCTCCGTTCTGCCGTCTAGCTCTTGCCCCTGCAGCATTCCATTCTCTTAAGTAGCTCTTAAAGGGGTGGGGGGGGCAAAAAACAACAAACAGAAGGGAGGAGAGCCCAGAACTCTTAAGTTACATCCGCATCAGGAATTCTTCAGCCCTGGAGAGCAGGTACTTGAAAAGTGCACTGGGACACACTTAGGTGGGCGTGGTCGCACTTAATTTTCTGTAAACTCCGGAGCTGGTGGTGAAACAATTTCAAGCTCCGGAGCTGGGAGCCATTTGCCGCGGAGTTTAGGGGTCGTGTGAAAAGGCTCTCTATTACAGAAAGCCACAGGCTAAACAAAACACAATGTAATAGGAGTGCCATTGTTTTGTGCCAAGTGAAGGGCTAGCCATCTGTAAACATTTGTTTAATTAACAGCCAAATATGTTCCTCAAATTATGTTTCTAGTCCAGAGGCTGCTAGATATAGGCATCAGAGAAGCACACCTGCTAGGACAGGGCTAAAAAAAAAGTTGTTTGGAATTTGGATCACAGTCAGCAAAAGAGACCAAGGGTTTGCAGCTGAGAGTGGAGTCCAAAGGCAGGCAGGCAGCTTTGGGAAGAAGTGTGTTTCATAATGCCAGCTCTATATCAACATTTGTAAATAAAAGTCATCATAAAATAGAGGAATGCATAAAAACAAGTTTGTATCTCCTGCTTCTATTTTTTTATGATTGTATAAATTACAAACAGGAATACCTATGTCACATAACTGTTATCAGGCTTCTTATTGTGATCACTGCATTTATTTTAAGAGAAGGTGGTTTGTTTTTGTTTTGGAAAATAAAAAAAATTAAATATGTGCAATGGTTTTTCAATATACTGTACTGTTGTGTAAATCTCTAGTCCTCTGTTTATTTTAAAATCTTTCTCCCCCGTAAAAGGCTGCTCCAGTAATGCCAAGCATCAGAAAATTAAGTCTCATTGGGCAGATTAGGACTAATTGTGTTGAACAGATATACTCATCTTGAGTATAGTTTTGCCTCTTTCTAATGCAGTGGTAGCGAACCTTCGGCACGCCAGATGTTTTGGACCGCAACTCCCACAGTCCTTTGTCATTGGCAATACAGGCTTGGAATTCTGTGAGTTGTGGTCCAAAAGGTTTTTTTATTATTGTTTTAATTATTTGTTGATATTCTATGTTTTAACTCAGGCATGTCCAAAGTCAGGCCCGGGGGCCAAATGTAGCCCATTTTCAAATTTCAGGTGGCCCACAGCCTTTTCTCCCTGCCGGCTCAGCCTGTCATGCATCCCTGCCAGCTGGACCCTCCCCATACTGGATGGAGACATCAGCTTGCAGTTTTATGGTTTGCCTGACTTCCCTGCCTCCGTCCATCCCCCCAGCCACCTGCCCAGCCTACCCACCCTTGGCTCCATTGCTTTAGTGTCCTCCCCACCTCCTTGCATGTCCTAATGCAGCTAAATGGTCAGCACCCATACATTTTCACTTCACCAAATCTGGCCCTCCTTGCAAAAAGTTTGGACACCCCTGTTTTAACTGTTTTAATTCTTTTGATTGTAAACCACTCAGAGACCTTTGGGTAGTAGGTGGCATATAAGTTGCATAAACAAACAAACAAACAAACAAACAAACAAACAAACAAACAAACAAACAAGACATCCTGAGTGCTGAAGCTTTGTGCCATCATTGTCTCTAGTGCATGCCACCTTTGCAACGGCCTCACTCTACCGAGTGTGCTGCTTTCTGTTCTTATCTTCAAAATTCTCTTTCATTGCCAGTAACATAACTCAGGGGGAATTCCAGATGTTTGCAGCACACAGAGCTCAGGAAACATATCTTCTGGGTTATTGCTCCTGCAATCCCCTTACCACCAAGCTTTTGCTTCAGAATTCTTTTCTGACGTAGTTGTTAATCGCAATGTTTACAGGAAGCGAGCAGACAATATTGTAGCCAAAAATAGGCTTTTAATGTGCTTTTCAGGTGAGAGCAGGATGCCTTTTTCATCATTCCCTGGCATTCATCCTTTTCCCCTTTGTCCCATTTCACTCTGACCGATACCTGTGAACTTCCTATAAAATAGACTAAGCAGTTCTTGAGTACAGATATGTAATATCAGACATCAGCTTCTATTATAAATCAGGATTTCAGTGCTGCTAAATCCATTTCTGTGTGTCAGTCCGTCACACACGTTCCAGTGATTCTAGCAGAAGAATTGTGGGCTGGGCCATGGCATTTTCAAAAATATATTGAAGAATTTTGTCTGGGTTATGATTGCATGTGATGCTTGATCTCTGCTCATTAAGATGTCCCTTCTGGGAGTCTGACATTTTCAGTTGGATACCAAGTATTTAAGTTCCTGAACTGAATTCCAGAATAGTATCACAGATTTTAAAGGTGGAGAAGTAGCTTTGCAGAATTGTTTTTTATTTTCTTATGGGTGGCTGATGTTGCTGAGTTTTGAATTTTCAGTTGTATTCCACTAGTTGTGCAGCGGAAGTGCAGGGATGCACAGAACAGAATAGCTTGTAGTTCACCAGATTAATCTCCGCATTTTTCTCATCAACTGGTACTTGCAGTCTCAGTAAATCACTGTGAAGCATTAGTTCTGGGAAGAATAATAAAAAACATTTTTTTAAAAACTTGCAGTTATGAACAGAGGAAACCAGCAAACTGACAATCATGGCTGTTTTCAGAAACAGAGTTCAATAGACTGACTGCTTCCCACAGACTCAATAGAGGAGTTAAGAGAAGTGGGGATGTCTTTGAATTCAGAGGCAGGAGGGAACTATTAGTTGTTACTGTAGAGGCTTCTGATGAGGAGCTCCTCAGATCGCTGCCATTGATGATTTAAAAACCCACCCCAAATCTATGTGAATGCAACAGGAATTGCCCAAAAGTGAAACACTGCCATATGATTTTCAGGAAAAAGGAGTAGGGGAAAGTGATGCCACACACAGTAATCATAAGAAAACTCTAAGGCATGATTTCCTTGAGAGAAGCAATTTAAATATTTCCTTTTGTAGAGAACTATTGGACGAGAGAGAGAGAGAGAGAGAGAGAGAGAGAGAAAGAGAGAAGGAGCGAGAGCGAGAGAAAGAGCAGCTATTTTGTCTTCCATCTCTGATTCTACAGGTTGTAGATTGTAGAGGCTCACTTTAAAAAAAGAGAGAGAGAGAGAACTGGCCATTAGGGTCAGAGGATGATCCAAACAGGCACTGTGCATGATTCTAAGGTGAGGGATGAGGTGCTACGAAATATTGCCAGACTTTTAGTGACCATTATGAACTTACTTGTTCATAGAAACCAAGGACCTGCCTTTAGGGATGTGAAAATCCCTGAAATAATTCTGAGGTTATCCATAGTGAGCAAAGGAAATGCCTGAAGCATGCCTCATATGCTGTAAAAACAGATCTGTAAAACAGAGGGAGTTGTACTTGGTTGAGTCAGGCATACTGGGTGTGTAACTACATTGAAGAACTGAATTGGAGCTTGCACAATGCAAAGGGTTGATTCTAATGTACAAAGCCTTATAGCGGTTGTGCATTTTTCAGGCTGCTTGGCCGTGTTCTGGAAGTTTTTCTTCCTGACGTTTTGCCAGTCTCTGTGGCTGGTATCTTCAGAGGCCAAGGAGCTCAGGGAGCTAGGAGTTCTCTCTGTGCTCTCGGGGGCACAGTGATGGAAAAGAAGAGTGGAAATTGATATGGTTCAGTAGGACCCAGAAAGAGAGTACATGCCAGTGAAAATGTACCAAGTGTGGTTTGCAGACTTGCCAGGTGGAAGTTCTTTGGCTCTTCTCACTCAAGCTTCAGACTACTACAGAAATATAAAAGCCTGAATAGTGATTTCGTAAAATACATCATGATCCACAAATCAGAATGATTCCACATGGGATCACCATTCCCCACTCCTCATCTGCTACTCATTTTCAAGTAGCAGATGCAGAAACTACTGGTCTCTGCTGTCATAAAAAGGTAAAGGTTCCCCCTGCACATGCGTGCTAGTCGTGTTCGACTCTAGGGGTGGTGCTCATCTCCGAATTCAAGCCAGAAGAGCCAGTGTTGTGCAAGTCCATGGCCATGTGGCTGGGATGGCTGCAAAGAAACACTGTTTTACCTTCCCGCCTCTTACGGCGGTACCTGTTTATCTACTTGCATTTACATGCTTCGAACTGCTAGGTTGGCAGGAGCTGGGGTGAACAGTGGGAGCTCGCTCCACTTCATGGCCCCTGGGATTCGAACCGCCGAGCTGCTGACTTTGAAGTCAACAGTTTTCGGAGCCTTAGTCCACTGAGCCATCACGCCCATAAATTAGTTTAAAACTATATGTCAGTATGGGTGAAATGTATAAATTATTTAACATGTGTAAATTATGTGAATATTAGGATTTAACCCTAAAAAAATCTATGGATATATTGGTGCAAAAATTAGAAACATCCTTACAACCCAAAATGAAAGAATGATAGTTAAAATGCAGGCAAGATTCAGAAAATGTGATAAAACTGAGGCTAAGAGATTTTCACATCTTCCTGGATAGCTCAGTGGTTTATCTAGCTGGCTGCAGAGCCAGAGGCTTGGAGTTTGGTTGTCTGCTATATCTCCTACAAGTAGAGCCAACCTGTGTGGCCTTATGTGAGAAGCTGTACAGTTCTTGGGCACCCCTAGAAGAAAGAAATGGTTAATCATTTCTGAGCATTCTATACCTGGAAGACCCTGAAAAGCAAATCATAAGTCAGAACTGACTTGACAGAACCTCATCATGTTTCTTCTTGAAGCTTTTATAGGACAAAATATATTTCAACTGAAGTGATCAGTAAGTGTCCAGGAATTGAGTCATGGCAACTAGACTTGTTTCTTTGTGGGATCGAAACATTTTGCTACTCATCCAAGCAGCTTGTTCAGTAAGTGCTGTGTCTTATAATTAAGCACCAGATAAGCGCATAGAGCTGGTATCTTCTGCAATGTCATTGTAGCTCATTGACCTGACTTTCTTGTGGGTAAATAAGTTTAGATTATTAGGGGGGAAAACAAGTATCCATGGTGGTATAGTGGATCAAGTGATGACCTAGGAATCAGCAGACATAGGTTCAAGTTCTCAGTTGGCCATTCAATCTCACAGGTTATGGGAAGGTGATAGCAATGGTAAAAACAACCTATATCTTTCACATACCATGAAAATCTTTTAAGGTGACCATGAGTAAGAGGTGTTTTGATGTCAGAAAACACACACACTGAACTCTAGGGCACCACTAGATGTGGATAATGAAAAGAGCAGAAGGAGCATTCATATGGTTTTCCTAAGAGCACTCCTATTTTTTATTTATTTTTTTACCATGGACATAACTGATGCAACATAGGCGTGAAAAAGGGGAAGTGAAACCGTTATTTTGGCAGAAGGAAGCAAATTGCACAAAAATCTACAAAGCAAGCAGCAATCATAGATGGAAGGAAACTTGCTGACCTCAAGAAAATGCACTCTTTTCTCATCTAGCACATATTCAATCAACATGTCCACTGTTTGTGTGAACAGTCATAGGTCGAAAGTTCACAATTCCAACTGCAGTTTTATCAAGAAGGAACAGTGTGGTACTGGCACACATTTTGTGGAATGTGTCAGGAAATGGCCTGACATTGCGCCTGGCAATATCAGAATTTTTTTTACAAAAATCTGCTTTTTTAAAAAAAAATCTGCTTGCTCCATAGTTTTTTGTGCAAGTCACTTCCTCTTCCAAAGTAAAGATTTCACTTCCTGCTTTCCAGAGTAGAGGGCAGGTAGGATGGAAATACTCTGTAGGCTGCCATCTTGTACACTGAAGTGCAAATGTAAAATCTGTTGGAAATCATCTGGAAATCAAAGAGCTCTGAATGTTATCATCTGGGATTACCTCATAAAACAAAAGTCTCCCTGTGTTTGTATCTCCCATTCTTTAGTATTTATCTTTCAAATTACAGAAGACATTAGATAAAGAAAATGGTGTAAGGAGGACCATTTTATTTTCAGGAAGCAGAGGTGTGTTTTTGACACATAAACATAGAATTGCCCACATGTTGGGACAAAGAGAGAGAGAGAGAGAGAGATGTTGCCAAAACAATTCATGGGTAAGGGGAAGAAGGAGCCTTTCCCCCTAAAAACAGAAATCAAAAGTAAAAACATGAATCCAGACTCTTCCAGAGCATGGAACAGAGCAAGCCCAGGTGGTCTCCTATCATTCCTCAAACTGCAGACCTGTTTCAAAAAATTGCTTTAATTGCCTGTACAGCATCAATAACAAGTATTGTTATCCTGTGTCTCAGGGGGGAGGAATGGGGAGGCTTCTGTATGTTACTGCCTACCAGCTCCCACCAACCCTAGCCAGCAGGGTCAACAGCAAGATGCGACGTGGTTATGAAGTCCAACAGCATCCAGAAAGGATAGGCTCTCTCATCTGTCCTAAGCTTAAGCAGTCTTTATATGTCCGTGTCAGAGCCCATAAGCCTTGGAGAAGTCTCTGAGCATGTTCAGCAGTGGCTAGTCAGTTCACAGAGAGACTTGGCCAGAACATTAGGACCTTATCATTGTTCTATTTAAGTGTAAATATATCCATCTTGAATTAATGAAATTTTATTTATGGTCAATGACCAAAAACTATATCCATCTTATTAATTACATGGTTGGCTCACGGTAAGTTGGATCGGTGTCCTGCTTTGTAGACCACTAGGGATGGTCAAGTGAGAGCCCAGGTGGTGTTCGGAAGCCTCCGACACACAAGCAGCCAATCACCTTGTTCTGCGCCCACATGGAGCTAACAAGGAAGCAGGCTCCAACATCATCTTTGCTTCTCCATGGTGCTGGCCAATCAGACAGGGAGGCTGGATGGTGCCTGTCCCTGCACAGCTCCTGACTGGCCAGCACCATGGAGAAGCAAAGATGATGCCGGAGCCTGCTTCCTTGTTGGAGCTCAGCTCTGTGTGGGCGTAGAACAAGGTCAGTGATTGGCTGCTTGCATGTCGGATGCTTCTGAACACCACCTGGGCTCGTGTAGGTCATTTTCGAAACGAATTGCTCGTCCCTATAGGACACTTGTCTGAATGCTTCCTCTATTAAAAAGTATCTCCAAACCAAGCCTGGCTTCAGTGTAACACTAAGAAAGGAAATTAGGAGCTTCAAGATGGCGCATCAACAATGAACATCTGGACAGCAGACCAAAATGGTTTGCAGGTCAACTGGTCACCCCTTTCCTACACTGGTGGAGAGCTGTATTATTATATTCCCATTTAGGCTAAAGTGATTGTTTCAGTATTGGCCTGCCTTGGAGTTGTTAGATCTCAGGACTCTGGCTGATGTGTCAGGCAACTATGATTCTCAGAATCTCCAAGACATGAAATTATTCTCAGGGAAAGCAGTGCTGGAAGAGGAGGGGGAGGAGAAGGAGATATTAATGTGTGTAAGTTGGCTTTAAAGCCTGGGCACCCATTTCTATTCAGTTGCTAGGTTTCACTCTATGTGAATTGTCCCTCCATCGTTTCCATGGCCCATGACCCAGAAACAAGGCGAACGGACTAGGGAGAGAGGCTAGTAGGTACATGCAGTTGGGTTAATTGTGACATTTGGAAAAAGGGAGAGGGCTGGAGCAGAAGCAACATAGCTCATGAGCCGTCTTGTTGCATAAGCCTCAGCAACAGAGGTTGAGAAGCTGGGAAGAAACAACACACCTTCCTGTGGGCTGGACATAAACCCTGGGAACAGCATATTATCTAGTTAATGTGATTTTACATTGATGCCATAATATCTAGTTAGTTAGCCAAGTTTAAGCCTATTTATTTTGCCTTCTCTTGTTTCCACAATAAATTTGTCCAGAAGCTGTTGTGCCCTCCTTCCCACCTGTTGCTTGTGGCACTCTTTGTTTTAGAGTTTTGACCCTGACATCTCAGGAAATGAAACACTACCTATCTGGCCACTCTAGGATCTGTAAATATAAGTTGGCTTATGAACATTTTACTGGACATCTGTAGTTTATTTTTACAGTTTCCCTTTCCTTTCCCTTTTAAAAAAATGGCTCAAGTTCCTCTTTTGGTGGCTGTAAACAGCAGCCAACTTACTCAGAGCCATGCGCTTGCCCCTCGCATTCTTCTGCCACCCCTGCTGTCCATAAAATTGAGCCATCCATCCATCGTTTCTCCTTCCTGTGAGGTGATGTTTCTGCGCAGGTTAATAGACAGAGAAACGACACTGCCAGGAAGGCAAAAGCACAGGGGAGAAGAAAAACCCGTGCCATCTGGTGCTGTCAAAGGATTGAGTGTCCTGCAGCCTCCTCTCCTTCCTGGAAATAAATAAATTACATTCTAGGGAACATTAGTCTCCCAGGACTCAAAGCCCTGGTATCGCTGCAGCTTTTCTGAGTTTGGCTCCTCTGCTTTCAAGTGTCATTGTCAGCTATTTTATGAAAGCTCCCTGGTGACCTCTGTGACTGTACACAGAGAAGGACTTGCAGAGGCGGCATGGTTAAAAACTAGGGACTGTATGATTGACCTGTCATGGTGAGCCCCTTTCTTTCTGGGTGTCAAAACTCAGATGGAAACTCTTCTGTGTCATTTTTACTGCAGTGTAGAACTCATAGGTGGTGGTGGTGGTGGTGGAAACCCAGATGGTTTCCTTCCCAGAAGAATATTACATTTGCACAGAGTATCAAGGTAGGAATTCATTATTTAGTAATTCTTCTGTATGTGTGTGTGTGTGAGAGAGAAAGCAGCACACACAAGCACACATCTACACACACATCAGAGATAGTAAGATAAGCAAGTTGGCTTCCAGTTGCATCAAAACAAAACAAAAGTGAATTGTGAGCAAAACTCTCAACTCTTTGGTCAAAACCCTGTTGTGAAAGAGCATGCAACTGAGGCCAACTCTGCAACCAGTTTTCCCACTTTACTGGCCATCTATTAAGACTTGATGCACATGACTGAATGCACAACCAATTGTGTAACCTAGACATATCTAAGGATGCAATGGACAGGTGGCAAAATTACACACATACTGCTTCCACCCTTTCCAGTTGAACCTGCATGATATCAAGAGGCTTTTGGCCTTAAGGTAACAACAACAGGAAATTATAGGACTTATGAGTGGAGGAAATTCCTTGAGCCCAGGAAGGCTTGAGGATACTTACTTTCATCAGAATACTGCAAAGAAAATCAAATGTACTGTGATCATAACACAACTCTCTTGCGTCTAGAGTCATCATCAGCCATTATGGAGCACCTAGATCTGTCAGGTTTGGAGAGGTTCCTGCTTATAGATCAGCTCTCCATGTGAGCAACAACCATACAAATAGCTGTTGTGAGTTTTTTGGGCTATTAGGCCATGTTCTGGAAGTTTTCCTTTCTGACATTTTGCCAGACTCTGTGGCCGGCATCTTCAGAGGACAAGGAGCTCAGGGAACTAGGGGATCTCTCTGTGCTCTGGGTGTCTGGTGAAATGTCAGGAAGAAAAACTTCCAGAACACAGGCAAACAGCAAAACAGCAACAGCAACAGCAGCAGCAACAGCAACAGCAGCAGCAGCAACAACAACAACAACAACAACAACAACAACAACAACAACAACAACAACAACAACAACAACAACAACAACAACAGCTATCAGATTCTGGCTGCGAAAGCCTTCAAGAATACATTAAACCATGCAAAAGATGGACTCTAGCTCATGCGTTGAATGTATGCATATGGGACCAGTTCTCTTCAGCCTTGTCATCATTTTGGGGGCAAATTCAACAATAGAAAAAGGTGGAGTTATACATCCGTACGTCCGCTTGGCTCCCTTTTCTGCTTCCCCCACCCTGTCCCTGCACAACCTATTGTCAACCTAGACAAGTGTCATTCCTTCATTTCATAAAATAAGGAATGGGAGAAGTAAATGGCAAGGTATGGTAACGTCTTATCACATGAAAGGCTGGATTAGAAAACTGGTGGAAGAAGTGTCTGTAATTTAAGATATGTATGGTGCCATAACTAGCAGGTAAAAGGCAATGACTTGAAGCCACCACTGAAACAAATTAAAGAAGAAAATGCAAAAGCAGGATTGCGATTGATCATTAAGACCAAGGTCATGATGACTGAAGAAGATTACCTAACTTTAATGATGAGAATGATGAAATTTTCTATGCTTTGGTTCAGTCATCTGTCAAAATGAAGACTTGAAGGCAGGTTAACAGAGTGAGAGTTGCAAGGGCAACCATGAAGTTATAGAAAAAAATCTTGAAGTATAAGACCGTGTCACTGCAGACCAAGGCCAAGATAATCCATACTGTGGTATTTTCTGTTGCAGTGTGTGTGTATGCATTTGAATGCCCAACAGTGAAGAAAACTGATACAAAAACAATTGATTCATTTTTGATGTGGTGCTCTTGATACCATGAAAAGCCAGGAAGTCAAATAAATAGGTTCTGGATCAATTCAAGTCTGGTCACTCACTAAAAACTAGAACGACTGAATTGTGTCCATTGCACTTTGGACGTGTCAATCAATAATTGGCTTTATGATTACTTAAAACAACCAAGCCGATGATCAAGAGCATGAAGTAGCTGCCACTGTTGTTCTTAAGTGTCATCAAGTCTCTTCTACAGCCAACAGCGATGCTGTGAATGAAATAAAAGCCTCCAGGTGGCCCCACCATTAACAACCTTTCTTAAGGCTCATAAACTGAAAGTCATGGATTTCTTTATACAGTGGACCCTCGTATAACAAACACTTTGTACAACATAAAAAATTCCGGAGATAGAGGAAATTTGCTTAACAGAATCGCCTATGGGGCGAATCCGTACAACATAAAAATGGTCACAATTAGGGATGACTCTGATTTCAATGCAATCTTATGGGAAATTTGCTTAACATAATTTCATTTGGAACAAATTAATTGCTTTATACAAGGTACCACTGAATTAGAAATCTTTGCTCACATCAAGTTTTTCTCTTTGCCAATTGCCTTTCACATTTACCATGCCTTATTCGATGACTCTTCTTGTCTTCTCATCATGGCCAATTAATCTGCCCAATATTTGCCCACATTGAAATCCAGCTGTGGAGGCTGCTTCTGTTAGTACCTTGTTAAATTTCCCATGGTGGCTTCGGCATTTGAGAGCCCTGAATGCATGTAAATATTGAAGCAGGGCATTGTACAGGTAAGTCACAGAGCTTCTCAGACTTTCTGCTTTTGACAAAACAGTTTATAACCAGCTGTGCCCACTGTAGGGGAAAAAAGCATATTAAAATGCAGTGATACAGTACAGAGGTGCAGTGTGGTACACTGATCAGAGTGATGAACTATGAACTTTCCTCTCATCTTTGTAACTGGTTATTTGGTTTGCAGGTCTGATGTCTATGAAAGATTACAGATTGCTATGAAATATTTCCACACCAAGGAGTGTAATGTTGTGAGAGGAAGAGACGAACATTTTTCCTAAGGCGGAATGTGATCCTTTGCGACACTTCCTTAGTATCACTTTGCAAAATATCCTGTTGTTTGTAAGTTAAAGTTTATAAAAGTTTAAAAGTGTGAAGAAAATGTCTTCCTTGATTATTCAAGAGATACTTTTTTTTTTCCTGGGAAGGAGCACCACAGTCTGAATTTGCTCAAACCATATCACAATATTGTTACTATGCAGTGTTGCCCATTGGGACATTGACATACAAAGAACGTGCTCTGACACCAAACCATTATTTATTTATTTATTTATTTGACTTTTGAACCATCCATCTAGCATATAGCTACTCTGGCTACACAACTGTAACCAATGTGAAGAATATGCATGCTGTTAATATAATTAAATTGTAACAATTACAGCATTCTAAATGGCATTTAGAATAGGTATTTCATTCTCACTGGAGGCTTTATTTGGAGTAAATTGCATGGTTAAACTCCCCACCTGGCTGACATTAACAAGGGACTACTGTTCTAATCAAGAAAGTCAACAGTGAATACTCAGAGGTTTCAAATGAATCCCATCTTGTTGAAATATTATGGAAATGTTATTCTCAAGGAGTTGTTCTCTATACTTACTGTCACAGGTTGTTAATGACATGACAGCTCCTAGTAATTAATTTCCAAAACGTAATGTTGCCCTCAGATTTGATGACATGATCTCATAAACACTTTAGAAAACCACTTTCCCATGATACTTTCCCCAACTTAAAATATATCTAGAAATTTAAGAAGTAGCTATTATTATTTGTTTGGGCACATGATTCCCCCTCCTTCCCCATTTTCCTTTATGGGAGGAATACATAACGAGGAGAAATAAATAGAAGTCTGTAATCCCAGTCAAAGCATGCTATGGGATTTAGCCCTTGTCTTGACAAACACACTTTGAATCCATAAGGGCCGAATTTGTATCATCAGTTGTCTTTTTCAAGAGCTGGAAAACAGTTTTGTACAGGAGTCAGTGAGCCAAAAAACGAGAACTGTAATTGTAACACGTCTTCGGAGAAAAGCAGAGTGCTAATGATTTCTGCTCGATTGCCCTCCCATTTAATCATGTAATGTTGACTAATTCAGGCGCCCCTATAAAAGAGGTGGGTAAATGGAAGGCGTCTTCTGAAGTAGAGCTCTGCCATATCTGCTGTTCAGATGAAGAACTGTCTTCCCTGAAATCAAATATGTGGCCACTCTGATACATATGAACCCTAGCTAGGGATGATTCAGACCAAGCAGGACAGATATAGACTTCAAAGGATAACTGGAACTGCAGGAAAAATTATTGCTACTAATTTGCCATCTATTGTGGAATTGTATACCACACGAGCTAAAAAGAGGGCAATGAAAATATATACAGATTCCACACATCCTGGACATAACCCGTTTCAATTGTTACCCTCAGGGCAACGTTTTAGGGCATTGCATACTAGGACAACTAGATATAGAGATAGTTTCTTTCCAAGTGCTATCAAACTGTTGAATAATTAATTTTTACATTTCTTCTTCCTTTTTAAATAATAGGTTATATTGTAGTATTGTTCTGTGTTTTTATTGTTGACTATATGATTCTTATATTTCCTTTTATATAGAGAGAGCATTTTTACCAAAACAAATTCTGGGTGTGTCTAACCACACTTGGCCAATAAAAGTATTCTATTCTATTCTATTCATCTGGCAGTATTAATTAACGTGGGAGAAAAAAAGTGGGGTATACAGCAAAGTAGAACCAGAAATTTAACTGTTGTCCTTTCCACATCTGCACAAGTGGTGTTGCATCTGTAGAAGAGAGAGCTGCCTAGATACAGCTGTGCAGCATGAACAGGCACCCCTTCTACAGACATTTGTATTGTATGTATATCATTGGCATATACATGATTCTCAAATGCTGAGGCAGGGTTCTAGTGTCTGTAGTTGGGTGTAGAGATATGAAGACCTGGAAAAAATCCAGAAAAAAATGGAAAAAACAACTTTTTTCCCATTTTTTTCCTGAAGCCTTTTGGTCCCCCCCCCCAAAAAAAAGAAAAAGAAAAGAAAAAAGAAAAATGATTATGGAATGTTTTTATTTTAACATGATTAATAAAATATTTTAAGACAGGGTGTTCTAATATTTTCCAAACCATTTCTAAAAATTTCCATAGTATCAGATTATTCTGATTTCTGTGCACTAAGGACAAGCAAGTCCTAGGTTACAAACTGAACTCTCCAATGCGAGAACAAGATGCATTTATCCCTTTAAGTCCGGAGGTGCTGCTGTTGTCACAAGAAAAAGAAAAAGGTTTCACTTTTGTGGGTGGGTGGTTTTGGTTCTGTTTTGTCCTCTTCACTAGGCCTCAAAGCACTGGCAGGAAATACAGAACAACAGAAATGATTCTGATTAAATTTCATGCCCATTTATTGAAACTTAGTCCCACTTCCTTCTATACATTTTCCCCTCTTCAATTCTTTTTATGACAATGAGGTTTTTCTTTTATTTTTATTTAATAATGTGGAGAGGAAATATGAATGGTTAATTCTGGATTTTTAAACTGTTTTTCTAGAAGATTTTTTTTTGTTCCACATAAACTAGTAAACAGTTCAGATACACTATATTTCAATATGCTAGTTGTGATACTTTTATACCAAGACAAATTGTCCATAGTCACATTTTATGTTTGTAAAGTAACAGAATGACTTTCAAGCTGTAAAAAGGGGGTGGAGAGTGCTAATGTAGCATTTTTTCAATTTTCCAATAATAATAATAATAATAATAATAATAATTCCATTTTCCCCAGAAAAAATGGGGGAGGGAATGGTTTTTTTCCCGAGCTTCAAAATGTCTGGAAATTTTACATCTCTAGTTAGGTGCTAACTTTGTTATGGCCTGGTTTTCACTGACTGGTAATCACTAGGACCAAATGCTAAATTATTTTTTAAAAATGAAGTCAGTGTCTGTAGTCCCAATGCTCGAGCAGTACATAAAATATCTGTTTTGATCTTTTTGTCCCCCATAATATAAAAGTGTACCATTGGATTTATTATGTGTTTTTAATTAAATGCACACTGTCCGAATTCAGTTTAGTCTCCTTCCAATTAGATGGAGCAACACATAATCTCTCCCTTGCCCCACCCAAAATGAGTCAGTCAATAACTCATCTTCATTCCCAGTTCCTGGAATAAAGTCACCTGGCACATTTGTGTGAAATTGGTCCAGCTGAGAAATGCAACATGTTGTCCATAAATGCCCACACAGATATGGTAGGAAAGGGAACTGACCTTCAGTCATTCAAGGAGGGGTGGGTAACTGAGGAAAATTCAATATTGGTCAAGCCAGACAGAGTAATATCTGGAAGGCCACAATCTCTTATTTTAATACAAATTGGGATGCCAATACTGATTTGGTTCATTCAGGAATCCTGAAAAACAACCAAAGAACCTATGCCCCTCCCCAAAAACACCCCTGTTTGAAACTACTAATATATGGCAGAGATGGATAGCTGGCCTGCAACAGTCATCTACTGACAGGCAGTATGGTAGCTAACATGACTTCAAAAACAATACAAAACCCGACACCATCTGGTGGGTAACATGCGGTGTTCATGTTTGAGAGCTGGTGGATCATGGGATCACCTGTCTATATATCAATGAATCTGCCTTAAAATGTTTAGCTTGAGTAATCCATTCCACCCTCTAATCCAGGGGTGCCCAAACTTTTTGTAAGGAGGGCCAGATTTGATGGCTGAGAATGTGTCAGGGGCCGGTTGCTCCCTGACCCTACCACCCCACTGCAAGCCCCACCCACTGACCCCTTGCAACCCCACCAGCAGGAAGGAAGGCAGGGAACAAGGGAGGGAGGGAGGGAGGTGGAAACCAAGAGAGGAAGGAAGGAAGGTGGGGAACAAGGAAGGGAGGGAGGGAGGGAGGTGGGGACCAAGAGAGGGAGGAAGGGAGGTGGGAAACAAGGAGGGGAGCAAGGAAGGTGGGGAACAAGGAAGGGAGGGAGGGAGGGAGGTGGGGACCAAGAGAGGAAGGGAGGAAGGTGGGGAACAAGGAAGGGAGGGAGGGAGGGAGG
>JAHTLZ010000204.1:72996521-73010080 GCA_023846285.1 Phrynocephalus versicolor
AGGTGGGGAACAAGGAAGGGAGGGAGGGAGGGAGGTGGGGACCAAGAGAGGGAGGAAGGGAGGTGGGAAACAAGGAGGGGAGCAAGGAAGGTGGGGAACAAGGAAGGGAGGGAGGGAGGGAGGTGGGGACCAAGAGAGGAAGGAAGGAAGGTGGGGAACAAGGAAGGGAGGGAGGGAGGGAGGGAGGTGGGGAACAAGAGAGGAAGGAAGGGAGGTGGGGAACAAGGAAGGGAGGGAGGGAGGGAGGTGGGGAACAAGAGAGGGAGGAACGAAGGTGGGGAACAAGGGAGGGAGGGAGGGAGGAAGGTGGGGACCAAAGGAAGCACAGGGAGCCGTGGCCACAGGGAGCCCCTTGGAAGAGGCGATCTGTGCGAACTTGCACCCCCCCAAGCTCCCCAGCGGTGGCGACAGCTTGCCCGCCAGCCTACCCCAAAGCTCCTTGGCAGTGGCAGAGGCCCACTAGCCTGCCCACCCCCACACATTCCCCTGCAGTGCCGGTGGCGGTAGACCACCCATCCGCCCGTCCGCCCGTCCGCCCAAGCTTCTCAGAGGTGTCAGTGTTGGGAGACTTTTGTTAAAAAAAACATGGGGCAAAGGAGGGGGAAGGAGGGGTGGGCCAGCCAGCCGCGGGCCACTCAGAATGGCCTGACGGGCCAGATTTGGCCCCTGGGCCAGACTTTGGGCAGGCCTGCTCTAATCTCTCCTCTGGCTGGCTGTTGAGATTCTTAGGTAAAAGACTTATTCAGTCCTGACAAGTGAGGTTCTTAGTTTATGTTTGTGTCTGTGTGGGAGTGGGGGTAGAAAGACTAGGAACTGACCCTCAGGCCTTCCATCAAATTACAGAACTGAAAATATCATAAAACACAATGATATGACATTAAAAAAACCAAAGGTGCAAACCCACAAAATCAGCTTCAGTGAGTGCTTCTGCCCTTCCAAGGAAACAGGTTTGGGTAAGATAGGACATGAGATGGAATGAGCCTGCTGCTACATTGGTGGAGAAATGTATCTATCAGTTGTTTGTCCAGAAGTATCTTCTGTGGGACAATAAAAAGTTCAGCTGCGGTTGATGACTCACTGCCAGTGTTCTGCTTTTGATGAGGGCCAAAGTGGGACATTCTGGGTGATTCAGAGAAAGGAAAGGTGTTTTGAGGGTCCAAAGTCTTCTTTTTCCCTCAATATGCTCTCAAACAACCCAGCCCTTAAGTTGGTAAGCTGTCTTCCACTGTGCAAGGTCAGGCACATGGAAGTAGTAAAGGCATGGTCAATGGGATGGTTAAGATGAAAGAACAGAGGAAAGTAGATGTTATGATACAGTAGCTCTCCTATGGGAACCTGCCTCCACATCTACACACGGAAAAACTATTGTGTCAAAATAATGCTACTGATGTAGTATTAATACTACTTTACCTTACGTTCCATCAGTAAGGTCTTTGATAAGGTTCGTCATTTATTTATTTATTTATTGAATTTATACCCCACCCATCTTCCCGTAGGAACTCCGGGGGGCTTACAGAAGCTGAACAACTTAGCAAACAAAACAAAGGTAGATATGTTATACTTGTAAAGAAGTTAGTAGAATGTGGGATAGATAGTGCTACTGTTAGGTGGATTTGTAATTGTTTGACTGATCACACCCAAAGGGCGATAATAAATGGCTTCTCTTCAGCTTGGAGAGAAGTGACCTGTGGATTGCCCCAGGGTTCTGTTCTGGGTCCGGTGATATTCCATATCTCTATTAATGACTTGGAGGTAGGAATAGACAGTAGGGTGATCAATTTTGCAGATGATACCAAATTGGGAGGGGTGGCTAATTCCCTAGAGGATATCATGAAAATCCAAATTGACGTTGGCAGATTAGAGTACTGGGCCAAAGCTAACAGAATAGGTCTCAAGAGAGAGAAATGTAGGGTGCTGCATCTAGATGAAAAGAATGAATTGCACATATATAGGATGGGAGACGCCTGGCTGGAAAATAGTACTTGTGGAAGGCATCTGCGAGTCTTGGTGGGCCACAAAGTAAACATGAGTCAGCAGTGTGACATGGCAGCCAAGAAAGCCAATGTGGTTCTTGGTTGCATCAAGAGGCATAGTGTCTAGATCAAGGGAAGTCACAGTACCACTCTATTCTGCTCTGGTCAGACCCCACCTGGAGTACTGTATCCAGTTTTGTGCACCTCAATTTAAAAAGGATGTTGACAATCTTGAGCAGGTCCAGAGGAGGGTGACCAAGATGGTTGAAGGTCTGGAAGAAATGTCTTATGAGGAGTGGCTTAGAGAGCTGGGAATGTTTAGCCTTACAAAAAGAAGGCTGATAGGGGATATGATAGCTGTGTTTAAATATTTGAAAGGATGTCATATTGAGGAGGAGACCAGTTTGTTCTCCATGCCTTCAGAGTCTAGGACGTGGGGCAATGGTTTCAAACTACAGGAAATGAAGTTCAATCTGAACATTAGGAAGAACTTTCTGACAGTTAGAGCTGTTCGGCAGTGGAATATTCTGCCACGGAGGGTGGTGGAGTCTCCTTTTTATGAGGTTTTTAAACAGAGGCTGGATGGGCCTATGTCCGTAGTACTGGGATGGGGGTTCCTGAATGGTAGGGGGTTGGACTTGATGGCCCTTGAGGTCTCTTCGTATTCTATGATTGTGTGAGTCCATATTTAAGGTTTCTGGGGGCAGAGATATTAAACTCTAAAGGAGGTGGAGGGTTCTTAATTGAATGAGTGTCTTTGGCACACTTTACCAATTATAGAGTTAATTTACAGCTTCCCTTCTCTATGGTAAAGTGTGCCGAAGACACTCAACCAATTAAGTACCACTCCACCTCTTTTGGGGTTTAATATATCTGCCCTCGGAAACCCTAAATTGTCCAAATTTCAAAGGGTTCCCTAAAATCATTTGAGGAAGCTAGCCCTGTCATAAAACAGCAGCCATAAAGCAAGTTACTATCACAAAAAGCAGCCATGAAGCAAGCTACTATCGCAAAACAGCAGCCGTAAAGCAAGCTATTGCCACAAAACAGCAGTTTGGTGGGGAGGTTGGTGTTCTGTCTTATCCGTGGTTTTCGTTATCCACAGGAAGCCCTGGAACCAGTTCCCAGCAGATACTGCGGTCCTACTGTATCTGCCAATCAGTTGAGAGGCACGTGCTGTCTTCTCTGCGGGAAAATGGAAAGTTCAGGTGCATTTGTTGACTCGATGCTAGAGTTGTTCTACTGAGGGCGACTCCAATGGGGTATTCCTATAAGTAGATAAATCCCACAAAGAGGATCTAAAATCCTCTTCCTTCCTCAGCTCCCCCTCAAAGACCCCGGCACCAGTGCTGGTAATTCGTCTTCTGTTGTGCAGGGTCAGGCACATAGGGGGTGTGGGGTGGAATGCTGGGAAGGAGTGGTCAATGGGAGGGGTAAGAAGACAGAGCACAATTAAAAGAAGAAAAAGTGAGTCAGTAGATTTTATGAAGGGGAGGGGAGGAAGGGGGGGAGGGGAGGAAGGGAGGGAGGGGAGGGGGAGGGGGGAGTCCTTATAAAGCAATTGCTCAGGCATATCTTTTGCCAGAGTTTGCTGTATTTGTGAAACTGAAGAGAAACAAGGGGAAGTGGATCCAAATACAAGGTATCTCTCTTCTATTAGACTGGCTGCTTTTATTGCACTCGTTTTACATAATTTGTTTGATTAGGTGTTTGAAAGTAAGCAGGAGTTATTTAACTCTTAAAGCATTTTGGGGAAAGGCTGTGATAGATTTTAGAGGCATTTCCAGAAAAGCAGTTTTTGCTTCCATTTTCCCTCCAGTGATCAAGAGATCCATTTCGCTCAGATATGATTGCGTCTTAGCCATTTTGTCCGGTGTTAACAGAGGTTATCTCTCATTTGGGTGTCAGAATGTAGCATCCAAACTTTCAAACAACTTTAACCCCAAAGTGATATTCCATAGGATTTTATTTATTTATTTTGAGACTTGTGGAATTCCAGAGTTTCCCCAGGTATACTTACCATTTTAAAGGGGCTGGTGTTTTATTTTGCATCAACTACCAGAAAGCTGGAAGGGTGATATTCTGTTCTGACAGTTATGTGTCTGCTTTTCCTGTAATTTTTTTCTACAGAGACATAAATGCCCACCCTATGTGGATAGCATGCAGGCTTCATGTGGTGCTGCTGACTCATTCTTTTTTCCTTATCTCCTCCTTCCTCTTCAGAGGATATCAGTGAGATAGCCACAATGAGTGAAGCAACGGCTGCTGAGGCAGAGAAGAAGCAAGTGCCTCCCCCTGGTCTGGGTGGACGGAGTGCCCTCCCACCCAGTGTCTCCAACGAAGAAGAAGACGATGTCCCTACCATTGAGTTGTTCAGTCCGGTGCCAAGGGGGACTATGCTGGAAGGTATGGCTGAGTTCTCCAGGCACACCCCTAGATCCTATCTGATGTTAGGCTTCAGAAGCAATTCAGCTCTCTTGCAATAAAGTTCCTGAAAGTGGAATTCCTGGATGGAATGTGTTGGGTTTCAGAGCCTTCAGTACAGAACGAGAAAGTAAAGGATCATATATTGAAACCAAATGATTTTATCCTTCAGCCCTTAATCCTTCAGATGGTTCCCATTTTCCTTCTTTAGATCAACAGAACTTAACGGGGGACATATGCCAATACATGTGGGGCAGGATAGATGCAAATATACAACAGATTTGAAAGCTCATCATCTCCCTGTGGCTTACTTGCAGCATGAGATCATTTTATGGCATATTTACGCCCACCAATAATTTCAGGGAAGTGAAGTACAACTAAAATGAAACATCTCACGGCCAGAGGGTATACTTAACTCAGTGTGGTGTTGCTCATACCTCTAACAAGTATGGTGAGGGGTCATTTACTCAGGGAGAGATGTGGTTTTCTAGACCCTGGACTACAACCCCCACAATCTCTCTTTTTTGATTAGGCCAGCTGGGGTTGATGGGTGTTTACTCTTCAACTTCCTTCCCCCTCCTTTTTATCATCTCTTTGTCAAATTTCAGATGGCAAGTTTCTTTCAACATATATATTACACTGATGGAGATGATGATGATGATAGGCCTTATTGGGTTTGAAACAATGATAACATCACAAGCCTAATATTATGAATAATAATAATTTGTTCGAAACCATCTGACAATTTTATGTAACAGCCAACAGCTGTGAAAAACATTTTCTCTTTCTAGGTTTACACAGAATCCAGCAAGATAATGCCTTTATTATGAGGATTATTGGAACATTAAAAAACATTAAACACATTTTAAAAAACTTTAAAAACTCGCCAACAGTTTAAAACGTCAGAAAAAGAAATCAACGAAACACTAACATTATGTGCCAATTTCCAATGGCTAGTCATAGCAGTACATTATGTGATTTTTTTAGTACATAGAACTCTTTGTCAAACTGTTCTGGGGGTAGGATCAGATGTTTCTTGGAATAAGGGCAGGGTGATGAGCATTTATTCCTCATATATGACATATCTGGACCAGAGGACCAGGAATGAACTTGGCTCCATTCTGATATTTCTGTGCTCAACTGCTTATATAGTTGTCTACATGTCAGTGTCACTCACTGGGAAGGGTATGAAGACTCTCTCTCTCTCTCTCTCTCTCTCTCTCTCTCTCTCTGTCTGTCTCCCTGTGTGTGTTTGTGTGTGTGTGTGTGTGTGTGTGTCCTATGTCATCAGGTTTCTATCGCTGAGCAGGGATTTAGACCCTGTTCTCCAGAGTCCTGGTCCCTCACTATATCCACTAGGACTACACTGGGCATTGAAATAGGTAACCTAGGGTGGTGAACCCTTGACGCACAGGAGTTCCTCTTTCAGCCCACAAGCTTCTTCTACTGAGGGTAGAGGCCATTTAAAGCTGACATGTGGAATTCCCAGGAAAGTGGCCCTTTCTGGTGCAATCAAGCACACACCTTTGCAACAGTCTGACCACACCACACCTAGATTTTTTTTGTTTTAGTATCTAGAATATGCTTAAAAACAAGGAAAAACTCTTGTTTCTTTGTAAGATTGAACCTCAGAATATTTCCCCCCCTCATTTAAATGTCAGTCTTCGGACAAGTCTGTCAAACCTCCCCCAGATGTTTCCTGATCTGCAATAATGACAGAAAAAGTCCCCCCCCCCACCATGGTGCATTCCAGATGTGTCAGACTACAACTCCCATGAGCTCTCACCAAAAACCATACTGCTTGTAGGCGATTCCGTATTAGTATAGTTATTTTATTTTATATATTTCACTTTTCTGTTTTAGTATTTTTCTTTTCTTTCTTTTTTGTTATATTGAAGTCATTTATTGTTTGTTTGTTGATGTTGTTAACTGCCCGGAGTTCCTTTGGAAGACGGGTGTTAAATAAATAAATAAATAAATAAATAAATAAATAAATAAATAATAGTGATTGTATTCCACTATTTCTAATGATGTTGGGCTAAGTAGAGAAAGGCAACTGGAGCATTAACCTTTGCCATCATCCCCCGCCCATTACTCTAACTCTTTGTATATTTCATGCATCCCAGTCACCTCTCCTTTTTTTTTTTTACATATATTGTTGGCATTTTCCCCATGTTGGCACTGAGATTACAAAACGGGATGGGGGAGGAGAGAGAATTACTCTATGCATGGCCATCATCCTGATAGAAACCCTCATGGGGATTTCCTTGCATAAATTATCAAGCATCTTGTTAGGGGAGCTGTGAATTGGCATGCATTCAAGGGAGGGAGGTGAGCAGATGGTTCTCGCATGAAGAATCGGTGGGGGTGTGATGTCAAGTAAAATCTGCTGCCATGGAGATGGGGAACATTGTGGAGAGTTGGGCCACTTGAGATGCTGTG
This sequence comes from Phrynocephalus versicolor, assembly GCA_023846285.1. Lineage (NCBI taxonomy): Eukaryota > Metazoa > Chordata > Lepidosauria > Squamata > Agamidae > Phrynocephalus > Phrynocephalus versicolor. The sequence goes on from JAHTLZ010000204.1 coordinate 73,003,361, forward strand.
TTGAAAACATTTCTGGGTTGCTCAGTGACTTCCTGGTTATTTTTTTTCCCAGGGAAAAGACATTGGCTGAAATCCTGTTGCTTAGCTATGTGGGCGTAACTCAACATTTTGCTTTTAGTAGTTAGAACAGCACCAAGGTGGAAGTGCTATCCACGTATGTGACTGATTGTTCCATCAAACTGTGTAAACTGTACTGTCCAGGGAGAACATCTAGAAAAGTTGCTCCTGGGCAATTGTATGCGATGTGGTGACAAACTACATTCAGGGTGCTGTGTCAGGATCTGGTGTTTCTGGTTGTTCCAGGGTCATAAGATCATGGCACATCCTTGGAAGGGGGCTGGATGCTTTGTCAAAACATGTGCTGGTACTCTTAGGGACAGATGTAGATTCTACCCAAGAGGGGATGATGAAGCAAAACTTGGCATTGCAATGAAAAATACACAACTGACAAAACTAGCAGTGAAAGAGAAGAGAGCAGATGTTGATAGATTGAGCTCAGAGCTTAGAGAAGTTAGAACTTCAGTTATACAGCAGGTCAAATGATCAATGAATGAGGTGATCTTTCCTATTTCCCCTTTCCACGTTTGTTGCGATTGTCATGGAGTTCCCTGCTTCCATCAAGTCCAAGTTCTACATTGTGACCGAATTGGAGAACCCGGACTTAAATTTGCTAAAGAAAACCCAGTAACAAATATGGGTCCCCGTTTGCCAAGTGATGTGAAGTGAAATTGAAATTTTAAACTTAGGTTTAGCTGGGAAGTCTGGTTTAACAGAAGCCAATATCTCTGTACAGAAGCTGGCTAAGAAATGAAGGGACAAAGGGAAGCCATAGCAGTCATCCATGGTTTTGTGAACCATGGCTCATTGAAGCCACTGCTAAATGTCTAGATGTGGCCAGAGGATTGGGCCAGCTCACCTGTGTGTTTTGTTGCCCTCTGTAGGCAAAGTTTGGTCATGACAATTACCTCATGCTATGTATTACCATTTATTTTATTCTTCAACCACATTTCCATGGCAGCTTAAATAAAAAGAGTACAAAATTGAGTTTTAAAAGGGAGCGTAGAAGCAACCCAACAGCAGGAGTTAATCCCACTGAATTCAGTGGTGCTTATGCCCAGGTACACCAGACACAGAGAGTGGCTAAAGCCAATTATAAAGCTAGGAAAAATTGCAAAGTACTTTGCCTGTTGACAGAAAAAAATAAATGCTGTAGATCTTAGGCAAAACTTGGAAGTAACTAGTTACAAATGCCTAGACCCTTGTGATTACTGCAGTTCCTTTGACCAGTAACAAAGGTATCATTACATTCCTCTGTGATTGCAAGTTAGTGAGAATTTTCACTTATTTTATAGACTAATTTTAGAAATTAGTTTTATATTTATGAGTGTATCAAGGGATAATGATTCATGAGTTGGCTTGGGCTGAGTGGTGTGTCATTTCTTCATGTTTTGTTGAAGCAGCCATTAGATGCAGGGAAGTGGAATGTGTTTGTACCGGGAGCCAGAAGCTTACAGGTTCCAGATATATTCTTTAAACAGCAATTTGACATTTCTTCAGGAGTAACAAAATATATCTATTCTAGTTTCTTTTGAGAAAGAGGGAAATAAAGATTCCATGTGAGAAACTTGAATGACAGTGAGAAGTTTCTACTTTTGGAGGCTTTTCTAAGTAAACTGCAATCAATTATCATTTGAAAAGTAATTTCCTAGCTTTGGTGCCACATGAGCTTCTCTGAGGGGAATGTTCCATAGTTCAGATGTCACCCCAGAGTATATGGTCTCTTGTGACCACTTATATCTTAGAAGGAGTCAAGCCATAAATGTGAGAGAATCTGGAAAGATGGGAGTTCTCTTGCCCCTCTACTCTAGATTTGGAGGGGGTGTGTGCACATGTGTGCGTGCATGCATATATGTCCAAGTCTGAATGTATCTCTTTTTTACAGAAGTGATATGTAGAAAAATTCCAAATAAAATAATGTAATAAAGATGATGGTGACATAATCTAGCACATAATGGGGGCTCTTCCTTTCTTTTACATGATCATGCTGAGGGACTTGAATGAATGGCTCCCAGGAAGAGACAGTTGACCCTTGGCAGAACTTTAAAACCACACGGCTGCCCCACTCTGTGTCTGCAGGGATTCCCTACAGTAAAGAATGGATCAAGTTCACCCATAATGACCAAATGGCTTTTGAACCCCAGGACTGGGTGTCTAATTAGTTCCAAAGCCATTGTCTATTGAAAAAAATGCCCACAGATTTGTTCCTTGAATGATTCTGAGAGATGGCAGACCAATCATTAACATTTCGAGGGGATGGGATGAAAGTGTTTAAATGCCGTAAGGATCCGTGTGGGATGAGCAGCAGGGCAGAACTATCTGTTTCATTTGTGAAGTATAGAAGCTTTAACAAGCACGTGTCTGGGAGTGGGGAGGATCTTTGTGCTTCAGGTCTGAAAGGAAAGCATGTTCAGATAGAAAGCAGGAACTGTTGTGAGTTTTTTGGGCTGTTGGGCTGTGTTCTGGAAGTTTTTCTTCCTGCCGATTCGCCAGACACCCAGAGCACAGAGAGAAACTCCTAGCTCTTCTGAGCTCCTTGCCCTCTGAAGATGCCAGCCACAGAGTCTGGCGAAACGTCAGGAAGAAAAACTTCCAGAACACAGCCAAACAGCCCAAAACACTCACAACAGCTATCAGATCCCTGCTGAGAAAGCTTTCGAGAATACAGCAGGCAGGAACATTATAGTCTGCTGTTCCTTGCCATAGCATTTTACAATACAGTACTTACAATGCTGTTCTCTCCAAGATTTTGGGCAGGCCATTAATATGAGAGCATTCCTTGGTCTGTATGGACTCAGCTGAGCAAAGGCTTGCACCTGGGATGATGAACCAAGTGGGATGTCACCTCAACATTTGGAAGATGCCTTTGCCCTTGTTGAGACCACAAGCTGCCTGTTGTTTCCTGCATCCAGTCTGAACACCGTAGGTCAGTGGTTCTCAACCTGTGGGTCTCCAGATGTTCCTGGATTGAAACTCCCAGAAATCCTGGCCAGTTCAGCTAGTGATGAAGAATTCTGGGAGTTGCAGTTCAGGAACATCTGGGGACCTACAGGTTGAGAACCACTGTCATAGGTACTATATTGGCTCTTTGCATGCTTTATCTATCTATCTATCTATCTATCTATCTATCTATCTATCTATCTATCTATCTATCTATCTATCTATCTATCTATCTATCTGTTCATATACTGCAAAAAAGAAAAGGTACGGTGCATCTCAGAGAGTTACTAGATATTTATTTTATTTATATCCCGTCTTTATCTCTGTGCTGTGTCACATCACAATTTTCTGCAATACGATGAGCAGTAGTGCATTTCCACTTCCATCATGTTTTACCTTGATTATTTGCATCAATTACTTTGAGTTGCCATATGCCAAAAGATCTTATTGTCCTGTGAAGAATGTCCTGCTTTTTGGCGTTCCTTATCTTCCATTTCTTTCTTTCTGCGGACATCTATCCACCTTTTTAGCAATGGAGCAGTGGCTGCCCTAACTATATCCCACACTAAGATATGCTATTACACAGGATACATTTCAATAAATATATATACATTAAAGAATCCAGGTACCAAACACATGCAGAGAGTAACTGAAGTTTACTACACTCCAAGAGTGGAAAAAAATCTCATCCCTCTGAAGTTCTAATTCATACACTGATCCAGACAACAGAGCAAAGTTCAAGGCGGGCTTTAGCAGCATGGGAATCATCAACCGGGAATATGTTTTACGAAGCCAAACCCAGCCAGCATCATGCCTTTATTGCAACGATACCGCATGATTAATCCTCTGAGAGCCAGAGGCATGACTTCCTTTCATCCACCCAAGGATGAGCCTTATTAAAATGTTCTTGGAAGGGCCAGTGGCATAACAGGGTAGTATATTTTCTTAGGGCAACCACCAGGCTCTTTGCTTTTGACATTACAATAAGGGTGCTCAGCTGTTGCATTAAATTTTAATTTGAAGGTAGTGGGGTTGCCTCCAGAATGCATTATGTGCCTTTAAAGGCCCTGCATCATTGATGAGGCCGCCTTTACGTCCCTCAAGATTAGATGTCAGGTGCTCAGAGGTCAGAAATGGGAGATACAAATGATTTGAGCTGAGAAGCCCCGCTATTAAGGAAGGCTGCTATACTCTAGTTTCATGAACTGTTTGTGTGTTTACTGTTATTCTCTGCTATTAAGCATGCTTCCCCCCAACATGCATTTAGGTTATATTTGTTGTTACGGACAAATCATATACCCATTTTCTGAAGATTGCTCCTTTGGGAGTTGAAAGGGTATCAATCATTAGTAGCATGCAAGGGAAAGCTCAGTTAGGCTGGGAGGAACCTAAATATATGGAGAAGATATAAATGGGTAGGTATATCTATGCGTAGATGGGAGAAATCCAACACATATTCTTCTAAACCACAGATATTGCCGCAGCACCCAGCTGAATAGGAATTTTGGACAATAATGACAACTATAACAATGCTCTAAGTCCAGTTTCTGAATATTGATAATTGAAGATCAGGTAGAAAAATAACAGCTCCTCCCAATGTGTAGAATCTATATTCTGCAGGGACGATAGGGAATTGAGCAATGGTGGAGCTTCTTGTTGCACTGCTACTCACTCTCATGGGTGTATATGTTCTTTAAAATCTGATTGAAGCTTTGATCTGTTGCACACGTGTTTACATATTCTTTTATACCCTGGTTGTTAATGCTGGAGTCCTTCTTTTCTAAGGTTTATTTATTTATTTATTTATTTATTTATTTATTTATTTATTTATTTATTTATTTATTTTAGAGTATTTTTACCCTGCCTTTCTTCTTGGAAAAGAACCCAAGGCAGCTTACACTAATGAAGGATAATATACAGTCCAATACAATTAAGACATGTTTAAGTATTTGAGAACAAGGAAATGAGGGACATCTTACAGCATTAATAGACAACATTACATTAAAGCTACAATGTTATAAGTAGTCATAAACGCAAAGGCTATGTGAACCTATAGATTCATATAAAATATACATGGTAGTCCATCATTCAGGGAAAGCTTGCCTGAAATGAAAGGTCTTTGCCTGTTTCCGGAAGGACAACAGAAATGAGGCAGTCCTGGCCTCTAGTGGGAGGGAGTTCCAGAGTCTTTGGGTGCAGCAGTTGAGAAGGCCCTTTCATATGTTCACACCAGACATACCTGTGAGGGTGACGGGATGTAGAGAACGGCCTCTCCTGATGACCTTAAAGCCTGTGTCGGTTCATACTGTGCGATTCGATCTCTGAGGTAGCTAGGACCCAGGTCATATAGTGCTTTGTATGTCAAGGTCAGCACCTTGAATTGTGATGAATAGCTGATTGGCTATTTCAGAGTATTTCCTTTTATTCACTGTTGATGGCCGTGGAATAGATCTGAAGTCTGAAGTCTAGACATTATAAAATAAATGTGTTAAGCCAAAGGGATTAGTTATGAGACTATGCCAGTGGGGTAGTTAAAATATAATGGTTTCTGTCTCTTTGTGTATTTGAAGATATCCTGGAAGTCGTGAACGTCAATCTATTCCAGCGTGAAGATGAAATTAATAAGCGAGGGCACCATACGGACAAATACAACAATCACCGACTGATTGTTCGCCGAGGCCAGTCATTCCATATTCAGATTTCTTTCAGCCGTCCATACAATCCAGGAAAGGACCAATTCTGGATTGAGTATCTTATAGGTGAGTGCCATGCAAAAGCTACTGTTACTATTGCCCCTGTTGCTCTTTAGTTAAGTAATAAAGTAAGTCTTCTTTAGCTTAGGGAATTGTCTCAAAATGTAACACCACCTGTTCAATGTATTCCAGCAAAGAAAAACAACCCAACACCACCTATTCAATTAGTCAATTTAAACTGGCAGCAACCATTTTTGCTTCAAAATATTTGAGCATACAAACAGCACACTTTTGTCTGCCAAACAGCTGCATTGTTCAGCTCATCAGCTTTGTCTGCACCCTTTGTAACAAAAAGAAATCAAGGTGGGGAACTCGTTGTCTCAAACAGTTAGAAGTGAGTTCATTTGTCCAATCCATAGTGATATTTAAAATGTGACCTTAAACATAAGGATTAAAATCATACTTCTCCATTGAAATATTCATGGCACAAAACAGGAGGATCTCTGTCATTTTGAGATGAGGTGCCCTGTTGCTCAGTCCATGAGCTGTGACTGCTTAATGGTATATAGGTTACTCTCCCATCTCTTCTCCCCCCCCACCACACAGCTCCCGATGGAATTCACACTGCTCTTAACATATATGAAACTGTCGGATCTTTCAGCACCTGAGAAGCAATATGACCAGCAGTATTATTATAGTCTTAAATTATAAATCAAACCCATATACTGCCTTTATGCTGCTTTCTTCTTCTTCTTCTTCTTCTTCTTCTTCTCTCCCCCCCCCTTTCTCTATGTGTTAGGGACCATGTATGGATGAAGGAGGCAAATAAATGGTTAGAGAATGGAGGTAGGAGTATACCTAGAGCAGTGATTTCCAACCTTGGCTCCTCAGATGTTCATGGACCAAAACTCACAAGAGCTTTCACCACTAACTCTGCTGGCCAGGATTTCTGGAAGCAGTAGTCAAAGAGCATCATGAAGAGCCAAAGTTGGGAACCATTGATGTAGAGAGCATAAGGTCCCCACTGTGC
>JAHTLZ010000204.1:73018164-73039642 GCA_023846285.1 Phrynocephalus versicolor
GATAGATAGATAGATAGATAGATAGATAGATAGATAGATAGATAGATAGATAGATATGATCTAAGAAAGGTATTGCCCAATCTCTGAATTGCTGCCTAAATAGATCAATGTCTGCTTTCTTTCAGAGTCAAACTAAATGATACCCTTAATGTGCATTTTGAATCAGTGTTCCAACAAGTGATGAAAGGTGTCTGTTTATCACAGCATGTGCTATTCCTCACTTGTGCATTATGCATTCCAGTGATATTTGATTTGTGATTGATTACTGGAAGACAAATACACCGGCTTGCTTTGCAAGTGTATTGCTAAAGTAAATGTCTGTGAAAAAATTCCACCAATAAAGGGGAAAACTTGTTAATCTAAGCGAATGCTCATTTCTCTGTTGCCCATCTGTAGTATTTCAGCTAGCTAATGATTTTGGCTTTGTTGTAATTTTAATATATTTCTGTTTTATTTATGGTAATTTTTTTCTGAGCCTGTCTGTGTAAGTGATTGTTTGCCTATCCGATTATAAATGGAGTTCAGCAATAGTTCAGTGCCCCTTGCATAAGCATTTTGATGTAAATCCAGAATGATTCCTGGGATTGTGTGCTGAGCTTTCAGATCAGGAAGTGACCTGTGTGGGGAAGCCTGCTTCTCTATACACATCTGCTGCTCTGGACTAAGAAGCAGGACAGCACTGCACTATAAACCATTACAAATTTGTTTTTCCTAGCTCAGCAGTTGGCACGCTATATTTCTGAAATGCAAGAATCTGACTGGTTTGGGGAAATATGTGTTGCGTCGTTACAGTTGTGACCGACTCTTCGTGACCCCATGTCCATGGAATACTGAAGTTCCTACTCCAGGCGCCTACAGCACCTGGTATTCCCTGGTGGTCTCCGATCCAAGTACTAACCAGGGCTGACCCTGCTTAGCTTCCGAAATCAGGCAAGACTGGATGTGCTTAGGGCATCTAGATAGCTCTTGGGGAAATATGGTTTAGGACAAAGATAATATTTTCTTCAATGGCTGGGATCTTTCATGCAAAGCAGAAACAATATGGAACAACTTGTTCATGTCATTGTGACCATCTTTTGCCATTATATTTTAAAATTTAGTAATGCTCACTTGACAGAAACTTGGCATTCGATTAATTACCCATAAAAGAGGCTCTGCTATAAACATGACAGGAAAGCTAGTATTATTATTATTATTAATCGTCATATTGAGCAAGATCTGGTTAAAACATGCGTCAATCTCAGTGTCTTACAAAGATTGAGAACATATTGTGGCCTAATTCAGTACTACGTAATGTTTAAAGCATTAGAATGTTGAGATGTTATTATGCTTGAAACCAAACTGTGTGGTAGCTTTTAGTTATCAAAAAACCTACATGCTTACCCCTGCTTTGGTCCATGCAAGAAGCCCCAGAGACTTATGTATTGAAGATGGAACCCATAACTGAAAAGAAACTGGGGTGTGCGGAAGAAAGGGGGGAAAGAATCAAGACCAAATTCATTTGAATCAAATTGATTGTGCAAAATTATTTAAACAAAATGGCTTAAAGGGAAAAAAACAACGCACCTTGGAATGATCTGTTTTGCTAGACAAAGTATGTTGTACAGTACAGGCAAAATGGATGAATTCTGAGGAGTATTTCCCACCAGGACAAGACACTAGCGGGACCATTTACAAGTCACTTAATAGACTTCAAAGCAAAATACAGTAATATCTCAATTTTTTTCAGATAACAAATGGAAATTTCCAGGTATAGGGTTGCCTCTGATAATGTGTGTTCCCTATGGGCTGCCTCTGATAAGAAATGTTTCAAAATGTCTTCCGAAAAAGTGTACTCAGAATGCATTGCAGCCCCTGTAGTTTGTGGAGGGGAGGGAGAAGTTAGAACATTTGTATAGCGTTTTGGAGGCATTCTGGACATTTTTAGCTGAGGGATCTGGACTTGGAAAAGTAGGGAGCTAGCTTTTATTAATCTTTGCACTGCTTTTCTTTGCACTTTGGATGGGAAAAGTTTGGGCTAGGCTTGCTGGTTTTATGACTTTTTTTGGATTTCCCCCCTCTATTGCTGTTTCGGACAGGAAATGGCTGAGGAAGACTTGCAACTTTCATTTTCTCCATGTTTGCAACCTTTCTCCATTGATATAGAGACAGAAACAGGCTGGATTTTACTTGCTGCTTCTGTTTGTCTGTTTGGATTTTTCCCCCATTTGCACTTTGGGCAGGAAAAGGCTTGGCTAGACTTGCTGGTTTCATTTCTCCATGTCTGCATCACACTGGAGGGGGGTGTTCTGGGGTGTGTGTCTTCCAGCACTGCATGCCTTTAAAGTGCACTTTATAAAGAGGTCTGAAACCACCACTACCACCACCCAGCTTTTTTGCCTTTTTCCGGACTTCTGGAACGGATTAATCAGTTTCCCATTCATTTCAATGGGAAACCACATTTTGGATAATGAATGAATTTTTCTGGATAACACATTGCCTCAGAGAATAAATTAAATTCATTATCTGAGGTACCACTGTAGGAAGAACAAAAAATAATCAAGTAATATGGGGCTACAGTACTTGGACTGTAGCCCCATATTTCTTGATTACAATATTTTACAATTCAAGTAAGTCACATATTCTATGACTGTGGAGAAATTCAATCAAGGCAGCATTTGTGTTGTGTGTGTGTGTTGTGTGTCGTTACAGTCATGACCGACCCTTCATGACTCCACGTCCATGGAGTTTTCTTGGCAGGAATATTGGAGTGGGTTGCAAGTTCCTACTCCAGGCGCCTACAGCACCTGGTATTCCCTGGTGGTCTCCCATCCAAGTACTAACCAGGGCCGACCCTGCTTAGCTTCCGAAATCAGACGAGATTGGATGTGCTTAGGGCATCTAGACAGCAAGGCAGCATTTATGTGCATACAATTTATGCCCTACCACATTAAAGATGATCTAGCAAATTGCTGAGATAACGCTATTGAACCATCTCTCTTTTGGTTAAAAACAGTCTAATTATCTTAATATTTGTTATTTTGTTTTAAATTTTACCTGTATCCCATATATGTGCATAATTTAAAATTATGCAATACTCTGATACATATGAAGATAAATATAGGCCTTCTAAGATTGGCATGTGGAAGAGAGTGACTATTAATTTTACTGAATATGAAACATCCACTGTACCTCCTGTAGAAGATCCCACCTGAAATATTTATACTTGAAATATTTATACTTCAAGTAAAATATGTGAAATATTTATACTTCTAAAAAGCCCTCACCACGATTTCCTCCTCTGTATTGAATACATCTGTTTTATCTGTGAAATAATAGCACTGCTGGGAGGCATGAGTGTGTGTGTTCATGTTGGCATTCCTATATGACTTCTTGCCCCTACATCACCATCAGATTCCCTCTTCAGAGGAGAAAATGTTGTATGCCCTGGCTTAGCAGATTGGATATTTAATTCACCTTGTTTTGATTGTTCAAAATCATAAGGAAACAAAATAAGAAATAAAGCATAGAAATTAGTAAAAGAAAATCTCCCCAATGGGAAGCCGGAAATAAGTATCCATTTTTTAAAAGGGAAGGAATACCTAGAACAAAATAATCCTGGTGTTTAAGGATCTAGGTGTAAAGATTCTGTGAAAGATGATCAAATATCCAAATAGTTTAACATACCTATTTGGGTTCAGGTTAACTTCACTGTGACTTTGAGTTAACACATAAACCAGGTGGCTAGATGTCATTCATTCATTCATTCAACTTATATGCCACCCATCCTACCTGAAGGTCTCTGGGCAGCTTACAATATTTTACAATTCAACAAAAAACAGTTAAAATTATGATACCCTAAAAAGTTATCATCAGGACCCACAATCTATATTATTTCAATTTAAAAACTTCAATTAGAATGTTACACAAATCTGTATTTACTTCTAGGGATGGGCACAAAACGAAAAACAAAAAGGTATTTTGTCATTTCTTTGCATAACGAAAAGAAATGAAACAAAATGAAACGATGAAACAGCATTTCATTACAGACAAAACGAAATGGTAATTTGTTTGTTTAAACAAACCATTTTGTTTCCTCTGTAAAATAGGTTTTTTTTAAAAAAAAGCTCAGATGACCCGTGGGCCAGCAGGTCAGCAGGAAATTTGTTTAAAAAAAATTAAAAAATTAAAAAACACGCTGACCTGGCCTGCAGGCCAGCTGGTCGGTGGGAGATAAGGAAAAAAATGCACTGACCTGGCCCATAGGACAGCTGGTCAGTGTGAGAAAATAAATAAATAAATGAATAAATGAATGAATAAATAAATAAATAACATGCTGACCTGGCCAACAGGTCAGCTGGTTGGAATGAGAAAAAATAAATAAAAAAACACACAAAACAAAATGAAATATGAAATGAATTAATAATAATTAATAATTAATGAAATGAACTGGGGGAGAAATGAAAAATGAATCGAAACACCATTTTGGCATTTCGCGCCCATCCCTAGTTACTTCTCCACAGTCAGTTGGCTCAGAAACAGACTCCCTTCTCTTGAACCTCCCCTACATCACTTTTACACAAATCCATCTAGGGTTTCATTTTGGGTCCTAACATTTTATGGAACTTGAGTGCTGCTGACCAGGCAATCCAACCGAAGTCTTCCTGTCTTTTACTCCAAAGTCTCTTAGCATTTTTTTCAGTGATTTCCAGCTTCTGTCCCCTCTCTGGAAGATGAAGAGTACATTTGGTCTATGCTTAACAACCAAGTGGAAATAAGAGTGTGTCATGCTAGACCTTTCAATGCCTGGCTTTCTCTGCCTTGAATGATTCCATGGCCTCCAAAACAAAAACATACTTCTCTCCTCAAAGTGACAGAAGAAGAAACCTTCTCAAAATCACAAGTGCTTTCTTTAGCATAACAAGAAGATTAGTTTCATGACAGGATGACAACTGTGGGCCACAAATGTAAATTCCAACGTTTTGTTTTAAAGGCAAGACCCTTAATTTTTTGTGTAGTACATTCTTAGAGCTTGACTACAGGTGAGGAAAGAACCCCAGCTATATTGAATCATGTCATCCCTCTGTTGTACCAATACATTTTCCCCACCCTCTGCAGTCACATGGTATATGTATTTGCAGAAGTACAGTATTTGCATTGTATTGATTCATTTCTTTCTTTTTGAAACATTACAGTAGGGTACATGGCTCTTTAATTTTGTATTGATTTGTTTTCTCTAGTTTCGTGGGACAATCACAGACACCCCTTTATATGTTGATGAAGTGCTGTATTTTCCCATTTATAAGACGTGGCCATGTGTTAAGACAACCCCCACTTTTCCATCAAAAATTATAGTTTGGCAACCATGTGGTTCTCTCCTTGGCTTAATTCCATGTATAAAATGACCATCAATTTTTAGTCTAACAATTTTAGACAAAAATATAGTCTTATACATGGAAAAATATTTTATATTGGTGAAGTCATAAAGGCCTTCTGTTCTCCCCCACCTTTCCTTCACTCCTTTACTTGTCTCTTCTTCCTTATTTCCCTCCATATCTCTTTCTCTCTTTTCCCTTTGAACAGTTTTAGGAGGAGGAAGCAGTTTTTAAAAGACATGAGAAGTATTGTGAAGAGCAGGAGGAAAGAAAATGTTACACTCCATTTTGTTACGATTCAAAGCAGGAAATCTTAAGCCCTTTTTCACCCATGGTAGGGAGAGGCTCTTTCCTTCTAAGCAATATAGTAATATTGTTTTTATTGCAATGGCACCAATTGTGGCTGCTACTAGCAATTTAGCAATATCCCCCCTTTTAAAAATGTTTTAAGGGGTACAAGGACAGTGGCCACAAAGGGGCCACAGCATCGAGAAACCAGACCCCTTCGCATACGAAATACACTAGTGCCTCGTAAGATGAATTTAATTTGTTTTACAAGTCAATTCGTCTTACATAAAATTCATTTTATGAGGCATGGTTTCCCATAGGAATGCATTGAAAACCAATTAATCCCTTCTGGAGGGAATGGATTAAAGTGTTTTCAATGCATTCCTATGGGAAGGATGTCCAAACTCCCCTCAGTCAAGGGACAGCGGAAGGCTCTCTCTCTCTCTCTCCCCCCCCCGCCCTGCAGCTGAGAGAGCTGATTCTGACAGCTGATTTTGCAAATAGCCCAGGCAGGGAGGGGATCAATGGTATCTCATAAAACAAATGTAAATGGGAAGGAAAAATCAGCTTACAAGTTTTTCCTATCCCTGGAAATTACATTCATTTTACGAGTTTTTCGTCTTAAGGGGCATTCGTCTTATGAGGTATTACTGTAAATCGACAGCAATTTTCACACATGCTGAAATGATAAAGAATGAAGTGAAACATAATTGCTACAATTTAAAACAACCCTCCTGGTGAGGGAGGAAACAAATAGCTTGCCAGGGAAAATGAATCAATTTTGTTTGTGAATCGTGTGAACAGAAAATTATGAAACAATCTAAATAAGAGTTGAATCAATATACAGTGGTACCTTGTATAAAGAAATTAATTTGTTCCAAATGAAATTCTGTTAAGCGAATTTTCCTTTGTACAGATTTCCCATGGGAATGCATTGAAAATGGATTAATCCCTAATCGCAACTGGAATTTTTTCCCTTTAAGCAGATTTGCTGTTAAACAAACCACTTGTTATACAAGGGTCCGCTGTAAATAGGACTATTTGGGCAGCTGTGATCGAGTCCTTACAGAAGCATTCCTACAAGCAAGATTTCATGGAGAATTCTTTCAGGCTGTAGCTATACTAGCAAATTGCTCCTATTTGGCTTTGCTAAGATTTGATCCACACCAGTTTTACAGTTCAGTTTGCAGTCAGTGATCACACAGGGGCTGCAGAATGATTGGGGTGTTCAGTGCTCACAACTTGATACAAGGAGATTTACATTTCAACCCATAGTCCCCCTTCTCTCCTTCCTCCCCCTGGTTCTGCCTCTGCTGGTTATTTTATGGTTCATTGCTCAGTATGTGGTTTTGAAAGGGCTGCATGGCGCTCCAGACAAGGTGCCAGTAGTCCCAAGTAGAGATGGACACGAAACAAGCGATTTTTCGTTTTCGTTTTTTGTTTCGTCATGTAACGAAACAAAAAACGAATTTTGACTCCAAAATGAAATGAAATGACCCGAAACACGAAAAATTTTGTCGACCGCTTCATTTTCGTTACAGCAAATACATTGAATTGTGCTAAATGGTAATGAAACAGCAATTTTTCGTTTTCGTTTTCATTTTTTCGGTTCATTACGTAACGAAACGAAAACGATTTTTTTGCAAAAAACCTCACGAAAACAGAAACGAACCGAAACGGACCCCTAAATGACCAAACAACAAACAAAACACCATTTTTTTGAGTCGTGCACATCTCTAGTCCCAAGTTCTTCTTAATGAGTACAGAAATGTCACAAACCACAGGAGTCTTTAGCTTCACCTGAGTCCTTTCTGCACAGAGAGAAACTCCTAGTTCTCCTGAGCTCCTTGCCCTTTGAAGATGACAGCAACAGAGACTGTTGAAACGTCAGGAAGAAAAAGTGCCAGAACACAGCGAAACAGCCCAAAAAACCCCCACCACATACTTTCTGTTTTGTTAGTATTTTCTTTCTTGTCCAGGGTTGATCTATCATTCAACTAGTAAGGTGAATCTAGTAAGGCTAATCTTTTACATATGTAAAAAAATGTTCAAAATTTAGAGGGTGAGTGCAGGAGTAGGTATTTCCGCACTCCTGAACATCACGCCCCATTGTCCCAACTCTGTACATCACCAAAACACCACATGCAGACAGACCTCCTGCCTTTAAAAGAACAAATTAACTGATTGATAAGAAAAAGTCTGCTTGAAGTGTTCCAACATGAAGAAACTAGAAGCCCCCAGGAACTGGAGTGGGTGGGTGGAGAATGGTGACAGCAAAAAAAAAAAAAAAAAAAAGAAAAAAAAAAAAAAACAGCCAGACCAGTTCAAATCATTCTCAGCACCATGTGATCAGAGGGAAAAATAGTTCAAAATGGCCTGTACTATAGTTGAGAACTGCAGCAGAACCCTGCAGTATTTGATTGCATACTCGCAGCTTCAGTGAACGTTTTAAAGGATATTATCCTATTCTGTTTCTTTTAAAAAAATTACAATCATAATTGTGTGGTGACAAGTCAGTTCTGACTTGTTTTCTAAGTAGAAAGTACTCAGAAGGGGTTTACGCTTCCCCTCTTCTGTGGACACCCTGGGACTGCACAGCTTGTCCAAGGCTACGCAGGCTGGCTGTACTCAGTGAGGAATCAAACTCCCAACCACTGCTTTTACAGCTGGCAACTTGACTCAATGAGTTGTCCAGCCAGCTATTTGCTTTTTAGTGACTGATTATAAGGGTTCTCATATATGTGTGGTTATATGTGTGGTTTTCAACTCGTGGGTCCCCAAAAGTTCCTGGACTGCTATTCCCAGAAATCCTGGCCAGCTCAACTAGTGATGAAGACTTCTGAGAGATGCAGTCCAGGAACAGGTTGAGAACCACTGTAATTTAGCCTTTTCTCATAAGGGAGGTCCCCCAGCCCAGTAATCATTTTAGTTACTCTCTTCTGAACCTTTTCTAGTTCCATTATGTCTGGTTTGAAATGTGGTTACCAGAAATGTACACTTGTTGGAACACCTCTGTTACAGCAGCTCCACTAATTGCACATCAGTGGTGGTTTAAACCTATAAAGTCTGAAAGGATCTGGAACACTGTATCTTCCATTATGAGCTGGCTCAGGTGTTAAAACAATCAGGAGATGCTTTTATCTCAGTCCCATCACCTTCACAGGTGCATCTGATGAGTACAAAGGAGTACAGCCTTCTCTGTGTCTTCTCCCAGACTTTGGATCTCCCTCCAACAGGAGGCCAGACTTGCCCCATCTTTGCTATCCTTCCACAAGCAAGTCTAGAGACATAGCACAAAAGGAAAACAGTGGGCGCAGATGAAGGAAAACACAGGCACTAGATTTCTGGCTACAAAGAGTAGCAGTTCATGGAGCTGGGTCCCAACACTTTAAAGGAGCTGGCTGTTTTCCATCTCTCGATGGCCTCAGCAGTGGCAGCTTGCAGCCTGAGGAAAGGAAATTACCCACAGAAGTTGTGTCCAAACATAAAAGTGCCAATGGTTGCTGTAATTCCCTCTGATGACCCCAATGATGGCAGCTGATAGCTTAATGGTGAGGGTTCTATATCACTTCAAGCATGGTGGTTTTTCTGCCTTTGTTGCAGGCGAATGTTGCTGTATGCTTGTTATGCAGCACAATCGCTTTCTATTGTCTGATGAATATTGGTTTGAATTTTTGTCTGTGCCTGTTTCTCTCCCCCCCCCCCCCATGCAAGTGACATTTGGGTGCTGCCTCTTCTTTCTGGATATCCTCACCTCTCTATTTCATTTTGTTACCCTGTAATAATAACAGTGTTTGATGCCATCTTCCCTGCTGATTCAGGGCCAAATTAGCAGAGCGCTGCAGGCCACTGTATGCTTTGTACGTGCAAGTGTTTCTTCTTTCCCTGGCTTTCATTGCAGAAATACCTGTGATTTTACCAATGGCCAGGATCCTATTTATTCCTTCTCTCAGCATGTACAATGGCATACACTTCAGTGGCAAATGGCCCCTTCTATCCCTTGTGGTGCACTATCTCACATGACTAGCATGCGACGGGGATGGAAAACATGCCTTGTTAAACAGTGGTGGTTTGCTGCTTCCAATTGATGCCACTACATTTATGCAAGCATCAACGATAGAACACTGGCCATTGGGTCTTTTCCACGTACAATCTTTACATCTGTTTAAACAGTTTTTTTGTGCAAGAACTCACCTCCTGTTGGTACTTCAAGTGGGACGTTACAACTCTTGGACAAAGCTATGCTGACTATTTTTCATTCTGTCACAGTTGTATTTCCTGGACGTGCCTAGAAGTTAGAGTATGCATTTTTTTACTTGAAATGAAGGGTATGTCTGGCCAAAATAAATGAATAAGATGTGGGTCTCCGATGGGGCTTGTGTGTCTTAACATCACTACGTATATGCAGTACCTCCCCCGAAGGCAGAATGATCTTTAGAAGCAAATAAAATTGCTGAAAAGCAGCAGCTCCAAATAATTAAAGACAGAACCCTGTTACACTTTAAGTCTAATCTTCTGTGGTGGTGAATACTTTCTGCGCTCAAAATATTACTTTTTTAGGGATGAAAGTGTACACAGTGTTTGCCAAGGCACTCCAAGGGGAAAACAGCAACTGCTGAGATGGGAATCCAGCCAATAGCCCGGGTTTTGAGTCTTCGTGGTCCCTCTGCTGGTGGTGGGGAGGAATAGATGCTGTCCACCAGCTTAGCTGTGAGGACCAACTGGGGATTGACTGGTGGGGGGGGGTACAGAGATGAGTATCATTTCTTTCACAGAATCTCGAATGATTTTTGACCCCGGGTCAAAGCCCTGCAAAATCTGCCACGCTGGCACAGGATGTGCACATGCGCACATCGACACACAAGCACAACAGGTGTGTTGTGTGAAAAGTGATATTTCTAGCAACACAGCATTCCTTCAGCTGTATTATTCAGTAGCTGTTGTGGGAGAGGGACTAACCACACCTGCCAATGTTTCTTCTTTGGCCTGTTGCTTTTAGGGCCCTCTTCCTCTTTTGCATTGATCAACCCTAAATGAATGAATGCACACAGATGTGGGAACCCCTGCTGGCACTCCATTAAGACTGCAGCTGCTACAGAAACGATGCCATCTACTGCAAGATAATTTAGCAAGATGGATTGCCATTTTTTTTCCAGTTGGAGGTTTGATATTCACCTATTTTGAATCATACCTCTTACGACAAATAATGTTTGCTTCTATTTATAAAGTCTTCAGTAAAGCTTTGGAAATAACCCCCCTGGTTTTCAGTGGCCCGTAACCTTCAGGCCACTTCCAGTGGGACTGCTGTTATGTGACAGAGCTGTCATTTCCCAAGACATATTTGCTGAAAAACAAAAAAAATCTGTTTTCAGATGCCAAGGGAGGATTGAAAGATTTTCGCTGCTTCTGCCTAACCAGTGCTTCAGCAGTTCTAGCAAACAGAGGAACACCCCCCACATACACACACGCTTTTCACTAAATAGCCTGGTCAAGCCCAGAAAATGATTCATGATGAATCAGTACTGGAGCCTCAGGATCATCCAGCCTGCTGAGTGTGGCAGAATCAGAGAATTCAGTTCCTCCTCCTCCATCCATGGTTCCTCATCCCTGGTCTAAACGTTGCCCTGGCAGACGGTTTGGTGTTTTCCTAGCACTGCCTGTTCAAATTGACTCTGAATGGTAAGGGGGCCACAGTCTTAAGTGCGATGGATAACCATTTTATCCCTCTGTTTCTAATTCAAGGCCTTTGTTTGCAGTCCAAAGCAAGTATACACCACAGTGTTAAAAGTAAATATATTGCAATACTCTGTATAATTGAAAGAGAAACACAAAAGAAAAGAAAAATTAGCTTCCCTATTCATCTGTGTTGAACGAAGGCCTGGGATTAAAGTCCCCCTTCACATCAGCAACCAAATAAAGCTACATTCTCTTGCACTTGGAAACTCATATATTGCTTTGCCATTTTTTCTTGAGGCATTTTGGTTCTCTGGAGTTCTTATCGCTGTGCATAGGTGGGGGGGGGGAATTTAAGACACGTGTTTTACAACCCAGCAGAGCTGCAGTTCATTTATTAGATGTCTGTCTGGGGCCAGTGAAGGGGCATCAGTTCTGCACCCGCACCTGTCTGAGATAGAATCAACATGGATCCTGACCTTTCCAAATGGTCAGAATAATATCTTATTCTCTAGTCACACAAGCATAGAAAGGCAGTAGCTTTCCAGTAGGTGTGTGTGTGTGAGTGTGTGTGTGTGTGTGTGTGTGTGTCTAGTCTCAAACCTCAAGTCCAGGTTTGAGACTAGACTTCCTTTTGCAGTCTGTTTTGTATGTATGTATGTATGTAATACCTTTTCTTTCCTCTAATTAGCCAAAGGTAGCCTCTTTCTTTCCTTTCTATGATGGGAATAGGGCTGAGAGAGAGAGAGAGAGAGAGAGAGAGAGAGAGACCTTTCCAGGTCATTCAGTGAGACCATAGAGTGACACAAAACCAGTACCGAGTTCAATATATATGAGGATTACTTCCTCATTTCAGTGAAGAAAAGAACCAGGGCCTCTCAAGTTTCAGTCCACTATTCATCTCCACTGCATCTCCATTGTGGGTGGGGCAGTGTCAAAAGAGAGATAGTGAGAACAACTTAGATCGAAAAGCCCCAGTTATGAAATTAATGATCTTCTTGATCCTTTTTCATAAGACTTTTTTTCTTAATATAATTATTTTCTAAAGAGTGTGTAACAGGTTGTATGAATGAAATTTCCATATTTATTTGTACTTTAACTCTGTACCAGTTTTGTGCCACTATATGGTTTGATCACTTCTATTGAGTTTGCAGCTTACAGTCCAAGCAAGGGTATGTAGCTGTTTTGTGTTTGTGTTTTTAAGCTTATGGTCAAACTAGTCATTCAGGAGAATAGGTAATTTCTCTAAGTATCCTAATTTCCTTCCTAAAATGGGATTTCCTTTCAGATACATGCCCTAACAATCAGACTTGCAGATTGTGTGTTTACCTTCTAGTGACCACAAAACTAAGCATTTTGGGTTTTCAAGCACCTTATGATGGCATTTCTGGAGTGAAAAGATCAGCCAACAGCCTAGGGCAGTGATGGCAAACCTTTTAGAGACCGAGTGCCCAAACTGTGATTCAAAACCCACTAATTTTTCACAAAGTGCCAATACAGCAATTTAACCCGAATACAGGTGGCTGTGAAGGGGCGATGTCAGGTGTCCACAGAAAGGGCTCTGAGTGCCACCTTTGGCACCCATGCCGTAAGTTCACCAACACTGGTCTAGGGGGTGCCCAGATGCTTTGGGGAGACTCTTTCAATGTCCCTTTAGCATGCTAAAAGCAAGGTATGCCATCAAGGAAAACCTTGTGTGTAAGGAGCACAGGCCTTTCACTACCTGAAGGAAGACCTCTTCTCTAAATGTGTTATGTGTGTCTTTGTTAAAGGTACAATGTACTGTATTATGATAACTTAGGGTTAGCACCAATGATGGGCCTCAAGAAGAGATATGAAAAGTGAGTATCACACATAAATGGTCTAGGATGTAGTTCTAAGCATACAGGGCAGGGACAACAGCAGTGACCTTTTAAGGACCTTAGATCATAAACAGTGGTGACAAATCTTTGGCACTCCAGATGTTTTGGACCACGACACCCACAGTGTCATTGGCAGTACAGGCTTGGAATTCTGGGAGTTGTGGTCTGAAACATCTGGAGTGCCAAATGTTCACCATCACTGCCATAGGACATACCTCTATTTGGCATCTGCCAGTTGCTTGGATTAGTGATGCTCTTTAGAGGTATTAACAAATCAGCACTGTCAATTTCACAACGATAAATGTGGTTAGATATGCAAAGCTTGAAAAGGAAACTAAACATATTCCTTAGCTCTCTTCCAGATTAGGACCATTGGCAATTTTTGAATATTCGTGTTCAGCAAGTTGTTTTTTTGGGGGGGGGCATTTGAAGGGGTGGATATGTTGTAGGCTTTTCTTCTGGGTTTGTTTTGCCCATTTACAGCATCAGCAAAGGGCGTACAGGAAAGAAGAGGAAAGGTCAAGCCTAGCAACAGTTCAGAAAACAAGTCTGCATTCAACTCACAACTTCAGTTGCTATCAGCTACTGGTCTCTCATCTTGCCTGCCCCTTCCATACTTTATTCCCTTTGAAGTTCCACTCTGAAGTGTCCTTTATTGTGCCTTCCCAAATGTGCTATTAATTTTCCTTCCTTCCTTCCTTCCTTCCTTCCTTCCTTCCTTCCTTCTTGTCTAAATACTCTAGACTCTGTAAGAGGTTTCTTGGACTATGTTAATTACTTCTTAATAACATCTGTAAAATAGAGTTGTAACCGTTGACAAAGTGGTGGGTAAAAACATTGATGTCATGGTTCCAGACCTAGTACTGCTAGGCAAGGGCAGTTGCTCAGGCCTTGTAACCACTCAACCCAGATATATGTTGGTACCAGATGCTGCATGCAACTATGATATCAGGAAATCACCTCAGGAAATGGGTCAGTCTAGCACTTTTTTGTATTATGGTGATGGTCAACTTGTCATCTCCCCTCTTTGGAAGAACTCTACAGCTCCCGCTGCCTTAAGAAAGCTCAAAATATTCCTAAAGACCCATCACATCTGGGATATTCCTTCTTTCAGTTATTACCATCTGACAGACGGTATAGAATAACATAAACAAGGACAAACAGATTGAAAAATAGCTTTTATCCCATAGCAGCAACCATTTTGAATTCTTTTGTATAGTGCAATATAATGTGACAGTAGGGGTTTGTGCAGTGGTGAATAGAATGTGAATGTGAGGGATGTGAGGGATGTGTTTTATGTTTTATGATGGGCACTGGAGATGGCATTTAATTTCGTTGTGTGAAAGTAAAATGGCAATAATGTTTATCTATCATCTATTATCTATTGTAGAAGGATTGCTACTAGAGATGGGCACAAAACGAACAATTTTTCGTTTCCGTTTTTGTTTTTTCATTTCGTTACATAACGAAATGACAAACGGATTTTGTCTCTTAAATGAAACGAAACGAACAGAAACACCGGAAATTTTGTCGTGCATTTCGTTTTCGTTATGGCAATACAAGTGATCTGCTTTAAATGCTAATAAAAATATCAAAAAATTGAAATAAATGGTAACGAAATGGTAACGAAACGAATGAAAATGAAAATGAATTTTTTGCAAAAATTCGCAAAAATTGGAAATGAACCGAAATGGACCCCCTAAGCGACAAACGACAAACGAAACACCATTTTTTTATTCGTGCCCATCTATAATTGCTACTCCCATTACCCCTAGGCTGTATAGCCCATTATGAGGTATTTTGGAAGTTCCTCGGGAGCAGGTAGACAGGACCTTTTCCTAGACTCTTGTGTGTGTGCCTTTGGAGAAACCATCAAGAGCTCCTCTTTCCTTCCCTTTAAGAAGTGGATCTGTTGCCCATTGATTCAAGTTGGTTTTATAGATTTGCATGACATTGCAGGCAACTTAAATCGATCCTTATTTGTTCCCTCCTGCTTCCCTTCCAATTCAGTATTATTGCACTTCACTTGGGAACCGCATTGTTGTTTTTGCAGTTTGGTTCTTTCTGGGGATGTGTCAGCCTTGAGAAGGTAGAAGACCTACATGGTGGAGCTGAGCAAAAGAGACATCAAGGAAGGGAAAGAGACAATTGGGGGAAAACAGGGCAGAGAATGAGGAAGGCATGAGAGAGAAGGAGGAGGAGGAGAGGTGGGAAAGGTGAGAGGAAGGAGATGGTGTGGAATTTAAAATTGGAAGGATACACATGACATTGGAGGAAAACTAATGAATACTTGTCCTAGGAATACTTGTCAGTGAAGAATACTTAGCATGATTTCTAGTGGTTAGATCTGGCAATGCATGTGAAAATATTTTTGTGTTATTTTCCTTTTACTATTACATACACAATTCTTATAGATAGAGGGGGCAGGATTTGCAGGTTTTGAACCAATCCCCAGTGGCAACATGCCCTCTAATTCCTCCCCCCATCTCTGCTCCATGGAGTCCTTTTGTGTGTGTGAGTGCATGCAAAAATCTCTCCCCCCACCTCGACCGGTCACTGTTCCATCACAACAACCATAGCAAAAAAAATGGTCATGACAGGTGTGCAGAGCTTTCCATCCATGCACAGTGGTGAGTTGAGGCAAGCACACATGTGCATGCAGCTTAGAGGGAACCTTGCCCAGTGGCTATTATACAGTTAGCTCCTGGAGAGCTCAGTGGCTTATTTCTAGCTGCAGAGCCAGGGGTTGGGAGTTCAATTCCCCGCCGTGCCTCCTTAAGAGCTGCTGAACTTGATGATCCATATGGTCCTTTTCAGCTTGGTAGCCCAAATGTGCTTTATTATTACTATTATTATCTGGCGAACCCAGCTGCCAGGTGTTAAACTGGAGTTGGCCTTCTCCAATGATCAAGCTCTTTCCAAGAACCTGGGACAGTGGTGGCGAACCTTCGGCCCTCCAGACGTTTTGGACCACAACTGCTAGAACTCCAAGCCTGCATTGCCAATGACAAAGGACTGTGGATGCTGTGGTCCAAAACATCTGGAGTGCCAAGGTTTGTCACCACTGGACTAGGATGACTGGAGATATGTTTGTAGTATATATGCTGTTCCTAATAATGTTGCTGTTTGTAGTTGACCAATGTTGATCTTGTCAATGGAAAGGGTTTTCAGATGTTGATCCAGGTCTTTTGGGATTGCACCCAAGGCACCTATTATTATTGGTATTGTTCTAGCTTTCTTATTCCATAGCTTTCTTCTTCTTCTTCTTCTTCTTCTTCTTCTTCTTCTTCTTCTTCTTCTTCTTCTTCTTCTTCTTCTTCTTCTTCTTCTTCTTCTTCTATTATTATTATTATTATTATTATTATTATTATTATTATTATTATTATTATTATTATTATTATTATTATTATTATCATCATCATCACACAGCAGACAGATAACTACACTGGATTTTGTATTACAAATCACTAGTCGAATGCTTCCCAAGCGTTTAGGACTATGTGATGTATCGGTGAATTATGTGAGCAGATCCCAGTAAGGTGGCCTTCTGCAGCTGACTGATGGTGACTTTGTCAACTCCAATTTCTTCTAAATACTTGCTTAGCCCTTTAGGCACCACACACACCATTGTTGTTGTTGTTGTTGTTGTTGGTGGTGGTGGTGGTGGTGGTGGTTATTTACAGTACTATTTCCTCCTCTTTTCTTTTTCAGGACGGTACCCACAACAAAACAAAGGCACCTACATCCGAGTCCCTTTGGTCCAAGAGCTAGAAAGTGGGCAGTGGGGTGCCAAGATCACCCATAGTGATGGCCAGTTTGTTGGCCTGAATATCATGCCAGCTGCAAATTGCATTGTGGGGAAATTTCGCATGTACATTGCCGTCCTGACTCCGAATGGCATTTTCAGGACGAAACGAAATCCGAGCACAGATACATATATCCTGTTCAACTCCTGGTGTCCAGGTAAGGCGCAAAGAACATTTCACATCAAGATCCTAGATATAGCAAATGTGGAAAATCTGCCATAAAATGTAGTCTGATTTAAGCTTTGTAGATCTCCAAGCTATTTTTCTTCTTCAACAACAACAAGAACAACTTTGTAACTTATTGCAGGTCTTCTCGGGGTTTCCCAGGTATGGAGTTTTCAGAAGCAGTTTACCGTTCCAAACTTCTGGGGTCATTTTGGCACTATGTAGCTTGCCAAGGGCCACAGGCTACCTGTCCCCCCCCCCCCAAGAATTGAACTCCTGATCTTCATTTCCCCTACCAGGCACTCCAACGTGCTGAGCTATCTAGTCAGCACGTTCCTTTATACCAGATCTATATTCATTATCTCAATTGCCTTAGAACAGCACTTCATGGCTAGTCACAATTTAAATATCTTCTCCCCTCCATTTATAGAGGTGGAATGATACAGAAACGTAACTGGTCTCTCAGGTCCACCACATGACACATGGAGAAAATCCAGATGTGTCTGTCCCCCCTCATGGAATGACACCTATTGGCAGCATGGCGTCTCTTTCCTTGTGTAGCCTTCTCCGTACCCAAAACAAGCTTTGGAGGTTTTGAGAGACCAATAGCATCAGATTTTGGGAGCATAGCTGTAGAGGGTCACAAAGGAAGAAGAAAAGGTGAGCTTGCAGAAGTTCGCACCATTCAATGTCACTTTAGAGTCATGCAGGATCTCATACACATGTTTATGTGAACAATTTATGTGAACAGCGGTCAACTTCGGCCCGTCCGACTAGGTTGTCGCGGGCGCACATGCTGCGCGTGGCCACGCCCAGGGAGGCTCGGAGAACTTCCACCCATTCCCGAGCCTTCTCTGTGGCTGGCCCGACGTTGTGGAATCATCTCCCAGCAGAAGTGCGCCTAGCAGAGTCCCTGCCTGCCTTCCGGAAGGCTCTGAAAACCCTTCTCTTCCGGGAGGTGTTTGGATGATTTTTTTTCTTTCTTTTTCTTTTTTTCTCTTCCCCGCCATCGCCATCTTCTGCTATTGTTGTTTTATTCGTTATCTTTATTAGTTTATTTAATTTGCTGTTCTTTTAATCTGCTGTAAACTGCTCAGAGTTCCCCTCTAGGAAGACGGGCAGTATATAAGTTCTATAATAAATAAATAAATAAATAAATAAATAAATAAATTAAATAAATAAATCTACATAACTGTAGCAGCTGGTAGCAGCTCTTCAGATTACCAGGGACTGAACTTGAGATCATTGACAGGCATAGCATGTGCACTTTGGCCTTTTATCCAATCCTGCTTGACCTTCATTGACGTAGTCCATGAAATCTTTGTCCTGCCTTAAGTCATTTTTAGGAGAGAAAGACAAGATGTAAATCTGATAAATAAATAAGTAAATAACCATGGGGCCTTGTGCCATATGTCGCAATTGGCCTTGTGTGATCTGCACGATGTGGCAGCCTTCCAGGTTTTACAGCTCTAGACTGACACCACATTTTTAATCTGCATCAGACTTTAAGAATACAAATGAAAACTCATTCTGCACATAGAAGAAGTATACCCT
Source organism: Phrynocephalus versicolor (assembly GCA_023846285.1). Lineage (NCBI taxonomy): Eukaryota > Metazoa > Chordata > Lepidosauria > Squamata > Agamidae > Phrynocephalus > Phrynocephalus versicolor. The sequence continues at coordinate 73,036,867 of JAHTLZ010000204.1, forward strand.
TCTAATGCCTTCTAATGTAAACAACTGTTCGGAATACCCATCCTAACATAACAATTTTATTATTTTACAGTATATTGTATTAATGCCACTATAATAACTAGGGGAGGAGGAATGGAAGGTTCTGATCTCTCCATACCATGTCTCTGATCTTTCTGGAGGAGTGGTGGTGGTGAGCACAGCTGCTGATGCAGAAAAAGAAAATTACTGTATTTTTCCGTGTATACCACACTAGTTTTTGCTAAAATCATGACACCAAAAATTAAAGGGTGTGGTATACATGGAAGAAAGCCTTTCAGGGTGAATGGGTGGAGGTGAACCCAAACTCAATTTGCTTTTCCCCTCCATGGTTTGTTTTTTGCATGATCGGCTCTGTCTTTCCTTGAGTTCTCCACCCCCACAACCCCTGCTGTTTTCTTTCATTTCCCATTCTAAACACTCCTCTTGGCTCTGGTGAGTTGTTGTTGTTTTTTTTTTTTTGCAGGATCAGGCTCCATCAGCAGCCCATTAAGAAAAGGAAAAAGCCACCTTTTAAAGCATGAGAAGTCATTTCTTAATTGGCTGCTCAACCCCGACAAACTCACCAAAAAACAAACTCACCAAAGCTGAAAGGAGTGTTTAGAATGGGGAAATGAAAGCAAACAGCAGGGGTGGTGGGGGTGGAGGAGACCTCAAGGAAGATTTATTAATTTTATTTATTTGGGAGTCATCTAATAAAAGGCAGTGTGGAAAAATACAGTACTAGAGACCCAGAGCATAGGTCTCTTGTATCGTGTCTCTAGCTTAGACATGCTTCACCAGCAGTGTATCTGTGCTTCTCGAAAGCAGCTTCCCTGTGCCACACTTCCCTCCTGGGTTTCAGAAGAAGCTTTTGACAAGGCAAAGAGGAGCAGCTGCAGAGCTGTGTCAAACACATCACTGCAAATGCCTGTCAAAGAACAGTCTTCTTTAGAATGGGGATACATGAGCACAAGCTGCAAGGGATCCAAGATATGCCTTCTGTCAGCAGAAGGGCTGCCTACTGCCAATGTTTGGAGGGTTCCCTTCCTCCACAATTTGTCCCATTCAGCAGGGTTGACAGACCCACTGACTAACATTGTCAGGAGGCTGGAAGGGGTGCAGTGGGGCAGAAGGGAACTTTGTCCCCACTGCTTTTCACCATCCCAGCTGCACACAACTAAATTGGAAGCTAGCTGTACATACTTTTCCCGGGATCACTAGAAATGTTGCTTCCATGGTGGAAGCTAATTGATTTTATTCATTAAAACAATGTTTATTAGATCTGTGAAATCCTTCCTCTTTCCCTGTAGCATTGCTTAATTAGCACATAAAATCATCTCTAGGGGACTTGCAATCAAATTTCCCAATTTGCTTCTCAGTCCAATAACAGGTGCATTAATTGTTGCCAAAAACAAATAAACAAACAAATCAAGAGAAGCACAGCATGCTTCCATCCTCCAAAAGATTCCAAAGATCCCCGCCTCTTCTCTTTTCCAATCCAACCGGACTACATTTACACAGTGAAGAACATTGTATTAGTCTACAGTCTCCACCTTGGTTTGGAAATATTTGAAAAGTTGATGCAGCAATGAAATGTAAACTTCACTAATTTTGAAACGTCAGAGCTGAGCCCGCCCCTCACTCACTCATTCACTCATTCACTCACACACACAAACACACACACACACACACACACACACACATATACACACACAGAGCTCTGAATGATAGATAGTGTAGACATGGTCACCTTAATCCCTAACCACAAATCTCCCCACCCCGAACCAACAAATTGGTTATTTATTCAGTGCCCTGGGACAGTCTAAAACAAAAACAAAAACAAAACAAACAAAAACTCAACCCCCCCTCCAACCAACATCCCACTGCCCTGTCACCTATCCTTACTTCTGCTGCCGCCACCATTTTAATTTTTTAAATAACTTATTCTCCAGCCTGTGGGGCTGGCCAAGGAGGAAAGAAAATAAATTAAAATGGTGCAACAGCAACTGCAGCAGCTGAATGAAAGGCAAGGGGTTGGGGCAGTGAGAAGGGGGTTGGTTGTGAGGGGCAGGGGAGGGGTCAGTTTTTGTTTTTTGTTTGCTTGTTTTGTTTTAGGGATGTAAGCTAGGAGGCTAGGAGGTCAGCCATTGCAGCAGCTAATTTGCTCTTGTATGGTTTTTTTAATTGTTCTTATTGGAAGTACTGCTTTTAGTACCTCTGTTAGTTTGGTGTCAGAAAAAGTGATTCACTACACCTCCTCCTGCCTAACCTTATTTAGGATGCATGCTTCCTATCATATGTCCTTGATTATTTGCTCAATGGCAGAAAATCAATCTCGCGAAAGACAGCTGACTTCTGAGTCGGACAGCTCAGTGAGATTCATCTCTCCCACCTGAAAAGAAGGGATTGATGCAACAGGCCACAAAACAGCCATGGGGACCACTGCCCAGTACCCGTACCGGTCAGAAAAATCTGTATTGCATAGAATAGCCCAGAATGATATTTGCTTATTGCATCAGATGAGATGGGAGTGAGGTAACAAGCTACAAAATATCACCAGGAAGCACATTTCTGTACCCAGTGCAAGAAGGAAACCAACGTGATGCAAGACAGCCCAGACCAGCAATTTCTAAGTAGCTCAGCATGCCAAAATCTACTGTCACAAATGACTGGTTGAGAGTAAGCCTATCAATTCAGTGACCTTTCAAAGGAACTACAATCCACATACAAAATATGTATGTATGTATGTATGTATGTATGTATGTATGTATGTATGTAT
>JAHTLZ010000204.1:73054781-73065928 GCA_023846285.1 Phrynocephalus versicolor
TCTTTCTTTCTATCTATCTATCTATCTATCTATCTATCTATCTATCTCACCCAACTACAGGCAGAGGTATTACTCTGGATGGCTAACAATGTAAGGTCAAAATAACATAATAGCGTATGTCTGGTAGAGTGGCCCACAAAAGCTCTCATTAAGAAATATAAAAGTTAGTTTTTAAGGTGAAAGCACATTTTTGTCTGCCTTTACAAAGCCTATTCAGGCTTTGTTCATCTTATGAGCCAATCAGACCAGGGGACAAGAGGTCAAGCTGACTATAAGAAGGTCTCTTGCACTAGCTGTATTCAGACCGATGAAGCTGTTTGGATGAACAGCGAAACGTTTCTATCTCTCAAAAAGAAGTCCAGTAGCCATGACTCAACTCCCAGATAAACGCACCTGGATGACTGAGAATCTTCACAGACATTTCACCTATATTCCAAAAAAGACATCATGCTACCTAAAAAGTACAACAACATGAAAAAGGACAATACAGTTACAAAAATAATTTGTTTCTCTCTCACTCTTTCTTGTTGTCTTGCTTCAGCCTGGGCAGCTTAGGGGGAAAACAAAGGACATGGTGTGGTGAGAGTTATCCCACCCACAGCAGGATTGCTTTTATCTGAATATTTGAATGGAAGAGATAATTTTTAGAAGTGGAGCTTTTATAGATACCATACATTTTTGAAGTGTGACTATACATATCAGCAGTGACATACGTGATCAATTTATTTGTTCTTTAGATCAATGCTAAAGATGATGAAGGTGTGATTGTGGGCTCATGGGACAATGTTTATGAATATGGAGTAGCACCATCATCTTGGACTGGAAGTGTAGACATTCTGCTGGAATATCACAGCTCCAAAGAGCCAGTGCGGTATGGGCAGTGTTGGGTCTTTGCTGGAGTCTTCAACACATGTAAGTACAAGATCAATAACAACTGCTATGAAGAGTGACATTTATTTGCATATACATTGTTGCCTGTTTGCTTTAGAAGAGGTCCAAGATAGGTCTGTCTGCCCCCTTGCCATCCTTCTGATATCTGATACCATTAATATGCACCTAATACCAACAGTATTACCTAAATTTAAAATATTGCAAGTAATGTTTGTGTAAGACTTTTTTTAAAAGTCTGCAAGAACTGTGTACACATTACTGTGGCTGTGATCTCAGTGCACAGAGGGTGGAAGGAGACAACAGGAAGGAAGCAGCAATCCCATCTCTTTGCTTACTTAACATGTAGGAAACCATTGTGATTCCTATAGGGTTGCTGCACTGCAGTTTTCCTGAGAGCTGCACCTAGCAGCCAAGGAAACAGAATCAGGGCAGGGAAAGCTACATGTTTGCCTTACTGTGAATTGCTGGGCACTGCAGCACTGAAGAGGCATACCTTCATAGCTTTGCTAAGCTCTCTCCATATTTTGCAATCAGTATCTATGGGATTGGGCTGTGAATCTCACATCAGCTGTGAGAGGCAGGCCTGCATTTCCATTAGCCTATTAGATCAGAAGCAAAGGCTCCAAGAGAGCACCATCTTTTGGAACGCTTAGGCAGTTACTTCACGTACTTTTTGTCCCTCTATGTGTTGTGCTTTGGAGCGGTACAAAAAAACTTACCTCACATCCGTTGCACAACAGCTGAAATTGGTCTGAACCACGCCCCCGAAGAGGGATCAGAGCGTGGCAATACTGTACCTGGTGCTGGGTTAGGGTTTTCCCTTGTCACGGTTTGTTCCCGGTTTCTGTTCCAAAAGAAGTGGCTGTGTGATAAAAACTGTCACACAACAACCATTTCGTTCCCCTCACAAACATGTGGCTGTTTCTCTCTCTTGATGTTTTGACTGTTGCAGATCAACATTTCGATTAGCAGATGCTCAGGGACTGGGTTACATCCTCTTTTTTTTGCTGAACAACGTCACGCTAGCCAGAATTTGTCACAGAACAAGACCGTGATGTAACACTTGTCACGAAACAAGTTATCATGGCCATGGGAACATGGAAATAGGGACTAAACAGGGACAAAACCATGTGATCATGACCAACGCTGTCACAGTACAAAACTGGTCGCGGAACAAGGAAAGACGTGAAGTAACTGCCCTAGTGAATTTCAGGAAAACAGAAATATGAACCCAGATGTCCCTTTGAGATTAAATCCCCCCCCCCAGCTCTATTTCCTATATCACCAAGGAAAGCAAGAATATGATGTCTGTTTATTTACAGCAGGAGGCGAGCAGTGAATTTGTTCCTGAATCACTTAGGCTGAAATTCAAATCATCCCTTATAAGGAACTGTTTCCTTTCTCCCTACCCACTTGAAAATAAACATCATGATGCTAAAATGGCAAAGGCGGGAAGCTGGGGCTGTTTGCTTCTGTTGTTGCAAAATGACTTGGCCAAGAGATAAATATTTAAGACATTCGCTTGCCTTTTGCAAATGAAGATGTTGGGATGTTCAGCTCTATTTAGACATACATTGCTTGTTGTGGAAGACACACTTGATGACAAACATCCTGTTTATATTTCAGTTGGCAGAACTCCAGTGCAAACTTCTCTTCCTCCCCATAATCCTTGCCAATTTGAGAAGGCATTGCCAGCTATTAAAAACCTGTCTGCTTCTCGACTAGTCTGTCTTCCCTGCCATCATGAATAAAATGACAGCTCATGGTGTGTGTGTGTGTGTGTGTGTGTGTGTGTGTGTGTGTGTGTGTGTGTGTGTGTGTGCGCGCGCGCGCGCATGCACGCTTCTGTTAGATTTGGAAGCATGCCTTCCCCCTTGGTTCATAAGCCTCCCATGCTAAACAGTTGTATTTTGATACTGTGCCAAAACTTTATTTTTAAGAAGGCATGATTGGAGTGGGGGGAACCCACAATAATGCTGGGAAAGGTGGAAGGCAGCAGGAAAAGAGGAAGACACAATATGAGATGGACTACTCACTAAAGGAAGCCATGTGTTTGAGTTTACAACAGCTGTCCTGTTGAGGACAGGACATTTTGGAGATCACTCATTCATAGGGGTTGCCATAGGGTCAGTGGCAACTTGATGGTCCGGAACCGGCAACATGTGCTGCCCCAATTTAAAGTTAAAAGAAGAATCGGCCTTTTAAAACCAATGAGAAAGGCCCGTTCACATCCACCACCAAAATCTGAGATTTAAACGACGGCTGCAAGCGTGAGTTAAACTGAAGAGCTAGCGCTGTGCTTAAATATATATGACAGCTTGCTTGCAAGGAGATTAACATGTTATGCTGTGGACTCCGTATGCCTTTAACGTTTAAAGCGATCATGCTGTGTTTGCTGCTCCCAGTACTGCTACAGAGCAGCAGGGAACAGGGAAAAAGGAGAAGCAAACTATTTTGATATCAGCAGGGGTGCCAAATGGGGATGTTACAAAACGGTCATTCCCAGCCTGGTGCTCTCCAGCTCCTTTTGACTATGATTCCCATAATTCCCGATGGTTAGGTGGGGCTGATGAAGGCTGTGTAAGCCAAAACAGTTAGAATGCCAGAAGGGTGAATGCAATCCAGGGCATAGAGCAACAACGGCCTTACATCAGTGATCCACAATTCATTTCCCCACCGGTGCAAGATGCTGGGTGCTCAGCCTGAGAGCAGGCTATTAGCGGTGGGCACAAACCCACCACTTCAGTGGTTTGTGCTGGTTCGTCGATCAGCTGAACAGGTGTTTGGCACTTCAAATCCCAGCTTCCTCCGGCAGGTGCCTTCTCAGGGAGCACCTGAGGACGGGGGAGCCTTGCTGCTGCTTTTGGGTAGGCACATCCCACCCCCACCCCCCAAGAGGAGATGGAGCTTTGAAATGTCAAACCTTTGTTCAGCAGATAAAAGAACTGGACGAACTGCAGAAATTGTGGTTCGTGCCCAGCTCTAAAGGGACTATCTTGGATGTGCCGAGCGAAACTGGAAATCAAGCAAGGTGAAAGCGGATAGCCTGGTGGCACAAGGAGTAGACCTACTTAGTATCCTCAACTAGCCAGACAGAGAGAAAGCAGTAGGTTTGGATCAACCTATAGTGTTAAATGGACCCTTAGCTGCTATCTGACTTCCCAGGCTAGCAGGCTTATGGACTGCAGGGTGAACATAAAAGCTGGCAGTGACTTCTGTAAATAGTTATATGTATTGCATTTAAATGCTGCAAACAGGAGAAAAAACTGTTCCTTTTTTGTTGTTTCAAAACACACTTTACCAAAAAAAGCATCCGTTTTTCATATTTGGGGTGCAAAGAACTAGATCAGAAACAGCCAGATCTTTTTTCTTCCCTATGGTTTACAGACAGCAAAAAACAAACACCCCCCAACGTTTAAAATCTCATAACATAAAGCTCCATTAATGAATAGCAGTAACAATTCAACAGAAGTCTAGGAAAAGTTTCCCCAGCCACCAGTAAAAGCCACATCCAATGGCAATTACATTAATTTAAACACACGCTTGGTTTTTTAATACATACCAGTTCTCTCCGGTTTTAATGTTTAGCTATTTACAGCTTCTAACACTTTATGTTTGCAACTCTTCAGCTTTCCAAGGTTACCATATTGAATATTTTGGGACAGTCAGCTGTTAAAAATGCTAAAACATTCTAGAAAAACAAGGTGCAAAGCCATTAATCTTGAAATTGTCAGTGGAATTATTTCCAGTGAGCCCTGATACTTCGTCTGGGAGGCTGTTCAAATTAAGCTTAATCAATAGGCACATATAGTATCGGATGCATCCAGGTAATTTGTCATCTGACAAAATAAATGTGGAACGTTGCATAGAAAACTGTAGCTGCCTCCAGGATCCAGAATATGAATGACTCAAGGGTTCCAAGCCCTTGGGCATTTGTTTATTTTTTTGCAGTGTGCTCCTCAACCTATTATATGCATGGTTGCTCTTTCTCTGATCTTTGCAGACAGAAGTGCTCACTTCTCACCAAACAGCCCAAAGAAGTCCATAGTTTCCAATAGGGCTATCTCAAGTTCATGCAACTACCAGCTGGGGATTGCACGGACCCCCCCCCCCTTGCTGTTTTGTTTTGTTTTGGGTCCAGAGAGCAAAGATCAAGTGATCTGTTCCAACATTTTAAATGACTGAAAAACACATTTTGCACATGCTTGTTTCAAGAAGCATATCCCTTATCAATAGAAAAGAGGGAAAAGGAGCCAGGCTTTCAGAGAATTTGTGTTTGGTGTGCAAACGGTTCCTGCCAGAGTCACCAGTTTGAAAAAGAGCAGGTAGCCAGTGGTGTAGTGAGGCATGTCTGGAGAGTCACTTCCAGAATTATTGCTGGTATAGCTCTGAGCTTTACTTTGGGGGCTACTATTCCCAGCATCCTCCTTGTTCTGTACATTATTTTGCTAATCAATTCTCCAAGCATGCATGTCAAATCTTCTAAACCAGCTCTACCCAACCAATGACATTGGTTTTAGCATAGATTATAGGTAACTTGGCCTTCTAACAATAATCATACGGGCCACCTTGCATGTACTTTCTGCTGCCCATAGTTCTCCCTACCACAAACTAAATCCAACCAGTTTTGTATGCAAATATTGCCAGACTGGGGCTGAACAAATCTTTGCATCCCTCCCCCCACTTTATTTCAGTTTTGAGGTGCCTTGGGATTCCTGCAAGAGTTATCACAAATTATTCGTCCGCGCATGACAACGATGCGAATTTGCAGATGGACGTCTTCCTGGATGAAAATGGAAAGGTAGATTCCAGACTCACAAAAGACTCCATCTGGTAGGTTTTCAAGAGAAGTGCAAGCTGGGTGCAATGCAGTTGCTTTCAAGTGTAATCGTTAAAGCATTGGTCTTGGTGATATTCCATGTTTTCGTACCCATGGGGTGATGAAATTCATTAGGAGGCCTTAGGCCAGTCACATGATCTTAGCCTGGCCTACTTTGCAGGGCTGTTGGGAAGAGGACAGCCAGGCATGCTACCTTGATTTCACTAATGGAAAGGTGGAATTTGAATGTACAGTAAAGATGGAACCATAGGTTACAATATCACCAAGACAAACGTCATTCAGAGTGGAAATATCCACAGATAGGAGTATAACAAGGTCCTGTTAAGGCCTCTCATGCCATTGAGTGTGCAGGAGAGCTGGACCGTACTTAGAGCCCCATGTCCTCAATTACATTCCCATTCAGCTGGCCCTGCCAATGTTCTTGCATTGGTGGAGGCACGTCTAATGCAGGAAGGCTTCGCCAGATGATCCTCCATGGACGGTCCTAGATCAAAATCCCACGGGGACCTTAAGCACTTAAAATGGGTTTCCTGATGCTGGCAAGTCATGTGAAGGCAAATGCCCAACTTGGATGCTTCTTAGAGGCAACCTATAGGCACTATACAATCAGTTGTCTACAATAAGCCCCCCTTATCCACAGGATACTGTTCCACTTATCCATGGTCTGAAAATATTTAAAATACAGTATTAAAAGGAAAAAAAATTGAGGAAATAAAACTATTTTCACATGTATTACTAGAACCAGCCACTAGAGGGGGTAGAGAGTGCTGTGAAAACTTGTTAGTGAAGAATACATGCATGATCCCTGGAGCCCTCTAATGGCATATTCTGGCAATGCGTGTGAAAATATTTTTTCCATGTTCTTTTCCTTTCACCATGCTATGTAGTGCTCTCTATTTGTGGTTTTCAGTATTGGGAGGTGGGCTTCAAACCATTTTCCAGTGGATATGTGTGTGGGCACGTGTGGGAATCCTACAAGTGTCTATCTCAGACACAGCAAGCTGCTGAATACTTTCCAAATAAGGAGAACAGATGGGAGTTGGTTATCGGCATCAACTGGGGCGCTGGCATTAAGAAGGAACAGATGAGGTCCATGGGCCATGAGTCTGCCACCCATGCTCTGAGCTGGAGAGCACAGCTTGGCTATTGCCTTTTCTATGGGTGTATGTAATGCTTCCATGTGACTTTCATTTCATGAAGCCATTGCTTCTTTAGTGTTTCTTCTGTGCCTCCTCTAAAATTAAAGCAAGTGGGCTTTGCTGATCTATATTGGAGCAGAGTGAGCTCCATAGCGGTTTCAATCTTGTGCTTTCTGTGCTTCCTTTGGGGGAGCTTGATTACTTTTTGAACTTCCCTTTTAATCTCCTCTCTTCATAGTATATTTATTGCTACACGATGCACATAACCTCTTGGGGCGTACATTAATTTAACCTATGGTTCTCTCCATTTCTCCTCTGCGTCCTTTCTCTTCCCTTCCACCATTCATAGGAAACCTTATTCTAAACTGTTTTGTATCCTAATCTTGTTGTGACCCCCCCCATTCTTTCTTGTTTTCAAGGCCAGATGCAGAATGCTTAAACTACCTTAAACATTTATTTCTTCGGGATAATAGATGGCACTGCATTTTTTAAAAGCACCTGAATTGTATTTTCCACCAACAAACATGTATTTCTGTTAAATGTTATACAGTGGACCCTCATATAACAAGCGATTTGTTTATCAGAAAATCCACTTAAAGGGGAAAAAAAATTCCAGAGATAGGAGAAAATCGCTTAACAGAATTGCCTATGGGGCGAATCCGTACAACAGAAAAACGGTTGCAAATAGGGATTAATCCATTTTCAATGCATTCCTTTGGGAAATTTGTACAAAGGAAAATTTGCTTAACAGAATTTCATTTGGAATGAATTAATTCCTTTATGCAAGGTACCACTGTATTTAAAATATATTAACATCACATTAAAATTAATTATGAGACTGAGTCAAGTTATTTAGACTTCAGACAGATGTTGTTTCAAGTGTAATCTGATCTGGGATTTTAAAACAGATTTTTATTTATTTATTTATTTATTTATTTATTTATTTATTTATTTTAGAAATGGTAACCTTGAGTAGCCACAAAGTGGATTCTGACTGAATTTTCATCAGTTTCATCCCAGTTCTGTCTGGGATGACTATAAAAGTGCCATGTATTTCCGCCTGCCTTCTTCATCGTGGTATGAGTAATAAACTTATTTGATCTGTAGAGCAGTAGTGAGATTGTTGTATATCCCCACCAAGGTTCCCTCCAAGGTGTGCAGCCGCGTGGGGAGGAATTGCTCTCATGTGTGCTGTGTTTTTGCGTACACACACATGGAAGAGAGCCCCACTCAGCGGGGACAGAAATTAGAGGGCACATTGACCCCCACAAATGGACAGTGGAATGGAACACATTTTGCCTTGGAAAGCAGGTGATTTAGAAGGCCTGTAATAACCTGCATGGAATCAATGCGCTCAACCATGCCAGCATTTAAACAATGTGTACTGCATCTGGCATGCATTTGAAACATGTGCGGAAACATGTGTTTGTGTACCACCCAACTGATTCTAACTTACAGCAACCTTAGTAGGGTTTTCAAAGGATGTGAGATATTTAACCGTTGCCACCCCTGTAAGTTTTTATGGCCAAGCGGAGGTTTGAATCCAGGTCTCTGATACAGTATCCCAGTCGGATAGTCTGTCCATTACATTGTCTTGGCTCACACTCAAGGAGACATAAGTACAAAAACATGCCCACAAAAACATGGTGACAAATGCATATGTTTTCAGAAATGTGCCCTGAGGTGCACATCAATTTTGGTGCAGAAAATGAAAAGAAGGCTCTCAATCTGGCATGTAAATGTAATGGAACTAGAGTGTGGGTTGGAAATTGAGAAACTCAGTGAGAACAAAGCCTACTCAGGCATTATCTGTTTACAGTCACTACGGAGACAGGAGAGTGGCCTTGTTCTACCCCTCCTGTTTCTGGCATCCTTGCTCTCCTAGATGGTAAAGAGCAGCTTATTTGAAGAAGCGCCTCCTCCCCCGCCCCACCGTCTCTGAGGGCTCTCCACATGAGTTGAGAAAGCCCCAACTGACTGGCAGGTCCACTTGTCAAAGGCCATACAATTCTGTCCGGGCAAAGCTTTCCTCTGTGAGTGAGCGAAGGATGGCACCAGAAACAGGGAGGTGGAATTAAAGAGCTCTCTTCTATCCTGTGACTGGAAATGACTAGATGATGCTTAAACAGGGTTAAATCCCCACCTCATTCTCCCTCACTAGCAGTCTTTTTTTCAGTCTAGTAAGCCAGACCAACTGGAATAACCACTAGCAAGGCCCTGCAATTTTTTTGACATCATAGCATTCCCAAATGTGTATTTAACAACAATAATAGAGCATCAGTTTTCCTGGATTATTCTTTCCCCTCCCTTCTCCTGCTTCATTAACCCTTCTAATTGATCTTATAGCTCCTCATCCTGGCTGTGTAGCCATGCTCAGATTTGCTGAGATGTTATTGCATCAGGAATAAGGAGGAAAAGTGACTATAGTAACATAATTAGCTTTTCGTTTACAAGGAGGAGGTGAGATGGTTGTGCCTCCTTTTCCCTTTATTCTTACCAAGGCTTAGATATCTTGAACTTTGTCTGGAAAATATTTTCTTGGGTTTTTCTCCATTATTTGCACACATTCTGAATAACCTAATGGAATTGAAATTACAGTGCTATGGGTGGGTTTTTGGGGGGGAGGGGTGCTTTTTTTTAAAAAAAAAAGGAAATGATGTCTCATCCTTGGCAGATTGTTTGACTGTTGACTGTGTGGAAAGTTAAGGGGCCACAGTGAGAGTGTCAATGCTAGCTTCTTCACATTGAAGAAGGGACTGGTTTGTTTTCTATGGCTTCAGAGACTAGGATGTGGGGCAGTGGTTTCAAACTACAGGAAAAGAGATTCAATTTAAACCTCAGGAAGAACTTCATAACAGTTAGAGCTGTTCGGCAGCGGGATATGCTGCCACGGAGAGTGGTGGAGTCTCCTTCTTTGGAGGTTTTTAAGCAGATGCTGGATGGCCATATGTCAAGGGCACTGTGGTGGGGGTTCCTGCATGGCAGGGGGTTGGACTGGATGGCCCTTGAGGTCTCTTCCAACTCTATGATTCTATGAGTCTAGCTGCCTTGAGTAGTTCTTTTTCAAGGAGAAAGGTGGGGTAAAAATACTCTAAAATAAAATAAACGATAATAAAACAGATGTACCTGAGTCAAATCTGTGCTGGGGAACAATGAATCAGCGCAAGAACAGCCAAGCTGCAGGCAGAAACCGCCAAGTTCAACTCCCATTCTGATACAGGAGCATGAGGAATTGAACAAATATTTGCCTTGCACCACAATGTTTTTTTGCCCTCCTGGCAGAGTAGACAGAGCAAAAGGGAATTTTTGTGCAAATTCAGAAAATTGTGCAAAAAGCAAATACTGTCAATTGTGTCAAATGACAATGGTAGCTGCCTTGTTGCATTGACTTTCAACTGACTAAGAAGCATTAGAGGGATTGCTTATGTCATTTCAATAAACAGCCCATTGTTCTGTGCTTGCTGTCTGTTCAGCTTCTAAAACAGTAAGAATATGAGTTTTATGCAGAAGCAGTTTACAGAAGTATTGGAGTCTCTGGCAGAGGTAAAACAGTATCCCTTGAGTTCCATGGAAGCAAACAACCTTGCAGAGAGTTTAGTGACTTTTTCTTGAGGTCCCTCATCAAGTCAAGTCAACCTAAATTCACAAGAATGAATCATTTGACAAATATTTCCTATATCTCTTGTCAACAGTATTGGGCTAGGTGGGCAAAGGGTCTGATTCAGAAAGCGGTTTCCAGAGGACCTATATAGGAAAACATTGTTGCTGTACTTAGAAAAAGCTGAAACCCAAATTTAAAAAAAGTCTTTTATAGCCAAGAAGAATTTGTGGCTAGCCTAACTCAGTGAGGGGAGTCCATAACCTGTGAATACTTTAGTGCCAGGAAGACGGACGAAGCTATTTGCAGGCCTGGGTGAGGTTACCCTGCACACCCCTTGCCTACCAACAACACACACACTAATACCATTTAAGAATTTTATTGAAGAATGAATTATACACAGTCTAATAGAAGCTTATGGCTTGTATTGGTTGCACTCTAAGACAACAGTGGTGCTGCTTAAGGAGTGAATTGTAGCATTGTGTGACCTCTCTGCCAGCCTCTCAGCCCCATGCCTATTGCCTACCCCAGAATCGGTAGGCAATAGGCGTATGTGGATTTATCTATCTATCTATCTATCTATCTATCTATCTATCTATCTATCTATCTATCTATCTATCTATCTATCTATAATAGATAGATAGATAGATAGATAGATAGATAGATAGATAGATAGATA
>JAHTLZ010000204.1:73071162-73088015 GCA_023846285.1 Phrynocephalus versicolor
TCCTCCTCCTCCTCCTCCTCCTCCTCCTCCTCCTCCTCCTCCTCCTCATCATCATCATCATCATCATCATCATCATGTGTTTTTAGAAGCATAGTATTTTTTTTTCTTTCATAGATCATATTTTCAAATGAGTGCTCTGCAGGTGCTTGAGCCAACCGTCAATTCTCCTAATGCTTTGTGTCTGGGTCTTGTTGCATTTTTAGGTGAACAGTGATGTTGTATACTCAACAGCAATGAAAAGTGGAACTAAAGTCATTCGACATGTCGACAAGACCCAGGTGGGGAGATTAATCCTGACAAAAGAATTGGGTACAGACAAGATGAAGAACATTACTGACCACTACAAATTCCAAGAAGGTAATTTCTTGAAAAAAGAAACATGGCGCTGCATTGATCTAAGTCCACAAACATATTTCAGAACAATGTTCCCCAGTAGCCACTACAGGATGAATCTATCTTGGTTTAATAAATTAAAACACGAATGAAGCTTTTGGCTATGCTCAGGGTCCTTTCACATATCAAAGGGGAAAACCAGAAAATTATCCATAGTCTCCTATTTCAGCTACACTATGGTTAGTATCTTTCAAACAAGCCAGAATATGAAGCTATGTTTGAAGTTGACTGAATGACCTGGTTTGTTCTGAAGCTATTAACCACAATTGGGATGAAATGCAACACTACATCCTGTTGAAAAGTTCTTGGTTTACTCCTTTGCTTACACAATGTGAAGACCAAAAGGGGCTATATTTGTGCTCATATCAGATGATTATTTTCCTTCTGATTGACCAGAGACATTATAATCATCTGCATAAGCAGATCATCTATTTTGTGTTTCCATGCTAATCTGTAAATGAAAGAAACCCAGTCCTTCTTTCACAGTGCAAAGCTAGTTACTCACTACATTTATATCCAGCTGTGCTTTCAGGGAACTTAAGAAGCTTCATTTCCTGCATTTTATTCTCACAATATTTTGGTGTGGTAGGTTGGGCCATGGCACATAATGACCTGAACCTAGGCCTTCCAAGAATTAGTCCAACAGGGTAACTTCTACAGTACATCAACTCTCGTGAAGTATGGAAACCTGCATCAGATTGTATATGATGTATCTCTTGGATTAAGATTTAGTTTAGAAGATTAAATTACCCTGTCCTCCTTCTTTGCCAGATTGCTCCCAGATATGGTGTTTACCTAATCAATGAAGACTTTGCTTAAGCCCATTAGTTCTCATCACTAACTAATGTAAAATCGAAGTACATACAATGGCAACTTAGTCTACATATTCATCTGTTATCCTCCCCTTTCTTTTCATATCCTTCCTTTTTGTCCTCCACTATACTGATATTATCCGAGCAGGAATAATTTCTTCTGTGTACCTGGGGTAACATTGTGTAAACAATAATATGGAGATTTTTTTTTCATCCATAGATTCATTTATTTATTTATTTTGCTCTGTTGGAGACATTGAGCGGTATTTGGGCCATTTTCATGAGTCATGCTACATTGTGGATGAGCATGGCATGCGTGAATTAGAAGAAGTATAAGACTTCTCTTTGCAGTCTGCTTCCCCTGACCTAGACAGTTGAGACTCTTTGTTTATATGTTGCCTTTCTCCTAAAGGATCCTGGGGGCTTACAGTATTAAAAGAAACAAAGCTAAAACTGAATAACACATTATTACAATATTTTAAAAGCATTAAACAAATACAGTAGCACCTCAACTTACAAATTTAATCTGTTCCGTATGTATGCTCTTAAGTCGAATGACTCTTAAGTCGGGGTACCTCTCTAAAAAACTGAAAAAACAAGTTAATTTTTTTTTAAAAAATTGTAAGTCGAGCAGACCATATCTAAAATTTGTAAGGTGGCAGTTAAAATGACAACAATTTTCTGCTCTTATGCCAGGCATGTCCAAACTTTGGCCCTCCTGATGTTTTGGACCACAACTCCCAGAATTCCAAGCCTGTATTAAGCGAGCCTCTTAAGTCAAATTGCTCTTAAGTGGAGCTGCTCTTAAGTCGGGGTACCACTGTATATTAAAATCCATAATAAGAACACTGTTTAAAAACAAACAAAACTCAAAATGCTACCCCAAAAAAATCCCCTTGATTAACTGGTGATTTAAAACAAAGCCTACCTAAAGAGAAATGTCATCACCTGCTTGTGGAGGAACATCAAAGATGAGGCGAGCCTGGTCCCCCCCACCCCCAGGAGGGGGTTCCAGAGTCTGGGAGCAGCAACAGAGAAGGCCGTTTTCCATGTCACCACCAAACACAACTGTGAGGGTGGTGGGACTGAGAGAAAGGAATCTCTTGGTCATCTCAGTACATGGGTAGGTTCATAAAGGGAGCTATGGTCTTACTCACCTTGGACCCAAGTTGTTTAGGGTTTTATAGGTTTAAAAACCAGCACTTTGAATTATACCCAGGAACAGATCAGCAGCCAGTGGAGCTGTTACAACAGTTATATATTCCCTCCCTGTAACCACCCCCAGATCCCAATCTGGCTGTGGCATTTTGAACCCGCTGGTTTTAGTTAGCCACATGTTGTTTGGATTTGGATCTCTCTTTATTTGTGTAATTGATTTCAGCAACATTAGAAACCACATGTTGAAAATAGTCTGTTTGAAATTAATCTTCGTTAGTACTAACCACTTTTTATTGCCCTAGATGACACAATAAATCATGACTAAGGTAAAGAAAGTGAAAAGCTCTTGAGGAAAAGGAGGAGGAGAAAAGCAAAAACCAAAAAGTGTTCTGCTTATATACCACCCCATACCACTTCAAGTAGTCTTGGGTGCATTACAGTTTTTAATTAAAGTAATGCAGGCTACACATTGCCCCCCACCCCCCGCAAGCTGGGTGCTCATTTTACCCACCTCGAAAGGATGGAAGGCTGAGTCAACCCTGAGCCGGCTCCCTGGGTTTGAACCGCAGGTCGTGAGCACAGTTTTGCCTGCAGTGCAGGCATTTAACCACTGCGCCACGGGTCCCTGGCCTAAACTAAAGAAGCCTCCTAAAGAATGCATGAGCTCAAGCTTGCCTGTTGTACATCCCTGCTCTTGGAAACCATGCCTAAGCTTTAGAACCATGTGAAAAGGCAACCCGTTGTTCACTGCTTTTTTCTTTGCTTTGTAGGCACAGAGGAAGAGCGATTGGCCTTGGAGACTGCCCTGTTGTATGGCATTAAGAAAAGTGTGACTGAGGATCTCGCACCTGGTGCAGAGGTTGACATGGATTTCCTAGCGGAAGACCCAACGTTTGGCAGTGATTTCAATGTCAATATTACTTTCCGAAACCATACGCAAAACCTCTACACGGCAACCGCTTATCTTTCGGGCAACATTGTGTTTTATACTGGCGTCCCAAAGGCAGAATTCAAGAACCATAGTTTCGAAGTGACACTGGAGCCGCTGAAAAGTAAGATATAGATATATTTCCACATATAGTGCTGTGCCCCTAGTGTGTGTGTGTGTGTGTGTGTTTAAAATACTGATTCTTGAAAGCTCATGGTGGAGAAGAGTACAGTAAGAAATGCCCTCTCTTGATGTTATTCCTTGAAAATGTGCTTGCCCAGTTGTATTCTCAAAACACATCTTCAATAATTTAATCCTGTGCTTCACAATAAAAATACTTAATGTTATCAACCCAATGTAAATATTCTACTGATTGAAAATTGGAGGTAAGTCACAGCAGTAGATGAAGAATGGGCATTGTAGCTAATGAGATGAGACTAAGCTTTATCTTGCAGCCAAATGAAGAGACATAGGTTAACATTCGTGTGGAGAACATCTCCAGCGTCCATGAGAGAAAGGCCATTGCCAGATGCCTGTCACCACCATCCTGAGGGGAATAGTGGTTGGTATGAATTGATAGGTGCATAAGGGACAGGCTCCTTCTCCAGATATCAAGAGCTGTTTGAGCTCTATCAGAGCCGATAGAGTCACCTGTAGGTTCAAAGGAGTGTCTCATTACCCACCCACAAAGGCACACACAGACCTACTGGAAGGAGATCTGTAAATAACCTGTGGTGCGTTGTCCCACAGTGCTCTAGCATAGTTTTCCTCTGGAGCCTACATCTGACAGAGGGATGGGCCGCTGGATGTTTTAAAAAGGTAAAGAATCTATTGTGCTTCTCTGAATTCTACTGGTACTCTTATCCCTTTCTTTGTTCCAATCAACGTTTGTTCCCTGCATGAAATATTTTTTACAATACAGTATTTACATTATCCTTATGTGTTCCATTCACAGACACCTCATTATAGAGAGAACAAATCTCTTCCAGGCATTTCAAAACTGTACGCTGTTTTTGTGCATACTTCAGTTCATCAGAAATGTACTGCAAGTTTCGCAGAAGGGTGGATTTGCAAGGCAAGATTTGTTGCAAAGGCAAGGCACATGTGCTTTGCCATGGGCCTTGGGAGGTGCAAAATGGATAGTTCTGCAAAGAATCTCTGCTCTAAAACAATTATCTCTCACCCTTATCGGTGGTCATGCAGGTGGACCTAATTACACGGTGGATGCCAGTGTTGATTTTTTAGAAGATGACAACGTTTATCCATTTATATCTTATTTTAAAAATCCATTCAGAAGCAGAGCTTGAAAAAGGTGGGCAAAATTGAGTTAGTGATGTACATGTGCAGAAAGTAAACTGCAAAAGCTGACTTAGCCAGTTGTAGTTTAAAAAGTAATGTTTCCAAACTCTGAAGAAAATTTTTAAAAGGAAAGAGATGCTAAATATCCCTAAAAGCAGTGGTTCCCAACCTTGGTTCTCCAGATGTTCTTAGACTAAAACTCTCAGTAGAGAACCACTATCCTAAGAAATAGAATATTTGATTCCAGAAAACTCACCAGAAGAAGACTGCCTTACAGTTGAGTGCTAAATATATTGAAGATCTTTAAATTGGTCATTTGGCTTTTATCTAATTTGTTGATCAATAAAATGAAATTAGAATCTGACCTAGCTTCAGAACCTTTAAAAGGGAAGTTGCTTCAAAATACAAAATTATAATATCATATTTATTTATAGTCATATTTGTATACTGTGTGTGCATTTCTAGTATATTCTTTTTTGGAGACAGTTTTTGTTCTGTAATACAGTGGTACCTCTACTTATGAAATTAATCCGTTCCAAATGCATGCTCTTAAATTGAACAACTCTTAAGTAGAGGTACTGTATCTAAAAATCAAATAAACAAATAAATGGGAAAATGTGTAAGTAGAGCAGACTACATCTAAAATTTGTAAGGCAGCAGTTAAAATGCCAATGGTTTTCCACTCTTAAGTCAAATTGCTCTTAAGTAGAGCAGCTCTTCAGTTGAGGTACCATTGTACTTGTGTATGGTGCTTCTCTCTGTAACGTACTTCTTTCTGTGAATGTATTTCCTGCATATACTTACTCAAAGGAAACCACCTTGTACAGAGTCAAATCTTTGGTTTCTCGAGTATTGTCAGCATCTTCTCCACAAGGTTTCAGGCAGGATTCTGTTCCAGCTGTACCTGGAGATCCTTGGTAGTATCTTATTTGGGTACTCACCAGGCCTGACCCTGCTTAGCTTTCCAAAATCAAATTAGATTGGTGTACAGTATTCAGAATAGTTTGGTGGTGTTACTTGATTTTGTGTGCGACTTTTCTTAGTGTATAATGTGCTTTCGTATGCATTCTTGGTTTTAAAAAATATTTTGCAGGATCCGCAAGAGCATGAATAGTGAAGAACAACTACAGTGTGGTTTGCACACTGCTTTGGAAACGGCAAAATTTGCAATTTCATTCTAGTACACAAACAGACCGAAATTTTCTCCCATCCAAACCCAACCCCTTCAAACACAGATATCAATGCTTTTACAGCTTTACATCGCCAGTCTATGAGTTCTGCAATGGTTGAGGGACCTTGTCAATGGATTCCCCTAGAACAGAGAGTTTACCCATGGGGATCATCAAATGCAGTTGCAGAGCTAACCCAGTATTTACATGTCTGCCCAAGTCAGAAAAACTTAAGAGCAATTCTGTTCAAAGAGTTAGGTTTCGCATTTAATAGATCTGATGCATATCTGGAAAAATTTCAGCTGAGGGATAATGCACAGTCTACTTCTGAACAGGCAGCCAACTTCACTTTTAGATCAATGGTTTTATGTAGGAGGATCAGGTTTTATCTGCTGATTGAATTGTGTCCATCAGAATGTTATTTTAGATGGTTTTAGCTGCGTAATGTATTTGATTACTTAATATCATTTGAACTTCTTTTCTAATGGCTCTGGCTACACACAAATAAACTTGTAGCAAGCATTTGAACAGGTTTCAGAAACAGCTGTTTTAGTGGCGTAGTAAAGGGAAGGGAATGAATTCAACTATCCTTTAGTGATGATAGGTGGGGGCAGTAGGACTGGGAGTTGTCAAGAAGCTGTGCTGTCGAGAGAAAAGAGCAAAACAGGTTTCTAAACAGAAACTGAGCACGTGGTCCTCCAGATCGTGATTAAAGGGATTGTGTAGGCTGAAAACAGCTCTGATTATTTGAATCCTCCACGTCTCTTCAAAGGGGCTATCAAATCGATTCAGCTAAATTTAGCTTTTGAAAGGCCAATCCCGTCATACTCATTGTGTAGGAGAGAAGAGGTGGGCCATTGACTTTTCCCCTACCCTGTGACGGTTTAGACCAAATATATATATACACTGATTCTTTTTAAGATAAACAATTTGATGGGGACCTATGCACCTTGAAAGGGGAGACTGTGTTATGCTCTTTTAATCTTAAAAAAACTTGAAACATTAACATGTTTTTGTAGCAGTAGCTTTTGTGAACTATAACCAACTTCATCATATGTACAGTATTTCGATGTATCATTTTTAAGGTAAAAGAATAAGTGTCTGCTTGACTTCTGTTGATACTGCTATAAAGATTTTGATTTGGAGGGGGAATGTCAAGAATTGCTGTTAAAATATGGGGGAGGGTCTTTTCCATTTTCACCTTTCATATATATTCCTTTGAATGTTGCTAAAACTCCTCACCTCTTTGCCCCTCTCATAAATCTAATATTGTGCGCCTTACCTCAGTTTCTTGTCTTGCTCGGTTTCCTCACTTGTGAGTAGACCAGGCAGCTTACTGGCCCATCCTGCATCTTGCTTGCACTACAATTTAAATTCCTCTTGGGAGATTAAATTTAAAGCCTATCCATTAAAGCAGAGCAACAGACCTTTTTCAAAACCTGCTTATAATTGTATTCCCTAAAGAGGAATCGAGAGGGTGCTATCTGCTGGGGATAATGACTACTCAAAGGGATCTTTGTAGACAACAGTTTGGATATCCTGCCCTCTCCTCCTTCACTCTCAACAAGGTTTGGATCCAGTTGACTTCCTCTCCTCATTAACTATCATTACATTAAAAAGCTGCCTATCTGCTCGGTACCCAAGTGCCAGGGAAGGGGAAAGAAAGTGGATTGGGCACCTAGGCGCTTCTTATTACTTGAATGCTACATTCGCCATATATAGAGGTCAAGGATGAACTCAAGAACCACCAGTAGTGAGCACTTGGACAGGATTACCTAGCCTGTTGTGTAGATGCTTGTGTTTTTAAGGGGGGTGGGGTGGGGGGTGGGCGAGTGTTCAGGGATTTTTATGTGTGTGTGTTGAAGGGGTTTTTTTGTTTTGTTTTTTGTTTGTTTTTTTAATATGTGTGAGAGTGTTTGGAGATTTGTGTGTGTGCATGTTGAATCTGGTCTCTGGGTGTCTGAATTTCGTTGTATGTGTATACTGTGTATATACACACAATGACAATAAATTATTATTATTATTATCATGAATGCTGTTGTGGTCCAAACTCTCCTTGTGCCTCGGCAGCTATTGACCAGCGGGCCATGTGGCCTATATTTCTGGTCCTTTTGCATCTGAGGAGAGGGCCAGCCGTGAGAATACCAGGGAAAGTTAGGCTGGTTCACAGCTGAGCTGAGAGCGATGAAGCAAGAACGAAGAAGACTTGAGAGCAGATGGAGAAAGGATCAGCCGGCAGTTAATCAGGCTTCTGTTTGTATACTGACCAGGTGCTATGTTTGGGCGGTCAGGGAGGCCAAAAGATCTTATGCCTCCCTGAGAATTGGTGCAGCCTTGAACTGCCAGGCGGAATTGTTCCGGGTGGCTCGAGACCTCACAAATCCTGGTCAGCCTAGGCCTCCTCCTAGTGATTTCACTAATGAGTCATTTGCAGCCCACTGCAATTGAGGCCATCCGAGCTGGTCTGGATTCTGGTTGTTCTAACCTCTCCTCCAGCATCCCGAGAGCCGCACCCCCTCAGTCTCCTCTTCTGGTTGAGTTTGGGCTTGTTTCGTCAGCTGAGGCCTCCAGGGCGCTGGCTCATTGCAGGCCGGCAGCTTCCCCCTTGTCCATCCTGGGTTATCAAGTCTGCCGGAGGGAGCATGCCAGAGTGAGCTTCTGTTATTTCCACTGCATCCTTCAGGGAAGGGATTTTTCCCTCTCGCCTGAAGGAGACAGTGGTGAAGCCCACTTTAAAAAAAACAGGTTTGGCGTCGGATGATCTGTCCAACTACCATCCGATTGCCAATGTTCCTTTTATGGGCAAAGTGATCGAGAGGGTTGCCACCGTCTGGCTCCAGTCGTTCTAATAGGCTTAGACTCAACCTGGAGAAGACCGAGGTTCTGTTCTTTGGGGTATCCTCTGCTGGGTACATTGGACCTCTCCCCAGTTGGGAGAGTACTACCGTTCAGCTGGTGGACAGGGCGAGGAATCTGGGCATGGTCTTGGATCTTGCTTTATCCCTGGAAGTGCGGGTGGTAGCCATCTCCAAGTGTGGCTTCTACCACCTCCAGCAGATTGCCCAGATTTGTCCGTACCTGGACAAGGCCTCCCTGAGAACAGTTGTGCAGGAGCTTGTGATCTTGAGGATAGATTATTGCAATACTCTCTATGTGAGGTTGCCCTTGACCCTTATTTGGAGACTACAGTGGGTACAGAATGCAACAGCCAGACTGGTGGTAGTTGTGGGCACATATGACTTGTATCACCTGGCTCGCTTGCATTGGTTGCCCATTGCATCCCAAATAAGGTTCAAGTTACTGGTTTTGGTTTACAAAACCCTTCACAGCTTGGGACCTAAATACCTGACAGAGCAGATCTTCCAAAGGTCAACTGGGGCCCAACCGACCAGAACATTGCAGGCATTCTCACTTCAGGTGGCCACTCCTGGGGAGGCCCAGAAGACAATTACTCGAAACAGTGCCTTCTCAGTGGCCGCCCCCACACTTTGGAACATGTTACCAAGTGAGATTTGCCCAGCACAGTCCTTGCTGGCCTTATGAAAGCCCTTAAGACACTGCTTTTCAGAGAACTATCTGGAGACCATTAGTAGGATTTTTTTTAAGCGCAGCCATCTTGGTCAATCCTCTTTTATTTTATTTTTTATTTTTAGTTTTATTAGCTGTGTTTGTCTTGTTTTGTTCTACTTTGTTCTTCTGTATAAACCGCCCGGAGTTCCTTTTAGGAAGACGGGTAATAAATAAATAAATAAATAAATAAATAAATAAATAAATAAATAAATAGTTGGCACAATCCCAGTTTCCTCCAGTGATCAGCAGCAGCAATCTGGTCTGCACTGTGTCTGCTGTTTTTTCAAGGAGGCATAGCTCTACGAATGCTTAGACTTGCAAGGTTGCAGTGAAATGCTTTCTGTCTTGCATTTTCATTCAGGTTGTCAGATAGGGTCTGCTTGCCATCAAAGAACTAATTTCTTTCTTCTTTCTCTCTCTCTCTCTCTCTTTCTCTCTCTGATAAGTAGAGATGACTATGTATGTTTTATTTAAGATTAAAACTTAGGGGGCGTACCATGTAATTCCTTTGCAGCTCATGGGCCACATCAAACGACTTATGTCAGGTCTTGGAAATCTGGGTCAGGTGGTAGCCTGGGAATAGGCATGAGAAGGGAAACAAGGGCTCCATTTTTATGTCAGTGGAACAAAAAGACGGGCAAGTGGCACACCTTTTTCATCGCGTGCCCTCCCTGTGAAGGGTTGGAGCTCTAGAATTTCCAAATGTAACAGAATCAAGGCAAAGGGGGTCAAATGCAGAACGGAGCCGTTCTTTGTGGTGGTTGCCCCCAGATCTCCAGAGGTCTGCCAAGTCCCAGATGAGCGGCTTTTTAGTACACTGTGCTGATTGCAAGACTATGCTTTTGGGACTGAAATCGCTTAACAGAGCAACTCAGCAGAGCGGTCTCTTCAAAAAATCAAAGTCTCATTCTGTTCAGCGGAGCCTTTCCTCCAATAAGTGGGTACTGGGTTGTAATCTTAAACTCTTCGATGGCTTTCTAGTGTGCATTTAAAAGTCTCTGTTGGGTCAGTGGAAGCCTTTTTCATGTAGGATTGTTCTTAACTCACATTCTATTACTAAGCCTTTATATCCAGTGTGGCAACAAGTCAATACTTACTAGTGGATAATGTGACCTAGGGAGAAATTAGACACTATGTCATGCCTGTTCTTAGAAAGGGTGTCCCCTCAAGTGATGAAAGATGTGTGTTTCCTATAACACATACACATCATGACCTTGCATGCTTTGCGGTCACTGGGAGGTAAACAACCTTAAGTTGGAGGTATAATTTATAGGCATATGCCTATAAAAAAAATCCCATTGCTGAAGGGAAAATATGTTAAATACACTGAACATGAATCTCCCCTTTAATATCTAGTTTGTATTAAAGGGGAGATTTAATGTCTTTCTCTTTCTTCATCTATTCCTTCTCTTCGTCTTACAATACCACCCACTGCATTCAGGAGTGGAGTGCTGTCCAATGAAGAATCCCTTCTCATTTTGGTGGTGGGAACATCACTAGGTGACAAAATGTGGCTCCTGGAGACACTGTATGAAAAAAGAAAAGGTCTGTCCCTGTGTGACATACTTAATTGGCTTCTGGCAAGCTGCTGCGTACATTGGCTTGCCCTTCGTTCAGCGATAAAAGAAAGGAAAGGCAGACAGAAACCATTTGACCATCTGTCAGGCGGTACTCCCTGAAAGCAAAGGTTCTTACCTTTTGCAGAACTTTCAGAAGGACCTCACTCAATGAATGAACTGGTAGATATATTAAGTCCTCAGCAAAGTTCTCTTTACATGGCCGAATCAGCGGAAAGTAAATGAAGCTGCTGGTGTGGACAGTACAGTACATAAGAGAAGTCATTCAGGGACCTGTTGCAATAGGCTACCACTGTTTAAGAGCGCTGGTACCTACAAGTGCCTGTTTGAGACTGCTTTCAGACAGCAGGTTTTTCTACGTAATTAATAAAATAAACCCAACATCAGTGAATGGAAGCAATGGTTTCCAGACCATCCACAATGGTATGTGTGATATTCCTCAGCCCAACTGGTAAAATTTTAAACTATACTGTATATAAATTACAATCCATCTTTTCCAGTTTGCTCCAGAATAAAGAGGGTTATTTATTTGTTGTACCGGTTTGGGTGTGTCCGTGTGTGTATTTTCTATACTGAGGATACTGAAACAAAAATATATATGGTCTCAGTTTGGCTGTATGGATTTAACGTGCAGTCCTAAATGCATGGCATTAGGGAGTAAGTCCCAAGGAAGTCAGGAGAAGTCACCTCTGAGTAAATATATTTTGGGCTATCCTGATTACAGTGATGAGTAAGTGGGCCACATGTGGTCTCCATCAAGAGACCAAAGAGTGGATTGCCTTCCACCAATCTCCACTCTCTGAAGACAGCTCTCCAGAAAGGATGGGAGCCAGGCCAAAGTGAGGCCACCGATACCCAACTTAGAGAACCTCTCCAGGAGGATACCCTGGTTGACGGTGTCAAAGACATAGAGACATTGAGGAGGACCGATAAGGGCATTTTCCTCCATCAGTGTTCCTCAAAAGGTCACCTTGCAGGGCCACCAAGGCTTTCTCCATAACATTGATCTTTAGATAAGTCCCAGTCCCCAACACTGGTGTATTGTGATCTTAGCGGGGGAGGAAAGGAGAGAGAAATAAGCCATGGATGTGTATTGTAGCTGCTTCTTTGTGCCTTTGAAAGTGTTCGCCTCTCTGCGAGCAAGCGGCATCTTATTGCATCTGATGGCCTGCGCGTAGTACAGTATCAGCAGGCCTGGAAGTAATAAATAGCAACTCTATTGCTTTCAGGATTCAGCTGTGTTTCTCTCTTTGTTTGTTCCTCCTGTCAGCTCAAACTGTTGAGGTGCTAATCAGATCGAGAGAATACATGAGCAAGTTGCTGGAACAAGCCTCCCTGCATTTCTTCATCACAGCCCGCGTCAAAGAAACGAAAAAGATCCTGGCCAGGCAAAAGAGCGTGGCACTGAAAATCCCCCAGCTGCTCCTTAAGGTCAGTTTCAGGAGATGCCAACAAGCAGGAGCAACAACAGAACGGTTCTGGTTTTAGATGCCTTCAGCATTTGAGCCCATCTGGTGGTGTTGGCTCTACTTTGGTCAATTCTGAACTCACCTAAGATTTTTTTAAAAATGATCTATTTGTCTGCTTCTTACATTTCTGTCCCTCTTTTCATTTAAGCTGCCTAGGGTGGCATACAGGATCTTCCTCTCCATTATGATCTAACAACAACTCTGAAAGGTAGGTTAGGGCAAGACTCTTTGTGGTGTCCCAAGCCACCTAATGAACTTCATGGCCCATTTTTTCCAGGGTTTGATGGAGTGGCAGACTTCTCCCAAGGAGAAATGTCACAGGACGACATGCTAGGTGTAGAATCAAACATTATAAATAGCCCGTCTTTAGAAGAGAAACATCTTTAAGGGCTGAGTCTATGTGAGTCTCACAGCATGAGTTTCTTTCCACTCTTAAAGTCTGCACATTAGCTTGGTTTATTTTGTGATTGGTCTCTAAAGCAGAAACAACAAAACAAAGTATTATATATTGCCCCATAGCACTTAAAGCATGTAGCAATTTAATCATGGAGGCTGCATTGTTGCTCTCCCCCACCGCCAGCAAGTTGGCTACTCAGTTTATTGACCTAGAACTGATGGAAGGCCGAGCCATCCTTGAGCGCACAACCCAAGCTTGTTGGGATTGAACTTGGTTTGAGAGCAGAGCCTTGATGGCACGACCACAGTTTAACCACTGCACAATAAGGCTAAGTCCTCAGGACTTAGGCACAATTGTTCTCAAACATGAACATTTGTCTGAATCACATTGTTCAACACTAATACCTTTTTCAGCTCTAACTTCTAACAGGTTGTCTATATTACCCCTTTATCTTCAATTTTGAGTTACCTATCATGTCTATTTCTGCGCTCCATTACAAAATTTGCCACATAATAGAAGGAGAATCTTCCAGTCTTCTGAATTCTACCTAGATCAAAGCCCAAGGGCTCAAAATTAAAGATTTATAACATCCCTCTACCACCCCCTGTTTCCCATTTTTCCACCACTGATGTCAGCTTCATTGAAACACCTCCTTGGTGCTTCATTGGAGGTGAAACACCATATAGGACAGTGATGGCAAACCTTTTAGAGACTGAGTGCCCAAAATGGCATTCAATGCTCACTAATTTTTTGCAAAGAGCCAATACAGCAACTTAACCTGAATACAAGTGGCTGTGAAGGGGTGCTGTCAGGTGCCCACAGAAAGGGCCCTGAGTGCCACCTTTGGCACCCATGCCGTAGGTTCACCAACAATTATATAGGAGAAGCAACAGAAAAGGGGCTAACCATGGACCATGGAGCACCACAACCCCCAGATAAACAAAGGACAAGGGTGCCACCAGAGACACTGGGGCAGTGGGGGTCTCTACAGAGGCAGTGGGCCTGGCTTCCATTCTTGAAGCTGACCCTTGGCTCTGCTCATGCACCCACTTATCAACTGGAGCGTGGGGCCTGTGTAGAGGCAGTAGGCCAAGCTGGTGGAAGGGAAGCCAGGCCTGTTGTCTCTGAGGGTGGCAGCAGTGAAGGAGGAGACAGGACCAGGTGGGGGAGGGGAGGGGGGAAGTAGCAAGGAGCTGGGTGGACGTCCATTTTGCCAAAGCCAAATGAAATGGCGGGGGAGAAAAGTTAAGTGCTTCATTTTGCTTTGTGATCCCCCTGAGCTGGGTCACAAAATGAACTGCAAATTAGCCTGGTTCATCAGTTTCTCTGGTTTGTGGTTCGGTTCGTGCCCATCTCTAGCAACCATCCAGTCATCCAGTGTGTGATTAATTCATAGTGTGCTGGTTGCTACAAAGGCAAGATTCTTTCACTCCAAGAAATGAATAATATATTCTTGACGAAATGATTACTGCATGGAATATCTGCATGTAGGGAATCTGGCATGCTTGGCTTACAAAAAAGAAAAAAGATATTAGACATTTCTGACCAAACAAGAACGTATGGAAAATGGCTTAATGTAAGCAGAACAAGCCTAGGTTTTTCCTGTGTGCACACATTCTCCTGTGGGAATATACTCACCCTCCTCTCCTTTTCTTCTCCAGCACAACCACGGAGAGGAGTGTGAAGCTTTCGGTTACTATTTTAGATTCATCTCAAGAGATCATAACATCATATATCATAACAGCAGCTGTTAAAGAAATTCTAGCAGATAAATAATGAGCATTTAAAAACAACCACAACAAACATCAGGAGTGGAAACAGTGGCCATAAGATTCAGACCTCAAGTATCTATTAAAAGCACTGTTGAACAACATCTTCAGTGGCATATTTAGCTTAGTGGCAATATGTACCCACCCATGGGGCCAACACTGAAAAGCCTCTCTCTCATTCTGCTGCCTGAAAAGCTAATAGTTGTCCATGCCACCCACAAGCAAAGTGTTTGGAGTGTAATCTTAAGTTTTTGACAGGTTGTTAGAAGATCAAAATAAATTGGTTCAACACCATTTAAAGCACTCTATGTTGTGCCCAGATAAGCAATTTGGTATAAAAGAGGTGTTTTACTGTATAGTTGCTCAGATCCTACAAGGCACCAGACAGCTGCATTCTGCTCCAGCTTCAGAACTACCTTCAAGAACTGTAATATGCTACCTTAACATAAGGTTATACTGGCTAGGGATTGTTTGTTTTGAAGTCTAATACATCTAGAGGTCACCACATTTGTGAAGGGTCGTGCCAATAATACAGTGGCAAACATCCTATTTGGGAAATGCAAAACTAAAGGGCTATCATATCAGTGGGCTATCATATCAGCATTCTTCTGGCTTTGTCAGGGACCTCTTTCCATGCCTGGTCTCATGCCAGTTGTGTGATCAGCTTCCATGATGGGAGACCTGCTGGAGCAGGGAAGAACATTGACCCAATTACCTTCTGGTCCAGATTGCATCCTGACCAATGTGCCAGTTTGTGTGTTTTGTTTTAATCTACTTTCCTTCTGTAGGTTCCTGGAGAGAAGGTTGTTGGCAAGGATATGACAGTGGTAGTGGAATTCACCAACCCACTGAAACAGAATCTGACCAACGTCTGGGGCAGACTTGATGGGCCGGGTCTCCTGAAACCAATCTCAAAGCTCTTCAGGTGAGAGAAGACCTTGTAACTGTGGCAAGGCACTTTCTGAGGAGAACGAACAATGAACACTGGTGTTATGGACAAATTGGGGGGATGGGACGTCTGTGCTATAATGTGCAAATGAGGGTCTGAAGTAACTTTTTGATGTCATCTTCGTCTGGCTGGAGGGATAGGTACCTAACTAATCCAGCCACGGCAGTTTTGAGCCCCTAGGAAGCTCCTCAGCTCTTGACACCATCTTAGGTGCCTTCCTTTATGCCTCCACAATATCTGCCTTGAGTTCAGTATCTTGAGTTCAGATTAGGGAAAGATCTTGTTTGATGGCTGTGAGAAGTCACTGGCTGTTTTCCCTCTGTATGTTTCCTATTTTTTTTAAATGTACTAAAACATTTAAATATTTTTGCTAGCACAGTGTTCTGGTGCTGGTTTTGTGCTGTCATAAGTGATACGCAGTTGTTCACGGATTCATTCTTGAGTTTCTCGTAAGCCACCTTAAACTCTTTAGAGACAAGGCAGGGCACTTTAGGTGCTTTAAAATAAATAAAATAAACAGGTTTGAACAAGTTTCTATTCATCTGGGTGGAACTAGCAAATTGTACAGATAGAAAAGAAATCATTGCAAATTATTTAAATTATTAATCTGATTTGCTTCCCTGTATGGAAGATGATAAATGACCTGTCCATGTTGATGGCGTGGCACATTACTGAGTATAATCCATCACTAAGGTGACTCTAGGTAAATGGAATTATCTCTGTTTTATTCCATTAGCATTTTTAATACACTTTTTTCCTCAGGGGTATATTCTGGGATTTTAAAAAATTTAACTCTTGACCAGGTCGCATTGGAAGTATTCCATCCAGTCTTCTGTAATAGTTTTTCTGGGTTCATTGTAAAACAGTACAACCAGAGGGCCAAGTTGATGCTATCTTGTTCCGGTTGTCACCTAGCCAGGCTGGCTGTTTTGATTTGTTCTGATAGTAGACGTGGCATGAGAATGGAATCATTTTTTAAAAAATAAGTGTTATACTGTACAGTTGTAATCAAAATGATTGAACCCCCACTACAAATCAGGTTTATTGTTAAAATGCACAGACTTTCAGCTCTTTGCAATGAACAAATCAAACAAATTGCTCAATGCAACAAATGCTTCAAGTGTTTTCCCCAAATTTAATTGAAAATGTAACCTTTAATGAATTCTGCATTGTGTATCTGGTGGTTTGAATCATTTTGATTACAGTACAATTATAATTAATTTATATATCATGGATATAAGGGCAAAAGTAGATATCATGCAGATCTGTGAACAGGGTCTTCTAACATGGGCACTTTCTTCATTTTTATTTTTATTTTTATTTTTATTTTTATTTTTATTTTTATTTTTATTTTTATTTTTAT
>JAHTLZ010000204.1:73088025-73098461 GCA_023846285.1 Phrynocephalus versicolor
TTTATTTTTATTTTTATTTTTATTTTTATTTTTATTTTTATTTTTATAGTTTTGCTTAAGTGAATCATTTCCAATCATCCCACAAAAGCCAGAAACTTTCCCAACCTCTGGATTGTCCTTTATACCCTAATTTATATTTTCCCATTGTCAGGGCGCCAGATCATGTATGGAATGTATGTCTCATCTGCACTATGTTTACATTGTTCTTCTTGCTGCAGAGAGGTTCCAAGAAATTCTACTTTGACCTGGGAAGAAAAATGCATTCCGAGGAGGGCCGGCCCCCGAAAGCTGATGGCAAGCTTGAATTGCGACGCTTTGCGACACGTCTATGGGGAGCTAGGCATCAATGTTCAAAATGCTGTGTAAAGATTCTGCTTCCTTGTATTCCCCTTTCTCAGTATTTCAGGATCTTCATTATAGAAAGCATCATGTCAAGAGTCATAAGCCAATGGGTGAATGCTGCATCCTGTGCATATACCAGAACCAGGTTATTTCCCCTATTTTCTTTTATCAAAGCTCTGCTATAATTCTTTAAGGAAGGAATGTAAAGATTTGCATGTTTCATTTTCACAGGTGATAACAAAGAAACCCAGAGGTTTTTTTCTTGCTGGGTGAGATTACAAGAGGTTTTGTGCATTTCTGACATTTTGGCATTTTTGAGGGGATATGCCCAGAAAAACTGGATTTTTTACTCTAAAAATGTATTCTGCACAATGATTTTTAATGCAAAAGTTTTTTTTTTCCTGCAAAAGCACAGGTCCTTTGCTAATAATGCTGCCAGTGATGGCAAAGAACTGTCATGTTTTCATCTTAGGAGAGGGAGATAAAACTTGCAGCCATTGGCCATTTTTCACTGCAGTCTCTTGCTGTGTCAAGGCACCTTTTGTCCTTGAGAAAACTGGGATTCGTTGCATTCTAAACTATGATGAATATGAACAACAGGGAAAAATGCAATGGGATGTTCTTTCACACCAGCCGCATTGAAATGGGCCTCCTTTTCTGAGTTGCATTGGTGGTTGGTGGAGGTTTTGAACTCAGGTCTTCCACCTCATAGCCCAACATTCTAGTCAGTGTATCATGCTGCCGGTATGACAACTCTCAGAGGTGCATGTATGCTATTCTTCTTTCCCCCAAATCTTCTTCTCTTCCCCTGTTCTAGTTATGAACTGGCGATGTGTGTGTCTAGTAACTGAGCACTAAGAAAACAATAAAAAGAATTTCAAAGCACAGAAGAAATTATTTATGTTTATATAGAGCTAGTCCAAAAAGATCATGAGCATTATTGTCCCTCCTTTGTCTGTGTTTATGACATCTCACTTTAAAACTAGGTCTGTTTTGGAAAGGTTTCAGTCCTGATCTTTCCTTTTAAGTGCAGCTTGATATTCTGTGGATTTTTTTAAAAAGCTGGGGATAAAAATGCCAAGTACTACTGAATGGGCATTATTATTAACTATTTCCCTCAGAACAACCTTCTTTGTGTCCAAAGGAGAGTTTGGTGTAGAACACTGGGCTCTTCTTTCATACCCTCATGACAAGTAAACGTACGTGTGCAATTAAAGAAATATGACTGTGATACAGGGTTTGTGTGTGTACACACACACACCTGAACTACTTTGCATTACAATAGGTACAAGATGAAACAACATTCTGAGCCTGTGAAAATCCATTTCTGTCCCAGTTAATGTGGGTGCTACCCCATGACTGAATTCAGGAATATAAAGGGGACATTTTGTTCTCTGCTTCTGGTCATGTGACTTTTATTCTGTGTTCTCTATCCGCACTTTCTCATCAAATTCCGAAACATGTAAACTGGATTTAGTGTCCGCATGTATTGGGCAACAATTAGTCTTCCACAGTCAAGGGACAGCCATCTTTCGTAAAAGCTGTCTTCGGCTGATACTTCACGTCCCTCTCACTGCAGTTCGCGGCCCCACTGGAGACCGGTTCGAAGGAACGTAACCTCACGTCCTTGTGGGGTCAATCCGAGTTTGGAGGAACGTAACCTCACATCCTTCTGGGGTCAATCCGAGTTCACCCCGACCACGCCCCCTGAACTGCACTCCAAGCGGGGTGAGAGATTCCCATCCTGGAGCTCGGGAATCTTTTCAATTCACTTCTCGATCCGTGTTGAAAACCGATTTCAACACGGAGGCAAGTTCACCTCAGCTCGAGGAAGGACGTGAAGTAACCACCTTCTTGTGCTTACAAGTGACAGCTTTCCCTTGACTGTAGATTATGTAAGCCATCTAGTCTGCCGTCACGGGGGAGCCATCACTAGTGAGCCCAGCAAAATGGGTTACCTAGTCCACAGTCAAGGGAGAGCCATCCCTCATGAGCACAGCAAGATGGGTTCTCTATTCCACAGTCAAGGGAGAGCCAACCTTCGTAAGCCCAGCAAGATGGGTTACCTGGTCTACAGTCAAGGAAGAGCCAACCTGTGTAAGCCCAGCAAGATGGATTACCTAGTCCACAGTCAATGGAGAGCCAATATTCATAAACCCAGTAAGATTGGTTACGCAGTCCACAGTCAAGGGAGAGCCATTCCTCATGAGCACTGCAAGATAGGTTATCTAGTCCACAGTCAAGGGAGAGCCAATCTTCGTAAGCACGGCAAGATGGGTTCGTAAGCACAAGAGGACAGCTTTTATGAGAGAGGACTCTCCCTTGACTATGGACTAGGTAACCCATCTTGCTGGGCTTATGAGGGTTGTCTCTCCCTTCACTGTGGAATAGGTAACCCATCTTGCTGAGCTTACAAAAGTTGGCTCTCCTTTGACTGTAGACTAGATAACCCATGTTGATGTGCTCATGAGGGATGGCTCTCCCTTGAATGTAGACTAAGTAACCCATCTTGCTGGGCTTATGAAGGTTGGCTCTCCCTTGATTGTGGACTCGATAATACCAAAGCTAAGTTGCATGTAATGAGGGAAAGCACGGGGATATAGCATTTACCACTGGCCCCAGGAGAATTGTCACTGTTACAGCTTAGTCAAAAAAGGACAAAGCAAAGTTCCAGGGGTTCTGCCTTGACTCTTATGTTCCGCTGAAGTTCTGAATTTTCTCTTTCTCTCTCTTTTAAAGCGTACATCATGTGGACAGATCAGTATACCCTGCCCCTTTAAAGAGACTTTAGAGCGACAAAAGCCTGGTATGGTAGCAGCATGTGAGGACTGTAGCTAAACTCAGAGATAAGAGGGGAGCCTCAGAAAGGTCATGATGCCACAGTCCCAGCTGATCTGAGCCCTGCTTCCGCCCCACTCCACTTTTATCCTTGATTCTGTTTCTATGCTGCCCACTGAAAGGCCAGTGGCCTTGGGTGGGACAAAATTGGCCCTGGTTCCTCCAGTTGATAACTTCAACTCTATTCACAGGATGTATTGAGAACATATTTCACCATTTCTTAGCTGTAAACATTTATCAGCAACATTCAAGAAAAAAAGATGTGCCTAGCAGAGTATCTGTCATCCGTACTTTCTGAATGCTGGCAGAGATACGTACAGCATGACAAAAAGTGATCAAGGAAACTCTACCCTTAAATGCCACCATAACTGTCCTTTCGTGGCCTAATGCATTAAAACAGCGATTATGGTCAAATTCTGTCACTGCAGTGAGCAGCATTGAGGCCATTGCATAAGCTGCTCTTTTGATCCTGTAAATTATAGTTTTGAAGTGGTCCTTGGCAGTGCACTAGAGAGAGGGCAGTGCTGGGTTGGACTTCAGCTCCTAATAACACCAACCCATCTGTGACCAGCTATGGGAGTATGGGGCTGGTAATCACAAACATCTAGGTCTGTGGTTTTCAACCTGTGGGTCCCCAGAAGTTCCTGGACTGCAACTCCCAGAAATCTTTGGCCAGCTCAGCTAGTGATGAAGACTTCTGGGAGTTGCAGTCCAGGAACATCTGGGGAACCATGGGTTGAGAACCACTGATCTAGGTAAACAAAGGTTCCCCAGCTCTGATATACTTGTCTCCCTAGAAGAAGTAAGCACAGTTTTAGTCAAATGAAGATTACACAAAGAAATATGTGTAGCCTCTTTGGACAGCTCTTTGTTGCGCCCAGGGCCGGCGCGTCCATTAAGGCGAACTAGGCAGTTGCCTAGGGCACCAAAATGGAGAGGGGGCGCTGGCCAGCCTGCTGCCCCCCTGCCGCCACCCCCCACCGCTGGCCACCGCCGCCCACCCCCCGCCCCTCACCTAGGGCTCAAAAAAACCTAGCGCCGGCCCTGCTTGTGCCCTTTGCTTATTTCCTCTAATAATTATCTGACAAAATTATGCCCTGTTCATGACTTTGGTTTGCACAAAAGCTCTGATTTGTATTACATTCACAGACTGTGTCGTCTTTCCACTTCTTTCTGAAGGAGACCCTCCTGTGGCTTGAATGCTTAGGGCCGTCTCATTTATCAAGCCCAACTGATGCAATAAAAATAATGGTTTTACCTGGCTGTGTTAGCTCCACTTTGGATAGGCCTTTCCCTGGGCTGCGTTCTTGTATCTCCTACAACAGAAACATAGTGTGATAACTTCAGAATTGATGGCCACATTTGTTTTTTCCTTTGCAAGCTCATCGTGTGTATTCAAACCATACTGGAGTGACAGCAAGGTCACATCGGTTCAGAAGTGACCATCATGTTTATTTCAAAGGTTATGGTAATTTGTAAAGCTTTCCGCTCTGGGATACTCAATTTTTCTCACAGACAGACTCTCCCCTGCCCTTTACACCTGCAACAAGAAATCAAAATTTTATATTACAACCATCTACACGGGATTGTCTTCCAAGTTGTTTCTGTTTTTTATTTAACAAAATGCCTTCACGCCTTTTCATATTCAATAAGCTGCTTGGATACAACATTTAAAAGCAGCCAAGTGTATATATTTGAAGCTATAATTATGATGGTTAGAAAAATCAGGGCATCTAATCTATTGCACAGGATCAGACTCTGGGTTTCATGACTCACATTTTCAAATACAGTGGACCCTTGTATAACAAACAGCTTGTATAACATAAAATTTGTACAACATAAAAAATTCTGGAGATAGGGGAAACTTGCTTAACATAATTGCCTATGGGGAGAATCCGTACAACATAAAAATAGGATTACTCCGACTTCAATGCATTCCTATGGGAATTTGTATAAAGGAAAATTTGCTTAACATAATTTCTTTTGGAACGAATTATTTCCTTTATACAAGGTACCACTGTACTCTTCAGTTTAAAAAAAGAGCCAAGTTTCCGCTATGAAGTGATTTCCATAAGGAATGCCTTACTTGGCACACAGCCAGTGTATTTTCTAATGTGTTCTTTTCATCTGGCTCTTAGGAAGCATATAGGGAAAGGGGGAATATAGATGGGAGAAGAATCACAGATATGCCAGCAATGGAGAATGAAGAAGGGAGTAGCAGAAACCACCCTCTATGACTGTGTTTATCATCCAGACTAGAGATGGGCACGACTTAGCGGTATTTTCGTTTTCGTTTTTCGTTTTCGTTACGGAAACGAAACGAAAACGAAAATCGGCACCAACCTGGACCGAAAACGGAAACGAAACGACTAATTTCGAGCCAATTTTCATTTTTCGTTACTGGAAAAGCACTCAATTGAGCTAAATGGGGAGAAACGAAAAATTTTTCGTTTTCGTTTTCGTTTTTTCGTTTTCGTTACGTAACGAAACGAAAACGAAAAATTTTAAAATTAGCCCACGAAAACGGAAACGAAACGACTCAGACCCTACCCGAAAACGAAAACGAAAACGAAACTTTTTTTCTGAGTCGTGCCCATCTCTAATCCAGACTCATTCTCTTTGCCTGTCTGCCAGTACTGAAATTTCAGACCAGCAAGGACTTAAAACATGTTCTTGATCAGTGAAGAAATCAGACCTGTCAAGTGTCACACTTTGGGCAGGACATTCATGGATCAATCACTCTTTCCCACCGTCTTCCCAAAAATTATTTTTCCCTGAAAGGTCCCATATTTTTGACAGCGGGCAGCTGGGCTCCAGATGCTTCTGGGTGGCCACCCTCCAGGTGGTCCTCCAGATAGCACTTCTCCCTGTGCAACCCCTGACCCACACCCTACCAGCTGTCCGGATTGGTATATATATCCCCTAGAAAGCTGAGGCACCTAGGTCACAGAATTTTGAAGCCACCACAAGGGATTCTGGGAACCCTGTATGCAAATGAGGATCCACCCCCTAGCCAAAGGGCCTGGCTGCCAGTGCCCCACCTCCCTGGAGCTCTCAGTTCCGGGCAGCCATGGGAACACTATGGAAGAAATAGTCCTTCCCACCATTCTTCTTTTTGTTCAAACATTCCTCATGTACAGCCTCTTCCCTCTTCACTAGAATTCCCAGTGTTGTTTGGTGGATAGAGTTATGAACTAGGACTTTGGTGAACAGGGTTTGAATCCCTACTCAGCTATGAAAACTCACTGGAAGAGTGGAACTGGTAAAACTACTCCTTAAATACTTCACCTACCTTGAAAGGCTATTTGGGTCACTATAAGTCAGTTCTAACTTGATGTAACAGAACACGCATGCATTCTCCGCTGAAGCCTGTGTTTATGTGCCTTCTTTGCATCCCCAACTTCACATATTACTAGCCTGGCTTTTCTAAAAATAAAATAAAAAAAATCAGAAATGGACAACAAGCAACTTTTGGTGTTGAATTTTTAAATGCTTGTTTTGATATCCTTAATTTTTGAAATAAGAGCACATTATCTACCATAAGATGCATACACAACCAAAAACTGAAGTGCACTAATCTTACAATCGCAGGTTGTTTGGGCAATGTCTGAAAGTTGTTGTTGTTTGTTGTTTTTGTTTTTGTTGGTTCGGTTTTTATTCCATCCATCCAAATCCCTGAACCAGGATGACTGTCTAGTGACCAGTTTCTGGGAGTTGTAATCCAGGAAATGAACTTTTCTAAGCTCTGTTGTGGGACTCAAGAAGAGCCTCAGTTGCAGAACTGATAAATCCAGTTCGGCAATTGAGGCTAAGCAGCTACTGATGCAACCGATGCTTGGATGAGAAAACTCCAAGAGCCCCATCGAGTATCCAGAAAGAAGCCAGAGCACATCTGAGCAAATCCAATAGTTCCCGATTTATGGGTGGAAAGGTAGAAGATGAATTGATGTGATTACTGCAATACACTGAATAACTGGCAGTGGCTTGAGAACTTGATGCAAATGTGAATACACTGTGAATGGGTGTTTAAGCATCACCTTCCCAAGAGTGTCTGTGAAGATTCTCATTCATCCAGGTGAGTTTATAAGGAAGCTGAATCATGGCAACTGGACTTTTCTTGAGAGATTGAAACGTTTCACTGCTGATCCAAACAGCTTCGTCAGTCTGAGAAAAGCTAGTGGTGAGTCCTCTATTTTATAGTCGACTTTGACCTCATGTCACCCTGGTCTGAAATAGGCTGATAAGATAAACAATGGCCTGAATAGGCTCATTAGGTAGACAACAGTCTCAATAGGCCATTAGGTGAACAATGGTCTAAAGTGCTGAAACCCATAAAGGCCTCAGTGGTGGAAGCGTGAAGTATTTTTGATTTGTCTGGCGATTGTTCCTGGGGATTGTTCCACTCTACCTGATAAGCAGCAGATAGAGTGGAAATTCCTCATCAAATAAAGGGTAACAGAAGACACAGATCTCAATTTTATTTGCTCATGGTAGTTTATACTTAGATGTGAGAATGTAGGAGTAATTGCTAACATTTAAATCAGAGTATAAGAGAAAGTCAATTGCATCCCACCACAGAAAGGAAGATAGTGACCAGAGCACTTCCAGATTTGGCTTTTGTAGTGCAATTGTCTATCTCATTCATCAATTTGGTGTTAGTGCTCCAGACAACATTTGTCTTCCACCTCTAATTCTCCTTTGATTTCATACCACTGTCTCTGTCTTTTCTTTTTCTTCCACAAAAATGACATTCTCTTTACACCAAACACAGACCAGGTCAAGGCTCCCAGCCTCTGGTCCCCATATGTTCTAGGACTAAAACTCCCAGAAATGTTCACCACTAGCTGGGCTGGCCAGGATTTCTAGGGCCCCTGGGGATCTGAGGTTGGGAACCACTCAACTCGATGATCTTTGAAACAGAGGGTGCTTTTACACGACCCCTAAAATCCAAGGCAAAGGGTTCCCAGATCCAGAGCTTCAAAATGTTTTCCCACCAGCTCCAGACTTTTAAAAAAATTGAGTACGACAACGCCCACCTAAGTGCATCCCAGCACACTTTTCAAGTACCTGGCCTTCAGGAGGTAAAAAATCTTCCAATGCGCATTGTAAAGCTGTGAATGCTGGGCTCCCTCGCCGTCTGTTTGTTTTTTTGTCCCCGCCGCCCCTTTAAGAGACAGGAATTGCTACGGGGCAACTTGGGGCTGCTCCGACTGGCAGATGGAGGTGAGCCTGCATTTTTCTCTCCCTTTTTTTCTCCTTCCCCTCACGCAGACAGGATCAATGGAGTGCGGAGGGGTGGGAACACAGGAAGAGCGACAAGCCCCCATGATCTCTGGTCTGAATTTAAGTTGCCTCCGGATTTTAGGGGTCATGTAAAAGCGCCCAGAAATGCTTTTAAATAGTGGACAGTTCTCTGGTAGGTCTTCAAATCAATAAGCTACCTATAAGCTACCCAACTGAGTGACTACTGTTTGTCCCAGATTTAAGGTATTCCAAATGTTTCCCTGTCATGGATTTTGACATTGCCTTGGGGCTGCCTCTTGGCTCCAAACCACCTACTTCTGATGCTATTTTTCCTAAAAAAATGATAGCAGCCAAGGAGTTTATTGCATGTTGTTGCACACAGTACATAAATAGGTCTTGAGAAGTGGATTGGGTCCAATTTCTTTGAGAGAACACCGAGTCCTCATGTAATGGGGGAGCCTATGAAGGTCAGACACACTCTTCTGTGCCATATCTGCTCTCAGCTACAGCTTGTAAGTATCACCCAAGAGCACTGCACTTTGTCTTATTCCCCACCACAACTCATCATGGAAAAGAGAGAAAAGCAGCGAAGCTGGGTTCCCAAGTAAAGCATCAATTGGATGGAATCCATCCAGTGATTCAGTTCGGACACAATGTTATCAGCAGGTATGGCTATGTAAAGAGACAGCATCTAATCCATGAGCACCTGTTTCAAGCCCTTCCACCAAAAACTCACTTCAACTACTGAATCAGATCTACAGTATGTACTGTTCATAGGTTGTCGCATCTGCCATATTGATGGGGTTGGGATACATGACCCTTGTGAGTCCCTTCAGTAATGAGCTGCTATGTGCCAAATGCCTTCATCAGTTATTTGCTCAAATGTGAGTGCTAGATGTCATACTTTGATAGGCAGGAAGTCAAGAGTGCTCCTTAAATGAAAGACTGAGTCCTTATCCGTGTCCCACACAACATCTACAATGAAAGGGCATTTTGCTACTGCATAAAATCCTGTTTTATATTTCCTAGTTTAATATAAATGCCAAGGCTGGTGAATGGACAACACCTGAACCCCTCACTACAGAGCCTCTCCTAGACATTTCTTGTCTGCCTGCCTGCCTGCCTGTCTGTCTGTCTGATGTGCCACGTTTCTCCTGATAAATGGACTCAAGGCATCTCACAATATTAAAAGGAACCAAATTGCAAACATAGTAAGTTAAAGAGTAAAAAACAATTAAACCACATGCTAATTAAAATGAAATTGAATAATTAAAAGCAAGTAAACATTAAAAACTATCTAAACTCTAAGAGGCATTCAGGGATTCAAACATGATTGTTAAAAGCCTGCCTGAAGAGAAGTTCCCTTCCCTCAACAATGAAAAACAATGAATGTTTACACACTGACTTGCTTCATAGTAGTACAGTGGGAGTTTGACCTCATGTAGGATCTTAGTCATGGAGGCTAATCGACGCCAGTGGATGGGAACAATCACGGGCCTCACTCCCCACCCTCATCATACAAGTACCGGCTAGTTTTGCCATATACAGAAACCCCAGACCTGGTTTCAACCTAAAAATATCAGCTCTTTAGATTTGGACACCTTTTTGCCAAACAGTAGACATGGGCACGACTTGACGAAATTCTCGTTTCCGTTTCCGTTACTCGTTTCCGTTACGCAACGGAAACGGTAACGACAATTACTCCCCCAGAACTCGAACTCGAACCGACAAAAGAAAAATTGGGTCTGATTTGTCGTTGTCGTTCCTGGCATCGCAGTGATCGCGCGATGCCAAGCGGCACAGAAAAAAAGTTTTAAAAATTAAAAAAAACCCAATTCCCGGCCAAAAAAGCAGGCGAAAATATGCCTGCCTGAGGGCACCTACCAGAGGGGTGGTTTCTGGGGGGGGGCACTCCAGCCTTCCCCCCCTCCTGTCCAGGGCTGCTGGTACCAGGCTGGGAGGGGGCATCCTCAGCGTCTCCATTTGCCATGCGGTGCGGGGGGATCCAAAAT
>JAHTLZ010000204.1:73098471-73127727 GCA_023846285.1 Phrynocephalus versicolor
AATATTTTTTTTGAAATCGTGGTCCAAAAACCCACCAAAGCACCACAAAAACATGTGAAAATTAGGTATTTTAACTGCCTGATTTTTATAGTAGCAGCAGTGGGTTTTTCTTGCAACAAAACATCTCCATTGATTTTATTTTATTTTATTTTTATTTTTTTACACCTGCGCACGTGCAATGATGGGCTGGCCATGGGACGGGACCATGCAAATTTTTGGAGCCATTCCACCAATCGCATGGCCAGGTTTTGCTGAGACTTCTGGATGTGCCAGAGAGGGCATTAAAAGCCCA
Organism: Phrynocephalus versicolor; assembly: GCA_023846285.1. Lineage (NCBI taxonomy): Eukaryota > Metazoa > Chordata > Lepidosauria > Squamata > Agamidae > Phrynocephalus > Phrynocephalus versicolor. Next base: position 73,098,764 of record JAHTLZ010000204.1, read on the forward strand.
CCAACCCTAAGCCTAAGCCTAACCCATACGCCAGTACACTGTGTTCTTAGTGGGCCAGAGGCACCCAGAGGTACAGCCCACTAACCCACCCTAACCTTAACCGTTACCCTAAGCCTAGGCTTTACCCCCCTAACCCCATGCTCTGGGAACTGGAAATCAAGTCGCGTTAAATCGCGGCGGTAACGACAAACGACAAACGACACGACGAAACGACAAATTTTTGAAAAATTTCGCGAAAAACGGAAAAGAGCCGAAACGGACCCGTCCCGAAAAACGACAACTCGGAAAACATTTTTTCCTGGTCATGCCCATCTCTACCAAACAGTTATTGTCTCAAAAACAAGAGGAACAAAGAAATATGATATCTGTATAATTTCAAACCACAGTAATCAAGATTGATGGACATAGAGCTCTAAAGGTATCCCTCCAAGACTAGCCAAGACACAGTGTACCCCGAGATGGAGTCACAAGCTATGTACCCCTCAACCTGCTAAGGGACAATAATGCCAGGAGAGAGGTGAGACATTCAGACCCAGAAGGTTCAGCACCCTGTCCTCCTCTCTAGCAGCAAAAAATAAAATACAAAAAAAACCCCTGATAACTAATAGTTGTCTGCCTTTTCATGGTATCCCAAATCTGTAAACTACATTGAACTGGGGGGGAAAGCTGCCTCACTCTGCCAAATGCATAAACTGCTCACTTTCCATCCCTCACAAAAAAGGAGTCAACAATTTTAGAAGTCTGGCTGTGAGAGAGGGCTTGGACAAGTCTGGAGGACTGGGGGGGGGACAGATTGATTCACTCTTTTTTCTAGTGACCACACAACATGTCTGTGAAGATTCTCAGTCATCCAGGTGAATTTATCTGGAAGTTCCGTCATGCAACTGGACGTTTCCCCCCATAACACTGTCCAGAGTACCCCAGTAGCTAGAGGGTCCATATAATAAATAAATAAATAAATATCATTGCTACAACAGACCAATTAGATCACCCCAACCTGCACCTTTCTGAATCCCTGTCAAGAACTTCTCTTTTGATGCAGGTTGGTGCGTGGGTCTATAGTCTATTCCCAGCACATGCATGGGAACAGACTAAAATCATTCCATATTGTAAAGTGGCTTCAAAAGTAGGCCTTCAACAAATCAGTGTCATTCCTTACATGGCTGGAGTGTCTGAAACGCTTAAAAGGGGGGTTGGCAAATACCACATCCTTGTTTATTTCAAACCCACAAACACACTAAGGCAGAGACTTGTCCACCCAAAGGACCCAATACCAAAACAAAAAAGGAGCAATATAGTATATGTGGTGCAATGCAGTGAGGAGTGCGCAGACTTCTACATTGGCGAAACTAAACAGCCATTAAACAAGAGGATGGCCCAACACAGGAGGTGCAACAGCTCAGGACCAGAATCAGCAGTGTACCTCCATTTGAAGGACAAAGGGCACTCATGAAGATGTATACATAAAAGACAGAGAAGATAGGTGGTGTGAAAGAGGGGTCAGGGAAACTATTCGTGTGTGTATTGAAAATCCCCCTCTCTACAAAGGTACAATCTGTCTGCCACTTATCACACTGCCCTTTCATCGATCCCCAGGCAAATCAGAAGCACTTCACACCTCCACCAGAAAGGCCAAGACTAACAACCCATGCTTAATTGGTACTGGGAAGTGATGAATAGGTGGGACTTTCACGCATCCCAGGCCTTTGTACATCTAAGGAGCTTATTCAGGCCACTGTCCACCTAATGAGCCTATTCAGGCCAGGGTGGCATGAAATCAAGGTGAACAATAAATTGGAGGTCCTGCTACAAACTTTTCTCAGACTGATGAAGCAGTTGGATGAGCAGTGAAACGCTTCAATCTCACAAGAAAAGAAGTGCTGTTACCACCTTGAATCTCAGCCACCATAGCCAATGGATAAGGAGATTGGAGGATTCTGGGAGTTGCAGTTTAAAACTTAAAAGTTCTATTAAGATCTGGACACTGTGGTGCAGAAAAATGTCACTTATGTGGCTTGGTGGGGCAGGAACAGGGCACTCCTATATTCATAAGCAAAACCCATTGAATCACATAGCTCCTAACCTTCTCCAACCTTCTGGTTGAGTTGACAATATAGGCTATACTGGTTGCCAATAATGGGATCTGGACATCAACGTATAGGCCAATATAACTAATGCACCTGTTTGAGGATGGCTGATGTATGAGATCACAGCCTAATTGCTGAAATTTCATTAAAATAACCCTGCCTTTAATTTCATTCAATTAAGCTGATCCTCCCCTGTCCTCTGGTGTTCAGAAGCATTCTCTCTGTGACTTTGAGCAAGAATTGAGTGCCCTGTCCCGCCATGCCCACATAACAGACTCACTGTGTTGGCTCTATGGCTGTGGGAAACATTTCTGTGGCTGAGATAATTGGGTAGATTGTATTTGTGAATGGATTTCATAAGCTTCCATTGGCTCCACATTCTTAGGCATGCTATGACTGTGGCTTGTTCCATTCCATCCAGGATAAAATCATCCTAAACAGTTCACAGCCTTTAGAATGCAATTATTTTGCTCCTGAGAAACTCTTCTCAACCCCACCTAGCCTTCCTCCACCTCATACTTTCCATTTTAACTGCAAGTGCTGTATGGACTGGTAATTAATCATATGCAGCAGTGCCCTTGGCAGGGAATGTCTGGAGCAGATGTACAGTACTGGGGCTGGGTGGGAGAGGCATATTTATTATGTGTGGTATTTAGGAGATCCAGGTTCTAGACCCCAGTCAGTCATGAAACTCACTGGATGACCTTGTGCCAGCCACACTCCCTTAACCACTGAGCCCCATGGTGCAGTGGTTAAATGCCCGTACTGCAGGTAAAACATTGTACTCACAACCTGGGGTTCAATCTCAGGTAGTAGGCTCATGGTTGACTCAGCCTTCCGTCTTTTCAAGGTTGGTAAAATGAATACCCAGCTTGCTGAGGGCAGGGGGGGGGCAATGTGCAGCCTGCACACTGTAATTAAAATTGTAAACTGCCCAGAAACTACTTGTAGTGGTATGGGGTGGTATATAAGCAGAACACTTTGCTTTGCTTTTAACCTGGCCTGTCTCACAGGGTTGTTACAAGGATAAAGTACAAAACAGCCATGTGTGCTGCCTTCAGCACATTGCTAGAAAGGGGGAATGCAAATGCTGTTGGGGGGAGGGGTTTACAGAATCGCATGCTGCCTGTCCTTTGTTTGATTAGGAGGGACATTCTGGCCTGGAGTGACTGCCGATTATTCCCTTGCATGTCTGATTCCAAAGAGAACCCTGCCTCTCTGCTAAGTACTTTTTCCTTCCATTTAGTCAGCTGAAGTAGTTGGTTGTTGGGTTTGCTGTTGATTGGTTCACAATCGTAAGTAATTTTTTTAAAAAGTCCTTTTCCCTACAAATGTCTCAGATTGAATTATTGAGATCTTCAGTGCCAGTCAATGGGGAAAAGATGGACTATCTGAGGAATTTGTAGCTATCTTCCCCTGTGAATCTCTGAGTATCATAAGGAAATGTAAAACTCTGCAACAAAGACAACTAATAAATAAATAAAGCTAGAGTGGTACGAGAGGCAATGCAGTTGATAGAACAATAAACAGGACTCAAAAGACTTGGACACAAGTGCACATTTGGCCATGGAAATTGGTGGGGGGAGGGGCGATGATAAAACCACTTCTTAAACATCTTGCATACTTTAAAAACCTTCTATGGATTGCCATAATTTGGATGCCATGTGATAGTACATAATAATAAAGAAATAATTCAAGTGGAAGTCCACTCACATAATATTAGAGTCAAGGACTGCAAAAACATTCCAAGCACCCATTTATCTTTGTATCCATACCATCCTCCTATATGCATATTGACTCTTATTTATTTATTTATTTATTTATTTATTTGTTTATTTATTTATTTATTTATTTATTTAGCTTGTATGCCACCCACTACCCAAAGGTCTATGGGTGGCTCACAATCAAAGTAAACAATTCAAATAATTAGAACATCAAATTGCAATAAAATTAAAACAATAAAACATTTAAATACAATAAATACAATATATTAAAATACAACACTAAAATTGCCATCAGGACCCACAATAATCAGTTAAAAGACTTCTGGAACAGGAATGTTTTTACCTGGTGACGGAATGCCATCAATGTTGGCACCAGGCGGGTCTCGCTTGGGAGGGCATTCCACAATCTGGGGGCAGCTGCCGAAAAGGCCCTGTTCCTACAAGCCATCCCTTTCACCTCCTTGAGGGATGGCTCCTTCAGGAGGGCCCTCTGGCTAGATCTTAATTGCCGGGTAGGTTCATATGGAAGGAGACGGTCCTTCAGGTATCTAGGTCCTAAGCCATTTAGGGCTTTATATGTCAAAATAAGCACTTTGAATTGGGCTCGGGCAGCAACTGGTAAACAATGAAGGTTATACAGAATCGGCGTGATGTGTTCCTTGCCGGCCCTGCCACTCACCAGCCACGCAGCACGATTCTGAACCAGTTGCAATTGCTGGACCGTCTTCAAAGGCAGCCCCACATAAAGTGTATTGCAGTAATCAATATGGGGTGTTACCAGTACATGCGTAACTGTCAAGAGGCTCCGTTCATCCAGGTAGGGGCGCAGCTGATATATTTTCCACAGGTGTAGAAAGGCACCCCTGGCCACCAAGTCCACCTAGTTTTCCTGAGTTAGACCGGGGTCCAGGAACACTCCCAAGCTATGGACCCTGTCCCTTAGGGGGAATGCAACCCCATCCAGGACAGGGAAGTGGCTCTCTAACCTGTCCAGCAAAGCACCCACTAACAGCACTTCCGTCTCGTCTGGATTGAGTTTCAATTAACCCTAATCCAGTCCATTATCTGGTCCAGACACGAGTTCAGAACAGAAACTGCATCACCTAGATTGGTGGAAAATGAGAGGTAGAACTGAGTATCATCAGCATTTTGCTGACTCCTCAGCCCAAACCTCCTGATGACCTCTCCCAGAGGTTCCATGAAGATGTTAAACAGCATGGGAGATAGTATTGAGCCATGGGGTAAATGCCATGGGGCAGAGCTACTATCCCCCAGCACCACCTTCTGAACATTATACCTTTGTTCTGGATATTAATCAAATGTTCCAAGGTAGCAGGCCTGAGGGGCATGCAAACCCTATTCCAGAAATTCCCATTTGCAAGATGATACTGCAGCATTGCATACAAGTTCTACTTTTGCCATTTTCATGCATGTCCATGTATGCTGACTGAGCCCAGCATGCCAAGCCCTAGGCATCGACGGATGAATGCAGTCTGATTCCTCGTCCTCCTCTTCTCATGTTCTTTCCGACCCCAGAGATGAAGAAATGTGAGAATGGCTTATTTTAAAAAATGAACCAATCACCTCTCCCTTGTTGTATGCCTCTGGAAATGGCCTCGTTTATCCTGCCAGGAATTTTCTAATGTATGGGAACTGAGGGTGAGCCTGAGCTGTATTCTCTTCCAGAATATATAGGTCAGACGAGATTCTTACAGAAATGTTTCTAGACCTCTAGCCTCTAGATGGGGCTAAAGGGCCTTTGGTCAAAGGACAATCGGCAATAGAAATATCAATGCATATGCCTGCCTAGATACAACATTTCCTTCCCTCTTCCCTTCCTTCCTTTCTGTGATAAGGAAATGCCGATGGCAGGAGGCCTCTCCTCCTCCCCATTATTCAGCAACAGGCAGACAAACTAGATACTGCCAATAATGACGGCCTCAGGCAACAGAGGCAGAAAGACTGGACTGTGCCTTGCTGCTGGAAGAGGGAGCTCTGTGTAGATGTAGACCCTATAACAATGGTGGTGAACCTTCAAACATCTGGAGTGCCGAAGGTTCGCCACCACTGCCCTATAATGTGACCTGAATCCTGAAGGTATAGCATGAAAATACAGGAGGGAATTTTGCCTTGGGGTGCAAAGTGTCTTGGGATGGCCCTCCCTTCAACACATGCCAATTCTTATGCGGTTGACTGTGCAAAGCACTTACTGGACAATGCCCATGACGTCGCTGCTGAGATGACAGATAAGCCCATCCCACTTAAAACTCAAATCATCAGGAGAGGAGCCACCAAGCTGCTCTTTGTTGAAGCTTACAAGGTGGTCACAACTCACCTAAGGCACGTAGAAAGGGCTGGATTTATCATTTGTTTGGTTTCACTAACAACCTACGTAGAGATCCTGCCTCCTCCGATAATTTAGATAATTGTCATACTGGAGGCTTTTCTTTTATTTTCAGGGTTGTTCCTTGTTGCTTTATTCACAGATTCCAGTAGAAAAATGAGTGTACATCTGAACAGGTGCTCATGAGAAAGACAGTGAACTATTTGGCTCCTTTGTGTGTGTGTGTTGGTGGGGGGGGGTACCATTCTGCATTTTGCCATTAGCTGTGTTGCCACCATCAACCCATGTCTGTTGTCAATATTGTTATTTGTCTTGGCTGGTTTTACAGCAAACCCCCACCTATTGCAGGGGTTAGGGACCCGACCCAACCCACAATAACGGAAAATCCGCAATATGCAGATGCTGGGTCAGTTCGGAACTGGGCAGGCGCTCTGGGGGCTCTTGTACTTACCTCAGGCCTGGTGCTGCCCCAAACGGGCCTGCAAGGGGCTTTCCAGTACCCCAGAGTCCCCAAAAGTGCTTTCTACTAGTGATCTGGAGGTCGCTTCTGGTTTACCAGATGTCACTTCCGGTTTGTGGGTAAGTACTTTGGGGGCCTCTGATGGGCCAGGGAAGGCCTTTCCTCCTTACCCCAGGGGGCCTTTTTTCATATACTGTGGACCCACAATATACCAGGACCGCAGTATATGAACCGCGAAAGGGCGGGGGACAACTGGTATAGCCACAACTACCAATATAGCAAGAGAAGCCCGTAGATAGAATGGAAGACTAGGCAGACCTCTCTAAGGACAGGACTAAACTCAGGTGGCTTCAGTTTATAAGCAATTGTAACCTGGTGTTTTACCAAAGATAAATGCAGCATGGAAAGTGATAAAATCCCTGATTTTAAGTGTGCCACCATCAAGCTACTATACCTGATGTCCCAAAGGCATATTTCAGGGGTGTCCTGCTTTGGGAGTTCATTTCAAGAATCTTTCCCAGAAATTTAGCGGCAGAGCTGACTCACCCGCAAAGGACTCTTGCCTTCCTACAATTTGTTGTTGTTGTTGTTCAGTCGTTCAGTCATGTCCGACTCTTCGTGACCCCATGGACCAGAGCTCACCAGGCCTTCCTGTCTTCCACTGCCTCCTGGAGTTCGGTCAAATCCATATTGGTTGCATCAATGACACTATCCAAGCATCTCATTAGTCATGCTAGAATGGGACTCATGGTAGATGTGAGCCACACAACTTCCTCACACATGCAATAGCTGGATCAATAAGGAAACCCACTAGACATGGGCACGACTCAGCTAAATTTCCGTTTCCGTTTCCGTTTTTCGTTTTCATTACGCAACGAAAACGAAAATGAAAATTTTCCAAAAAACAAAACAAAAACGGAAATGAAATGAAAAATTTTGCTGTGTTTTTCGTTTTTGTTGCGGCAAGTACATTGAACTGAAAAGAATGCTAACGAAACAGAAATTTTTCGTTTCCGTTTTTCGTTCCCATTACACAACGAAAACGAAAATGAAAAATTTGCAAAAAACCCAACGAAAACGAAAACGAACCGAAACAGACCCCTCAAAGAAAAACGAGAAATGAAAAATGAAAAACCATTTTTTTTAGTCGTGCCCATCTCTAGAACCCACATATCTGGTGGCATACCCCAGGGAAGTCATGCAGAGGACAGGACCCAGAGGTGGGCCAAAGTAGCCAACCACTCCAACAGCAGGTGTCTGGGACCACCATACCATTTAGGCAGGATGCCGTAGCCACTTGAGGCAGCAAAATTGGCTAACATGTTACAATGCTCAGAATGTTCTACCTAGTGTGGCCAACTCATTCTGCCTAATAATAGGAGAGGCAATGTTGTGGACCTCTTGGGTAACATTCATTTGGGCTACCAATGTCAGGAAGTGGTGCAAAGCACTCTCCCCCACCTTCTCACATTCAAGAAATGCCAAGGAGTCTTCCAAGTTCTCTTCACACTGTAGAACAGTGGTTCCAACCACATGTCCATGGAAGTTCTTGGAGGAAAACTCCCAGAAGTTTTCACCACTTGCTGTGCTGGCCAGGATTTCTTGGCATTGTGGTCCAAAGACATGTGGAGATCCATGTTGGGAGCCATTGCTAGAGAACAATAGAAAGGTCTGTGGCTTCTTCATTTGCTACCAGGTATTTGATGTGCTGTGTTGATTCAGACCCTGTCTCCACTTCTGGTCTAAACATACAGGAGCCTCGTGGTACAGTGGTTACATGGCAGCAGTACAGTCAATATTCTGCTCGTGGTCCATGTTCAATCCCTCCAGATTCTGACAACCAGCTCAAGGTTCACTCAGCCTTCTATCCTTCCAAGATCGGTAAAATGAGTACCCAGATTGCTGGGGGTCAGGGGAATGTATACCTCATATCATTAATTTGTAAACCTTCCAGGGAAAGGTGTTGGAAGAGGGAATATCAGGGAGCCAAACCTTTTTCTGCTTGGCTAGCCTTATCCTACCATTTTTGAGCTACATAAAGTTTATGGCTAGAGGTTAGGAGGGTGCTGGTGGAGTGACTCACAACCTTCTTGTCCCATCTCTGCCCCCCTCCCCGTCTTTGAGACAGACTGAGTAATATGATTTGTCACTAAAGGTGGGTGTTAAAGAAGGACTAGTGTAATAATAATAATAATTATTATTATTATATTTTGTTTTCTTTTTTGATTTTTGATTTTTGATTTTTCCATTTTATTTTTTATTTCAGTTTTTCATTTTCCATTTTCCATTTCCCTTTTTATTTTATTTTATTTTTTATTTTTTCAGTTTACCTCTGTTTCCCTTTGTATTTTTAGTCACTGTTTTTTTTTCCTTTTCCCTTTCCCCTCTCCCTCATCCCCCTTTCCCCCCTCCCAACCTCCCTTTTCCCTCCCTCCCTCCCTCCCTCTCTCTCTCCTTTTTTTTTCTCTTTTCCCTCTTTCCCTCCTCCTCCCTTTGGACAGTAGGGGAAATGGGCAGTGGGAGAGTGAAGTGAATAGTGCAGAGTGAAGTAAATTTTGTAGAATATTGTAGAACTTAGCAGAATTGATAAATGTTTAAGGGGGAAAACAAGAGGGTAAATTACTTCAGATTGTACGGATGTGGGAGATCTGGCCGTGACTCAAGTTGCTGGGAATGGCGCCCCCCTCCCCCTTAGAGTCATGCTGGAGTCCCATGCAGTGTGGATAAAGGAGGGGGTGGTAAGATTGATAATTGTAGGGTGGTGGGGTATGGTTGGGGATAGGTTTGGGTTACTTTATATTATTGTTTTATCATTGTGTTTTTTAGTGAGTTTTTCTGTTATATGTATCACAACAGGATCAAAAAAAACATGTGATTTAAAGGGGGCATGGGGACCAACATAAAAGTAGTTACTTTAAATGTGAAAGGCCTAGGATCTGTTATAAAGAGAAGAAGAATAGAAGCTCTACTGAAGAGGAGTAAAGCGGACATTATTTTTCTACAAGAGACTCACCAATCAAGAGATGGGATCAACGAACTCAAGCTACAGAATATCAACATTTATGAGAAAGGATACGGGACTTCAAAATCTAAAGGAGTTGCAATTTTAATTTCTAAATACTGTGAATTTGTAGTACAAGAAGTAATAAAGGATGACAATGGTAGATTTTTAATAATCCAGGGTTTATTGGGAAAAGAAGACTATACTCTAGTGAATGTGTACGCACCTAATGTACAGCAAGGAGTTTTTTATGAATCTCTTCTAAGAGAACTGGACAAGGTGAAAAAAGGCTATGTTATTATGGCAGGAGACTTTAATATGGTACTGGACAAAGTAAAGGATAAATCTGACATTAAAAAGGATGATATGAATAATAGAACTACTACTTTGAATAAAGTAATGAAAACTGCAGGTTTAAAGGATATTTGGAGAGAATTAAAGGGAGATGAGAGAAGATATACATATTATTCTTCGGTACATAAAAGTTATTCTAGAATAGACTTTATATTTGTATCCCATAATTTGTTTTCTAAAATAATTGAAACAGAAATTAATACTATAAAAGTAACGGACCATGCTCTAATGGAAATGATAATGAAAGTTAAAAAAGATTATAAAGAGGCAAGAAGATGGAGAATGAATTCCAGTATTTTTCAAAATGTAGATGTAATAGAAAGGGTAAAAAATGAATGGCTAGAAACATGGTCTATAAACGAAGCAGCTGGAAGCGAAATGGGATTGATATGGGACACTATGAAGTCAGTTATGAGGGGATTAATTACAAAGGAAATGTCTAAATTCAAAAGATCAAAAGAGGAGAATATTAAGAAGTTAGAAGACGTAATTAAAAACTTGGAGCATAAGTATCTTGTAAATAGAGATAATAGAACGTTTTTAGAACTTCAAGCTAAAAGAAAAGAACTAGATAGCATAGAATTAGACAAAGTTCAGAGGGATTTAATGTATATGAAGAGAAATTATTTTGAATTTAGTAATAAGAATTCTAGATTTTTGGCACGATTATGTCAAGCTAGAAGAGCAAAAAATGCAATAGGTGTGATTAGAGATAAATTAGGAAAGAAGTGTGGCTTGATGAAAGATAAATTGCAAATATTTCAAGAATTTTATGAAGATTTATATAAGGGAGGTAATGCCTCAAAAGCAGACATAGAAAAGTATGTTAAAGAAATTGTAAAAGATAAGATATTAGAGACAGATATGAGAGAATTAGAAAAACCAATTCAAGAGGAAGAGATCGGAGCAATTATTGACAAGCTAAAAAATGGTAAAACCCCGGGTTGTGATGGATTGGATTCAGATTTTTATAAATTGTTTAAATCAGTTTTAGTCCCAAGATTAAAATTACTTTTTAATAGAATTTTACAAGGAGATAAAATACCATTATCTTGGAAACATTCATTAACAATTCTTATTCCAAAACCTAATAAGGATGTGATGGACCCTAGTTCATATAGACCTATTTCATTAATAAATCAAGATGCTAAGATTTTTACTGCAATATTAGCGAACAGAATGAATGGGTTCATTACAAGATATATTAAGGAAGATCAAAATGGGTTTTTAAAGGGAAGACAAATGTCTAATTTAACTAGAAGAGTGCTGAATATTATATATGATATAGAAATGAACAAACGGAAGGCTGGCATTATATCATTGGATATATTTAAGGCTTTCGATTGTGTGGAATGGCCAACACTAAAAATAGTGATTGAAAATTGGGGGTTTGGAGCGAAATTTAGAGGTGTGATAGATCAATTATATTCTAAAAATACATCTGAGATAATAATTAATGATGGGATTTCAGATAGGATATCTTTAGGCCGAGGCACTAGACAAGGTTGCCCCCTCTCCCCAGTTTTATTTTGCTTAATGATTGAAATGTTAGCGGATAAAATAAGAAATGATGAGTCAATTAGTGGACTAGGTATTGATAATAAAGTAAAGATTAATTTATTTGCAGATGATTCCTTATTGACAATTAAAAACCCACTAGAGAGTATGGAGAGACTTAAATATCATCTGGAGAAATTTGGGTCAATATCTGGATTGAGGGTTAACTGGCAGAAATCTCAGGTGATGCTGTTTAATCATAACAAGGAAGAACAAGAAGTGTTTACCCACAACTACGGATGTAAGATAAGTAATTCAATTAAGTATTTAGGTATAGAATTAGCAAAGGATACACAGAAACTAAAGGAATTTAATTATAGTAAACTGAAGAAAGAAATTAAGAATAAAATGTTAGAATATTCAAGTTTAAAACTTTCTTGGTTTGGGAAGATTGCATTGATGAAAATGAAAATTCTACCAAAGTTAAATTTTCTTTTTATGATGCTGCCAATACAGCTAAGTAAGGATGACCTTAAATTTTGGCAAGATTTAATTAACAACTATTGTAACAGTGGTAAAAAAGCTAGAATAAACAAAAAATATTGGTATATGGCCCAGAATAAAGGTGGTATAGGTCTACCGAATGTTAAAAACTATTATTTAGCAAATCAAATAAGGTTTATTGGGGATATTGTGTTTAGTCCAGAAAGATTAATATGGTGGGAAATGGAATCATCGGAAATAAAGGAGGATATTGAAAAATACCTATTTGGCACTACTAAGAAATCAAAGTTAAATGAGATTAACAACCCCTTTCTTCGATCTATGTTAAATGCATGGTATTTGCATAAGAAAAAATTATGTCCCTTAGACTCACCATTGAGATCTGTAACTGAAATGGAGAATTTCCCTTCAAATTTGAAAGTTTTTAAAAAAGTATTTAGGGATAAACAAGTGATTAGATTGAAAGACTGGATAGACAAGATGAGAGGGAAAGAACAAATGAATGAAGTTCTCCAAGTTAGGGATATATCATGGTTCAATTTTATACAACTAAAGAAATGGACTGATACGTGGTTAAAGAAAAATAATAAATGTAGAGAGTATACAAAATATGAACAGCATTTACTGTTGTATGAGGATACTCAGAGTGAAATGATAGTAAAGGGTATTGTTAGCAAACTATATAAAATTATTTCGGATTTAGATGATAATAGGGGAGGACTTGGATCGAAATTAATGTGGGAACAAGATATTAAAAAAGAAATAAGAGAAGAAGACTGGGCTAAAATGTGGAGAATGAGAATACTCAGATCTTTGTCTGTTAGAATAAAGGAAAATTTCTTTAAAATAAGTTTAAGATGGTATATGACACCAGTGAAATTGAATAAAATGAATGTAAATTTTTCTAAGCTTTGTTGGAAATGTGATAATGAGATTGGTACCTTTTATCATTTGTGGTGGGAATGTAAAAAGATACAGAAATTTTGGAAATGTATCTTTAAAGAATTAAGTGATATATTAGAAATGACTATAGAGCCTAAATCTGAAATTGCGTTGTTATCAATATTTGTGGACCATAACTATGATGTTAAAACTAAAGAGTTGATTACAAATTTGTTGACAGCAGCTAGATTAATAATTGCTAGAAATTGGAAATCTAAATATGAACTATGTTTAGAAGAATGGTATAAGGAAGTATGGAATATAGCTTTAAATGATAAATTGACTTGCTCTCTCAAGGTTAAAAAAGGAGAGTTAAAAAGAGATATTTTCTATGATATATGGGGTAGATTCATTGAATACGTACTTGTACGGAATAAGGGTAAGGTTTCCGCGCAACAATCAATTCTGTTCTGGAGGGGAGGATGATGAATGTAAATATGAAGAGCGATCCTGTTGGTGAAGGGGTGCACTGTTGTCGATGTTTGTTTTTCTTTTATGTAATTTGTATATGTTTTTTTAAACTAATAAAAATTAAAAAAAAAAAAGAAGGACTAGTGGGCTTTGCTTCTACGACTGAGAGGTGAAGTGGGGACTGGAAAAGGAGGTGAGAAGTAGGATGAAACCTGCTTCAAATGCTAGGTGTGGCTACCTACCAAAAGTACTGTATATAGATTAAATGTGCAAAGCCTCCCATTTTCTTTCTGTGGAACTGTGATTTATTTGGCTTTGCTTTCTATCTATAGATTAGTATAAATAGTTGTATTAAGTTACTTTTTTGTTTATTTCTTTTTATCTATTGATGCATTGGCTATTTGTCATCAGTTCTATTGTTTTTGAATTTTTATTATTATCTGATATGTGGTGAACTTGTAAGCTACTTGGGAGCTACTAGTGGAAAAGCAGGATACCAAAAATTGCATCAACAGATGAGTGAATTGCAGATATGGGATGCTGTTTTTGAAAGCTTCTCATGTTAAATGGTGGGGCGTGGTGGCTCAGCGGGCGAGAGCACTGAAAACTGTCACCTGCAAAGTAGGCAGTCCAGCAGTTCGAATCCCGGGTGCCAAGCAGCGGAGTGAGCTCCCGTTGATAACCCCAGCTCCTTCCAACCTAGCAGTTCAAAGGCATGTAAATGCAAGTAGATAAATAGGTACCGCTGGAAAAATGCGGGAAGGTTAAGCAGTGTTTCCTTGCAGCCATGCTGGCCACAGGGCCACGGACTTGCACAATGCTGGCTCTTCGACTTGAATACAGAGATGAGCATCTCCCCTAGAGTCGGACGAGACTAGCATGCATGTGCAGGAGGAACCTTTACCTTTTACCTTTTTTACATGTTAAGTAACAAAGACAACACACAATTTTATGTGATCATGTATCTAATGCCGCAAGGGGTTTTCTCCCTGCTCTCTGTGTTTTCTCTTTGCAGGGACATACACAGTTGGTTTTGTGGAGAAGGGTTTTCAGAGATGATGACTGCCACAACAGACTGGAGTTGAAGTTGTCGAAGGAATGATACTTTCTTTCGGACAGCACAAAATCCCACGGTCTCATTCCTTTCTGCACAACTCTCATTTTGTGTATTCTTCTGTCCTTCTGAAAAGGCTGCCTAGAAGGGCTAGTGACTTGAGTGAGGCAAGATTGATCTTTCAGGTCGTATCAAATGCCAAGAAGGCAAAAGAAGTCTCAGTTGCCCTGAACTCAGAGGTTGGGTTCTTGGTTGTGCGCACAACTGCATGAATGTGGATTTATTTATTTATTTATTTATTTATTTATTTATTTATTTATTTATTTATTTATACTTATTGACTGCACCAACTTACCCAATGGGAACTCTGGGTGGTGAACAAACTGGTAAATAAGGGGGGGGAATACAAAGTATTTAAAAATACCTTACCAATAAATTAATTTTCGTGGATTGCTATGTCTTTTGCCTTATCTCTCAGACACTGAGAGTGGAATTCTGGACCTGTCTGCTCAGAAGCAAATTCTATTGAGTTCAATTGTTATTGTTTCCAGGTATGGAAATGCTAGTCAGTTTCAATTCTCACCAGCTGTACTCAAGTACATTTCAATTGATGGGATGGCAAAATGAGTAGATGGGTTTTGTCTCCTATCTGACTGTTAACTAGCTAGCTAGCAAGCAAGGTGGACCCGTACAGTGGTGGCGAATGCTCAGCACTCCAGATGTTTTGGACCACAGCTCCCACAGTCCTTTGTCATTGGCAATACAGGCTTGGAAGTCTGGGAATTGTGGTCCAAAACATCTGGAGTGCCGAAGGTTTGCCACCACTGAATGGGGAGCTATTTGAGCAGGGTACTGTTGCACAAGAATGGGAACATTAGACTGTCCACATAGCGTAGGACCGCCATTCCAGCATTACCTGGAGAAGCACAAGTTGTTCTCAGCTGCTGGGGCAGGAAATGAAAATGACAAGGTAAAATGATGGTTTTTCCTTTTAAAAAAAATAGGGAAATTCTTGAATTGCAACTTGCCTCCTGTTTCCTTCACTAACAGAACAGTGCCTTATTTTGGATTCTGATAATATGCAAATATATTTAAAGGTAGTCAAGAGTATACTGAATTCATAATCACTGTTTTAATTTTGCTCAGTTTGCAGGAGCAGATTCTTAAAATATATATAAAATAGCAAACAGATTTAGGGGAAGACTGAGGAAAACTCAACTTTCTCAGTATTCTGCAGGCATTTTGGTGATGAACTGCCAAGCTGTGGAAGGCAAACTTTCTTTCACCAACTATAACCCAATAGCTTCTGAGCTGAGCTTCTGTTGCTGGAATCAGATTAAATGTATCAAAGTCACAGTTAGGCGTCCAGATATTGATTTCAGACTAATCAAAAGCAGATATGTTTTCTGGCATTTTGCTGCCTTGGCCCAGTTGACACTTTGGGGCCAAATTCAAGCCTAGAGTAAGCTGAGGTATGCTGTCATCTCTGGAAAGGCATGTAGGTATACTCAGACCTGACTGTATTCTAATACTCCATGTTTTTCCCCATGAATACTTATACACTGAGAACACTGTTAAGTCCTTAGAGTCCGGAGATATGTTGCTGGCACTTCTCTCTGGCTGCTTTTTAAGACCACTTCATAGATTGCTCCTAAGCAAACCTGGGTCCAAGAGGAAGATGCAATCAATTAGAGCTGCCTGATAGGGTTGCATACAGTACTACATAACTGCTAAAGCAGTAGGTGGGAGCAGATTTGCTCAGCTTTTCAAACTAGGTGTGGCCTAGCAGCTTTAACTATCTTGAGAAATGGGAAGCTTCCTTTCCACTCCCTTGCAGAGGGGGAGGGAGATGAGACTTTCCATTTCAACACAGCACATCAATGATGCTTTGAAAGGCCTTGGGTTACTTAAAAAGAAATGCAAAACTTCTTCCACCCACCTGCCCCACAAGCTTTCTTTCTTTCTTTCTTTCTTTCTTTCTTTATTTCTTTCTTTCTTTCTTTCTTTCTTTCTTTCTTTCTTTCTTTCTTTCTTTCTTTCTTTCTTTCTTTCTTTCTTGGATTTCTGAACTGCATATTGAGCTACAAGGTTACGCTGGTTTACAATAATAAGAAATACAACAAAAGAAAAATAATACTTAAATAAAGCAACATAATGTATCACAACATGCTAAGCAAAATGAAAAGGCAAATAAAGGATATTAAACATAATGAAACAAATGCAAGCTAAATAAAGACAAGACAGGACAATCAAATAATATTTAGAAAGGTAGAGGCAGTGTAAATTTAGAGGTATAAAGGCTTCACTGGAATTGTGACCCAGACTCTGGGAAGGCCTACCTGAAAAAAAAAACCCCACGTTTTCAGTGTTAATTTAAATAGTCAATTTCTCAAGATTATTAAGTGGCTTCAGCTTAATGACCATGAGAAAAGGAAAGCTCCCATTCCTTTTAAAAGGAAGGAAGATTGGTTTCGGTTGTGTCAAAACAGGTCACCTGAGGTGCCTTGTGGTCGAGGCTTTCATGTGGATCTAAGGCAGTGGTGGCGAACCTAAGGCACAGGTGCCAAAGGTGGCACTCGGAGCCCACTGGGCACCCAACATCGCCCCTTCACAGCCACCTGTATTCAGGTTAAACTGCTGCATTGGCACTCTGTGAAAAAATTAGTGGGTTTTGAATCACAGTTTGGGCACTCAGTCTCTAAAAGGTTCGCCATCACTGATCTAAGGATTGCCCCAAACGACATAAAGCACCTCACAGTAATCCTAGTCACCAAGGCCTAGACCTCTGGTTCTCAACCTGTGGTCCCTCAGATGTTCCTAGACTGCAAACCCCAGGAATCCTGGCCAGCTCAGCTAGTGATGAAGAGTTCTGGGAGTTGCAGTCCAGGAACATTTGGGGACCCACAGGTTGAGAACCACAGGTCTAGATTAATTCTGCTCAGGACAATTCAGCTGTCACACTCTCACTGAGGGATATAATGCTGGAAAAACCCATTTTTAAATAAGTCCTGTGGAAACAGAAACATAAAAACCCTGTCATGTTAATAATCACAATGCAGGACTAACCTCTAGAGAGTAACTCCTTGCCTATGTTTGTTACAGTTCGTTTCTTAAAAAAATCTTCACTTCAGGGAAGGAAGGGGCTATGCTTCACTTTTCCTTTTCATGGTGTTATTTCTGGTTCGATTTTCCTTTGTCTGTGGAGGACTTTTCAAGTGTGGCTAAAGAAAGGCATAAGAGAACAAGAGCAGAAATACAAGTGCATTGACATTTGTGATGAATGCGACCACCATCCAAAGGAGGAAAGGGGCACTCGAGCTTTGACTGAGCAGAGCATCTCTTGCAAAATGAGATGAATGGAAGGGGGTAAATTGACAGCATGGGAGAGCTATGGATGGCCTGGATAAAAAAAGAAGAAGAGAAAAAATGTGCGAAGAGTTGCCCTTTCGAGTGGACCAAAGGTGCTTCAAAACAAACAGACTGTTTAAGCCACAGCCACCGCAGCTGAAATAAAGTCTCTGGCTGCTTTCACGTGACCACTAAAATCCGCAGCAAACTTCAATCCGGATCAACCCCTGGAGTGGTCACAGGGTTGATGTTGTGGTTTGGGTGATCCCATGGTTGCATTTTGAAAATCTGCAACCGTTCTGATCCCACAACTGAGAACCACAGGAACGACACCATAATGGGGGGGCGAAAAGGTTTTGGTGTGGATTTTCCATGTCCCCATGGACTCGAGGAATGGTTTAAAATCCACATCAGAACAGCGACAAGGATTTTACCACCTCGAGACCAGGTACAGTACTTGTAAAATGCACTGAGGCGCACTTAAGTGGGCGTGGTCACACTTTTTAAAAAAGTCTGCTGCTCATGGGAAAACAATTTTATGTTCTGCATCTGAGAGATGCAGCAGATTTTAGTGGTTGTGTGAAAGCAGCTTCTGTTACCTCTCTTTGGTGCAGAGCTTGGGAAAGGTTGCATTTTAGAACCGTAATGCTTAGAAATTTCTGGCTAGCCTAGGTGTGCTGGCTGCAGGATTCTGGAAGTTATGCCACCACAAACACCAGCATTTCCAAACTGTCCACACTGCTACCATAAGCAAAACATTTTTCACTCACAAAATACAAGTCTCCCTTTTCTTCCTCTAATGGGCTCCCACCCACCTGTGGCCCTTCAGATGGGTTGAGAAAAAACCCACATCATTTTAGTCTGATGAATCTGGAGAGAGTCAAGTAAATGGTGACTGCTCTACCTTTGCTCTCTCTGCACTAATACAGCTTTTTGCTTCACCATAGTTAAACCTAGTATATTCTCTTTCTCTTCACCACTAGCCTCTCTACACCTCTTTTCACTGTTCCCTCTTCTCCTTTGCAGTGGGACCCCTGTCTACTCAGAAGGAAGTCCCATGGAGCCCCGTGGCATTTACTCCCAGGTAAACCTATCCACCCTGAAAGAAATCAACCCCGAATGTTCAGTGGAAGGACAGATTTTGAAGCTGAGGCTCCAGTACTTTGGCCACCTCATGAGGAGAGAGGACTCCTTGGAAAAGTCCCTGATGTTGGGAAAGATTGAAGGCAAAAGGAAAAGAGGACACCAGAGAATGGGAGCTGTTTATTGGTTTGTAAGCCAAAGCATCTAGAGATTCAGACATCCCTACCTTATCCGCTATTTAAATCTCTTAAAGTTAGCAGGATCAAGTGCAAATTATTTTTACAACACCCAGAATTCTGTGAACTCCAATTTAAATGAGCAACATGCATAGATGATCATCAACATCTGCATATCTGGTGACTGATTTCTCCCCATGGATACCTTAACTAAAGTTCCTTTCAAAATCTTTAAAAAATGATATAATAAAATGCTTGCTAATGTCAGACCAAGTTGCCTTTCACCATGATCCTCCACAAATATTGGCAGTTCCCTAATGGGCCTGGCCCATCACGGTGTTGATTTTAAATTCTTGTCAGTTGCTTTTCAAAGAGAAGGATTGTTATTGATTTGGAGATATTAATGCATCCCAATAAAATACTTTTTTCTCTCTCTAGCATACAAGCAATTCCTTTTGGTACAATATGTCTTATGCCACAAATGCACATTCTGGAATGAAACGACTGACCAGCTGAGGAAACAGGTAAAAACACTCCAACTTCAAACCCTCATTTTACAAAGGAGAGTGTGCTTTATTTGCTCAGCTTTTCCAGAATGTGTATTCACAAAATCTCTGACTAGATGGATGTGAATTAAGCCATTCAGTGGTGGCGAACCTTCAGCACTACATGTTTTGGACCACAACTCCCACAGTCCTTTGCCACTGGCAATACAGGCTTGGGATTCTGGCAGTTGTCGTCCAAAATGTCTGGAGTGCAGAAGGTTCGCCACCACTGGTTCTGCAGCAACTAAAGAATGATCTAGGCCCTAGGTCAGATATGTGTTCAGACATGCAAAATATTTTTCAGTGTAACCCATCAATATCTGTTTGGGGGGGGGGGTAGTTTCAGACAATGTACGGTGGATCTCCCACTTTCAACCCCCACTCTGAATCCAGGACAAATTGAGAACTCTTTTGTTCTGCATTATCACTCCGTTTCAATGTGTAAGCCCAGGTGATGGTGGTGTCCAGGGCCGCTTTTTTCCAGCTCCGCAGGATCGCTCAGCTCCGCCCGTACCTCAATGACTCCTCCCTGAGAACAGTTGTGCAGGCCCTCGTGATTTCGAGGATTGACTACTGCAACACACTCTACGTGGGGTTGTCCTTGACCCTTGTCTGGAGGCTCCAACGGGTACAAAATGCGGCGGCCAGACTGGTGGTGGGTGCTCATAAATATGACCACATCACCCCAGTTCTGGTCTGCCTGCATTGGTTGCCCGTGGCCCTCCGGATAAGGTTCAAGGTCCTGGTTTTGGTTTTCAAAACCCTCCATGGCTTGGGCCCTGAATACCTGTGGAGCGTATCTCCCAGAGATCAACAGAGGCCAGACCCACGCGGATGTCGCGGGCGCGCTCACTTAGGGTGGCCACGCCGAGAGAGGCGCGGAGGTCGGTCACACGTAGCTGAGCCTTCTCGGTTGTTGGCCCTTCATTATGGAACAATCTACCTAGTGAGCTGTGCCTTGCATCGTCCCTGCTGGCCTTTAAAAAGACTTTAAAAACAATGCTGTTCAAGGAGGCCTATGGCGACCTTATTTCTGGCTACTTTTTTTTTTTTTTTTTGCTCGCTGCTGCATGTTGAGGGGTCCCCCTTTGTCCTGCTACCCTCTTGATGCCCCCTCATTGATGTTTTTACTGACTGTTTTACTGTTTTATTGTTTTATTGATGTTCTTATTGTAAACCGCCTAGAGTCCCACTGGGAAATAGAGCGGTATAAAAGTGCAACAAACAAACAAACAAACAAACAAACAAATAAATAAATAAATAAATAAATAAATAAATAAATAAATAAATAAATAAATAACCCTGTTGTCTTGGAATATATATGTTGCTGATGCCACCTTTGCCCCCCTATTACAGCCCTGTGGCACTGCTTCCGCAGTGAACCTTTTCTTATTTACTTTTTTGCCATTGAGTCAACTCATCTTTGCATCCTTCTGATGAATTTTCACATAAGTTCTGGGCATGTTGATTAACAATATGCATGTGAACTCCTGACACGGGATATCAATCATGTGATGGGATCACGCAACAGACCTCAAGACAAATTCAAATTAAAAGAAAGACATTTTGCCCTTGCAAGAAAAAGACCACAGCCTTATCAGCTGCTGCATTTACTAGTTTTACTGGTCTTCTTTTTATTTCACATGATAATTGTTGTTATTTCCCCCCTGTCTGTTCTGTAAGTGACTGAGAATATATACTAGAAAAGTAGGAGGGGAGGGGAGCGGAGAACAGATGTGTTTCTCACCCGGTTGAATAGTAGGCTTTATTGGTGACTAGCAGAGGCTGCAAAATATTCCTGCTTTTGTAGGAGGTCTGTTGCTTCAAAATGTTGTGGGGATTCATAGGCTCTCCAAAATGTTATATCACTGATTGTGTTTTATGTGGCTGATAGGAGTATTAGAGTGAGACATCTGGAGGGCCAATAGTTTAGCATTTTTGTATACAACTAACAAGCTCCACTGACCATGTCTCTTAATTTCATGTGTTTATCTAGTCTCATCCAAAGATCAGTGCAAATTCTGACAAGGGAAGACTTCCCACACTCCCCTGGATCTGTACAAACTCACTTATTGCACACTATGGAATAAACCAAAGGGTTCCCTTTGTAGATGTTAGGCTGAATAAGCACATGGGAGGGACAGAAGGACAGAGAAATGCTGAGGGTAGAGACAGCAAGTGTAGTCCTACCACTTCTCCATACATTTTGTGAGCAGGGTTAGATCTTGGACAGTCTCTGACAATTTGGAGGATAGAAGCTAGGATGGAAATTGTCAGATTATATATGGAGCTTAGTCAAGTCAGTCTGAGTCTTCTAGAGCTAAATGAAGTTACTTTGTTGGACTACAACTCCCAGAGGCCATGCTGGCTATAGGATTTTGGGAGCTGCAGTCTTAAAAAAGAGAGAAACATTCCCAGTGCCTGATTTTATTTTGAAGCTGGAGTCCTGTTCATAAAAAACTATTTGTCCCAACTCCCAAGTAGTGTAGAAGTATATTTTGACACATTCCATTCATACTCTGGCTAAAATCCTGTTGCTTAGCTTAGGACAGTGGTTCTGAACCGTCCTAATGTCGTGACCCTTTAATACAGTTCCTCATGTTGTAGTGACCCCTTGCCCTGCTTGGGGTCTATTGCACCCATTGCCGCAGGTGCCATAGAGAACTTCCCTCTACAGGCACCCTCAGCTAATTGCAGCCTCTGGTACCTATCAAGCTTTAACTCACTCTTTTCCCCCATCCCTCTCCTTCCCCAGACCCAAGCAGTTTGTGCCTTTTTCTTTACTGGCTCATAGCGACCCCTGTGAAATGGTTGTTCGACACCCGCCCAAAAAAGGGGTCCTGACCCCCAGGTTGAGAACCACTGGCTTAGGCCATCATGCTAGGGTAGACCCATTGAATAACTGGGTTTGGTAACTTCTGTTAATTCAAAGGGGTCTGTTCTAATTGAGTCTTTAAAATGCAATCAAGCATGCAACTGATCATATCAGAAAGGGTCACTTTACAGAGAGCCATTAGAGAATTGCCGATAAAACCAATCTTCTGCCGATCAGGAAGTGGCTGCAACCTGGCCTCAAAAATATAGTAACTCTACCAAGACTGAAAAGGTTGAACAACACTGCTTTAGTGTGACAAGTAGTAACTAGACTATGCTCAGTTGAAACAATAGTAGGAGTTGATTCACCAAACCCCTACTTATTGAATGGGCATACTCTAGTGTGACTTACTATGCTGAGCAACAAGATTCTGGATAATGTGTCTATGTTACTCAAGAATAAAAATTAGATTTAACCTAGTGTGTTCTAGGTCAAACAATAATATGCGGCCTGCTTGGTAAAGTGTCACATTAAGGAGACTGCTGGCTCTTTGCCTCCCAGTACCGAGCTGTCTGCCTTTAAAAATTAAAAATATTTTATATATGATACCTTCCATTATAATTATAACATTGTATACTATAACAGTTTCATATCATGGGTTTTAAAAGGTACAAAAAATAAAGCAAGAAGTTAAAGAGAGAGAAAAACTCCTTCAACAACAGAGATTCTCTTCAATCTAATACACCCACAATGCATATTCCAATAAATAATAAACCAAGTCCATTATCTGCCAGGTTCATTATTCAACAAGAATCAAATCTTCTTTGAGGAAGCTTTTAAGAGTTCCATAGCTCTGCTTTTAAGAGCTTCATAACTGGAAGAATTTAACAGCTTTCCTTAAATGTTGAAGACCAGAAATTCAGTAATTCCATAGAGAACCAAGGATGTACCAACTGTGACATAATTTAATTTAATTATCAGAAAGCCTTCCCCCCCCCCTTCCTGGTAGTTATCTGGCTCCAGATGGGACCATGCAGCTGTAAAGTGTTTCTGATTCTGGTACTAGGTCTTCCCCTTTCCCTCATTATTATTTACAAGATAATACAGTATTATTAAAATCACACACATAAAGAACAGACACAGAAGAAAGAGATATAATCTTATCAGTAAACATCAAGAATGTCGGCAGCATCTAAATGTGTTTAATAAACAGGTGCATCTACTTCTAGAGTGTCAAAAAAGGTATATAAAGACCAGGTGCCTTAATTCAACCTGCCTCAGCACTGACCGATTTTACCGCTGATGGAGGCTGCTACATTCTGTATTGCCTCCCCACAGCCAAAAAAGGGGAATCTTATATTTCAACAGCAAAGAAGATATCTGCTTGCAGGGTTGGGGGTGGATTACAGAGTAATTGTTGATTCGTTGATAGAAAAACTGGGTGGAAATTTCCAGTCTTGGAGACAGAGGTGGGGCTTGAGAGACCCTGCTCCCATGGGGCACTTGGCATTCATTGTCTCAACTCAGCTGAAGCAGACCTGACACAGACATCGGCCATGAATTCTGGGGGGACTCTTGTTTACAATTGTTCTGCACTATCCATAAAATATTGGTACATCAACCTGAAGAAATGGAGTTTGTCCTCAAAGTTTGTCATTTGTTCCATTTTATAGCGGTTTTATAAAGGTATTGCCTACTGTGGCATTTATGTATGATCGTAAGGACCATATGGCCTTTTCTTTTTTTTCCCCTGTTTCTTTTTACGGCTCTACTGTCACTTTAATAAAACCTTGAAGCTTTTCTCCACTTTTCTAGTTGTTGTCTCCAGATCCAAAAGGCTAGTCTTGGGTGTGCTGAAGCAGCAGCATGCCATCAAAGCAATACTCTTATGGTCACCTTTTTCAGAGCTTTCCAGGTACAGAGTAGTCAGAAGTGGCTTAACATCCCCTTCTTCTGGGGGCTCCCTGGAACTGTGCAGCTTGACCAAGGCTACACAGACTGGCCCTTCGGGAAGTCACAGTGGGGAACTGAACTCCCAACCTCTGACTCCACCTAACCCACTGAGCTCAGAAGCATATCAGTGTTTAAAACCCTTTGTGAAAACAATCGCATTGTTCATCCCTTTTCTGGAAATCAAGGACAGCTTGTCAAAACACTTAAGTGGAGTCATGCCAATTGCTAATCTGGTTAGGTAAGGGTTAAAATTTGTGTGGATGTTTGTTAAACAGGATGCACCGCTTCACTGGCACTTGGGTGTGTGTGAAATAACTTAAAAGTGCAGCTTGCCTAACTCAGACACAAGTTTTGCTGAGCTCAGTGGGACTTTTCCCTACATAAATGATCATAAGTTGCAGCTTCAGCAAGGAGCATGTTATTCTCTCTAAACCCTCGATGACATTCTACTTTCTTCCCTGCATTATGTGTCCTGGTCGTATCTATTTCTGTCATGGTTTTGATTGGAGGAATCAGGTTCAGTTTCGTTTGAGTTTGATAAGAATGGAAGGCGCTATGGATAGCCTGCCTTACTTTTGGGTCATGTGCATGTACAGATTTGTTTCTTTTGATCCCCTTTAGGGACTGGAGACAGGTAATTGTGGCAAGGAGGCTTACCCAGCGAGGTTTCTCTGAAGGTGCCTATGCGTATCTGAGAGCAACTTGGCCAGTCTAGTTTGTCAATAAATATGCATGAATGAAAGATGTGGGTATGAATATATGTGTGAATGCCAGTGTGAGTGCCAAATTGTTTCTCTCTCTCTCTCTCTCTTTTACACACACACACACAGAGAGAGAGAGAGAGAAAGAGAGAGAGAGAGAGAGAATATATATTATACAGTATATCATTGGACATCAACACAGCAATATGTGTGTGTCTGCATGTATGATTGAATAAATATATGCACTTTTGCTCTTGACTGTGCCAGTTACCCCTGGCTCTGCCTGTAATTGGCCATACTACCTTCTGCCACATGGACTGCAGTGGGCACCAGCTGCCGCTGGGAGAAATAGACAGAAGGGGAAGGGGAGGGGAGGGAGAAAGGAAGGGATTAATATTTCTATTTAGAGAGATGAAACTGAGCACTGCCATGGGGGGATGGGGAAGAGGGATCCGTGCAAGAGGGATCTGTGGGTCATTATACCGGCACAGGAGGAAGAGGGGGGGGAATAGAACCTGTGCCAGCGCTGGGTGCACGGAGCCTCAGCTCATTACAGCTCCGTCGTGTGGCATTGCATTTAGAACAGAAGCCACGTGGGAACAGCCTGCTTTAGAGGGAAACTATCTCGCTCGCTATTATTCCAGCAAACCGCTCGCTCCTGTACTATTTAGGCCCAGCCACCTGCTCAGCAAGGCCCAGCATGTTGCTAAGTGTCACGCAGTACCCTAAATCAGAAGCCGAAACACAGCCAAGCAGCATGCAGCGGCAAGCACTAATGAGCTTGCCACAGAAGTATATTTATTTGTGTGCAGACATGTCAGCAACTGGCATTGGGGCAACAATAGACAGAGAATCTGGGAAGCCAGCTAAAGGCAGCAGTGGGTGTTTGTTCTTTGCTGTGTTTTACATCTATGAATATTTTTTAAAAGAAATCACTTTGCCTTTAGGTTTTGTTTTTGTTTTTACAATCCATTATATTCTCTAGCAGGCAGATGCCTCTTATCAATTGAAAATGCCATCTTGGAGGGGCTCTAGGTCCACACCACAGGTTGGGAGTTTCAAGTCCAGGCACAGAACCTGGCCCATTTGGGGGTCTCAATTTGGCTCTCTCAAACTTAAACCATCACTTCCCTGACAACACTGCTGGACAACATACCTGAGAATGACCCTGGCGTTGCATGTGGCTCTGAGGGGTTTTGTCTCTTTGAGTTACACAAGGAGTTGTACGTCTAAGCATTTGTATGGAGATGGGGTGGCAACCTATTAGCCAATATATATATATATCACATCATCAACATCAAAACTTTAGAAAGGTGTCCTCTATTTGACTGAGCCACGTGGCACAGTGGTTAAATGTCTGTACTAAAGCTAAAACTGTGCTCACAACCTGGGGTTCAATCCCAGGTAGCAGGCTCAAGGTTCACTCAGCCTTCCATCCTTCTGAGGTCATTAAAATGAGTACCCAGCTTGCTGGGTGTGTGTGCGTGCAATGTGTAGCCTGCATGCTATTATTAAAAACTGTAAACCGCCCAGAGACTACTTGAAGTGGTATGGGGCGGTATATAAGCAAAAGACTTTGCTTATGCTTTTTGTTTGTTTGTTTGTTTGTTTGTTTGTTTTTTGTTTGTTTGATGAGATTTATATACTGCAGCCATCTAGCCCAAAGTCTACTCTGGGCGGTTTACAAAGCGAAGAATGCAAATTATAAAACACATAAAGTAAATATATACAAATCAAATAGAAAGTGCAAAATAACATTAGCCATAATCAATGTAACGATAATGAACATTATAACCCGGAGTGGGCTAGCCCTTTGCTCCTTCCAGGCATAGCTCCGGTCTGACAGGGTGGCTTCTTTGCCTCCAAACAGAGCCAATGAGAAGTTTTGCTTTGTGGGGTGGCCGTCTGCAAGGGGATCATGGAGGGCATGCTGAGCCACATCATGACCCAGCCTGGCATCACAGAGGCTGCCCTGCACCACCACTACCTGGGTCTCCTGCTGGTGGTGGCACCAGCGGAGATTTTGCAGGTGCGTGTTGAGCGTTCTGGGCACACCACCAGTATGTTGCCACTCACCTTGCTGGTGTTGGCCGCCATCCTCCCAAAAGCGAAAGACTGCAAGGCACGGGGGTGGCGGGGGGGGGGACAACCTCACCGTTCTGATGGGAAATTCTGGGTGTTGAAATGGGAAAATAACTTTTCCAAGCCCTGACCAACACCCCACCCCACCTGCGAGGGTAACACTACTAATTGCAGGGTTCAATTTCCTTCCTTGTGCAAAACAAGCAGCACACATCATGCAGAACCTGTCTTCCTAGATCTCCATCAGCCTGTGGCTAATCTGAGCCTGGGTACCCATGGGCCATTAGAAGCCTTGCACCTGGCAGTAAGCGTAGTTAAGGTAGCCATATGACCTTGTTTGACAGTGGATGGCCCTTTAGTTGAACTGCCCAGTCCAAGTAAACATAGACAAAAATATCTTAAAAGATGCAGAACTAAAGGAGAGAAAAGCGGCAAGGCATTTGAAGTTGGTCAACCACAGCTGGCCTCTGAAGGGCAGTGAAGCAGCCCTACCTTTAGACAGGAGGAGGCCACTGCCTCAGGTGGCACCAGTGGTGTATTAACCAATGTGGAAGTACGAGGGCTCATTGTGAGACTCCACACAGCCACCCTATCCTATAAGGAGAGGAAAGAAAATGGAGGGAGCTGGACTGGTGCTTATCAACACATGAGGATCAGGTCTTTTACAAAGTCAATGTCTTCTAATTGTTTATAAACCTCCACCAAATATGTGGTGTTAAAACAGAAATAGCTTGTACCAGGATCTTGTTCATGGGGGAAATCTGTTCCTATTATGGCGCTACAGTGGAAACTGCAGTTAGGTTCAGAGGGGACAGAGGGAAGCCTGAAGATGTTGGCAGGTCATGCCTGGCTGTCCTGCACTACTGAACGGTAGAGGCTGCATGGTACCACTAACGGTAAAAGGAACAGAAGCAGAACCCAGTCATTCCTCTTGAGCTTCCAAGGTATTCCCTTTTGTTGAAGGACAGCGCTGTGTGTGCCACCTGGGTTTAAGGAACTCCCTAATCTAGCTTTCTGCCTCCTTGGCAACAGAAGGTTTATCCCACTGCTAGTGTGGCAGTAAGAGTTCACTGCCAGTCCAGTTTCCTTCTGTGCCAGGAACAGAAGGGGCACCATATTGTCCTTAGATTCAGGCAGGCAGTAAAACAGCATTTACTGGCCCTGAATCATCAGGCTGGGAGGTTTTAGCCAGGTGAGATGGGGACTCAGGAAGTGCGTCCCTACTGTTGAGTGAAACCTTTTTGCTCCCTCTTAGCCCAGCACTGTCATTAACACCCAGTGGCAGCAGATCTCAGGCTTTTCAGGCAGCCAACTTTCTTCACACCCTATACAGCAGCTTATCCCTGGTGCACCCTGGTGATGGCCCCGTCGAGGTACACCCAAGCTCAGCTCTGCTTAGCTGGCAAAGTCAAATCCGACTGGTCTGTTCAGGGGAATAACAGACACTAGGACAGTGGTGGGGAACCTTCGGCACACCAGACGTTTTGGACCACAACTCCCACAGTCCGTTGTAATTGGCAGTACATTGGCACGGAAGGCTGGGAGTTGTGGTCCAAAACATCTGGCGTGCCCAAGGTTTGCCACCACTGCACTAGAATCTTATTGAGATTTTACTCTAGGATAAGTACACTTGTCTATCTGTCATGATGGCAGTCAATTAATGGGGTACCACTTGTGTGCCTGGTTGAATGTCAGTCATGCAACCAGGGATGCAGCGGCACTTTTCCACCACTACTCATATGATTTCACTTTGGAGTAAAATCCAAGTAGGATATTGGCTATTATATTTCTGTTGGAATCATTGCCATTACAGGTATTTCTAAATGTGCATCTCTACTACTACTACTACTACTACTACTACTACTACTACTACTACTACTACT
>JAHTLZ010000204.1:73128727-73138927 GCA_023846285.1 Phrynocephalus versicolor
ATCCACAGGTCAGTGGTAGACTTCCTCCTGGATTATCAAGGCAAAATCATCAGCATAGATGAAACTCCTGGAATATGGGAATTTTGATTGGTCATTTGTGTCAATGTTAAAATGTAGAGGTGCCAGAACACTACCCGTTGGGAGACTATTCCTTTGATTTCTCCAGCGACTCTCGTGGAAATTCAACAAAGAATATTCAGTTTTGAAGCAGAATGGCATAGTATTAGTCTATGGTCTTTAAGGAGGTTGAATTTTTTGAGCAGCAGTTGAGGATGGACAGTATCATATGCCAACTGTGAGGCTGAAAGGTTATAATAGGTCTCTCTGTTCCTACCTATAAGACGATGAAAAGGTGAACTTATGGTTCTGACCCTTTTCCAGTCACTTTCCACTTTTGCTGCTCTTCTGTGGTTCACCATTTTAAAGATTTCATCAGTCATGCATCCCCTTAGAGCCATAGGATTCTTCTTTGTCTTGTTGGTTCCAAAATCAAGATGCTTTGTGATCATCTGATTAATGGTCCATTACAATGTTTAAATATTCCATTTCCTATTTACAGTTTTGAGTTGACGTTGAGTCATACTGCTCATACAGCAGTTAGGTTTGCAGAGCAGTTAGATTTGCAAACTGGTTATGTTTTAAAAAGGAGTTTGGAGCCGTGCAGCCGTTAAAACAAACAAAATCAAAACAAGACTATGGGTGGTACCTTCATAGGCTGCTAGTAGAAAAATAAAAAAAATGTTGCTGAGCTTTCGAGAGCACAAGCCCTCTTTTTCAAAGCAGGTATAAAAGTCCAAGAAGAAGCCTGGCATCCGTCTTGGCCAATGAACTTTTAAGAACTCTCACCTGGCAAATTCCATCCCTTGCCATGTTTGGACTTTTATACCTGATTTGAAAAAGAGGGCTTGTGCTCTTGAAAGCCCAGCAACATTTTTTATTTTTCTACTAGCAGCCTATGAAGGTATCACCCATAGTCTTGTTTTGGTTATGTTTTGTAGGCATTGTTGCTCTGGTCTGACATGCCCTGGGGAAAATTGTCAGCAGAGGCAGGTGCATTAAGGCAAACAAGGCACTCCTCAACCCCAGGCTCACACAACTGCCTATTCCTGCCTACCAGCTCTCCCAGAGGGAAAAGACCAGTGTCCTGTCTTCTTTCTCCTCCTACTAAAACCCCAGCCTCGTGCTCTGCGTGAGCGTGTGTCTCTATTTTTGCTATGTGCTACAAAATCAGAACTGACTTATAGCAACTGTAAAAGGGCACTTCAGGTAAACAAGATCTCTAAGGAGTCATTTTATCAGCTCCACTCAGCCCAGTGAATTTCTATGGGAAAGGCAGAGAATCAAACCCCAGTGTCCTGATTCCTGGTTCATGATTATATCTACTACTCTGTACTGGATACTGGGGGAGGGGGAGAGATAAGTGAGGGAGGGGGATGACGATGAGAACATGAATGTGGGTGAACAGGCCAATTGACCAGCTTTGAAATCAGGGAGAGAGAGAAGCCGTAATAAGGAATAATAATATCTCTAATTTGGGGAAAAGCTGTGTTTTTCTGCTCAACCAAGTTTGTGCAAAGGATAGACCAGACGCAACATGAGGGAAACATGTGAGCAAATGCCTCTCTCTGTGTGTACATGTGAATGTTTGTTTCATCATCATCATCTTAGAGCTGCAGATGGATCAGGGAGTCCATCTCCTGTCAAGAAGGCACAGGGCGGGATTTGAACTCCCGACCTCTGGCTCCACAGCCAGACATCTAAACCACTGAGCTTTCCAAGAGCTCATACCTCCTTGTGTGTATGTGTACCCATTTTTGCCCCTACTTCACCTGTCCTTTCAGCTTTGCCTACATTTGGCTGCTGTTGTGTCCTCGTCAATCAAGTCCAATGAAAACCGGCTGCTTTTTATTTACATTCAGAAGACTCTGAGACAACGCAGATCTAGCACAACTCTCAAGAATGATTTTTTTAAAAAAATATTGGAGAACAATGGAAGAGAGGAAGGAAGATGTGTGTGAGGAGGGAAAGACAATAAGGCTGGGAACAGTTGAAGGCAATAGGAAAAGAGGAAGATGGAGATGACCCCAAAGGTTCCATAGTCTTGAATCAGCGGGGCTGCTAATACTTATCTTTTGGGGGTCATTCATTCATAGGGTCACCATAAGAGGAAAGCAACTTGACAGCATATACTGCAACTGCAACAACAGACTCAAACTTGTGGCCTGCCTCCAGCCTCATTCCCTCTGAGGGCCATTCTAGACGAACCCAAAATCAGTTTCAGAAAAGGAGCAATTTGATGTCACGTCTAGAATTATCCTCTTGTACCTGAAGGCTGGAACGTACCTTCCAGTTTCTTCCTGGCCGTACTTCTTTAAAGTTTCCTTTAAACATAATAAATCTTCTGGATCCTTCAACCCAGAAAAGCTCCTAGAGCAGCATACAAAGTTTAATAATAAGACTGTTGTTAACCACTCCCACCCCCGGGCTTGCAATCTGAAATACATGGTGCAAAAAGAGAAGATTTGGGAGTGAGGAGGCGGGAAGGGAGAAGGCGCGCCAGATGCTTATCAGCATTCTTTCTGATACCCAAGGAAGGGAAGAGAGTCCCCGGGTGAGAAAACAAAACATGGAAGAGGTGGATGGAGTCTGTTTCCCCGTTATCCTCAGATATATATACAACCATTACATTATTTTTTCCTGACTATAAGGCCATTGCATGAGGTAAAAACCTCTCCGCCTAACTGATACCTCACAAACGCAATAACAATTTAAACAACAAATAATTTACAGTCTTTAGATGGTACCCTAAATGTTGCCAGTGTCATCGACTAATTGTAGTGTGTAAAAATGTGTACTTCGGAAGGAAATGCTAATAGAAGTTCATTTATGAAGGTAAAGAAAAATGCAGTTTAAATGTGAATGCATTTGTGTACGCCTGTATGTATAAATCATCGAAAACAGGAAGAAACAAGGTTATAATTGAATACCTGCTAAATTTACAGCGAGCAGGCACAGCCTGATCTGTTGGCCCCTACCGTGGAGCGATGTAACTCAAAGCCGGTGCTAATGGCTGTCTTGGGAATACCGCTCTCTTATAAGAGAGGATCCCTTGTGGTCAGTTCCACTTGTTTTATGGTCCTTTTGCACTGAGCCTCACAGTCCATGTTTAGCGGTTCTCTAAACCCCTGCATTAATAAAAGCCTGCAAGGTCCCGTGAGGTGATGCATCTTCCACTGATTTGCCTGAGGGGCAGGCAAAGGTGGGGAAGATAGTGCTATTCAGGGCATCTATGACTAGTTTGGGACCCTGGCTTTTGTTTAGCTGAAGACTGGAAGCACAAAGCAACTGCAATTTTTACATTGTTTTCCTAACTTTTCTGAAAGATAGGCAAAAACATTATTTTGCTTTTATTCATTGGATTTCTTTTTTAAAAAAACCAGTCCAATGCCTTGGGGCGGTGCACCGAAAGTGGAACAGTATGGCAATATATAAAACAAAACTGTCAAATGCATCATTATAATGCCTCAATAAAAAACAGCAAAGACCAATGCATACTTGACTGAAGCATAACTGCCTACAAAGCATGGATGCAAGGTGTGCTGCTATGTTGTGTGTTGCCCTCATACAAGCTCAGCACTGAGTGGAGGTTAAAGATGTTGCACTGTCAGTGAGGACCTGGGAGAGCCAGATGGAAGGCAAGTCATGAAACTGACTGGCTTTTCTCTGAGCTTAAGCCTACCTCGCCGGCGTGTCGTGAGGCTACCGTGAGGAAGCAGAGGGTCACATCCACCATCTTCTGCATACTGGAGGAAACACAGAGGACCATTCAAGTACCTAAGAAACAAAATATGTAATGAGAGGAAGTAGCATTGCAACCGCAGGGCACACCCCGGAAGCGACAAACATCTGATGCCAGATCCTGACCGTGAAAGCCTTCGAGAGTACAAAGATCTGATATGGTTACCAAAATTAGATGGTTAAGTTTTAGAAACACTTCAGAATGCCTTCAGCCTCCCAGAGCACTGCGTAAATTCTTGCTGGAAAAGTTGCTACAGATATCATGCAATGGAACCAGATTACTAAGGTGAGAAAAGTAACATGTATAGTGAGATTCTTGGTGGGTAAAATCTAGACCAGTGGTTCTCAATCTGTGGGTCCCAGATGTTCCTAGACTGCTACTCCCAGAAACCTCTTCCAGCACAGCGAGTGGTGGAGGCTTCTGGGAGTTGGAGTCCAGGAATATCTGGGGACCCACAGGTTGAGAACCACTGATCTAGACCAAACATGATCTTTTCCCTAAAGCTCCCAGAATAGGTCTGGGCTAACTGTGGTATATAGAAAAGTAATGCTTCCAAGGCCTGAGCAAGATCCCCACACAGGAGAAAACATCCACAACAAATACCAGGGCTTTTCAGTCGCCCTAGATACTGTCTGGTTCTATTAAGATGGAAGATGGCTGTGCCAAGCTGGTGCAAGCTGTGAATTTGTGACCAATCTATCTTCTCCCTGGACTTTTCCCGTAGGTGTTGGGTCTGTTCTTCGGGTCCTAAACTGCCATTTTGCCTGCTCAACTGCGTCTTCAGGGAAAGCATCCAGCTTGATTATTCATTTTGGTAATCTAAGAGCATGTGATAATTTCTCTGCCAGCATTGTCTGCTATGTTCTTTTAAGCCAATTCTCGAAAAACCCCCAAGTTTCTACCACCCTTCTATTTCTAGCTGTGCTGCTGCTACTAGAAAGGAAATCAATTGCTTGTGTACCAGGTAATAGGAGGCATACAGACAGGTAATGTATGCAAAGCCTGACAAAACTCAATATTGTGATTAGATAATTTGAAATATGACTACCCACTTACTTCCAGAATGCTTTCAGTTTGGGGTACTCCCAGAATTACATAAGTGAATATTCCTTTCTGGCTAGACTCATTCCAGAATACAGTAGCAATCTGGATGCTTGTTTTGGATATCTGAACTGGGCTGAAGTGTCATCTCTGGACTGGTGTTAAGGCTATCTCCTTCATCTGGTCTGAAATTGTTTCAAATTGTGCCTTTGGGAAGAAAGAAGAAAGGTCTTCATCAGTAATAAATAATATTGTCCTAAAATATTAAAATCCTTTGAAACTAAAGCATGTGCATCACTACTGTTCACCTTTTTTTTTAAAGGAAGGAGGGGGGTTCCTTTAGGCCTTACGTCTGTCCCAGGGAAGATGATAAAAAGCCTCATCCAAGAGAAAATCTTAAAACACATAGAAGAGCAAATCTTGCTGAGGGAAAGTCAACATGACAAACCTTTTAGAATTCTTTGAAAAAGCCAACAGGCATGTGGATTTGGGTGAACTGGTGGATATTGTCTCTTGATTTTCAGAAGGCTTTTGACACAGTCTCTCAACAAAGGCTGCTAGGAAAATTGCACATTCAGGGTATAAAAAGTCAGGTCCTCTTATGGACTGAGAACTGGTTGAGATCCAGGAAATAAAGAGTAAGTGTCAATGGGCAATTTTCACAATGGAGAGAGGTGAAAAGCGGTGTGCCCCAGGGATCTGTCCTGGGACACGTGCTTTTCAATCTGTCCATAAATGACCTGGAGACAGGGATAAGCAGTGAGGTGGCTGAGATTGCGGATGACACAAAACTTTTCAGTGTGGTAAAAACCAGAGAAGATTGTGAAGAGCTCCAAAAGGATTTCTCCAAACTGGGAGAATGGGCTGTCAAATGGCAAATGTGTTTCAATGTACCAAAATGTAAAGTAATGCATATTGTGGCAAAAAATCAAAACTTTATCAACTCATGGTCTCTGAGCTATCCATCATGGATCAGGAATGAGATCTTGGTGTGTTGGTGGACAGCTCAATGAAGGTGTCTACCCAATGTGTGGCAGTGGTGAAGAAGGCCAATTCCATGCTAGGGATTATCAAAAAGGGTATTGAAAATAAAACAGCCAACATTATAATGCCATTGTACAAAACGATAGTATGGCAACACCTGGAGTAATGTGTAAAGTACTGGCCACACATCTCAAAAAAGACATTGTGGAACTGGAAAAGGTGCAGTAGAGAGCGACTAAAATGATTACTGGGCTGGGGGACCTCCCCTATGAGGAAAGGCTACAGCATTTGGGGCTCTTTAGTCTGGAAAGAAGGTATATATATATATATATATATCCAGTGTTTTGTTAGTCTGTGGAACTCCCTGCCACAGGAGGTGGTGATGGCATCTGGCCTGGATGCCTTCAAAAGGGGATTAGACATTCCTGGAGGGAAAAGTCCATCACAGGTTACAAACCATGATGGAGATGCATAATCTCCAGGCTTAAAACCAGGGTACTTCAAGGGCCAGATGCAGGGGAGTGGTATCAGGAGACAGATATCTAGTCTCATGTGCTTCCAGATGTATTTGGTGGGGCCACTGTGAGATACAGGAAGCTGGACTAGAAGGGCCTTTGGCCTGATCCAGCATGGCTCTTCTTATGTTCTTATGTTCTTATGTTAAGTGTGGGAATGTGGGATACAAGTTTGCAAACAAATGGATCTCACTTGCCGTAGCTTACTATGGCTTGTACACTTGGTGGCAAATTTGGATATGCCCTTTTTAGAATGTGTGAAGGGACCTTGATAAGTCTCCCAAAGCAGGGATGTTACAACTTGTCACAACCAGGGCTCCAGCCCAAGAGTTGCAATATGTTTAGAGTGGGAGGGAAGGAGGGAGAGAAGGAGGAAAGGAGATAGCTGTACTAGGAGAGCAATTTTTCCAAAGAGGGCATCCTTGATTTTATTTGTCATAGTAGCCAGTAGTTTCTGAGCTCAATTGTGCTTCTGTCCAGAACTATTTAACATATTTAAGCTCTTTCTACATCTCCAGAGGCTGGCAGCAGAACAGAGTTCATCTTGCCTTAGGGTAGGTGCATTCTCAAGCTTTTTTTGTTCCATTTGTTCCATTCCAGCCTAGATGCCCTAACAACATCCAATCTCGCCTGATTTCGGAAGCTAAGCAGGGTCGGCCCTGGTTAGTACTTGGATGGGAGACCACCAGGGAATACCAGGTGCTGTAGGCGCCTGGAGTAGGAACCGGCACAAACCACTCCAGTATTCCTGCCAAGAAAAACTCCATGGACATGGGGTCACGAAGAGTCGGTCACGACTGTAACAACACAACACACATACATCTATGAATGAAAGCACAGGTATCTTGGAGAAGTGCACACAAGTTCAGCTGTGTGTGTGTGTGTGTGTGTGTGTGTGTGTGTGTGTGTGTGTGTGTGTGTGTGTGTAATGTCCAAAATTGTATGCCTTGCAAAAACATTTCAGGAAAGCATGTATGTATGTCTCAGATAGAAGAAGAGGTGGTTGTATCCCGATTTAGAAACAAAACGGAGTGAGAATGCCAGAGGGATGCTGAGAGGTGTTGTGAGAACGAGGCGGACAAATTTGCCCACACTCCAGTTCAGAACAGCTTCTTTGCATCGTGGAACCTGGAAGAGATTGGACCAGTAATCACGACCTTTTTACCAGCATAAGCAAACTCATCCCACCTTTTGAACAGTCATTCACCTGGCAAGTGGAAAGCCCATTATTGCTCTGTGTATACTGACAGGGAAGGTACCTGTTTCTTTGGAGGGTTTTTTTTTAAAAAAAACTATTTCAAACAATAACCCACACCTTAATCAATCTTCAAGAGGGCTTGTCACTGAGTGGGCGGAGGCAGATGGCATGAAAGGAAGCTCCTAGAATGAGTCAGTTTATTTAGATGTCAAAGACCTACTGCTGTCTTTTCGCCCTTCATTAGCTTTTGCCTCACCTTCACTAGACAACAAAACCTAGTGCTGCTGTATTTTGTGTCTCTATACTTCACTGTGTAGGAAGATTATTGGCCAGGATCTTGTCTTGGAGATTAGGAACTGAGGACTCATGGTTGTGCAATGATTTGAAACAAAAATGGATTTTTGCATTGGATTAGGGGTGTTTTGAGATCTCATGAAAGAGATCTCACCAAGTATTTCATTGTAGTGAGTTCGTAGCAAAGTTAACAGTGTTTCTGGATTTGTGTTAGGATTAGGAGGCATTTGCTGTACCCTTCTTGCACTTCCTGACTCCACTGAGGCCACAACTACACTTCACAGTAGAGATGGACATTTCATTTTGTTTCTTTAGTAGTTTTGTATTGTTTCATTACTAATGAATTGTTAAAGAATTTTTGAAACAAAATGAAATGAAACAATTCATTAATGGCTCCCCTGGGTCCTAGAGGCACCAAATTCGTAGGGTAGCTTCTTTGGACTCTTACCTGTAAGCCCCCCAAATATGGAGAGGTTTGGTGTTCAAAGGGCTGAGATACAGTATTAAACTCAAAGGGGGATCCCCCCAGGATAAAATCATTTGTAATTAAGGGAAGTGCTTGAGGAGGCTCCCTCACCCATTTTGGGGGGGGGGGGCTATTAGTGGCTTCCCGAATCAATTAAAACTGTTTTTCTCCTAGTGGGACCCCCTTTGGAATTTAATAACTCATCCCCAGGAAGCCCAACCCTCTCCAAATGTGGGGGTCGTGGCGCAGTGGTTAAATGTCTGTACTGCAGGTAAAACTGTGCTCACGACCTGGGGTTCAATCCCAGGTAGCAGGCTCAAGGTCCACTCAGCCTTCCATCCTTCTGAGGTCGGTAAAATGAGTACCCAGCTTGCTGGGGGGTGCAATGTGTAGCCTGCATGCTGTTATTAAAAACTGCAAACCGCCCAGTGACTACTTGAAGTGGTATGGGGTGGTATATAAGCAGAACACTTTTTTAAAAAGCTACGTTGTGATTTTCATGCTGCTGCATGCCTGCAATCTCTATTTTTGAATACATAAAAATACAATATGTACTTGAAAATAGTGGTTGCAGGCATTTAGCAACATGGAAATCACAGGGCAGCTTCCTCGACCTCTTCCCTGTAAACCCCCCAAATTTGGAGAGGTTTGGGGTTCAGGGGTCCAAGTTATACAACTGCAAAGAGCTACTTAAGTTAACCCCTATATTGCCAGCGCATGCCGCAGAGCAGTTTTTCTATTAGCTGGAGGGAACTCCCTTTACAGTTGAATAACTCAGCCTCCAGAACCCCAAACCTCTCCAAATTAAGGGAAGAGCTTGAGGAAGCTCCCCCATTTTGTTTCCTGAACAAAAAAAAAAAAGGTGGTTCAGTTCGGTTCATCATGAAACGGTTTCTATCATTTCATTTTGTAACAAAACAACAAAACAGTGTTTCATTTTTTGTTTGGTGCCCACCTCGACTTCACAGTGAAAGTGGTAGTTTCACCTCATGCAAGCCATTGTGCAGTTGTATAAAATGTGGCATCAGGGCTTCTGTCTCAGACGGCCCACACGGAGAAGGTTCCAAGCTGCAGACAACCACGAGTGACGGGCAGCTCCAGACTGGGGCTCAACATGCAACGAAAATAGTGCAACTGGACCTGTGTATCCATCGCCATCCTGCCAGTTGGTTGGTGTGTTTTCTGCTGGGGGTGGGCAGCTCCAGTGGATCCTTCCCTCTGCACAGCAAGCAGGTGAGCATATCTTGACTCTGCTGCTGCCAGTAACAGTAGGAAAGCTTCTAGTGTTGACCAGCCTGTGGGCCAGAGGCTGACCCACATCCTGATTTAATGCATCATCATCATCATTTAATACAGTGGTGCCTCTACTTATGAGCAGCTTGACTTACGAGCAATTCGACTTAAGAGCAAAAAACTGTTGCCATTTTAACTGCTGCCTCACAAATTGTAGATGCAGTCTGCTCTGCTTACAATTTTTTATTTTTTTTGATAGGGCTGCTCTACTTGTTCAACTTAAGAGCATGCATTTGGAATGGATTAAACTCGTAAGTAGAGGTACCACTGTACAAGGATCTGCATCCATCTGGCATTAAAGTTTTTGGGGAAAATACTGGCCATGCTGGCTAAAGGATTTCTGGATTCGCAGTCCAAAGAAAAAAGTAACTACAGTACCTGGAAAGTGTGCCAACTGACCCAGCCATTCTTAGACAATCTTTCTGAAGATCAGCTGTTGAAAAGAGACCTCAACAGAGATCACGAGGACCTGCTACCCATGTCTATCTTCTTCCATCATCACCCTACTGATTCAATCCACAGAGATAGATAGATAGATAGATAGATAGATAGATAGATAGATAGATAGATAGATAGATAGATAGATAGATAGATAGATAGATAGATAGAT
>JAHTLZ010000204.1:73138937-73153207 GCA_023846285.1 Phrynocephalus versicolor
GATAGATAGATAGATAGATAGATAGATAGATAGATAGATAGATAGATAGATAGATAGATAGATAGATAGATAGATAAGAATCCAGACACAAACTCTGGAGGCTGCCAGACAATTTAGAGAGATGACAGGATGCTGAACAGCTCTTGAAATTCTTGCCTGCCACCTCCTGAACAGCAGCTGTCATATTTTAGCTGTGGCATTTCTGTTAGTCATGTTTTATCCAGAAAGAAGGATATTAGGGAGATATATCTGTAATGATTATGATCCAACTATAACAGACGAGAATGTGTCAATGATCATCAACAGCCTCTCCGTCACACTCACTCATTCTCTTTCTGTTTCTGGCCCAGTCCTGGAGGGTGTTTTTCTAAACGCAGCACTGATTCTATGACGGAAGGACCACTGTGCAAGCAGGGTGCCACCGCACGCATTATTGCCTTATTGCAGGGGCACAGGTCACTGCTACACAATATAATTGTTACAAGCGACAAGATATTTGGGTGCCTGAGAAAGAATTCGATCGGCATCCCCTTTTACAGCAAGAGTGGGCAAAGGGTTGCCTCCCATTCACATATGCCCCCTGTTTGATCCCGAAGAAAAGGAAAAAATCCGCCTCCCAAAAAAGCAAGTCAGTTTGTTTTGTTTTCCTTTGGCCTAAGTCTGGCTGCGAGAAGAGAATAACATTTAAAAGGTAAGCAACTCCCAATGCAAGGCTTCTAGGGAGCCCGTTTGCCATTTTAATTGGCTAGTTTTTACAGTGAAGACAAAAGAAATTCACATTGGTGAAGTCAGAGGGGTTGCAGCACAATAAGATGTGAGGGAAGACAAATGTATAACTTTGAAACCCCAAAAGTTGCCACATCCCTTTTACAGACTGACGAAGTTGTTTGGATGAGCAGCAAAACGTTTCATTCCCTCAAGAAAAAGAAGTCCAGTTGCCATGACTCAACTTCCAGATAAACTCACCTGGATGGCTGAGAATCTTCACAGACATCCCTTTTGGAGGTTAATATAGGAGGGGCATATGAAATATGTGACCTGCTGATGACTAAACAAATGCTGCCCATGGGCTCCCCAGCTATTTTACACCCTTCTTTTCCACCCTCTTACCAGCAAAAAACCTCTCCTATCTCCCATCAGTTGCTAATTGGAAGTAAGAGCACATTCTCCCTATTGGGAGATTCGTGGAAATAACAGCTGACTTCCAGGCTTGCAGGAAGGTGCCCTTTTTATTTTCAAGCAGACATGCTGCTCATCTTTTTTTAGTCCAAGCCTGGCTAGAATGAATAGGAACTGCACAAGGTTTCCCATACCACTTCCAGCCCATGGTGGCTGGAAGATTAGCCCTCCATTTTGTGTAATGTCTCCCTCACAGCTAATCTTAATGAAACTCTAAATCACATTTCTTAAGGAAACCACTATATATCGACTCATCACTCTGGGTAGCTGACATGTGAAAAGTCTGAACTGAATAAATATGGCCCTTTCATAAAGAATACTAGAATCTAGACTTGCAATACATTGCATGATCTTCTCTCTCTTTTTTTGTCCCTATATTTTATATCTTTTCCCAACCCATCTCTCTTAGCAATGCCATTTATTTATTTACAGACTGTAACACATGGGTGCCCAAACTTTTTGTAAGGAGGGCCAGATTTGGCGGCTGAGAATGTGTCAGGGGCCAGTTTCCCCCCGACCCTGCCACCCCAGTGCAAGCCCCACCCACTGACCCATAAGCCCCACCCACTGACCCCTTGCAACCCCAACCGCAGCTTCACAAGGTTCCTGGTGATGCCGGTGGTGGTGGCCCACTCGTGCGCCACCCCCGTGCGTGTGTCCAGCCCCACAAGCTTCCCGGCAGTGCTGGTGGTGGCCCACCCCCTCAGCCGCCCACCCAGCCCCACAAGCTTCTGCTCACCGGCTGGCCAGCCGGTCGGCCGGTCCAGCCCCTCAAGCTTCCCAGCAGTGTCAGTGTTAGTGGAAATTTTTTTTAATTAAAAAAAATGGGGCGAAGGAGGGGGAGGGAGGGGTGGGCCAGCTACCCGCGGGCCACTCAGAATGGTCTGACGGGCCAGATTTGGGCCCCCCCCCCCGGGCCGGACTTTGGGCAGGCCTGCTGTAACAGATTAATGTACACCTCTTGGTGAGGAGCATTCATCTGGGAGAACACAGCCAGGACAGGTTTGAGTGGAATAGTTCCTTAGGTCCCAGTAATTAGACACTCAGTCCAATATTTGGCCCCAGTCAATACCGAGTCTCCATTTCAGTACCTGGAGTGAAGGTACAAAACCGAACTGCCAAGCATGCACAGTGTTACTGAATAATACCAGACCAAACTGCCAACTGTGCACAGTTTTACTGAATAATACCAGAGCTGCCACCATATATTTTTCTAAGGTCTTCCATTCCATTTCGTATATAGAAAGAGACAGGACTAACACATACCTTAAATCTTTTCTCCGCCTCTTGTTATGCATAATTTGGCTATAATTTACTTTCACGGTTTAACATTACTTTGTTAACACTGAAATTGGCTACAGATATTTTATTTTTATGTTTAATTTAGAGTTGATTAATTTGCACTTTGTTATTGTTTGTTGTATATAATTTCTAGTTTGTTATACAGTGGACCCTTGTATAACAGACAGCTTGTATAACATAAAATTTGTACAACATAAAATTTTTTGGAGATAGGGAAAATTTGCTTAACATAATCGCCTATGGGGAAAATCCATACAACAGAAAAATGGGATCACTCCGTTTTCAATGCATTCCTATGGGAATTTGTATAAAGGAAAATTTGCTTAACATAATTTCATTTGGAACGAATTAATTCCTTTATACAAGGTACCACTGTATTGTTAACTGTCCAGAGCAGTCCTTCGGCTAGATGAGTGGTAGGAAAATCAAATCAAATCAAATCAAATAAATAAATATATAAATAAATACCTTCAACACTGACAACAGGATGGGATCAGTGTATGAAGATAGCAGGCCAATTTGGGGGGTACCACACGCAAACTTATTCTTTAAGAGGAGAATGACTACGAAGCTCAGGAGAAATACCTAAGGCAGCTGCCTCGCTGTTATTTATTTTATTTATTTTTATTTATTTTTACAACTTATATGCCACCCACTACCCAAAGGTCTCTGGATGGCTTCCAATCAAAGAATTAAAACAGTTAAAAACATCAAACAACAATAAATAATTAAAACAATAATAAAAACCTTATACTAAAATCATCACACTAAAATTGCCATCAGAAGACCCACAATCTAAATTGTATCAATTAAAAAACTTCTGGAACAGGAAGGTTTTTACCTGGCGCCGAAATGTCATCAGTGTTGGCGCCAGGCGGATCTCACTTGGGAGGGCATTCCATAGCTTGGGGGCAGCTGCCGAGAAGGCCCTGTGTCTGCAAGCCATCCCTCTTACCTCCTTGAGGGATGGCTCTTTCAAGAGGGCCATCATTGTCCCAGCAGCTGTCTACACAGCCTGAAATCTATTCACTGCTAACACAAGTTAATCCAACTGGGCTTTAATACACCAAAGGAAGTGCTTCTGAACTCACTGAGACCTAATTTTTTGTAGATATATGTCAATCTACACTGTAAAAGTTGGTTCCAGATTTAGTCATACCGGTTGCACATCCACTGGACCTCTTGGGGTTTACATCAGCTATTGCATACAACCCTAAGTCTGCAAAATACACAAGGAATTCTTCCTTGCCTGGTTCAACCTACACATTTCATGGGGCTAATGCAGTACTCCCCCAAAGTCCAACCATGCCTCACTGGCCTGGAGAAAGACCTGCCAACTTACTCCAGTACTCTCCTCCTCTTCCCCCACCCCCCCACACACAAAGCCTTTATGGAACAGCTCAAAAATGCAACAGACATGGTGCCAAGCAGTGATACACCACCACTGCCCCACCCCCAGGCCGGGAGGTATCAACAAAGCTTACTGGGGAAGAACAAAGAGATTATTTTAGGGCTGCTTTTACACAACCCCTAAAATCTGCTGGCAACTTAAATGCAGATTCCCCCAACATGGTTTTTGTTCTGCTTCCTGTGTTCCCACCTCCTGCACTCTTGATTCTATTGCTTCTGTCTGAGGTGAGAGGAAGAAAAAATGCAGGCTCACCTCACCTGCAGTCTGCAGCAGCTAATTGTTCCAGCCCGTTAGTATTCCTGTCTGTTAAAAGGGGGGGAGGAACCCAACAAAAACAAAAAAAAGCAGAGGATGGCCAGGCATGCAATGCTTTAAAACAGCAACAAGGAACAGCAACAAGGATTTTACCTCCTCCAGACCAGGTACTTGTAAAATGCACTGGGGCGCGCTTAAGTGGGCGTGGTTGTACTTTATTTTTTTTTAAATCCGCTGCTGGTAGGAAAACAATTTTATGCTCCACATCTGCAAGCATTTTGCAGTGGATTTTAGGGGTCATGTAAAAGCAGCCTTAGTAACCAGTGCAGTTATGATCCTGTTGGGGTAAAGATAATGGACCCCAAA
The DNA here is from genome assembly GCA_023846285.1 of Phrynocephalus versicolor. Taxonomy (NCBI): domain Eukaryota; kingdom Metazoa; phylum Chordata; class Lepidosauria; order Squamata; family Agamidae; genus Phrynocephalus; species Phrynocephalus versicolor. The sequence goes on from JAHTLZ010000204.1 coordinate 73,143,451, forward strand.
ACAGCTGAGGTGGCCCCATGTGAAAAGAGATCTCTATGCTGCGCAGAAGTTTTTTAAAATTGGGACATGGAATGTTAATGGATTACAGCCAGGAAAGCTGAGCATCGTCAAATAGGAAATGAATTGGCTTAGCACCAATATTCTAGGCATTAGCAAAGTTCATTGGACTGGAGGTGGTTTTTTCAACTCTGATGGCTATATTGTATAGTTTTCTGGCAAACTATGCCATCAGAATAAGGGGAATGGGTTCCATACAGCACAAAAGAAATGGCAGGGGCATCGAAAGTTACTGAACAAATAGTGATAGCAGATTATGGTGATATATATCAATAGCAATAATCAGTGGGTATGATGGGCAGGAAATACACAACCAGCAAGCAATCAGAAAAAGGTGGCAGGAATATACAGAGCAACTTTATACGAATAGAAATCAAAATCAAGGCACAGGAGAGGACGAACAACCAGGGCTGGAACCAGATATCTTGGAAGATAAAACTGAATGAGCACTCAGTCTGATGCCAAACAGCAAAGGCCTTTGGAATTCATGGAATACAAGCAGCGCTGCTGAAACCACTGCCAATTGAAGCATGAAGAGCACTAAGTCAAAGCGTATGGATGACTGGTCAGTGTCCAAAAGAGTGGAAAAGGTCAGTGTTTATCCCAACACCAATACTGTATGTGAGTAAAATTCTCTTGAAGATCATCCAACAATGTATGAACTCAACCATCGAAAGAGAGTTACCAGATGCAGAAATGTGGATTCCGAAAAAGAAGTGGGACCCAAGATCAAATAGCTAATGTTCGATGTATGATGGAAAAGGCAAGGGAATGTCAAAAAGACATTTACATGTGCTTCACTATACAAAAGCTTTTTTTTTATTGTGTTGATCATGACAAGCAATGGAAATGCCTTAAAGAAATGGCAATTTCACCACTCCTCATTCAACTGCTACGATCTCAAGAAACAACCGTAAGGACGGCTTTGGGAGACAAAAATGGTTCACAATTGGACAAGGCACACATCAGGCTTGTATTCTATCACCTTCATTATTTAACATGTATGCAGAAGTGGTTATGAGAAAGGCACATCTGGAAGAATCTGCCATTGAGGTCCAAATTGGTTGGAGGGGCATCAACAACCTTTGGTATGCAGATGATACAAACGCTGCTGGCAGGAAGTAAGAAAGATCTAAAACAGCTAATCCTAAGAGTCAAAGATGAAAGTGAAAAACTTGGATTGCTCTTCAACATCAAGAAAGCAAAAATAACAACAATGGTACAGAATGTAGCAGTCGGTGTTAAGCTCAACAATCAGGTAATTGAAGCAGTAGAGGAGTTTCACTTCCATGGTTCTAAAATTAATCAAAATTGTGAGTGCAGACCGGAGACCATAAGACATAGAGTGCTTGGAAGAACAGCAACGATCAATATGAATAACATCTGGAAGAATAAATACATTACACACACCCCAATCAAATGCAGGCTAGTTAATCCGATCATATATCCAATTGCTTTGTATGGTGGTGAAACTTAAGACTTTGAGGAAGATAGATAGGAAAGAAAGAGATGCATTCGAATTGTGGCACTGGAGACAGCTACTATACATCTTATGGACAACAGGGGCTACCAACAAGGAAGCCCTGGACAGAATCAAACCAACAAGACCTCTGGAAGCCAAGATCATGAAACAAAAACTACTGTACTTCAGTCATTTATGTGAGCCGATTCACTCAAAAAGATAATTATGCTGGGATTGGCCAGTGATAATAAAAGGGGCCATCCAAGGACTCACTGGCTTGACACCATGAGAAGGAACTCTGGAATAACTTTGATGAAATTAAAAGAAGCTGTAAAAGATAGAAAGGCATGGAGAGTATTAATCCACAAAGTGACTAAGAATTGGGCATGACTGAATGGATAGATAAGAATGCAGTGGTTCTCAAGGTAGCCCCAGAGCATTCCCTGTGCAGAAGTGGTTTCCCCCTCCAGATGATTGGGACTTCTGCTCCCAGAAGTGCCTGGTAGCATAGCCAATGAGCAAGGGTTGTGGGAGCTTCTCTCCAAAGCATCCAAAAGGGAAAAGGTTGAGAGCCACTATTCTAAGACCATCCTCTATTTTTCTCTACTGCTCCTATCCCATCCCACTAATCTCAACATTTCTCTCATCCTCCATCCTGATAAAGAGTTTGGGAAAACGTGTGACCTTCAAAACTTGGAAATGTGCCTTGTGTGAATCACAGCTTGTAGAATCCCTCAGAAACATCCACACAAAGGCTACACATAAATAAATATATTAAGAACTCCAGCCTGTGTTTTCATTCTATTAGTCTCTAAATTAGAGAATATATTTTAAAGATAGGGACAACCAGTGACTCTGGTATTTGGAGGATTCTTGGATCTAAACTTTAAAATAAAAACCACAATTTTCTGAGCTCTTGAGACATTTGGTACTGCTGTATGATAGATTTTTCAAACTCTGAAGTTTCACTGCATTTCAAAAGAATAAAGGAATGGAAAGCATTTGAAAAAAAAGTAGTTGTTTATAGGGTGCTGGTATCTGACAGAGCCCTCCCTCCCTTTCTTTAAAATATCCCCCCCCCCCAGAGGCACATTATTGACTAAAGAAATGAAAACTCCGGTTGGAGGTTTTAGATATTTGTGTTTGACTTTTATGTGAGTTGAATTGTGGTTCCGGCAATAAATGCTCAATAAATCCATGAAATAAATACATGGCCCTGTTTATTGATCGCTATTAAAAGGCCTGTCCCTTTTCCAACAGCCATCAAAGGAGGCTTTGTCATTTTCTTCAGCTCGGGAACCTGTAAAATGATTGTATAGTATAGCATTCATGAACCGTTATTAAGAGAGCCAAATGTGTCGCTCTCATTTTCTGTATCTTATTTTTCTATCATTGCCTTTATCGCTGCTTTGGATTTGCATACCTTCGGCACACTTCAGGGATAAACAGCTCAGCAGCCATCTCGGAGGAGTTGTCAGAGCTAAGCTGAGATATTTTATAAGGGGGTAACCCCTGCCCATTCCATGGGCCAAAGCCAGCTAGACTGGCAGTGCTATCTTTCTTCAGTCCTGGCGACAGGACAGTATCCACGACTGAGGGCAGCTGACAGGATTAGTGGTGGCAAACACTGCTTCATCCTCCAAGGAAGAAAACAGACACAGTTCTCAAGAAGGGTTGCTCCTGCTGCCCCGGCACCTCCCACCTGGGGTCTGATGGTAGGGCAGGCTCTATCCGGTGCAAGGCGATGGTACCACTTGAAGGAGTGTGTTGAGACATTAGCTAAGCAGGGTTGGTCCTGGCTAGTACTTGGGTGGGTGACCACCAGGGAATACCAGGTACTGTAGGCGCTTGGAGTAGGAACTGGCAATCACAGGTTACAAACCATGATGGAGATGTGTAGTCTCCAGGCTTTAAACCAGGGTACTTCAAGGGCCAGATGCAGGAGAGTGGTATCAGGAGACAGATATCTAGTCTCATGCGCTCCCAAACACATCTGGTGGGGCCGCTGTGAGATACAGGAAGCTGGACTAGATGGGCCTTTGGCCTGATCCAGCATGGCTCTTCTTATGTTCTTATGTTCTTATCCACTCCAGTATTCCTGCCAAGAAAACTCCATAGACATGGGGACACAAAGAGTCAGTCATGACTGTAACAACAACAACAACAACAACAACAACATTACTCACAAGCAGGAACCTCCCCACTCGTACTTTCCAGTGTTCTGACCAAGATTTCCAAAAGCATTGCAAAGACTGACAAGAAAATGTGCCTTTTTTTCTCTATTTCTCATTTGCCAATGGGGAAAACCTTGAGACAGGGCATCACTTGACTGTTTTCTTGGCAGTTCTAGCTGTCTGGATTCTTTTCCTTCAGCAGGCAATGACTTCCTTAGTTACGCTGGTTTTGCAATGATGGGACTATCATTGTTTATTCTTCCTATATCAAGCCTGCACAAAAAATATGCCAGGAAGGATGGCTGCAACAGGCATCACTTTGGTTAACTAAGCTATTCTTGAGATTATCTTTGAGTAGTTAAATACTGGTTCATGATGGGAAAGCCTGAATACAAATGCAGGTTTTCCCAAGATGATGTTATTTATTTATTTATTTATTTATTTATTTATTTATTTATTTATTTATTTATTTATTTCTATACCTCCCATCTTCCAAAGGAACTCCGGGCGGTTCACAACATTCATATTTACAGTTAAACTTCTATTAAAAATCAAAAATCAATAAAGTAACCAACTAGCACAACACACAAACAGTAATGAGAGACAAACCAATCTAAAAATACACAAATTAATCCAACCTGGAATATTACTTTACGTGCTGTCAAGGCACATATGAGTAATGGTGAAATAATAGGTTTTCAAAGTGTGTGAGGTATTTAAGGGGTGGCTTTACCAGTGCCCACCCCATCCACTGCCCCAATGAGTTTCCATGGCTGAATAGAAATCTGAACCCAGGTCACTTGTGCCTTATTACACCATTCATTCTTTCCACAGCACCATATTGGTTCTCCAGGTCTACCTCAAGTTGTCCCACTGAAATAAATAGGATGTATGTTAACTGCATATAAGTCCCATTCTTCTCAGTGGGACCAAAGTAGGACTAACAATGGATTTAACCTGCTGAATATCAGAAATGGAGACTCAAGTTGCACCACTGACTCAACTCGGAATCAGCTTGGGGTGGACTCGACTCACAACTCGGAACCCTCACGCCCCTTCCTTTCTCTGGGGGAAAAAGGCTTATTTCAATAGGTACTCAGGGTTGGGGCTTGGGACCTGCAATTTGGTATCAACTATTCCGGCTTGGATTTGGGATTTGGACCCAGATATTTACCCACACCCCTGCTGAATACAGTGAAACTTCCACCTGGGTTGAGAAAGAAATTTTTTAGTATTTATAAGGCTCAGAATATAGTAAGCTGTGTGGTCAAGGGTCATGCTGTCTATACAATTCTGAGAACTGTAGTCCTGCCCTCCCCAAATGGAGCATTTCTCATCTTTGTTCCGTGGTCAGTAGGTGTAACATTGCAACTTCTTTGCTATTATTTGGTTTCCTTTTCATTCTCAGGGTTCCAAAATATTAAGTCTTCACTTCCTAAAACAGTAGTCAACTCCCCTTTTCAGTGCTCCAAGGGCAAAGTAGGTGTGTGTCAGTATTATGTCTCCCTCCCCACCTTCTAGAGTGCAACTACTTCATTATACTTACTTATTAGGAGAGACAAGTATTGGCAAACAGCAGCAAAACAGCAGTCTTTTCCTTATTCACACACAACCTGCAGCCTGCTGCTTAAACCCTGGGATGTGAGTGAAAGGCAGTAATTATGTATGCTGTGTTACCCAGCAAAGGGAGGAGCTGTCAGTACAGGTGGTAATTTTGCAGTGAGAAAATAGAGGGGAAAGGGGGCAATTTCCAAGCACCCGCCTAGAAGGAGGGAAGTTACAGAGTGGCAGGGATAACAAGGTAATTGCACCCTACAACAGCAGAGGAAATGTGGACAGTTAAGCTCACTATTGCACAAACAGGCTCGGATGCAGCAGGGCGATTTTGTCTTGTTGTATTCCATAGTAAAGGGGAGAGGAGGGGGAAGGGAGAAGAAATCTTTGCAGAGTTCTGGTTGACAGCTCACTGTAAGAAAGAATAGGGGAATAGTGTCATTGAGCCAACTGACCTCAAGCTGCAACCACATGGTGATTAGAGATGGGCACGAAACGAGCAATTTTTCGTTTTCGTTTTTTCGTTTCGTTACATAACAAAACGAAAATGAAATTTTGTCTCCAAAATAAAACGAAACGAAACGAAACACCAGAAATTTTGTCGTGTGTTTCGTTTTTGTTGCGGCAAATACATTGAACTGTAATGAATGCTAACAAAACAGCAATTTTATGTTTTCGTTTTCGTTTTTTATTTCATTACATAACGAAACGAAAACAAATTTTTTTGCAAAAAATTCACGAAAAACGAAAACGAACCAAAACGGACCCCCTAAACGACAAACGACAAACGAAGCACCATTTTTTTAGTCGTGCACATCTCTAATGGTGATAGAAACTTACACTGAATTGCATCAGAAAGGCTCACTTCACCAAGTGTGATCTCCCTTAAAGCAACCCTTCCACGCCCATGTGAATCCTCATCGTTCTAGACCAGCTCCAATACTAGTGCAACCCGTTGCTGGACCAAAATGCTCTGGACTGGGCATGGAGGAGGATTGGGCTGGTTTTGCCATTTTCTGCACCTTACCTGGTTGCCAGAAAGTAGCTCAAACTAAACCATGCCATTAGCGGTCCACAACATGAGCTGCATCACCATCTGGACTTGCATTTTCCTCTTCCTTCAGCCCATGCAGCCTTCTCCCCACATCTAGCAGAGCAGTACTTTGCTCAAAAATAGTGTACAGGAATACCTGTATTTAGGGAACATTGCTTGTAGAGTTACAATCTGGGACCCCACTATTAGAAGAAAAAAATATCCTCCCATCTGCTTGTGCTTTTATGTTTATTGGGGGTTGCACATGTCTCACTCCTGTTGCCATTGGAGGCAGGTTTCATGGGAACATGAGAAAGGGCTTTCGCAGTGGCCAGGCCCAGGCCCTAGTGCCCTTTGCCAAGTCTGAACAGGGGGGATAAGCAAGGAAGCACCAGACTGGCTACTTCTCAGTTCTTTCTGCAGTTTAAACACTAAGCATGCTCCCTATATACTGACACAGAGCACAAGTCCCCTACCCAGCAAGCCGGGTACACATTTTACAGACCTTGAAAGGATGGAAGGGTGAGTGAACCTTGAACCGGCTCCCTAGGATTTAAGCTAGGAGTTAGAGATCGGCACGAAACGAACAATTTTTTGTTTCCGTTTTTGTTTTTTGGTTTGTTACGTAACAAAACAACAAACGAATTTTGTATCTAAAATGAAACAAAACGAACAGAAACACCGGAAATTTTGTCATGCATTTTGTTTCCGTTACTGCAATATGAGTGAATTGCTTAAAATCCTTTAAAAAATCACAAAAAATGAAATAAATGGTAACGAAATGGTAACAAATGAACGAAGACAAAAACAATTTTTTTGCAAAAATTCACAAAAAACAGAAACGAACCGAAACGGACCCCCTAAACAACAAACGACAAATGAAATGCCATTTTTTTTATTCGTGCCAGTCTCTACTAGGAGTTTTGGCTGCAGTACAGCAGTTTAACCACTGCATCACAAGATTTATGACAAAGACCTTCTTATGCAGATTTTGGACATTTACCCTAGCCTAGGTCATTGCTTAAGAGGGGTTTTAACAAATTGGATGCTCTTTTTTCCCTTTTCCCCCTCTCTGTGTTACAGTTGTTTTATTATTACTCTATGTTGAATCATTTTTTCTGTTATTTATCAACTGTATTTCCATTTTTCCATTTTAGCTAGTCACCTTGAGCACCCTTTTGGTCAAACGGTAGTCTATAAATGCAATAAATAAATATGGATAACTTTGGACAAATTGAGTACAAAATGCCAATAGCGGGGAAACTGTACATAAAAAGAAATGCAAATTTTGTCCAGGTTTGTTTGATTTAGATTGATGTGGGTGCTTGTGGCTTGAGTATGCAAAACAATTACATAGTCCTTGGTACTGATCAGCCCAGTTCTAGGAACTGTTATTAAAATAAGGAATTAAGTACTATCACTCTGATATTAGCATTATCCATCTGTGCCATATCCTAGTAGACATTTTACCTACTACAGAGCTCTTTCAAGTTACTGCTCAGGATCCATGGAAGGAGGAAACAGGTATGATAAAAGAATAGATTTTCCTTTTCTTCTTGGCAAATAAGGGGTTCCCCAGAAAGAAATGAAAGAAAGCCATGAGTTTAGCAGCCACAATGTAAGATACAATTTAATTCCTAGTCATTGGATAAGGCAGTCCATTCCTGGCAAGACTGCACCAGTTCTAAAGGTTTGGCCACCCTGCTGCTACATAATCTACAGACCAGCAGCCTCTTCAAGCATTGAGTTTGACTCCTGCAGAACCACAGCGTGCACTGCCTGTGTCGATCAGTCCTAGAAGATATGAGATTCTATACCTGAGTGAGCAGCTGAGTAACCCAAGCAAAGAAAAGCTCTAGTAGTTGGTATGGGTGGACCTGGACCTACAGATGGCTGGAGATTAGGATCTCCAGGCTCGAGTTATGCAGCAGCATGCAAAATCACCACCTCTTCCTCCAGTAAATCTTTTCTGCAGATGAAGACTTGCTGGATGCTCAACTCCAGAAGCTTTTGGAGCAAGGAATTATCTTTTAATTTAAAAAAAAACGGCTTGTAGTTGCTGGTCTTGGTAAATGGTTAAGCCATGAGTGTTTTTTGCCAAGAGAAGTTTTTGCTCCAATGCAGCTCCTGCAATATGTGAATGGTGTCACGTGCAGTCTGATTGCAGATGTGCAATGGGCCAAGAGTTGCCAACGCATATGGTCCCTTCCGGCCTAGCTAGCAAGGTCTTTATCTGCATTTATTGCAATGTGCACGGAAAATATTGCAGTGTCCTTGTGTAAGATTCTCAGGTGACCTTTCAGGTCAGGGAGAAGCTGGGCTCATATTGAACATCAGTCAGTTCCGCAGAGTCTTGCCGTTGCTCCATGCAAAGAGACCTGGCCCTCTAGCGTGTGCCCAACACCTTCCTTCTTATGCAGCTGGAAGGGAAATGGTGCCAGACACCCTGTCCTCCAGGGACCTCTTGGCTGCTAAACATGAACTCTTAACTCTGAATGTTGACTCTTGGGTTGCTGACAACACCACTGAATGCCAGTGGCCTATATCATCATCATCATCATCATCATCATCATCATCATCATCATCATCATCATCATCATCATCATCATCATCATCATAATCATCATCATCCCTCAATTTAAGCTTTCCCAGACTCCTAGGCAGAGAACGTTTGGTAAGCCAAATGCTGCTGCTCCTCCTTGACCATAAGGGTCCTGCTAGCTGGGGCTGATGGGCATCAGAATTTAAGATCCAAGGGGAGGCCACAGCTGGCCTCTGCTGGGCAGAAGCAAGATGGCTGCTTCTTCCGGAGACCTTCCTTCCAGTGTGCTTTTGCTTCTGTCGCCTGGGAAGGCAAACCCATCCCACTCTTTTCCCCACTTGGGAGTTGCCCTCGGCCCAAGAGAGGGGCTGGATGGAACCCCCTCCACCCACTCCCGTGTCGAGAGATCTTATAGCAAGCAGTGTAGAGAGCAAGGAAGGAGGCAAGGCCTGTCTGGAAGCGGCAGTCGAGGATGCAGGTCCCTCTTTGCCGAAAGGCCGATTTAAAATTCCGATCAGGCTCCACAGCCGGGACAAACCAGCTCTCCCCAGCACCACGGGCAGGTGACGTCATAGCTAGGAGTGTGGGGGGATGGGAAAACCCTCCTCCTCCTCCCCGCCCCGCCCCCCCTCTTCCTCACTGCAGGGGCCGCACTTGGACAGACCCAGCAAGCGGCCGCCCCCGCATCTGCGGCGTCGGCGAGGCGGGGGAGGAGGGAGGGGGATTCTACCGTGCTTTCCCCACCACGGCAAGAGGGAGGGAGGGAGGCAGGGAGGGAAGGAAGGAAGGAAGGACAAGCGATCTCTCACGCGCGTGTTTCCCCCCGACACACACACACCCTCCCCTGTGGCTCCCCCAGATCTCTCCGCAAAGTGCCCTCCCCTCCGTCACACACACACACACACACACACACACACACACACACACACACACAC
>JAHTLZ010000204.1:73165172-73187791 GCA_023846285.1 Phrynocephalus versicolor
AACAACAACAACAACAACAACAACAACAACAACAACAACAACAACAAACCATTAGTAACTATGGAGTGGTGTGGCATGTGTCTCATAGGTCAGGGACACAGAATGCTTGGTTATCCAGGTTTCACCTCCCACATCCCTTCCTAGTGGCCATCCTCAGAAGTGCTGGTTGAATGTCACCTAAAACATGTGGAGAGCCATGGATTTCAGCTGTAAGATACTGTCTGAAATGAGAAGGCACTAGTGTACACTTGACTGTTTTCAAGCATTTTGGAAGGAGCGTTCATAGAAACATGAACAGGTTTTATGTTATCATAGCCAGCCATCCTCCCCAGAAGACCTTCTACTGTACCATAGGGCTTCTGATCTGAAGGCTTTCAGATCTTACATTTCCATCTTCACTGATCATTGAGAAGAGGGCAACCATGTATGTTGGCTAATTAAATGACACTTTCCTGTATTTATTATGCATACAGGTATAGCACTTGCTTACATTTGTTCTGCCTACAGATACAGCTCACACCACGCTTGTGATCTAATTGGCCCACTGTTGATGGGCATGGACACAGGCATTGTATCTCAACCCCTACTATCCTGTTACCCTTCGCTTTAAAATAGGAGTTGGGACCTGAGATAAGGCACAAGTAAGGATTATACCAAAGTGGCAACATGAGCCTCACTCTCCCCAGTCTCTGGCTATTGCACCACATTTATTTATTATTTTATTTTGAATATTTTTCCCCACCTTTCCCCTTGGAAAAGGACCCAAGGTGGCTTACAATAATGAGAGACGATATACAGCCCAGAACATTTTAGACTTTTAGGGCACTGTTTCTGTTAAGATCTTAAGGGTTAGTCTCCTGTGACCTACTTCTTTTACTCACAAGCTCAACCTTCAGGAATAGGAAGCAAAAGTCCCTTTGAGCACATTTATTTATTTATTTATTTATTTATTTATTTAAAATATGTTGTTATCCCATCTTTTCCCTTTAAAAAGATGCAAGGTGGCTTACAACATTAAAGTATTATATTTTAAAAGCTAAAAACAGTAAGTATACAAACATTTAAAAAGATATAAACAAAAATTATATTGAAAACAGTAAATAAAATCAGCATTAAAATGTGTTTGAATAAGAATATGCGAAGGTTTTGTCTCTGTGTCCTATTGATGCTCTTTCCAATACTGTAGATACTTGGTTGGCCATTGTGGAAACTGAACACTGGAGTAGGAAGAATGTGTCTGGAATACAATATTGATCCTCCCTAACAAACTGCGGCCAATGAGCATGTTGGCTGGGAAGGAAAAGTCTGTCTGAAATGTCTAAGGTTGGGGGAAAGGCAGCAATAAGCCCTTTCCTTGGTGCACAGTTTCCACAGAGCTAAGTCCCATCACTCTGGGGAAGACTGGAGCCCCCATCATTTAGAATAGATCATACTGTGTTGAGAACCCAAGGCTCTGGCCTATTGCAAGACAGCCTTTTCTCCTCATAAATCAATATAACAGAACCCCATTAAGGACATTTTAATGGACTGACCACATGAGTTTTAGTCAACTAATTGACAGGTACCTCAGCTGCATGTAAAAAAAACCCTGTATTTCTAAAGCAGGAAAGAAGCTATTCATTTCTGTTTTTATGGTGCACACTTATATCCTTCCAGATGCAATCTCAGAAAGAGCATTTGTTCTGTCGCCAAGACAGGAGGAATGCCTTGGCCCTTGCTACTGTGTGTGTCTATGTGTTAAGAAGTGTAGCTGGATAGCTCACTGGGCTAGAACACCTGATTCCCATGGGCTAAGAATTCAATTACCCATGGGGGAAGTAGGGGGGATGATGGCCTGAACAACCTTAAGTAACATGCTGGTCCCAGAATGCCACCAGTGAAAGGGACTGATAATCTATACCAATTGATTTGACATCGTAGGCATTAAATGCCTACATTTTTCTACACTTATATTTGGTCTAGTTGAGGAGAAATATTTAGCCAATTAAAACGTTTTAAGAAATTGAATCAGCTGATCATTCATGTAAATATCAGATGTTCCCATCCTTCAGATTTATCAAAATACAATTCCCATCCTTGCCAGCTGGTCAGAGACAATGGCTGTAGTGTGTAGTCCAACACATTTGAAGGACAGCTGCTTCAGTCAGCACACTTTCCCAAGGATCATTATGTAGACATCAGGTCACTTCCTAGAGCAGCACTTCTCAAATTATGTTCAACAGATGTTCTTGGACTATAGCTCCCAGAAATCCTCGCTAGCACAGTTCATGATGAAGGCTTCTGGGAGTTTTAGTCCAAGAACATCTGGGGACTCCAAGTTTGAGAGCTACCTTCCTAGAGATCAGTATCATCCTGTCTGGGGAAACCCCAAGTTTTGCAGCGATTTAAAAACGTTGGAGTTCAGGAGAAGATACCTGGGGTTGTCTGGATAACTACTACTGTTCCCTCAGGCCTAACCTTCCCCAGAAGAGTGAATGGAGGGTAAGTGGCGCTCTAACAACATCTGGAGTGCCAGAGGGAAGGATACTCAACATTAGCCAAGGAGGTCCAAGCTGGTTCAATGGGTGTAGACGGAGTGTTATATAGAGGGAGGGGCGAGATTGGAATAGAGCGGGAACCCAATGGGCAGGGCTGAGTGACTGGCATCCGCCTTTCCTGCTTTTGCTCCAGGCTTCCTTTGTAAATAGGACTTAATATTCCTGCCATCTTGAGTTCCCTGAATCGCACCCCTGCCCCGAAGTCAAGTACCGAAGTGGGAAGCTGATTGGATCTGGACGAAAGCGGGGTGCCAACCCTGTTCCTGATCATCTCCTTTCTTGTGATTTTCTTCCTCTCCTTGCTCAGGTACTGGGACGACTTCCACGCCTGCACCCTCATAGCCCTGACGGATTGCCAGCAGGAAGGGGTGGCGGACGTCTGGGAAAAACTGAAAGAGAAATCCAAAAAGCTCGACTACGAAGGCAACTTGTTCGTCCTCTGCGGCAAAAACAAAGGGGCCGCCTCGTCCGTCGTCGCCTCCAGCGCCCCGTTGCTGCTGGTCGCTCTGTCCGCCGCGCTGGCCACGTGCTTCTCCTTTTAGAACGTCCTCGGGGCGCCTGCGCGGAGGGAGAGGCGAGCGCGCACAGCCCACTTCATCCGCACGACACGACCGCCGCCCTCCTCCTCCTCCTCCTCCGACACTGCAACCCCCCCCCAACCCTCCTCCCCACTGCTTTCTTCTCTTTTTCTCCAGGAATTGGATGTATAGAGAAAAAGCCTCCCTACCTTGGCTTGGGGGAGTGGGGTAAGGGGGAAGAAATAAAACCGGGGAAGGGGGGCAGTTCTGCGTGATGCTGGCCACCCACCATCCATCGTGGAGACGGGACTGTGCGGAAAAGAGAGAGAACAGGCGGCCACCACCGACCACCGACAGCCACCTTCGCCACCATGGTCTCCTTCCCTCTCTCTTTTTTTCCCTCGGCCTCTTCCTTCCTTCCTTTTTTTGTGCGTTCTGATGATGATTTGCCAAAAGGGTACCAAACGGTGAGCAACCAACAGCCAAAACCAGACCTCAGCTTTATTCCTTTCTTGAAGACCAAGGTCCAACTTGAGCCCTCTTATTTTGTATGTGTGCGTGCAAAGGATATCTCAGGAACGGCGTTCAGCCATCACCGAATACAAATAAAAGCGTTCATAGGTAATAATAAGAGTAATAATAATACTACTTCTGATGATGACGATGCTTCGAATAGGTACTACTCATGGCAACACAAGAGGGGCTCTTCCGTGCGGGGGGAGAAACATCAATGGGAAGGATGAGTTGAGCGGAGGAACTGAAAGGAGGTGAACAACGGAAGTGGATCTAACTTGGGAAATCGCCACGTGGGCAAAGAAGCGCTCTATGGTGAATTAATTCAGACGATCATCGTTCTAAGGAAACTTCTCATGGCGTTTCCCGTTTTCTTTGGGATTTTTTTTCTCCTTAAAGAATTTTTTTCTCGGCCATTCCATATCAGAGACACACGATTCCTCTCTCCAAGGCATGGCGGGGGAGGGACGGGAAGAATGAAAGGACAAATGGAAAAGAAGGCCGAGCGGGTTGCGAGACCTAAGAAGGAATGGAGGACAAGGAGATAGCTAAACGATCGACCCAATGAATGCTGCTAAGTTTGCTGAGAGTTGAGCTTTACTTAACTGTCAAGGCATCTTTTCAAATTTCACTGCCTTTTCTTTTCATTTCCTTTTTTATTTCTAAAGAGGTTTCTCTCTCTCTTTCTCTTTTAGATGTTCCACCATTACCGTAAGATACCAGACTATCCAACAGTAGAGATCACAAGGGGGAAAGGGAGGGGGCGTATATGTTAATGTGAAAAAAAATTAAATAAACACACAGTTTAAAGGTTTTTCTGGTGGGGAAGTAATAAAAGAGCCTTGATTTTAAAAGTAAAAAAAATGTAAAGAAAGTTTATTATAAAGTCAATTCAGCAAAAAAAAATTATAAAAGATTTACTACAAAGTATAGAAAAAAGGTATAAAATAAAATTATTGTTTGAAATGAGGATGCAGTTTTATTTCTAAGAAATGTGGATCTATTTTGTACAGAATATTAATACAAAAATTTAAAGGTGCTTTCTTCAAGTTCATAGACATCTTAATATACTGCGGAGAAATGAAGTTTAAATGGACACTTGCTTGGGATGGCCAAGTTTTTAACGCATGGTAAATTGTTGGAATAGAAGTGATATATAAAGAATGTCAGATTTGCAGATTTAAGCAGGAATTGAATTGAAGCGCGCGGAAATCACTAAGATAAATATTAAGGCTTTAACGCTGGGTTTTCACCGAGTTGTCTGCCAAAGGTTTGATGGCGGTTTTATTTATTTTGGAAATAAACAGCGGTTTCTACATGTATGCGTTTAATAATTATCAACTGATTGAAAGTATAATCGATTTAGATTAAGCGACATAAACACCCCAGAATGATATTTAAAGGGAATAATTACTTTTTTAAAAGCGTTTTTCACCTCCCGTAGTGTGTATCTCTTAACCATGCATCTGTGGAAGTAAAGCGGTATAATACTGTAATCCTTTACCTGCCTTCTCGGAAATAAATTCCGGGAGAGGGTTCATCCTGTGATCGGGTCGCAGAGTTGTGCACCCTATTACTGTACATCTTTTCAACCCTAGCTGAATGAAAGCGGTAGCACTGTCTTCCCAAAGCTGCGTATACTGTTGAGATAACCTCTCCCGAAACCGAGGCCCCATTAATTACAGTAGAACGCACTTCCAAGTCGTTCTGCTCATAATATTAAGGGCCGGGGAGAAGGCAAGAAAAAAATCACAACAATACTCCCAAAATCTCTTGTGTGATTATTAATCTTATTGCAAAACTCGAGATACTGTATTCTATTTCCAGAGCGGCTATAACATAGATTAAAAATGGATTCTCTACCCTTTCCCCCCAATTATACCCTTTGTTGCAGTGGCCTTTTTTTTGAGACCGGTGCTTATTTCCAAAGAAGTACCCATGTGTAGTGTGAAACAAGGGGGGGGGGGTCGTATTCCTCTCCCCCCTCCCCCCGTTGCCCTCTAAAGTGCCCCGGAGTAGGTGTGTAGGTTGATTTCTGTAATTTTAATTTCTACTTGAATCGGAGATTTCGTGCCCCGCGAAGACATGAAGGAGCCCTGGAAAGTTTCTAATTCGATAATAAAAGGGAAGGCTCCCCACCACCCCATAACTAGCAGCGATTTCCGATGCCTTTACCTGGAATCGCTTCTCGCCGGAACGTGAGAACAGCAAATGAGCCAGGGAAGACCTATTTTTAGTTTACAGCTCAGTTAAATTTAGCTGGCTTGTATCCCGAGATCTGTCGAGATCGGCTCCCGAGCGACGCGTGGGTGGGTGGGCAGATCATGAAAGAAGGGGGGGGGGAGAACCTACCAACCTAGGACTCCCCCACCCCCATCCTTTTGTCTAAGCAAGGCCCATCCACCCAACCATTTGTGCCGGGGAGAGCGCCTATTAACAATATCTATGCAGAAACGCTGAGCTAGCGCGTTCTTCTATAATTAATAAAGCATCCCGATTCTAGCTGCAATTGGGCAGGGAGGGAGGAAGAAACAAGAGCGAGCGAGAGAGAGAGGCAATCAGGCGGTATCGATCCGGCAGCAGAGACGCCGCTGTAACCTCCCCTATTTATAGCATCGAGACGTTTCTCTAAAGGAGCAAACATCAAAGAGTAAATACACCCTCTTATTTTCCTTCTTCATTCGGAGAGGGGGGGAGAGGAAACCGCCCTCTTGACGAGAAGAACATTTCTATGCACGGAAAGGAGGCGCATGTGCAATGCAATTGCACTTATCTCGCGCTGCTTCTCCGGCGACGTGTTTGTTTTCCATCGGAAAGGTGGGAGGGGCGCGCGGCTGCGTATGCGCGTGCGCCATGCGGTTAGGCGCCGCAGGCAGGAAGTCCGTGCATTTGCAAGGCTCTGTTCAGAATTTGCCTTTAAACAGAGCCGTGCAATGCAATGCAATGTGTAAGCAAGAGCCAGACGTTAGCAGACCATAAATCAAACACCACGGGGTGGTGTGGGGAGAGGGCCATCCATCTGCATTCCCCGGTGGATTGAAATCCCAGCAACACATCTGGCCAAGATGGAGAGGCAGGCGTTAATTGCCTTGCTAACGTTAGGGTGTGCCTGTTTGTGCGTTTGCATTTGTTTTAATAATGCTTGAACCATTTTTATCGTTGTTGCTTTCACTGATAGAGAAGCAGATTGAACGTCTGGCCAAACCTCTGTGCCCGGAACACGTGGCAGAAGCCGGGCTGCTTTTCTGCTTCCGCAGTTCCGCAACAACGGCTGTTGCTGGTTTGTAAGTTTGCCCCGCTGAGGGTGAACAGTCACCCCCTCGTCGGTTTGTGTTGTTGGTCGGTGGGTGGGCTGCGTGGAATCGTGCATTTCGACCGAGGCAGGTCATGGGAGCCGCGAAATGGGTTTTACTTTCCGACTAGCAAAAAGCTAAGCCTACCGTTCAAATGCCACGGACGCGATCCAGTAATCAGAAATCATTTTGTATGCACACAGTAATTTTATATGAACAATAATGCCAGCAATACGTCGACGTTAAGAACAAAGCAGTAGACTTTAATCCGCCAAACTTTATGCCATAATAAATAAATGTGTTGAGTTTTTAAGGAGACACGAGAGTCTTTGTTGTTTTTCTAGGCATTTGCTAGTTCTTTTCTAACCGCGGTAAACCATTTCTGACATTACAGATTAAGATGATTTATTTGTTACAGTTATATCCTGCTTGCCTCTCATGAGTTCAAGGTGTCATACAAAGCTCTCTCCTCCTTTATATTGGAATAAAGAGGAGCGGTGTGGTTCAACACAATAATAAAGAAATACAAAAATAGGTCTGATTTTGCCTTGCAGTGGGTTTTTGTAAGAATAGTAATAATAATTTTAAAAAGTAGGTCATAGTGGCTGGCCCAGATTATAGGAATTTGAACCCAGGTCTCCCGAGTTTTAATCCAGCACTATAAAAACACTGCTTTGCTTTTTTATTTAACGCTGCACGAGTACTTACTTCCTCTTAACAGAGTTCAGTGCAAATCGACCCTCCCTGCCCTCCAAAAACCAAATTCTTATTACCCTGTCCTGGGGAGAATCGCCGTAGTCATTTCTGATAGGTTTCCTGGTCTGAGTTGTTTAACTGAATCCCTTGCAAAGTTTTCTCCTTGACTAGCCAGGATTAACAGGATTGGGGCACGAGATTAATAGAAAACTAAATCAAAGAGTGAACGATCAGAGAGGGAGAAAATGGTCGACAGTGGATTATGAATTAGGGGAGATGGGAAGAACGACAGATGGCTAGAAGTGATGTTGGACAGCAGAATTCGGAGAAGGAGGCACGTTGAGGGATTGATGACTGGAATAGGCTGGGCCCATTTAAGGATGGACGATGCTTCCCCCCACCCCCAGCCCGATCCTATAGAGGTTTCCTCAGTAGGGCTTAATCCCCGACTCATCCTGTTCCATCTCAATGCAGCGCTAGAAGATGGATCCTCTTTTCAGTGGGGCTGTAGGCTGGGATCAGAGCCAGATCACATCAAAGAAAGAGTTGACCCTTCCTGGGCGCGTCGCCTCTTTCATCCCCAGCAAGTACAAAGCAGCCACGGGCAGGTTGGGTGGGAGAAAGAGACCTCCGGAGGGGGCTGGCCCCCGTCTCCTCCTCACCAGCTTTCTGTGAGTTTCCGGTGGGCCATGAATTATGAAATATTCCCCACCAGCGACCTGCGGGCGCTCGGTAATTAAGCAGCCGTGCCTTTGGCACGACGAGGTGTGTCTGCATGCCCCCCTCTTGTTCCTTTTAAAAGGAAGCGGGAACTTGAGAAATCCGAGGGCCAAAAGTGACATTTCCCGCTCTCCATATGGCTGGGGAGGGGATGGGGGGGGGTCACACAGAGAGCGTGCCAACCAGTTGCCCGTCCGGATCGAGCCTTGGCGCAAGGGGTTCAAACTGTTCCCATTTAGTCTTTCCTGGGAGGGAGGATTTTTCCCCAAGCGGAAAAAGATATGGTTCTGTACAGAACAGTAGCGTCCTGCTGGTCCAGTCTCCTCATCTCTCAGACAGCATCTTCCTTGCCCCAATCCTTCTATCTCTCCTTTCCTAAAAAGAGGGAACACTGGATGTCCACCAGCAGCAGATGTTGTGGGAAAAGGTATATCTAGCTAACTCTGAACCCCTTGGTTTATATTTATTTCCTAGCTTTAGAAGGCGGAGGAGGTGTGTGTAAAAGCAGATTATAAATAAAGATGCTCTCACCCACCTTCAAATAAAAACACACACTCCCGGCTTTTCCCATTCCATAAATAGAGAGGCCGCCCACATAAGCCTCCAAGGAGGAGGCGGAGGAGAGGAGAAGCATCCAAATTAAAAATCAAAGTCTCAGACAAGGCATCAAACCCCGGGCCTTTCTCGACAGCAGGCTCCCCAGGTGTTGTCAAACTACAACATCCATCATCCTCTGCTAGCCGGACTGGCTGGGGTGAGGCGGGTTGGGAGCTGGAGTTCTACAGTGCCATCTCCTCTTTCAGATAGCAAAAACGTGAGAACAACGGTTAGTAAAGGAACCACTCCAATGTGGGCAACAGTAAATACTGAGAAAACCTTTTCAAAGGAGAATTTGGGTCCTCTGAGGAGGCTTAGTTTCATAAGAACAGGATTGTGTCCCTACTCAGACTAGTCAACTTGTTTTCCCCTTCAAAGGTACAATCCTGATGTTTTCCCCACCCCCACCCTGAATCCTCCTGTCAGCTAGCCAATAATACAGTATATTCATGTGGTGCATTTATTTTCTGGTTTATCTTTGAGAATTTCTTTATCCTTACTGTGTTATAAATCACAGAGATGGAGAGGAGTAAAGAAAAGCTGGGAGGGAGCACTTTCAAACAAATAGCAGAGGGTTGGGTGGGCAAATTCCCAGCTGCCTTTGCCCCTGGGTCTCTGAAGCAGGCAGAAATCTACTGAAGTCCCACCACCGTGATCTACTTGGAACTCAGTTGCGTTAACATCCCTGGGGCTTACACCTTGGGAAGCACGTTTAGGATAGCAGACTGACCAGCTGAAACCTCTCTCCCTTTTCATTATGATCTCTGTGTGTGTGTGTGTGTTTGCACGTCTGTGTCTACTAACAGCATCTTGACCTGCAGAAGATTCCTCTGGATTCGCTGGAGATCACACCCCTAGGATTGTGTGGAAGAAGGAATTGTACTTCCTGGGATTCCACTGGAAAATTGGAGTTGCAATTTATGCCTCTAGAGCAGTGGCTCTCAACTTGTGGGTCCCCAGATGTTCCTGGACTGCAACTCCCCGAAGCCTCCACCACTCACTGTGCTGGAAGAGGTTTCTGGGAGTTGCAGTCCAGGAACATCTGGGGACCCACAGGTTGAGAGCCACTGCTCTAGGGGATATGAGACTGGAGTAGGCTTCAGCAGAGCAGTGTAAGGAATCCAGTCTATACTCCTCTCCATCTTGCTGCGGGACAGTTGTAACACACAGCAAGTGAAAAACAAGATTGTATTTATTTATTGAGATATTTTAATCCTGCTCTGCTTCATGATATGAACTACTCTGAGTGATTAAACTGTAAATATAAACTGCTCCAAACTCCTACTCCAAACAAGCAAACAAAAACCCGTAATATGCAACACTAAACCAACATGAAAAGTTAAGGCCCCAGCAGATGGTGGCATCGTCAGGTAATTCTGGATCTCTCAGCTGCCACAGGGAAAGGATGATTTGAAATGCTCCCTTAAAGAGTCTGGTCTTCAGCATCTTCTTAAAGACAGGAAGGGAGGAGGCCTGAGGAATCTCAAGCAGGAGCCAATTCCACAAAAATGGGGCCACAACTAAGAAGGCTCTACTCATGGCTGAGGCTGTCCTCTCATCTCTTGGCATGGCCACCTGTGGAATGAGCATCAGGTGGAATGAGCAGAAGTTTGTGAGGGAGAGATTCTGACAGGCAAGGAGGAACCATTAAGGACTTGCATGTTTGTGCCAAAACTTTGAGTCTGGTTTAGAAATTAGGACCTGTTGGAATAATGCTGCATGTTCATGAACAACCTCTGGTCTTTAAACTGATGTACACTGTCTACAGGTGATAAACATCCTGGATTAATGTATCATATTTATCACATTTTGGGGTGTCTGAGATACTTGATATTTATTTATGAGAGTCTGCAGAGGAGGAAAGGGAGAATCCTCTGTAAACCTAAATGTATTCATTATTTTAATGTACACAGAGTGTTGTAGCAGCACAAACCACACCTGCACGTTATGCACAACTTTCCCCCCAATCACAAAAAATCCGACTAATGCAATTGCATATATTACATAAGTAATTCTCTAAGGATTATCCATTTTATTCTCATGTAAAATTGAGAAGGGGAGATAGAAACACACTATAGATGTACCCCGCGATGCATATTTACTCAGATGTCTACCTGTGTTCTGTGGGATGTAACATCAGGGGAAAAGCAGATATATAGCACCATAAAATCAAAACTTGAGTAAAATGTTTTAGATTACTACTCACAGATAGCTCAGTGATGGCTAGGGGATTCTGAGAAGTGTAATCTCTGGCTTTACCTAACACTAATGACTGAGTTTCTGGGAGACCTCACTTCCATTACGTCATGCTAGTCTTGTGATTACCTAAGTTACACTTGGTGTATTCAATGGCATATCAACTCAGAAGTAAACCCTACAGAGTTTAGTAGAATTCATTTCCAGGTAAGTGTGGGGAGCATTCTCTCTGCACAGCTCTGTGTATCCTTCTCAGATGGTGGCAGTGGGAAGCTACTTTCCATATAATGCTAAACTGTTGAAAATAGGAACAGCAATTGTCTTTGTTATCTAGACAAATGGTAAAAGCCAGCATGGAATAATAGGTAGATTGTTGGACTAGGACTCCAGATATCTAGGCTTAAATCTCTGGTCATCTGTGGGATTTTTTTTTTTGAGGGATGGCATTGGTGAATCACTCCTTGAACATCTCAGATACCTCCAAAACCATAGTAGGATCTTCCTATGTGGGAACTGACTTGATAGCACATAACATGGAGAAGAGCTAGGTCAAAGTGGATTTGTTTTTAAGGTGGCTGGTGGGTATAATGAGGAATCTCATGAATGCTCCATCCTCTGTGTGCCATGCCTGTTTTCCCAACAGTATGACAAATCTTCCAATGTGAGCTGAAGCCAGGAGGCAGAAAATTGCATTCCTGCCATGCTGCCCTAACTCTAGTGGATGTAAAAAGTGATGGCTTCTCTGGACAAGAAATACATGTGCTGGTCACATATTGTTCCAGTTATGGGGTCGTTTGGTACCCACCAGATAGACAGAATGTGGAGAGGCAAAGAAGGCGTTTGCTTTCTAATTTATGGTTCCCGTAACTTCTCAGTGCAGGTGAAGGGAGATGCAAGAAGGGCAGTAAGAAAGTATGGAGCTTGTGCTGCATGTGTTGGTGTTCTCATCAACCATGTTGGGCAACAACTCCCATCATCCACAGCCAGAGACTTCCTAATGAGAGATGATGGGAGTTACAGGTCAATAGTTCTAGAGAGCACCAGGTTGAGAAACTAAGCTCAAGAGAGAGTTCAGGGAATTTCTCTGGGTGACCATCTGGCAACCTTTGTCGTAAGATAGAAGGGAAACGATCCATCTTGCCTGTTGAGTGAAATGAGGCAGCATTCCACACTGAACAAGATTTATAACCCCGAACAAACATGTGGTGTTCACAGCTATATGCTATTTGCATGGCTAGGTTGATTAAAGACACACTTCTGGCATCAGATTTCTGTGGGCCGCTAATAAAATGCAGGACTGAATGTAGGTAGATTCAGTCCTACCTGTGATTACATTTTAGGAAACTAGCCAGTTCACCATCAATTCCCCCATGGGAATAAATTGTGTATGTCTGTTGAAGAGTCAAATAGATTTTTACTTATGACAGATGCCAATCACCAGTTATATTGTCCTCATTAAATGAAAGGAAAAGCTCACTGTTATCTGATGTTTCTACATATCTTCTTATGTCTAGTAAATCCAAGTTTGAACTGAAGTGAAGCATTGCAGTGCCTGGTGAAGTAAGGAATTTATTTCTCTTTTATTCCAGAATAAGTGATTTTCTCAAAAGCAGTTAGAGTCTCTAGACTGAAGAGTTCCCATTTCTGGTGAGAAAGTACACAGTTCCACAGCAAAATACAGACCAATGAATTACCCAAGGCAGCCAAAATCAAAGTGACCCAAGGGAATGTTGGTGGTTGGTTCACACATGGACAAATACATGAAATCACTTCTCTACACTTGAATTCCTATACATTTTAGGAACGGGATTTTCAGAATTAACGAATGCCCATATTCCAGAGAGGACCCCTCCCACAGGCTGACTTATAGGACTTAAAATGCTCAAGTCACCAGGAGGCTGAGCAGTCTTCTCACTTTCATGCCATTCCTGCATTGCTTCTCCAAACTGGTAGAAACATGTCCTGCTGCACCTGGGAGTTTTATTTATTATTTGTTTATTTATTTACCCCACCTTTCTCCTTGGAAAAGGACCCAAGGCGGCTTACAGTAATGAGGGATAATATACAGACCAATACAATTAAGACATGTTCAAGTACATTGGGAACAAGGAATTGAGGGAAATCTTACAGCATTAATAGTCAACATTACATTAAAGCTACAAGGTTATAAGTAGTTATAAACACAATCTCTATGTGAACCTATTTAGATTCATATAAAAGACACATAATGGTAGTCCACCCTTCAGGTAAAGCTTGCCTGAAGAGAAAGGTCTTTGCCTGTTTCTGGAAAGACAATAAAGATGAGGCAGTCCTGGCCTCTCATGGGAGGGAGTTCCAGAGTCTGGGCGCAGCAGTTGAGAAGTCCCTTGCATGGGTTCCCACAAGATGTACCTGTGAGAGTGGTGGGATGGAGAGAAGGGCCTCTCCTGATGACTTTAACACTCAAATCGGTTCATACTATGAGATTCGATCTTTGAGGTAGCTAGGACCCAGGTTATACAGTACTTTGTAGGTCAAGGTCAGCACCTTGAATTTTGCCCAGTAGCTGATTGGCAGCCAGCGGAGCTGTTTTAATAGGGGCATAATGTGATCTCTGTACAAAGTTGTAGAGGTGAATGAGTTCCACCAGAGGCAGAACTCATCCCCCCTTGGACCCTTGCGGAGTTACTCCACATCCTCATGACTCTCATAGTGCCGCGGGGCATTTTTCTACCCCTTGGTACAGGGGCAGCATGCTGCCCAGAGTTAAGCCCTTCCTTTTAAAGAGGCTCACATCAAAAGCAAGTTGGATTCGGTCTTTTTCCATAAGGTGGTTGGCAGTCATATTAGGCTTCATTCAGCATGCAAGTCCATCCCATAATGACTTGTTCCTCCTCTGAAAAGAATTACTGTATATACTGTGATGAGAAGAAAAAGGAACATTCTCTTTGTTGTGTTCTAGTAGTTATAAGCCATTCACACAAGCAAATCTCTCACTGCTTCAATAATACTGTAATAATAAATGAATACACGAGTCTTAACTAATCTCTAGTAACTGCTGTTTTCTCCAAGCCAGGTAATTTATACTCATGATCATGATTCTGCTTGTCCTAAGGCTGCTCTGTATGAAACAATTTGTACCCACTTTCAACCTTGATTTATGCATGCAAAATACATATGTCTGTGCATAATCCCTGGAGGATCCTTATATGCATAGATCATGCTTTTGTCCCTCAAATACATGCAAGCAACGCTACAGTTTTCTAGACACTGAAGTGATTTTCTTTGGAGTGGGGGATAATTCTACGTAGAGGTGCCTTTTCTAATGCAGTTGATAGAGATATATCAAATGAGCCAGGTAGTGTCATGGTTAGAGTGTGATCCACAATGTCTTTTATATTTGAGGATCATTTCCCAAGAGCTAAAATATTTAATATAATAATATTGCGGACACTCTCGCCATGAAGTACAGTGGTGGTCATGAGCTTAGATCACTTCAAAAACCCATTAGCAAGACTTATGGAGGGGGGCTCTTGTCAGGAGTTATTTAGCACAGGGTGATAGATTTTTTTCATTGTCAAAAGGATAAAAGATCACAGAGATTTGCATATAATTTGGAAGTGCTAATTTATAAACAGAAATACTGTGGAGAAAATATGACCTTCTTCCTCAACCATGGGTAAACCGATGGGTGGCAGGCGATCTTAAATTCCTTGCTCCCCGTACTTGTAAGCCTTTATCTTGAAGGTGGACTTAGAACAGACAGCTCTTCACAGACAGGGCCACTTCCAAAACATGACTGTCCTTGGTAAAGTAGTGCTGAAGTCCTCTGTTCTAAGGATCATGTAATCAAGCAGTTCTCTATGAAAAACAGGTATGCTCCACAGCATTTTGGCACAGGAACCAAAAAGGCCAGGTGTTGATCCTATGTCCACATTTAAGATTAAAGCAAAGACAGTGCCACCATATCACCCTCAACACACCGATTTTCTCTCGTTTTGAAAGCTAAGAACCATCAAGCTTGTTTATAACTTGAATGGGTGATTCCCCAGTTTGAAAATACCAGGGATCTCCAAGTCTAGCAATTTTGCTTGAAACACAGAAGACAATACGAAACTACATGGACCATTGATTTGTTGCAGCAAAAGTCAGCCTCTTATGCTCTCAGGTCCCTAACATCCTGATGATTTGCTGTCCTTTAATGATGACCCTAATACATTCCATCCCAGAGCTGCTTCTTTCCAGCCATAATGACGAATGGCTATATGAAGGCAACATGGCCAAGGAGGCCAAGGAATTCCTTTCAGTATACTTTGTAGCTTTGGTCTTGGCCAATGCAACAAGCAGCCAGTTTTCCTGCTTGCAGAAGGGCAGTATTCTAGTAGAGCCACGTAAACTGCCAGTGTCATGAGGGCTTCAGGAGAAGTGTGTTTGGCTGGCACTGCAGTGGGAATATAGTGGATCTTAGACATCTTTCAGAATTTGCACGAGTTAGAGTTTGCAATGGAGATGCCCATTTAACATATGCATACAGGAACAGGTCTGCTGATAAAAGTGCACCCCCAAATATATTCATTTACAAAAATGATGCTAAGAATGTCCCGTATTCAGAAAATTGCTTGCAAAAAAAAAAGTATAGTGAGCAAAATGGCATACAAAAGAAATGTGCTGAACATGCCTACAAATTTGAATGTGGCTTTTCAAAAATCTAGATTTGGGGGTACGTTGAATGCAAGATGGATGAGAGATTCTCGGGATTCAGAGTGAATTAAATGTAGTTTTGAGGGAAGCATGAACTTGAGAGGAATGGAAATAAACACATTTCTCCGTCAGAACAAAGATGCCAGAAAGACCCATATCAAGGCCCAGATCCAAGTCTTTGGTAGAGCTAGGGCCAAGGCCAAGCAGGGTTTGGGAGTGGATAGAGAAATCAGCTCCATGCAAAAGTTTTCACTTTGTTAAGATTCCCAAATAAACTTTGGGAAATGGTCGCTGGACATCTTGGCAAGGTGCTGCTTTCATATCAGTGGGTTTGGCAGGTTATTTGTCTCTGTTCTGTGTGCCAGTCGCATTCAGGCTGCAGCCTGACGTCCCCTGAGACTCTGCGGGAGCTGTCTCCTTCTCTCTGAAATCTGGATGAACTCATATTTAATGACACAGTGCTTTCTTGCTGAATAATCCTTGGCAACCTTCTCCACCTTTTAACGAGCTAACTACTGAGCAATGCAGGGGAAGGAAAGGGAAGCAGGAGGACAAAGCCTCCCACTTAGGCTTGGCAACTCAAATTAGATTGCCAGCTGAAAAGTGGGGTGATGGAGTGAAAAATATTGTTTTTCAAAGGAGGATGACTTGTTGTTCAATGAACATTTCTCACCGGGCAATAAAGGAGATAATGGAAGCATCGGGGAAGGCAAGAGGGCAGAGAGAAGATGGGTGCATTCAATGTCACAATCCCAAACGTTGTGTACGAAAAGCAATACAGTTTGGTACCCTGCATAAAGGAATTAATTCATTCCAAATGAAATTCTGTTAAGCAAGTTTTCCTTTATACAAATTTCCCATAGGAATGCATTGAAAATGGATTAATTCCTAATTGTGACCGTTTTTCTGTTTTACATATTTGCCCCATAAGCGATTCTGTTAAGCGATTTACCCCTATATCCGGAGATAACCACTTGTTATACAAGGGTCCACTGTATTTGACTATAGGTAATATTGACACAGTGTTTTTGTCCTTTTTTAAAGGATTGTATTTGCAATGTGTTTTTGCTTTGGGTACATTTCTGACCACTGAGATGGTTCTGTCTGATCCTGCAAAGCCGTAGCTCTCCTGCATCAGACTTAAAAGTCATGAGTACAGTAGGACCCCCATATCCACTGATTCATTAACCACTGATTCAATTATTCATGGTTGGAAGAGGAAAAAATTAAGTAAATAATTCAGCAGCTGCAAAGCAAGCTACTGTCACAAACATCAGCTATAGAGCAAGCTACTGTCACAAACATCAGCCATAAAGCAAGCTACTGTCACAAAAGAGCAGTTTTTTCAGGGGTGGTATTCTCTCCTAACCATGGTTTTCATTATCCACAGGAAGGCCTGGGACAGATCTACAGCAGATAGCGGGGGTCCTATTGTAGTTCCAGAAAATTCTGGAAACAATAGCACTGTAAAGGAGGGAAATAATCTCTTATACAGAGTTTTCTGAAAATATAATAATACTACAATTATAGTAGTCATGTGGCTATCAAGTCAATTCTGACTTGCCCTTTTCAGTTTTTTTCCATGTACAGTAGAGAGTTCTCAAAAGTGGTTTACTACTTCTTTCTTCCAGGGGCACCCTGGGCTCATGCAGCTTGCCCAATGCATGCAGACTTGTTTTACTCACAGAAGGCACAGTGGGGAAATGAACCGCCAGCCTTTGACTCCGCAGCAAGTTGTCCCTAAAAATCTAAGCAAATGCCACTTACAAGGATCCTTGATGGGTAGGAATAACCATAAGCATAATGAACATGTGAAGAAGAGGCATAGGAATCAGTACATTGCCTATTCATCCCCATCATAATCTTTGGAAGAGGTATCCATGTTAGTCTGTGCAAAAATTCCATGCAAAATCAAAACAAAACAAAACAAAAGATAAAAACTTGTGGCACCTTAAAGACTATTACAATTCATTGTATTAATATATATATGGACTGCAACACCCTAAATTTCCCCAGTCAGCATGACAGGCAGGTTCTGGGATTTGTGGTTCAACAAAGTAATCTTCCAAAGTTCTGCCTCTGGTACTTTCAAGGAAAAACATTATGCAAGCACTACAAATTAGAGATGGGCACAATCGAAAAAATGGCATTTCATTTCATTTCATTTTGTTTTTCATGAAATTTTGCAGAAAAATTCATTTCATTGTTTTCTTAATTCATTATTCGTTTTTACCCCTTTTACCCCAGCGCCCACTGTACAGCCGCTGGGCCCTGGTCGGCGCTGAGTTTTTTAAAATTTCTTTTTCTTTATTTTGGGTGCCGAGTCGACCAGGCCACCCTTGGGGCCTGGTTGGAACTCCTTTTTTAAAAAAATTAAATTTTTATTTTATTTTATTTTTTCACTTCCGGGTTTGGCCCGCGCTACAGCTGTAGCGCGGGGCTTTTGTTTTTTGTTTTTCTTTCAGCACCAACCGCCCCTGGGGCCTGGTCAGTGCTGTTTTTCTTTAAATTTAATTTAATTTAATTTTTTATTTTAGAGTGCTGACCAGGCCACCCTTGGGGTTCCAGTCGGCACTCCCTATTTATTTATTTATTTATTTATTTCTATTTTTATTTGATCCCCCCCTTCCAGGTTCAGGCCCCGCGCTACAGCTGTAGTGCAGGGCTTTTCCCCCCTTTTCTTTCAGCACCGACCGTGTGGCCCTTGGGGTCTGGTCGGCACTGGGTTTTTTAAATTACTATTTATTATTATTATTTTAGGGTGCCGACCAGGCCATCCTTGGGGTCTGGTCAGCGCTCCTTTTTATTATTTTTATTTCTTTTCTTTTCTTTTCATTTCATTTTATTTTTTTACTGCCAACCACATGGCCATGCTACAGCTGTAGCGCGGCTGTCGGCTTTTTTTCCTGGTAGCTGTCCCAGAAGCCAGGAAGACCAGACCTCCAGACCAGCACCAGGTAGGAGACATCTCCTCCCCCCTCCATTAACGAAATGAACCTAACCGAACTAATTTTTCTCAGTTCGGTTTGGTTCGTGTTAAATTTGCCCCTAGGGTCGTTATTCGTTTCGTTACATAACGAACCGAATAATGAATAATGAAACAAAAAATTCATTTCGTGCCCATCTCTATACAAAATATAAAACATCCATCATTGTTATAAAGGGTCTTACCTTAAAGGCATGTTTTATGTGGAATAAGCTTCCATGTGGCTAGTCCACAGAAGCTACTGACCACCAAGGCTTGTTAGTCTTTAAGGAACTGCAAGTCTCTTTTCAAGAATGGCTTGTGGACTAATGCATGGGTGTCTCACCCTCAAATGTACGACCACTTCTCTTGACCTCAATGACAAACTGTTTATGTTATCTGCTGCTTTCACTATACCACCAAACTAACACAGCTACTGCCTGGAAACATTTGTGAAACAATGCTCATATTTTGATTATGAAATATTATTGCAGACTGCTCTGAAGCTTCATTTTTGTCAGAAAAAATGGTATATAAAACTTGGCAGACATAAAATTTAACTCTCTTACCAAAGCAGTGAAATGTTATGCTCCTTAACATTTGTTCATTCCATTTATAAGCATGAATTAGGGATGGGCACAAAATGGAAAAATAGAGTTTTGTTTTATTTTGCTTCTACTAGTAGTGGTTCATTTCATTTTGTTTTTAAACAAATTTTGTAAAAAAATGTAAACATTTTTGTAAAATATTTGTAATAAAACAAATCAACAACAAAACAATTTGTTACTCTAAAAAAAATAGCTTCCCTGGGTCCTAGAGGCATCAAGGCAGCCATTTTATAGAGTAATGAAACATTTTATTTTCATAGGGGAAAAGAAGCATTTCATTTCATTTTGTAGCAAAACGCTGTTTCCCGTTTCATTTTGTAACATTTTGAAAACTTATAAAACAACAAATCAGCATGCTGCTTTTTTGTAAGGTGACCATCTCTAGCCTGAATGCATTGGTGGCATGGTCTGGCTGATAGGGAAGAGTTACTTGGAACAAATAACCAACCAAACATTTTAAAATTCACCCCGTTTTTGCTCTTCTTCAATGTACCTTCTGTTGTTGTACTCATCTGCAGGCTTATTGATGCTGCATTCAATGCCCCGCTCCCCCACCTGCCGCCCTTAGAGGTTACTGCTGATGTCTTGTTTTTGTCTGTTGTACTGTGAAATCTTCTTTATCTCGGACAATTGAAATTGAGTAGCTCTTGTCAAGGATCGTGTAAGAAAAAGGAGGTTAAAGCTGCCAGGCATGCAAATCGTCCAGGGATAATTAGCCCAGACATAAACAATTTTCCTTGAAGGCTTCTTGCATTGGTGACCCAGGCTGCACCGAAATCCCAGGATTTAAAGAGGGGTTGCATTGCGTGCTTGTGGGCTGCTGGACCTTCCATCCAAATTTTTTTTGCACTTGATCCCAGTCTGTCACTAGTGATTGTGTTTGAGTTAAGCCTAAAGAAGGATGCAGACTGAAGGCAACCTGGCAGACCACTTCTGCGGAGCTGGGCCACTCCTGCAGCAGCTCTCCACAGGCTCCGTCCGAGTGGCTTCCATTCAAGTTGGAGAGCTCCTTGTGGCACCGTCAATTATCGGCCCTCACATGTCAGATGCAGCCCTTGGCGGCCGCCCGCAACAGCACTCGCCTTTGTTTCAAGCACATGCCTGGTTGTTGCCTGCAGTTAATTGCCACTGCGGTCTGGAAAAGCCAGCTTTTGCAGGCCAAGAGTCCCACACGAATCTGCCCTGCTCAGGGTTCGGTAAACAGAGAACAATCTGAACAGGAGGCTAGTGCGGTGCCGCCAGGGCAAAAGAGGGAACAGCACCAAAAGCCATTGTGAAAGCCATAAGGAGGCCATAGGGAAATAATTAAATGGGAGGAGATGAAACAGAGGGAAAGAATACGGCAGCCAATATGTTCACGGGGAGGTTCTGGAAACTGTAGGTCAGAAAGTAATTTTACCTGTCTAGAGGGGACTCAATGCTACAGTGCATTTCTCTCCCCCCCTCCCCACCGCCCAACTGCTTCTGACCATTTTACAGTATACAGGATATTCACAGCAGCACTTAGAAAGCCTGTTGAGGGAGCCAAGAGCAGCTTACAGCTGACATTCTTCAAACATAATGCAGCATCAGGGCATCGCTGCTTTAGCGACTAATTCCAGCAACTAAGACTGCCTCCCTGATATCATCGTCATTACACTGGCAATATCTTTGGTGGGATTAGAGGGTAATGCCGGTGGCATTTCAGGCTCCAACAATGGCTCTTCAGAAAATGGAGCACGGGGAAGGGCAGGAGGAGGACCCATATTTGCGTAAGGTGAATGGCAGCCAGAATCGGACTACTGCTCCAGCAAAATTCAATACAGCAGGAGGCAGGAAGTAGAAGGCAATGGACAATTTTGACTGTCATCATATTTTCAGCTTAATAACTTTGCCTTTTTTGTAACCACAAATAAAACTTCTCCCAACATTCTTGGGGTTTCACTTTCCAGTATACCTCTAACCATTCTGACAATCTGTCCATTTCTGCAAGCTCAAGGATTTTAGTTATCAACCCCTGTTCATTTGGTATTCCTGACTCTTTCCAGTGTTTTGCAAAAACAATTCTCAGTGTTCTGTTATGCACATGTTCATAACAGCCTGAATTGAACTGATAGCTGTTGTGAAAGCTTTCGAGAATACACTGAATTGAACTGTTTATGTTTGTAATATGACTTTGATGTTGTTAAGTGTTCTGCTCAACCAGCATCCCCCTCTTTTTTCCTGCGTCCTCATTTACAATGATGATGTTGATGATGATGATAATAATGACGACGACGACGACGATGACGACTCTGGCATAAACTGGTACAGGTGGTCCCAGTGGTAATCAGCACGCTGGGGGCGGTGCCTAAAGAGCTAAACAAGTATTTAGAAGAAATTGAGGTTGACAAAGTCACCATCAGTCAGCTGCAGAAAGCTGCCTTACTGGGATCAGCTCACATAATTCACTGATACATCACAGCTGCGGAAAATATATCAGCTACGCCCCTACCTGGATGAACGGAGCCTCATAACAGTTACGCATGCACTGGTAACATCCCGTATTGATTACTGCAATGCGCTCTACATGGGGCTGCCTTTGAAGACGGTTCAGCGATTGCAACTGGTTCAGAATCGTGCAGCGCGGCTAGTAAGTGGTGGGGCCGCTCGGGATCACATCACGCCGATTCTACGTAGCCTACATTGGCTACCAGTTGCTACCCGAGCCCAATTCAAAGTGCTTGTTTTGACATATGAAGCCCTAAATGGCTTAGGACCTGGATACCTGAAGGACCGCCTCCTTCCATATGAACCTACCCGGCAATTAAGATCAAGCCAGGGGGCCCTCTTGAAAGAGCCATCCCTCAAGGAGGTAAGAGGGATGGCTTGCAGACACAGGGCCTTCTCGGCAGCTGCCCCCAAGCTATGGAATGCCCTCCCAAGTGAGATCCGCCTGGCGCCAACACTGATGACATTTCGGCGCCAGGTAAAAACCTTCCTGTTCCAGAAGTTTTTTAATTGATATAATTTAGATTGTGGGTCTTCTGATGGCAATTTTAGTGTGATGTTTTTAGTATAAGGTTTTATTGTTGTTTTAATTATTTATTGTTGTTTGATGTTTTTTAACTGTTTTAATCCCTTGATTGTAAGCCGTCCAGAGACCTTTGGGTAGTGGGCGGCATATAAGTTGTAAAAATAAATAAATAAATAAATAGTCCTAAACACTTGGGAAGCATTCGACTAGTGATTTGTAATACAAAATCCAACATAGTTATCTAGTCTGCTGTGTAATAATAATAATAATAATAATAATAATAATAATAATAATAATAATA
>JAHTLZ010000204.1:73187801-73215081 GCA_023846285.1 Phrynocephalus versicolor
TAATAATAATAATAATAATAATAATAATAATAATAATAATAATAATAATAATAATAATAATAATAATAATAATGAAGAAGAAGAAGGCAATGAGAGGAGAGTGAGAGGGAAGAGGAGAAACATATTTGAACAGTTTTGTTCATTTGCTGCTTTGCTGAATCAGTGCACATCCTTCAGTGGCCTGGCACCTAAATGAGGAAAACAGAACCACCAGAGGTTCTTCCGTGGGATGTACTATAGCTGCAGCACAACTTGTTATGTGGGATCAAGTCAACTGTGACCTATGGCAAGGCTATGAATGAGTGATATCCAGGATGTCCTATTGTCAACGGCCCTGATCAGCTCTTGCAAACCCAAGCCTGTGGGTTTTTTAAAGGAGTCAATCCCTCTCATGTTTGGTCTCTGCCTTTCCCCCCACTGCCTGCAAATTCCTCCGGCATTCTTGTCTTTTCCAAAGGATTCTGTCTTCTCATGGTGTGCTGAAATAGAACGGCATGAGTTTCAACATTTTCCCCTCCAGAGAGAGTTCTGGCTTGATTTTTTCTAAGGCGTATGTGTTAGTCTGTCTAGCAGTCCAGGATATCTGCCAAGATCTCCTCCAGCACCATATTTCAAATGCATCAATTCTGTTCCTGTTTTCTCTACTGAAAGTTTGTTGTTAAGTGCTGTCAAGCCACAACCGACTCACTGTGACCCTATGGGGCTTTCAAGGTAGGTGAGATAGTTGAGGAGTGGCTTTTCCAGTTCCACCCCCACCCCCCAGTGAATTTCCATGGCTGAACAGGGATTTGAACACTACTCTTCAGAGTCCACCTAGTCCAACTATTCTACTTGAAGGCATCCTTTATTTCAAGGGTGAAGAAGTAGGCTCAATGGTGTTGGGGGAAAATGCTTTCTATGAATAAAGCATTCCATGAATTTTAAGCAGCCTTTTCAAATCTTCTTACACTCAACATTTTACAAATGCAAATAAATAAATAAAACGTTTCGCCACTTTCTTAACATTGTTCTGTACAGAAATCCATGTCTACTCTAGGTGTTCAAGGGCACTTACTCCCAGAAAAGTGCGCATCAGATTGCACTCTGATTGTTCATTGCCAGCATTGTTCTATATCCAGTAGTCATTCCAGAATTATCTCTGTGCCCCCAGTCTCTTTTTGCTGCCCTTGGAAATGGGGAGTAATAAATTGTTCCCTAAAAATGATTACAGTGCTTCTAGATTAGCAAGGAAATTGACACTTTGTATGCAGATGGTTACACAGAAAAGTTATACTAGTATTTTCCTTTTTCTTTCTTTTTCCTCCTGTAGGGCATGAAATTTCTTTCATCATAACAGAGCTGGCTCCACCATTAGGCAGAAATGTATGATTTTTAATGGTACTGTTTCTCAAATACGCTCTAAGCTGCCTTGTGTCCCAGACTGAGAGAAGTATGCTAAGCATAAACACATTCAGCCTCATTGAATGGCTATAGACCCAGTACTTTGAGAGAAATATTATTTTAAAAAAATCCTTCTCTGCATCATGCATAACAGTATGTCTCTATTTAGCTATCTCTTGTGTCCTTCTTTACACACACAATAGA
Source organism: Phrynocephalus versicolor (assembly GCA_023846285.1). NCBI lineage: Eukaryota > Metazoa > Chordata > Lepidosauria > Squamata > Agamidae > Phrynocephalus > Phrynocephalus versicolor. Next base: position 73,189,386 of record JAHTLZ010000204.1, read on the forward strand.
TTTTCCAGTGTGACTGGGGGTGATCAAGAAGCAGAATAATGGTTGGTACAGTCCTAATCGTAATGATAGGCTGATGTTTTTCAGACTAAGGGTACAATTCTGTACATTGTTACCGGAAAATAGTTCCTATTGCGTAAGGTCAATTTGGAATAAAACTTCACATGATAAGGTTACAAGCTGGTTGAAATCCTGGTCTTTCAAGTGTTGCGGATAATTTAACCAATGCTGCCTACAGGGACAAACTCTGTTCAAGCGATGGGCTGTTTTAATCAAGATCTACTGCATTATTGGCAATGTATGCTGTAAGTTTGTCTTTAAGAGCAGTCTTTTTGAAAGCAGCTGCTTAATGACCCTGAACACTGGCTTGTTAACACTATAATAGATGAAGAGCTTGTTATTCATACCGAGGAGCGGAAGGATGTGTGTGTGGAATCCTAAGTGCCAGAGCTGTGTCTCTGGAGTTAGTTACATAAGCAAGCCTGCTGCAATCCCTAGACAAAGTGGCAGGACTGAGGACATGAATGGAGTTGAGAAGGGAATGGAGAGGGGCCTAATGGAATGTGGAGAACACAAGCCCCACACATGACTCAGCAAAGGCCTCCTTCCAGGAGAACAGCATCCAGGCCCCATTGTCATCATAGCTGACTCATGAATTCTTTCAATATGGCCATTGCATAGGAGACCAGTTTATGGTTTAACAGTTCTTGTAAAGCCTAGATCCGTGATGGCGAACCTTTTAAAGACCGAGTGCCCAAACTGTGATTCAAAACCCACCTATTTTTCGCAAAGTGCCAATGCGGCAATTTAATCTGAATACAGTGGTACCTCGGATTACAAATGCTTCAGGTGCTACCCTTCGGGAAAGTGAGGATCAAAGAGCAGGCTTTTGAATTTCCCGTGGCCATGCTGGAAATTCGCTGTGGCTGCAGAAGATTCAAAAACCTGCTCTTCAGTCCTCGCTTTCTGGCCACAGCACCCTCGCTGTGGCTGTGGGAAATTCAAAAACCTGCCGTTTGATCCTCGCTTTACAGAAGACTAGCCCCCCACCCACCTTTCTGCCCTGAGAAAAGAGGCGGATGGGGTGCTAGACCATCAGGAAAGCCAGAGGGAGTGGCAACGGCTTGTGGGCTCATTCGTACTCCCAGTTTATTCTCCAGCCACACCACTCTGGGCATCCCAAAAGCATTTTTATATAAAAAAACTGATCTACAGCTTCTTTGAAATCAAATTTCTTATCAAATGAACAATATGTGAGGAAATTTCAGCCTGGCACTAAAATGTCATCCTTTGCTGCCCCCCCCCCCAAAAAAACCCCATCCCTTGCATCACAGTTTGCTTTCAAAAGCTGTAAGCAGTGGTGGCCAATGGCTCATGTTTCAAATACTGACTGAGACTTGAGAGTCAAATTCACACACACACACACACACACACACACAAACAGAGAGAGAGAGAGAGAGAGTATGTATTTTTATTCTATGTAAAATTAAATAAATAAATAGCTTAATTAGTTCTGCAGCAATAATTAAATTTATATTAAGGGAAAGCTCAGTTTAAAAGCCAGCTATCTTATCACCGTTCATGATAGCTTGCTGCAAATGGCAGCTTGGTTGATATTTGGTTGATAAAAAGGTCAGGTTTAAGAAAGTAATATCCCAGACTGCATTTGGAACAGCTCAAAAGGAAATGGAAGGAAGGAAGGAAGGAAGGAAGGATGGATGGAAGGAAGGAAGGAAGGAAGGAAGGAAGGAAGGAAGGAAGGAAGGAAGGAAGGAAGGAAGGAAGGAAGGAAGGAAGGAATTCATAACTGGAGTAGACCCATTTGAATCAATGGAATTTACAGATGAGTTAGTAAATGTGAAACTGAACAGTGTTTTGGGATTACTATTGGTGTGGCGAAATAGATAATTAACTTTGCTAACTATTTGCATAAGGAAACCCATACAACATCAGTTGAAAGGGAAATATGGTTTCCTATTTGGGACAGGAAGAACAATGACACATGGTAGCAATTACAGAGAGGCAAAATAGACAGGAGATGGCCATTGGAAACTTACCAGAGACATTGACCATGGATTGGCAGATGAGTGGTAAGCAGGTGAGTAGATACTCATCTGAGAAAATTGACAGAGTGCTGGAAGATGAATACCTGTATAACATTTTTAACAAGGACATTGCTGAAGGATGGAAAAATTTGGGAGACAGGAGAAAATCGATACAGGTTTTTCAGCATGAAGAAAATGAAGCAAGAAGCAAGTAATAGAAAGAACCGACAGCAATTTTTTCCTTTTTGGGAGAGTTGATTGAGGAATCTGGAAGTTGAAGCATGGGAACTGGATTTCACACAATGGTTTGTTGTGGGAGCAGTTGTTCATTTCCTGGCATTTGTACAAAGAAGTCCAGTTGCTGTGACTCAACTTCCAGATAACCTCAGCTGGATGACTGAGAATCTTCACAGACGTTGATCGAGGACGGAAAGACACTCAAAGAGATTTTTACTGGAAATGTTCTCTGCAAGGTTTCCAAGAAAGGAAAAACTCAGGAAGGAAACTTGACCTTTTTACAACTTCTTGCAACTTATGACTGCTACCACTTGTTTTCAGATTCTTCCTCCTCGTAATTTAAACAAGCTATCTGCACTCTCTTTGCTCATGTCAGTGTAATGCTGAATGCGCACCTAGCTTTGAGCACAGCCATATCACATTCTTGTCATTAATTTCAAAAGGGAATAAGCAGAATGTTAACTTTCTGTTGCTGACTGTTTTGCAGACGATGGGAAGAATACATTGGACTTGCATTTTCTGTGAATTTTCCTAATTCCATATTTGGAAATCAATGCACAAACTGAAACTTGGGTATCCTTCAAAAGTCACACTTTAATGACATTTTCAGGAAAGTTCTGCACTGAAAAGCACATATAGAAATGTGTGAATTAGGGGAATGTGCACACAAAAATACAGACATTAATGAATCTCACCTTGAAAATGTATTATATGAATAAAATTGCTTACACAAATGTATATATTAGGAAAAAATACATGTATTGGGTGAAATATGCTCAGAAACATGTATGGACTTTCGTGTGAGACATTTATATAAATTTGGTGATTTTGAGAAAATGAACTTAAGTCTGGAGAAGTAAGAAATGCAGAAAAATAAAAATTGTTAGACTTTGTTCATCCCTAATCTTTTGCTGTTGTTCCTGCTGTAATACAGGAGGCTATCACTCCTATAAATGGAATTACCCGAGGGTTGCAACTGACCTCCCACTGCTGTTTCTCCAGCCCAGCCCACATGTTTAATTTCCAGGCTGCAACTTAGGGAGCAAATAGCAGAGGAAGCTATCCAATGCAAAATGCCACTGACAGATATGCATAAACAAAACAAAACACGAATCAAGGTCTTCTATTTCCTTTTTGAATAACAGTTTTATTTCAAGTTTGAGGCATCATCTTTGGAATGCCCACTTTGAAAACAGCCACAGAGAGATGAGCTCCACGGAGAAGCAATATGATCTGATCAAAAATGTACCCACAGTCAATCCTACAGAGAGGTTTTCGTGCATAGCTGAAACAAAAGATCAGAGGCCCACTTCTGCTCACTTATTTGCCAGTTGAAATAATGATTATTCTTTAAAGTGCTTTGGGATATACCCAGGGCACGAAAAAAATAATGGAAAAGCCAAATTCTTTTGCTTAGGACAGCTGGCTGAGCATGAGTGTGAGGACATGTGATCTGCATTCTCTCTCTCTCTCTCTCTCTCTCTCCCTCTCCTCCTCCTCTCTCTCTCTCCTGCTCCCCTGTCTCTCTCTGAGGCATAAGTTTGCAAAAGGCAAAAGAGGTGAGCTGTTTGGCCTAAAGTGAGCTGTTATGAAACGAAGGAGCTCTCACATGGTTTGTTAAGCACAAACACTGGTGTCAGGGCTAATTACAAAACCACGTTGCCAGCTCCTGCAGATTTTTTTTTTTTTTTGGTATTATTATTAAGCCACAGAAAAATAAAACGAACCGTTTTCATCCTGCTGTGCTCTTGATCTGATCCTAATATCACAGCAGACTAAAAACAAAAACAAACCCCAGTTATTACTGGTCCCACCTTTTTACTAAACACACAGATTCCTTCTTTAGTAATAGCTGACTGATTTCTATTGACCCTGGTGGATCCACATGTCTTTGTCTGGTTTTATTTTATACTGAATTTCCCCCTCCCCTCCCCAAATTGAAACTTGTCTTTTGACCTACCAGTTCTCTACCAGTTCTGGCTAACTGTGGCCAGAATCCCACTTGATTGTAGAGGTAAATGCAGACACACAAGAGTTTTTTTTTGACTAAGATTTGTCATCTTGTGACACACCACAGAAGGCACATGCAAGGGGTGGATAAAGTGGATAGAGGGAAGCTCCTTTCCTTCTCATGAAAAACCAGAATATTTTTTTTACTCAGCATCTTGTTAGTCTATGGAACTCCTTGCCACATGATGTGGTGATGGCATCTGGCCTAGATGCCTTCAAAAGGCAACTAGACAGATTGCTGAAGGAAAATTACCTCTCAGGTTACAAGCCAAGATGGGGACACGTTTTCTCTCCATGTTTAAAAGAAGGGTACCTCAAAATGCCAGACACAGGGGAACTGCACCAGGGGACAGGCATCTAGTTGTCTCATGTCCCCCCAGAGGCATCTGGTGGGGCCACTGTGAGATACAGGAGGATAGACCCTTAGCCTGATCCAGCAGGGCTCTTCTTATGTTCTCAAGGGCACCCTCAACTCACCTCTCTCTCTCTCTCTCTCTGTTTCACACACACACGCACACACACACACACACACACACCTAAATAGAATAGCAACAACAGAAAGAGGCAGAAAAACTAAAAGTGGTTTTGAAATGTACTTATGGCTGTTCCATAGTACTTCCAGGTGATTTGTTGTTGTGGTGGTGGTGTCATTACAGTCATGACAGATGCTTTGTGACCCCATGTCCATGGAGTTTTCTTGGCAGCAATAGTGGAGTGGCTTGCCAGTTCCTACTCCAGGCGCCTACAGCACCTAGTATTCCATAGTGGTCGTCCATCCAAGTACTAGCCAGGGCAGACCCTGCTTAGCTTCCCAGATCAGGTGAGATTGGATGTGCTCAGGGCATCTACAAAAGCAAAAACAAAAATAATGAATCACACAGGACCATTAAAAGTTTGGGAGACGGGTGCAGTAAGCAACAAAAATTGAATGTGTACTGTATTTTTCTCCCTTGAAAACTCTTCTATGCTTCTCTTTGAGCCCAAATATAGAATATGAATAATAAAATGTACAGTAGTTTGGATGACAGCTTACTTTTGCTAAACACTATTTTAAGGAAAGGATAAATTAGCTATTCCCAGTAGTGCTGGAGAAGAATTATGATATAGCACAGAATTTTGAATAACAAAGAAGTTTGTAAAAGTCACAGCGAGTTTCTGAATAAGGCAATAAAAAGAGAAGATTACTGCAGCATGCTCTCTCAATTTAATTCTGCAAGAAACATGGCTCCCTCTTTTGGGAAAATCTTAACAGCTGGGGAGAAAGACATTATAATGAGGGGATGTAATATTTGTTTTTTGTTTTTTATCTGACCTGCTGATCTGCTCAGCTTTCTTCTTAACAGTCCACGGGCAGCCTGAAACGCCATTAGTTACCCTAGGGAAAGCATGTAAGGCATTCTTAAGAAAACCTGGAATAAATTTTCACTGGAACAGATAAATCACTGCTAAATAGCTCAGGAATTTAGATGTCGAACTGTGAAGCCGGAGGCTGGAAGTTCAACTCCCCACTGTGCCTCGTCAGGGGCTGGACTAGATGATCCATAGGGTCCCTTCCAGCTCTGCAGTTCTAAGAGTGTCATTGTACAGAGAAGTTCCTGCGATACAGTAGGACCCCAGTATCTGCTGGGGATTGGTTCCAGGCCTTCCCATGGATAATGAAAACTGTGGATAAGAGAGAACGCCTGCCCACCCACCCCCAAACTGCTGTTTCCTGACAGTAGCTTGCTTTAGGACTGCTGTTTTGAGACAGTAGCTTGCTTTATGGCCACTGTTTGTGATAGTAGCTTGCTTTACAGCTGCTGTTTGTGAAAACAGCTTGCTTTACAACTTGCTTTGCTGCTGCGGAATTATTTAATTTTTTTCCTTTGCCAACTGTGGATAACTGAATCAGTGGATAATAAATCAGTGGATACAGGGGTCCTAATGTACTTAAACACCACACACTTTCCAGCTTTATTTGAATCAGGGAAGGCAGGTGGAAACTGTCAAAGATGATTCATTTTTCCCGAACCTGTTTTAATTTACATGAGCTTTTTTTAAAAAATACCACACATAGTTAAATGACCTGAAAGCCATCAATAGAGTGGTGGTCCTTGGCATAGATGATGACAGTACTTTGGGAGCTAGGACATTTAATGAGCTCTAAACTTTCAGGCATATTCGCTACAACGTTGGTGTTCCGGCTCAAATAACAAACTCCCGGATTCCAGCAGACATTGTGTGCCATCAAGATAGCAGTCCCTTTTCAAGGTTTTCTAGGGAGAGAGTGGTTTACCATTTATTTCCTTCTTCCAGGGGCATCCTGGGATAGTGCAGCTTGCCCAAAGCTACACAGCCTGGATCTTCTGTTGGGATGCACAGTGAAGAGCTGAACTCCCAACTTGTACCTCTGCCTTACCTGTCAAGTTTACCTCAGCGCTGGCCGGGACAGAATGGGAGGGGAGAGGTATAATGCATGCACAGTAGCAGGTGTGTACAAACACAAACACAAATGTGTGCATGCACATGCACACGCGTGCACACACACGCATGCACGCACACACACACACCACTGCTAGTTTTGCCCCTCCCACCCCACCGAGCTGCAGTCCTCCGGACAAACGGCATCACTCTCAGCATGAGTTGCAGCAAGAGGTTAAAGACAGGGCTGCCTAGGGCAATGGCTTGGGGGGCACCCAGAGGGGCTGTGTGCTCCACCAGCTAGGCCCAGTAGCACTGCAGCAGCGGGTCCAGCAAGGAGCCCCCGGAGGCATTGTAGCAGTGCTGTCTGTGGGTGCTTCATCTACACCACGCTCAGCAGCTCTGGCGGTGCCATGGCGGCACCCCAGTCATGCATCCACTCCGCCTCATTGTCAGTTACAGCAGGAGTGACAGCAGACCCCCCTGCTTTCCATGGGGTGGGCAAGGGGGAGGAGGCGGAAAGGCAACATTATTGTCATCACTGCAGCTGGAGATGGGCAGGAAGTCCCTGGCAGGCCAGCACCCGACATCCCATCCCATCCCATCTAAGGGAGAACAGCCCCTCCCCAGAAGGGCTCTCAAACCCATCCACCGGGGCACCGACCCTGTCCTGTGCTGTGCTGTGAAGGGAAGCCTGGCGGGAACTTGGGCAGCCTCAGCTGAGGGCCTCCTCCTTTCTACACAGCCTTTTCTCTTCTGCCTCACTCCTCTTCCCTCCCTACCGACATGTGGCCGCCAAAGTGGAGGGGAAGAAGGGGGCGAGGAAGGGAGCGGAAGTACTGATGATACGGTGGTGGTGGTGGTGGCGGCTGGCTCCTCTTCCCCCTCCCAACAAACTATGTCACACCCAGGGGGCTTGGGTGACATGCTTTTAACAGGCGGCAGGGCAGCTCCATTGGTTTTGCACCAATGGTCTGATTACATCAATACATTTTGTTCACTATCACCATCCCAGTGAGACTCTCACATGAATTTACTCAATTCCTTGCTTGGAAAAATCCTCTCCTTCTTCATCGGCAATTCTAATCCTTTCTAATGCTCCAATGTGTTCTCTTCATTCCGAAACGCCTTCACAGAATGGCCATTTTCAGTCATGTCCTGAAGGCTGCCTATGCATACACTCTTTCTTTGCTTAACCTCTGGCTGTGCCCTCAGTGATAATTACACAGATCAGGCCCAGCCTTACCATGAAGAAACAAAGGAGTTGTCTCATACAAATACTTTTGAATTCCATGACAGTACAGCAACCTTCATCTACCACTGCCCTCTGTATATTGCCAGAACAATCTGAGTTGTCTGATGCCATGAGACTCAACATAGAATTTGTTGCAGAGTTCTGCAAAAATGCCCCCTTTTTTTTTTTTGCTACACAGAAGTACTTAAATCTACAGAAGACAATAACTTCAACTTAGTTCCCCAGAGCCCAACGCTTTCTCATTAACTGGCATTTAAGATCTCAATTAGACATGGGCACAACTCGTCAAAATTCTTGTTTCCGTTTCCGTTCCTCATTTCTGTTACGTAACAGAAACGGTAACGACAATTACTCCGCCAGAACTCGAACTCGAACCAACTAAAGAAAAATTGGGTCTGATTTGTCGTGTTGTCGTTCCTGGCATCGCGCGATCACGCGATGCCAACAGCACAGAAAAAAAGTTTTAAAAAGTAAAAAAAAAAAAGATTCCCGGCCAAAAAAGCAGGCGGAAGTATTCCTGCCTGAGTGAGGGCACCTAGAGGGGTGGTTTCGGGGGAGCGGCCTTCCCCCCCCTCCTGTCCTGGGCTGCTCAGTGGTGGGGCATCCTTCTCCTCATCGTCTCGCCAACTCACCTGCCATGCGGTGTGGGCGGGGGATCCAAAATGGGGTGGGCGACCGCAATCTTTTTTTTTGAAATCGTATCGTCGTGGTCCAAAAACACACCAAAGCACCACAGAAACATGCGAAAATTGCTATTTTAAAACTGCCAGATTGTTTACAGTAGCAGTGGGTTTTTCTTGCAACAAAATGTCTCCTTTCCTCCTCTCCATTTATTTTATTTTATTTTATTTTATTTTATTTTATTTTATTTTATTTTATTTACACCTGCGCAGTGCGCAATGATGGGCTGGCCATGGGAGTGAACCATGCAAATTTTTGGAGCCATTCCACCAATCGCATGGCCACTTGGCCAGGTTTTGACCACAGAGACTTCTGGGATGTGCCAATCGGGCATAAAAAGCCCACTAACCATAGCCTGAACCCTAACCCTAAGCCTAAGCCTAACCCATACGCCAGTACACTGTCCTTCTAAGTGGGTCAGAGAGGCACCCAGAGGTGCACCCCAATACTCACCCTAACCTTACCTGTAACCCTAAGCCTAGCCCTTGCGCTAACCCTAACCCTAAAGCCAGATCTGTGTACTCGCATTGCACTACACGCAAGTACATTTCCCTTCTTAGTGAGACACAGTCAGAGCCCGCATCTCTGACCGACTGGTGCAGGGAAGGCATCCCCCAAGAGGGGTGCCTCTGCCAGAGTCCAGTCCACTAAGCAAGTCTGCAACTGGTATGCATATCCAATTGGCTATGCATGCTATTTTGTAGCGGGTGAGGAGAGGAGGCACCCACGGGTGCCTCCAGGAGCCCGCTTTCCCTTCATAGCGGGCCAGAGGAGGCACCCACCCCACAGAGGTGCCTCCAGGAGCCCGCTACCCCCCTCTAAACCAGTACTAACGACAGATGAAAAAACGACACCACGAAATGACAAATTTTTGAAAAATTTGCCGAAAAACGGAAACGAGCCAAAAGGGACCCGTCCCGAAAAACGACAACTCGAAAAAAAAATTTCCTGGTCGTGCCCATCTCTAATCTCAATAACTCGCTCTGAGACATTTGTAGGAGAAAAAGAAAAAACTTTTTTTTACTTACACTTGCTTGAAACTACAGACTGGCTTCTGTAATTTCAAGTGTGCCGCTTTCTTGACCACACACATACTTAGCAACCAACTGAACAGATAAATAGCAAGTAAGCAACTGTCTCCAACTGAGGAAAGAGAGGGAAAGGGATTCTCAGTGGAAAGACAGCATTGTCTTTGAATTGTAAGACTGAATTGATGCCAGATACCACAGGAGATGTTCAGAGGTCTTGTAGAGTCGAGGCCTCCATGGATCAGAGCTGTTTTGGCAGTGTATGTGTGGGGGGGGGAGCTACATTCTATTAGGTAGGTGGTCTTAATGTTGTGCCTGAGCAGTGTAAGATCTACATGGCTTCCTCTTCCTTAATGACCACCAAAAGTGAAGGGTGAAACAAAAATCAAAATAATATACAGCACAGGAAAGAACCAAAAGCCTGTTGCTATCCCAGTTCTTTTTCTCTAGGCCTAATACATGTCAGCTTGTCTTCCTCTCGTCCCCCTATGCCTACATATATTATCCCCTTTGCTTATCCTTCTGGCAAACAGACAAAATGTTTTTATTAATTCATACAAATAACTAGATGCCCTAAGCACATTGATCTTGCCTGATTTTGGAAGCTAAGCAGGGTCGGCCCTGGTTAGTACTTGGATGGGCAACCACCATGGAATAACACGTGCCGTAGGCGCCTGGACTAGGAACTGGCAAATCACTCCAGTATTCTTGCCAAGAAAACTCCATGGACATGGGGTCATGAAGAGTCGGTCATGACTGTAATGACACAGCACACACATTATCCCCTTTGCTTATCCTTCTGGCAAACAGACAGAATGCTTTTATTATTTCACACAAATAACGAAATGATTGCACTGCTGTGTTTGAGCAACCATCATTTTAGATTTCGAAGTAGCTTCAGAAGTAGAGGTTCCTCAGTAAAGCAACCTTCCCATATGCCGACTGAGACAATTTTTTAAACCTTTCTTCAATCTCATTCAAAACCACACACGCAGACGTCAGCCCAAAATTGAACCTTTGTTACTTGCTCAAATGCAGTGACAAACCACACTGGAAACATTTTTCTTCTTGCAGTCTAAGAAGAATAAGTGGCGCAGTGGTTAAATGCCTGTACTGCAGGTAAAACTGTGCTCACGACCTGGGGTTCAATCCCAGGTAGCAGGCTCAAGGTTCACTCAGCCTTCCATCCTTCCGAGGTGGGTAAAATGAGTACCCAGCTTGCTGGACGGGGGACAATGTTTAGCCTGCTTTGCCTTGCTTTTAACCAATTGCTAATGAGGCAAAGAGGCAGAATGGCCCCAAAATTTGTTTTACAGTTGAGGGTTCATCAGAATTTGTCCACTTGGCCAGATGGAACAAAATGAAAACACCAGTCATTTTGTCTTGGATGAAACCTCTTGATCATCATAGAGACCCTGGCAGAAGTCTAGCCTTTAGGGCTTGTGTGTGAAGGAGACTGATCTTCTGGGGAAGCTTGGTTTAACACTGGTCGTTATCTCAAGAGACAGGTTAATTATTGGAATTCAAAGAAGAAGTGTCAGATTTTTCTGTGCAGGTAACTGTAGTGTGCATGAATTTAATCCTAGCTTAACAACTGCTATGACTGGTCAGATGCCATGGCTGAGGGCCCTGGAACGCTTGTGGCAGAGTTTATTTTTATTATTTAAAGACCTGGCACGGAGTGGCTCTTTGGCAGAGGCCTTTTGTTCTCCAGGGGCCTCTGGGCTTTGCTTCTGAGATGCATCATCAGAAGAAAATATAGCGGCCAATGTAAAGTTGCCTGGCTCAACACCATTCCATTCAGCACCACTCCTTGAAAGAACAAGGTTTCGTTAGGCTGGCATAACCTTTTTTCCCCTGCCTTCAAAGACTTGGTGCTGCCGTTCAGTGATGCTCACAGAATGTTAAGAAGGAAAAGGGAAGGAAGGCATCAGCTTACTCTAACTCCTCTCGGCTTATACAGTGTTGGAAGGAGGATTAGAGTTGAGATGGGCTCCTGTAGTTGAAACATGTCCTTCTCTGTGCTATATTGGGTTAATTTACCTTTAGGCTATATGGTGGCTCAGCGCATGCAGTGATAGAGACCCTCACTCTGGGATAATTTACTGTCATCCCTGCTGTAAAGGAACATTTCTGAGGGGAACAATATATATAGGAGGACGCATCCCCCCCTTCTTTTCTTCCAGAAACACTGTCACCTCCTTCCCCCAAGTACATATGTAGTAATTCAATGCACAGTTTTGGGTCTGGCCACTAGCCCTGATCTCAAAAACGTTGCATTACATGAATTAAACTACTGTGACTGTGGCATAGCAGGAGGAAATATTGAGAGCAGGTGAGAAAATAATGACTTCAAATTAAGAGCACTTCTGTTATGGTTGAGAAAGGCACGGCATCCTTCCCTTCTTTCTGCTGTAGAAATGGGTTAGCAGAAGGATACAGTAGGACCCTTGTATTCACTGATTCAGTTATCCACGGTTGGCAGAGGAAAAAATTAAATAATTCAGCGGCCACAAGGCAAGCTGTAAATAAAGCAAGCTGTTGTCTGTCACAAACAGCAGCTGTAAAGCAAGCTACTGTCACAAACAGCAGCTGTAAAGCAAGCTAATGTCTCAAAACAGCAGTCATAAAGCAAGCTACTGTCAGAAAACAACAGTTTGGGGGGGGAAGGCGTTCTCTCTTATCCACGGTTTTCATTATCCACGGGGAGACCTGGAACCAATCCCCAGCGGATACTGGGGTCCTACTGGATTACATTCAGTGGGCAGCCGTGCAATCTCTGGATGAGAGTCTATGACGGGTGGTGTGAAAGAGAGTGAAGGGAGATCCAAGGGCTATTGGGCATCTTTTCACTGAGGTTCACTGGTCATTGGAACCTGAGCACAGATAAAGGCTGAAGTCTTGGTGTTTCGTCTGGATGATCCTGCCCGTCCCTCGCCTGTTTCTTCTCTCTTTGTCCAGAGTTGCTGGGTGACCCACTGTCTCAGAGGCCATGGATCTCAGCATGTTGGTGGATAAAACTGGCTGTTACTTCATTCATTTGTGACCACGACAACCAAGCTATGCAATTTTGATCTTGCTACTGTCCACTGCATCCATCACTTCTGAGACTCTGAAGCTCCTGGTCCATGCCCTGGCGGTTTCCTATCTGGATAACAGCCTTTTAACAGGTCTTTCTTCTTCTTCACTCTGTCCTGTTAGCCTTGTACAGAATAGTGTCGTACAAATGGTTTTAAATTTACCGCATTACTCCCAAATTTCCCACCATCACAGGGCCTGGCCTTGGCTACCTATCAAGTCAAGGACATCATTGTGAAATTCATGTCTTGACATTTAAAGCCCTATGTTTTTTCTTGCCCTAATCATTTAGTAGAGCTGGTGTCGTGGCATCCTCCTCTGAAGAGGATTTGCTCTGCAGATTCCAGACTTTTGTTGGTCCCTTGAACTAAGGTGGCAAACCTTATGAATTTTCTGGCTTGGTTCCAAAGCTGTTCATTAATGTTGTGGAAAAGGCTAGAAGTGAAAATTTAGGTAGCTTGGATCACAGATGCGCCAACCAAAACCAGGCGAGTCTGTATCAAACCCCAAAAATTCTTCCAATCCTTACTTTTAGAGCATTCTTACTCCTTAGGAACCTGGTGACTGCCATCTAATGACTCAACACTACTGTAGTTTACAGTAAGCTTTTAATTAATCGTATTAATTTTATTTTTATGAATTAATAGGCTTTTAAATATAAGATAACCCTGAGATGCACACACTTTGGGTCCCTGAAGGGGCCATCAAAATTTTCAGGCATCCAGAAGTGCATAGGTTATGGTGGAGACGGGTAAACACAAACTTTCTCTGTTGTCACAGTAAGAGGAGAAATGTAAACATAATGTTTAAAAGCCAATGGTATATAAATGGAATGCACTGCTTTAAAAAAAAAAAACATGCCTAGGTCTGCAGCCTTAGACTCCCTGATCCCAGCAGAGCTTACTTTTCAATAAACTAGATCAGGTTGTAGATATTGCTATCAGTCCATAGCCTTAGGGAACAGTGGAGGTTAAACCGTAATAAATAATAATGTACTAATCAACTTTTTGAGCAGCACCAGGATATAGACTTATTACGACCATGATAAATGCAACTGTCCTCCTTTGCTTTCCCTGCTACCATTTCTCAGGCTCTGAGCTGAACATTAGCTATTAAAGGATACATTCCCAGACTGAAAATGATGGGCTACCATTTTGGATGTGTTTAATGAGAAATTACAAATTAATAGAACTTCTTGAGAGAAAACCCACCTGGGATCCTAAGCTGGTAAGGAGTTAGAATAATTCATTGTCTCTGCTGTCCTTAGTAAGCACCATGTGCCTAATAATAGTGAGGCATTGCTTGAAAATGAGGTGGGGGAGGGGCAAGGAGGGTGGAGAAAGCTACATGGCTTAAGAATTTTAGGTGGGATAGGGTGGCCTCCCTCTGTCAAATTTCATTAAGGAGCTTTATTTGCATCAATCCGTTGTCACCCAAGGTAAAATCAACATTTTTTTTTATTCCTCAGAGATTCCCTTTTGGCCTTGGTGTAAAATTAGTGTCACTTTTTTCTTGTGACATAATTGTTCAGGCATACATTTCGTGTCAACAGCATCAAAAAATACTGTACCAAAATGACTTAGCACCTGCCCTATGTAACTTACACGTTAAACATTCTTAATTACCAATGTTATTTGCCAAAAAGTGTAGCACCTTGAGGGCCATGTTGTTCTAGTCTTGACAAATAAATTTGGATGATTCAGACTGACTGACTGAAAAAATGGTCTAGACCTGATAGCCTTGTCTGGGCATTCAGCTCTGGGAGATAATAAGCAGGTAATTTTGATGTGTGTGAGCGAGTATAAATTAAATGCCTGTCATTGTCTCCCATGTGTTGCAAACAAACTCAAATTGTGGAAAAGTTCCTCTCTTTTTTGTACTGCATCTAACAACATTCACCAGCAACACTGCTTGGAAGATTCTGGATGCTGTAGTCTAGAACAATAACTTTCTCTTAACCTCAAAGCCAATGTTTATCACTGCCTCTGGGGCAATAGCTCAAGTGATGCAAGGCAGACCAGAGGCAGCTGTGACCTCCTCCTTCTGCTACAATACTTCTGGAGAAGAAAAACCCCTCATTGTCTAGATTGTATCCCCATAAACTGCCAAAATATCTCTTATAAAAGACAAATTCCCTCCCGTGTTCAAGGACTTAGGAGCTCAGGAATAACTCCCCTATGATGTTTGAGAATTGACATTACCAAAAGTGCCTATATAGCTAAATTAAACTGGGGCACTTTTTGAGATGATCAATCCCCCCCCCCCCAAAAAAAGATATATAAATGGTTAATTTTAAAGCAGCTCCACTTCAAAGTACTGGTTTTAACGTACAAAGCACTAAGTGGCCTGGGTCCAAGCTACCTCAAAGATTGAATCTCGCAATAAGAACCAGCTCCGGTGCTAAGGTTATCAGGAGAGGCCTTTCTCTCCATCCCGCCACCTTCACAGATGTGTCTCATAAGAACACATGGGAGGACCATCTCTGTTGCTGCTCCCAGACTTTGGAACTCCCTCCCGCTGGAGGACAGGTCTACACCATCTCTGCTGTCTTTCCGGAAGCAGGCAAAGACCTTCCTCTTCAGACAAGCTTTCCCTGAATGAGGGGCTACCTGTTATGTGACTTTTAGATGGATTACAATGCATCTTGTTTTCCATGTTAGTTTCCATCCCTCATAATGGGTTTTTTCTCATGTGCTTTTTGTAGCTTTACTGTTACCTTTGAATGTTGTAAGATGCCTCTTCTAATTCCCTGTTCCTAACTTGAGTATGTCTTAAAAGTTCTGGGACTATATATTGCCACTTGTTACTGTAAGATGCCTTGGGTCCTTTTCCAAGGAGAAAGGCAGGGTAAAAATATTCAAATTTTTTTAAAAAATGAAAAATAAACATTGCATCCTCTTGACCAACAATAATAAAAGTTAATGAGGCTGTGCATTAGCACACCCAATTTTTTGATCTGACATTTTGGCCTTCTTTTGGAAATGTACATAATAAAAGGGAGTGAGAATCACTTGTAAGAGCTTGTGTGTTTCCTGAAAAGCATCTGGTGTGTGTCGCTGTGTAGCATATGCATCTAGGCAGCTAGTTAGGCAGACAGATTGTTTGATGCCATCAGCCTGTGCTTACTTTCCCCTTAAGATGCCATCAGCTGCAAACACAAAACCCCCAATGCCAGTGTGCTGAGCAATAAGGAAAGATGAATAATAGAACAGCTGAGCTGAAATCTATCTCCTCTCAAGTTCAGTAAAGGTGTCTGTTCACCAACTCCTTCTCCCCTCAATGCCCCCACCCCCCAATGATTCGGTTTAGAAGACTCTATGGCCCAAGGGACCAAGGCAAATCAGCATTCATCGTGTGTTACTGAGTGTTCATAATTCAGGAGTTTCATCTGTAATACATGGAGCACTTATTCTGGAACAGGTTTTTTGTTTTGTTTTGGTGTCTGTCTCTGTGTGCAATTGTGTTTGTGTCGTGCGTAAAGGCAGCATGGATGCCTGAACAAACTTTGATTGATTCTGCTTTCAGTATGAAAGCCATTTTGGGGGAGGAAGGATACTACATATTACTGGTGAGTAACATATAGGATGCTTTTCAGAAAGAACAAATACCATAATTTGTAGAAAAAGAATACATGGGTCTGTTGTTGAACTTCCTTTGAAATTGGCTCAACCATTACTGATGTCCAAATTTCCAAGCCTAAATAATGATTATTTATTATTATGCACTTAAATAGCAAAATGGCAAAGAGTTGCTCTGTGTTACAAGGAAGCCAATAACGGGATCTGACAGAGGGGTGAAGCTCGCACCTGGATGCAGGAGCCTGTCAACAACTCACTAAAAGAGGGAGTGGTCCCCACCCCTTTAAAGGAGACAATGATTCATCCGCTCCTTAAAAAGTTGAACCTGGGCCCAGGGCTGGTGGCTAATTACCGACCAGTGGGAAACCTCTTTTACTTGGGCAAAGCGTTGGAGCGGATGATGGCTGAGCAGCTCCAGGCTCTCCTGGATGAAATGGATTACCTAGATTCATTTCAACTAGGTTTTAGGCTTGGTTTGGGGACAGAAACTACCTTGATTGCCCTGTATGCTGGTCTTTGCCAGGAGAGAGACAGGAGGAGTGCATCCCTGTTGATCCTCCTGGGCCTTTCAGCGGGTTTTGACACCATCGACCATGGTGTCCTGGAGCACTGTTATTCCTTCTTCCCTTCCCAAAAGTAAGGCTGCCACTTGTAACAGGTTGATTTTGAGACTCTTTGCTGCAGCCTTCCACCTTCCTTACCCCCCTTTTAAACAGCTGATCATGTGGCACCTCCTTCTCTCTCCCTGCAGTTGAGAACTAGAGACAAGGCCTACATGACAGCATTGTCGTGTAGAAGGCTCATCTTTGGGACCTGCTGGTTAAAATCCAGCATTTTCCCAGGAGAAGTCATTCTCTTCTGGCTCCCAATGGTCTACTTTTCTCCCTTTCCAATGAACAGCCAGCATGTCCTGACCACTAGGCATGCCTTCCTAGTCTTCAACCCACTTGCGTTTTCCTCCTAAAGAGATTCTCTCTCTCTCTCTGTGCATTTACTGATTCCTATATTTATTTTTGTGTGTGTGCTCTTTTGCTACACAGGGATCCGTGCTTAAGAGCATTTGAAACAATAATAATAACTGCATGCCATCACACTGCTTCCAACTGACTTTTCTCAGGTATTGTATACTCAAAAATAATTTGCCAGTACTGTACCTCCTTCTGGGAGCACTCTGGGACCATGTTGCCTGCCAAAGGCTACACAGGCTGGCTTTTCTCCCAGAAACATAGTGGGCAATCAGACTCACTGAGCTACCCAGAATACAATAATTATTAACAGAGATGATTGTGTAATTTGAATAAATTGTTCTGAAGCTGCACGTGCTGTGTTAAAGATTGTGCATTGCTTTTGTCAGCTTCCTGATTCCCTGTTGTCTTCACTCCCCCAAGAGTTGGGGAACCCACTAGAATAATTTGCAAGATTTCGTGGAGGGTTGCACTCAATAGGGCAGATTCATAAACACTGAATGCCCTGTCTTCTGAGAGGAAGCCAATAGATGAGATTGCAACTTTAACAATAAAGAGGGTACATGATGTCTGCAACCAAGAAACTTGTCTGGTGTCCATAGGACATACTTTAAAAAGTTGCTCTCAGACCCTCCCTAGCAACCTTTTTGCTTCCTTAAAGGCAAAAGATTTGTCTTACTATAAAAGTGTTCTTCCCAGGTATCAAATGGGCTCTTCTCCTCTGGTTTTTTGGATTTATCTGCCTCTATAAAGTGTGTACCTGATCCCACTAAAACCAAGACTTTGCAGCTGGCAGACAAAACCGGAGCTTATACGGTCACTTTGTCCTCATTTAGAAAGTAATAAAAGAGGGAAAGGGAAGGTGAATGAAGCTTTAATACTTCATTACTCAATTCTTTTTTCTTCTGGCAAGCTGATTTCAGAGGCAGGCACAGAGAGGGAGCAGGAAGAACAATATTCATTTTATTTAATGTCACTTCTTTCTCTCACTGTGCAAAGCCAAACAGGCCACTACTAAACTCATGATGCTGCCTTGCCCTGAATCAGAACATTGGAGTATCTTATATAGGTTAATTCAGAGGTAGTAAACCTTAGGTATGCTAGGTATTTTGGACTACAGTTCCCTGAGTAATTTATCATTAGTGGTACAGGCTGGGGATTCTGGGAGCCGAAGTCCAAAATTACCTGGCATGTGAAGGTTCCTTATCCTTAGATAATCTATTTTAGCCTCTCAAAGCCTGGTTGTTTTCAGATGTTTGGGGAAGTAGTTTCCACCTTCAGATAACATGGGTATGTGGGGGAGGCTTTGGGGGACAGAAGCCCAAGACAACTGGAATCCAGGCAAAGGAGCCTTGGATTTTCCTCTTGCCAGGGTCTGGATGTTTAGTGTGTTTAGTCTGTTTCTTATATTTGCTGTTTATTGTTTTGTTTGCTTTTAAGCATTGATTAATTTGCTTTTGTGTAAACAGTCCAGAGTCCCTATTTGGGAAATCAGGCAGTCTAGAAATGCAATTAATTAATTAATTAGTGACTCCGCTTCATTGGAAAGGCCATGGTGCAGTGAATCAGCATGAAATAAAGCACTCTGTAGACATGTGATGTCTGCCCTCTTTCAATCCCATCGTTTCTTTAGCAAATTCTTACACACAGTAGATTAACATAAAGTTTCTCAGAAAACGTAAGGCCTTTGCCCGCTCTCAAGAAAGAAATTAAAGGCAGCATCCAATGTGTACCCAGTCATTCTCCAGTAGTTTTATCACCAAGAATCTGTACTCTGCAGCATGCAGAGTGTAGCAGTTAACTGAGCCTGGAGCATATTTTTCACCTACATCTTAAATAGAAAATGTAAACATGCCTTTTTCTGAGGTCAGAGTCTATAATTACAAAAGTGAAAACAAAACTGGGAGGAAAGCAGAAATCGAGTCCTTAGAAGTGACAGAATAGCTGTGTGGACTTCAGCAGGCAAATTTTATGTTTAAATGAAGGAAAAGAAACGAAGAAAGTGAAGATTTACCAACATCAATTAATCCTCACAAGGTCACCGTTTGCATAATTTTAATTAACTTTGAGTGTTGAGGCTCATTTTCCAAACAGAAATATGCTAATAAAAAAAAGACCTATTAAATGCCTCTACAACAGTACTGGTTAAAGAATGCTAAGCAGAGTGCAGTTTGTGTTGGAGTATTATTTGCAACCTCTCGTGCCTATAATTTGAGTGACTGTGTGTGTTGTGTCGTTACAGTCGTGACCGACTCTTCGTGACTCCATGTCCATGGAGTTTTCTTGGCAGGAGTACTGGAGTGGCTTGCCAGTTCCTACTCCAGGTGCCTACAGTACCTGGTATTCCCTGGTGGTCTCCCATCCAAGTACTAACCAGGGCCGACCCTGCTTAGCTTCCGAAATCAAGCGAGATGGGATGTGCTTAGGGCATCTAGGAGGGATTTTTCTGAGCTTGGGTAGTCTGTTTATCCAACAATAGCCAGTTGTTCCTTTCAGCCTTTGAATTCAAAAAAAAAGAACTGTCTCTTTGCTGAGTGTTCCTTTTCCCCCTCTCTTTTCCTGGTTGGGAACAGTTGTTTGTTTAATGATTATCTGTTCGATTGGTTACTAAGTATGTGTGCAGTAAAGAAAGCAGTATGCACAAGTCTGTAATTTCTAGCAATTGTATGTATAGGAATGCTCTTTATTCTTTCTCTGCAGAAGTCTTAGTAAGAGTGAGTTATTGAGACTTGAAGTGCCAGTCAATGAGAAAGGGATCGACTCTGGGGAACATGAAAGTATTCTGCTCTGTGAATCTCTGTATTAAGGCTGTGTAGAAAAAGCAATTTTACTAGAAATTCAAAATCTGCCACAGTTTGAATGGTCTATTTCAGCATTCCTTACAAGCCTTGGGCAGAAAACAATAGTAACATTTAGAAGTGAACTAAGCTAGCCATTGACTGGGAATTTATTTTTTTACGAGGTGGTGGTGGTGGTAATTCATACTGTACTAGATTTTATTTACAATTATAACTGTTAGAAAATAAATTAGAACTTAAACTATGTTTTGTTACTTTATGCCACTAAAGAAAACCTGCAGTTTCCCCCACAACTGCAGCCTCCACTAATTGCCCATCCCATTCCACCTCCCTAGATTATGAGATGCAAAACTTGGTGGGAGCCTCACACTCTTTTCCCTCCTAGCCAGTTGGCTGTCCCAGAAGGAGAAAGAAGTCAAAGTGGCATGTCCTCCAGCCCTGGCTTTGATACACATGAGAAATATTTGTGACACTGATGCGAGTTACTTCGATTATTTCACTGGCTCAGGGCTGGATTGTGGCTGCCCACTTTCTTTATGGGTGCAGATCATACTTGAGCACACAGGATCCTCCATGATCTGTGTCTGTGAGTATTTGTACACGACCCCTAAACTCCGCCGCAAATGGCTCCCAGCTCCGGAGCTTAAAATTGTTTCCCCACCAGCTCCGGAGTTTACAGAAAATTAAGTGCGGCCATGCCCAGCTAAGCGCGTCCCAGTGCACTTTTCAGGTACCTGCTCCTGGAGGGTGATAAATTCCAGATCCGGATGTAAAGGAGTGAGTGCCCGGCTCTCCTCGCTTCTGTTTGTTGTTGTTTTTTGCCTCCTGCCCGCTTAAGAGAAGGAATCAGGATGACAACGGGGCGGGGAGGCTTGGACCGGCAAACGGAGGTGAGCCTGCATTCTTTTGTCCCCTTTTTTCTCCCTCCCCTCACGCAGACAGGATCAAGGAAGTGCGGAGGGGTGGGGATGCAGGAAGAGCAACGAACCCCCAAGATCCCTGGTCCGAATTTAAGTGGCCAGCGGATCTTAGGGGTCGTGTGAAAAGGCCCTGTGTTGTGTTGAATTCCCCCTCTGAACTCATGTCAGGCACCCACTATCTCTTCCCATGCAACAGTGTTGGACAGCTCCCTATTCAGAAAATCTCTCTTATAGCCAGTTCTCCAGAATCTCCCAGGCTTGGCCCGACTGCTTATGGGGGAGGCTGGGATGTGGGAGATTTTAATGCCTTTCCCCCAGAAAAGTTGTCTTTCTCCTCTTTGGGAATATCTTGAATAACTCTCAGTCCTCTTGCTGGGCGGATTAAGGGGAGGATGTTTCCTCACTTTTAAAATGACATTCTTAGGGGCGATATGGGGGCCGAAACGAATCAAAGAACAATCCTGTGTCGGTCTGTTCAGAAGTAAGTTCCACTAAGTCCAATGGGGCTTACTCCCAGGTAAATGGAAATAGCATTGAAGCCTTAATCAGTAGTTAACAAACATAGGAGTGAGTCATAGTGCAGCAGCTTGTATAAAACAAGTTGGGGAACCATGTAGCCATCACAAAAACCAAATACTGTACAAGACTAGACTAAGTGATACCTTTAGGCTACTAGTAGTAAAATCACAAAAGTTGCTAATATTCTGAGGGCAATGCCCTCTTTTTCAAAGCTGTACCAAAAGTTCAAGCATGGCAAAAGCATGGCAATTATTTTCATCTTGCCAAGAACTCAACATCTAAGAACTAATGCCTGGCAGATCTATCTCCTTTTGGTACAACTTTGAAAAAGAAGGTATTGTCTTCAAAATATTAGCAACATTTTTGTTATTTTACCAGTAGCCTAAAGCCTAGACTAGTTTTGTATTTGTATTTGTTTTTTTGTTTTTTTGATGGCTACACTGCTCCCCAACTTTTTTTGCTTCAATTGGAAATACTGAGATACCAAGGAAGAACCCCCCCCATGCATAACAAGAAGGAGGCAAATGGACCATCAATGGGAGCACAAGACTGCAACCGCTAGGTAGTATCCTCTTTTAATTCGATCCAATTGGGCACACCTAGTGGATTTTTCTAAATGTTACTCCAGGCCCCAAATGGAAGGCATGGGTCTTCACCAACCCTCCCCCCTTCACTGGCCAAGCAGGGGCAATGTGCCTCAAAGTGCCACCTGGAGATGGGGTGTGAATATGTGTATGTGACCTATGTCACTTTTTTTTTTGAAGGACTGGGGCTGTAACACAATCCGTAACTTCGGATGCAGCTTTAAAACATCTCTGCTTCCTGCCTCAACGTTGCCAAGAACTCTACATCGAAGAACTAACTCCTGGCGAATCCATCTTTTGTCATGCTTGAACTTTTGGTACAGCTTTGAAAAAAGAGGGTATTGCCCTCAAAATATTAGCAACTTTTTTTGGTTATTTTACCAGTAGCCTACCTAGTCTCATCTTGTATCAGCTTGTATGAGAGACTCTGAGTGTGACAAGGCAAAGGAGGAACAGTGGATTAAATTGGCTTGCTTTGTATTTTTAAAAACCAGTCCTTATCAGCTTCCATGGCTGAACTCACTGTCGCTGTCAATAACAACCTGTAATTTACCCTGTTGCAAGAGTCCACAGCCCAGTTCCTAATCATTCTTTTTCCTCACCTCATTTCCTGGCTCTTTGGACCCTCCCCCCTCCCCCCTCAACCCCCAAGGTTGAATTAGGGCTACTTTGAAAGGTTAAGCCTCCCACTGAGCTACGGGCTGTGCAATTAAAATGAGAAAGGCAGACATTTCTAGAACGAAAACCAACATTGTAATTGTCCCAATGAAAGACCAGGCCATGGAAAGAAAACCACCTAATTGGAAGAAGAGGGCACGCTTGACGCTGACGTGACACACATGCTAGGCTTGAAAGGTAGATGAGGGCGGAGAGAGGAAAAAGAGGATTTTAATTTTTTAGCAAAAAGCTTGCATTGTTTTTTGTTTAATTTTTATTAGTGGCCTATATATCTCCTGTAGCCTAGTCGTGCATTAGCTTTCCCCCCCTTAGCGTTTGTCCCATTCGGTGGCACCCCTCACTAGTCTGGTTTTTGCCTTCCACTTGGCATGGTCGCGGGCTAGGTCCAGATGAACCTGGGACAACTTCTCGGCACTGTCAAGGGTGTTCATCCAGCACTGCTTTGGTCAGCCCAAAAAGCTCTACAAAACAATTCGAAAATGTAAGATAATTAAAATAAATTCAAAGCCAAACAACCCAAATTAAAAAATACTCCGCATCGAAACCGCTAAAACCATAGTGGCCATGATCCTCAGTCCTCAAAGGCTCCATCTGCCTCGACAGTGCCAAAATTATGCCAGCGTCCAATGCCAACCAAACCTCCAAGGGGAAGGCATTGCACAATTGTGGTGATACTGTAAGGTGCCCATCCCTGGTCTCCACTTAACAAAATGGTCTCAGCGATGGGACATATTGGAGATCTTTCTGAGCAGAGTGTATTGATCTAAGATCCGCTTTCTCATCTACAGTTCTCTGGTTATGGAATAACTTCCTCTCGGAAGCTCATCTGTGGCCATATTGTCTGTATTGTTCACCAAGGTATTTGCTCAACAATTAGAAAGACTGTAGCATGGTCTTAAATCCTTTAGTTTGCTGTTTGGCCTTAATCGTTTAATTACTATTGGTCAGAATCTCCTTTGTGTTTTTTGCTTGTGTATGTGAAATTACATACACTAATAAAATGCATTTATTTTATTAGTAGCCTATAAAGATATTGTCTATAGCCTAATCTTGCATTTGTATTTTGTAAAGGCCACACAACTCTCCCCCCAGACCTTTTTATCTCAGTGCATCAAATAGCCTCTTATTAACATGATGCCAGTTGCGCACCTAACCGTGTGCCTACTGTGTGACCAGGAATGCCAACAGCACATCACTGCAACTGACTGCAATTTCACTAAGGCGTGTATGGAGCACCAGTAGAATCCTGTCAGTTATGCTTAAGGTGTTCATAATTTGAGTACCCCAGCGCTTTTAATGTGACCTTATTGATCTGTGGATATAGGGCAGGTTGGAAATACTTACGCAGGTTCTCTGCCAGGTGCTCCTACTTTGAGGAGAAAGTCACACAGAGACTAGATAGAGGACGTTTTCCATTGGTGATACCTTGTTTGTAGAACAGCCATCTCAACTGAATTGTGAGTCATCAACATTAGAGCCTTTTAGGTGTAAAGCAAAGCTTTCAATAAGTGATCTGTGATTCTGTTCCTTTTATTAAATCCTTTGACTATTTGTATTGACTTTGGCTGCTATTTATAGATGAAACCCAATGTCACAGAAGTAGACACAGTGTGCTTGTACAGTCAACTTCCTCTCGCCTCCTGTCCCCCCCCCCTTCATGCTCACACACAGAAATGGCCCAAAGCAATACTCAGTTCCTCAGAGTAGTTCTGGGAGGGCAAGCAAAGGGAAAAGACAGACAATATTGGGATTTTGCACTGTGTTCCTGATGCTGCTTTACATGTACCAATTTTATTATAATTGGCTTTGGATGCTTTTAAGCCGAAAAATAAATATATTAGACCAAGTAAAATGGACGAATAAATGAACAGATCAGTGAGAATCTATGGGGTTGAAGTAGATGATATAATAGGAAAAGTTTCCCTGCAAGGAGTGAAATATGCCTGTTTGTCCTAGCATGTACTTTTCCTCATCTCCATACCTTCTATATAACATGGTTTGTTTTGTGATTGGCTATTGGACAATCGAGGGAGCTTCATTTGCAAATCTGATTGCTGGGGCCACTTCTTTCTAGGGAAATCCTGTGGTAGGAGGGGAAATTGTTTAATTTGAAGAAACAAGCATTCCCCCGCAAGGTCTCTAGTGTGATCCACCGAGTGTGCCTCATAAGACTGCTGAGTTAGGATGCTTGTGAGCACTGCAGCAAGAGAATGTCTAATACAGACAGGGAGAGTCTAGGGACGTTCTCTCTTTCTTAAATGACAATTCCCAGAATCCCTCAGCCAGAGTCTCTTGCTTGGGGAGCTGTAGTCCTTTTTTTTTTTAAGACTTTGCCTCTATAGACTCTGTATCTACATCCCCATCAGGAGGCAAATGCTAAAAGCGGCCAAGCACCACGGAGATGACTCAGGGGACCAGAGGCACCTGCTAGGGAGTCCAAGCCCACACAATGTGCTGTTACCTGCTCCGGCTAGTGCCAGAGTCACACCAGTGGGAGCTGAAGGGAATGTGCCACCTCTCATCTGGGGAGGCCATAGCAGGGTTTTTTTTTGTTTGTTTGTTTGTTTTTGGCTTACCCCAGGTAAGGGGCTGGGAGGAGGGATCCAGCAGGAGGCCTTCACGTGGGAGTAGCTGTGAAGAGAGTGAAATGTTAATGTTGTAACTTGGAAATTGATCTTTGCAGTGCACTCTGAAAAGCAGGCAGTGTTCCCATTGCCTAGCTACCCAGCTGTCACTACACCCACATGTTTTTTTTTAAATTTCAACTCCCAGCCTCCACCCTTCTCATTAAAAGACCCATAAGGACCCTCTGTGATTTGCTATGTTTCTACCCAATCTCTCTCTCATTCTCTCTCTCTCTCTCTCTCTCTCACACACACACACACACACACACACACACACACACACACACACACACACACAC
>JAHTLZ010000204.1:73219250-73234743 GCA_023846285.1 Phrynocephalus versicolor
GTAGTAGTAGTAGTAGTAGTAGTAGTAGTAGTAGTAGTAGTAGTAGTAGTAGTAGTAGTAGTATAAATGCCTGATAATTTGTTGTCCACTCAGGCCTAAGTGACAAGCTATGGACTGTATGGCTTGAAAAGTGAGACATGTTGAGAACTCAAAAATAGCAATATTAAACCATGTTGTACATGCTGACCCTCCTTGTGCTATAGTTAATTTCTCCCCCCCCAACAAAAATGGATAGACTTAACAAAATGCCCCTCCCACAAAATAGCAATCTACTGTACATCATTTTCTCAGTGTTGGTTCTTTGCCACTTTGTATGAGACTAGAAATTAGAGATGGGCACGAAACGAACAATTTTTCATTTCCGTTTCCGTTTTTTCATTTTGTTACGTAACGAAACGACAAATGAATTTTTTCTCTAAAATGAAACGAACCGAACAGAAACACCGGAAATTTTGTCGTGCGTTTCGTTTCCATTACTGCAATATGAGTGAATTGCTTAAAATCCTAAAAAATTGAAATAAATGGTAATGAAATGGTAATGAAACGAACAAAAACGAAAACAATTTTTTTGCAAAAATTCGCGAAAAACGGAAAGAAATTGAAACAGACCCCCTAAACGACAAACGACAAACGAAATGCCATTTTTTTTTATTCGTGCCCATCTCTACTAGAAATATAAACCAGCCAAGGATCCTTTGGCCTTGAAAGCAGCCTGTTGAAACTGGCCTCAGCAGCAAATACTGAATGTGGCACACATTTTTATTTCTTCTTTTTCATTAGCTACCTATTTTTGTTAAAACTATGATATACCACCAATGGACACCATAGACAAGGACTGGGAGGCCCAGTTGACTTCCCACATGCCCACATGGCTTCCCAGAGATCCTCGGTCATAATCTACTTTCTTGTGAGAAGGAATCCCATCTAAGAAAGGAGAGGTTGTTGAAAAGGAATAAGTAAATGAAGAATAAAAGGTTCCCTTCCTGGATTAATGGCCCTAGAATAAAGTGGTTGCTATTAACAAGAGAACACAGGAAAGACATATTAGAACAATATTTCTCAGCTAGTACATAGAGAAGGAAACGGAGGCCGTGTTTCCTGCCAGGCCACTGACATAATGCTTTGGGGAATCCAACACATCTTGGGATACTGAAGAAAGTGCTCTAAGTGCCGAATGCACTCTTAAGGCCTCTGAGAATACATTATAATGAATAGTTAATAACTGGGCACTTATAGTAAATAGAAATACACTCTTCGGTGCAAAGTGTTCCATTGGCTGGAAATAATTCATTGTTCTCTTCTTGCCATTCCCACATACCCAGGGCTCTGCATTTCCTAAATGAAAAGCCACATGGCATGAAGGAAGTGTGATTGCAACATAGCATCTTCTGTGGCTCAATGGTCCAGCAACATGGGGACCCAGATGTCCTCCGATTAAAAATTCCAGATGCCCCAGCCAATATAACACATCGTTAAGGCTTCTGGGAGTTGCAGTCTGCCGAAAGATGGAGAGGATGCATAATGACATGATTTTGCTCACCTGGCCTTTGATATGGTTTTGATTCCTTGCATAAATATGTTGCCAGGTAGAAGTCCCCATGAGAAAGTAGAGATCAAAAGGAACATCCGTGCAAAAGGGAGAAGCCAGGCAGGCAACAGTAGACTGAGACTCCTCTTACATATTAAACAACCCAAATGCTTCAAGCCAAAGGGTAAGCAAGGGAAATGGCTGGGAGCATTGTGTGCATGTTTTGTGCTGTCACAACGGAACCGACTCACGGAGACTTATAGAAGAGCCCCATGGCACATTGATTAAGCTGCTGTACTGCAGCTATAACTATGCTAACCACCTGGGGTTCAATCCCAGGTAGCAGGCTCAAGGTTCACTCAGTCTTCCATGCTTCTAAGGTCAGTAAAATGAGTACCCACCTCGCTTGGGAGTGGGGGGGGGCAATGTGTAGCCTGCATAAATAAATTGTAAATTGCCCAGACAGAGCTTTAAACACTATGGGGAGGTGTATAAGAAGCACACTTTGCTTGGATTTTTGCTTTGACCCAAATAGGGCTTTCAAGGTAAGTGAGATTAAAGGACTAGCTTTACCAGTTCCATTCTTCCAGTGAGTTTTCAGGGCCAAGCAGGGATTTGAACCCTGTTCTCCACATTCCTAGTTTGTCACTTTAACTGCTACACCACACTGGGAATTTAAATAAGAACATAAGAAGAGCCATTCTGGATCAGACCAAAGGCCCATCTAGTCCAGTTTTCTGTATCTTTCAGAGGCCCCATCACATGTGTCTGGGAGCACACAAGACTAGATGTCTGTCTCCTGATACCACTCCCCTGCATCTGGCCTTTGAAGTACCCTGGTTTTAAGCCTGGAGATTACACATCTCCATCATGGTTTGTAACCTGTGATGGACTTTTCCTCCAGGAATTTGTCCAATCCCCTTTTGAAGACATCCAGGCTAGATGCCATAACCAGATCTTGTGGCAGGGAGTTCCACAGACTAACAACACTCGTGCAGTGCAAAGGGATTTAGAAGTGAAGCTTTAAGGTGAATCTTAGAGAGAAACAGAAGGAGAAGGAGGGATAAAGGAGAATGTGATAGAGCTAAACTGAAAGGTCTTAGCTTAGCTTAGCTGAATTGGCTTTTTAGCTATGGCCTGTACTTGCTACCAGAATTAACCAGGATATGAATCTTTTTTTAAAATTATGGCTAAAGTAGCATGGACTGAATCCAAAATGTTTGGGTGAGTGTGTGCATCCCCACCACCGCTGCCTCAGCCTTCCCCTGCCACTACCTCCAATGTCGATGCTGTCTCTCAAGAAGCAGCAGCCTGGATCCAATGCCCATCAGCTGGCTCCTGCTCCTTTCATCTGGCTACTGGGGCCCACGCCAGAATGTGGGTGAACTGTGCCCTGTGCAAGAAGAAGGGGCTCCAGGTAACAGAGAGGTGGGCAGGCAAACAAGCAGGCATGCAAGCAGGATGGGTGAGTGGGTGGGTGTTCTAGCAGGGGGTGACTGAGTGGAGGGGCAGGGGGTGAGCAAGGCAGGGAAGGTGAGAGAGCAATTGACTGGACGGGCGGGGGAGGGGGAGAGGTGAGCAAGCAAGCAAGCAAGGCGGAGAGGCGCAACACTGGCTTTTTCAGCAAACAGACCATGAGGCTTTTAGTTTTCATAATTCCTCCTCTCTGATATAGCACTGTATCATATAGAAGAATTAAAGATAATTAAGACCAAGACGGGAGTTCATATATGTGGAATCGATTCCAATTAATCAATTCCACCTCCATGCTAAAATAAACAGATCTCTGGTGGTGGAGTAAAATAACTCCTTGCTACGCAACCCCTGCCCCCCTGCCCTTCCAAATTAATCTGTACGTGCATGTACTTAAACATCCAGATTTAAGTTGATGTAAAACATCATGCTAGACTCAATTCAAATAGGGTTTTAAAAATTAGGGAAATTGGGCTTTGTGAGCATTTAGAAATGGAATTTAGGGAGATCAGCCACACTGTCCAGAGGCTGTTGAGAAACCAATATTGGAGGAAGTGGAAGGTCTCTAATCCCTATGACAGGAGGACAGCATTTCAGCCTTCAAGACAAACCACCACCTGGCAGATAGACAATGATTGGGATTCCTGCCTTGAGCAAGGGCTTGGATCGGATGGCCTTGTAGTCCCTTTCCAACTCCATGATTCTATGGTTCTGTTATTTTCTTGTTTTCTATGTATGGTATTTGTTTTGCCAATGACCAAAGTTGGTTCTTTGTTTGCAACTTCATAGCCCATTCTTAAGGGTTATTTCCTCCCCAATATTTATTTCATTTTGGAACTACTTCCACAACTTTGTGACCTTTTTAATTCCTGGCTTTTTAGCAAAGCACAATCTTTAATTTGTTTCATTCTTCTTCTTTTTAAATAAACTTGTAAAAAATCTTGGGTCTGGAGATTGCTTATAGAGGAATCCAGGTTTGCTAAGCCAAGATTTGCCATAACTCCTGTGTAAATTTTAGAGCATGTAGAGTTCACTTTATGCTCTGGTTTGAGGGGGGTGGGTGGAGGCAGCTCTACCTAAAACAATATCCTTTTCTCTGGAGCTCAGTGGGGAAGAAGAAAGGACCCAGATTTTTTCCGTGACACCATCTAAGACCAAGACCATCTGTATGAATTTAGACATAACACTAAACCACAGCTTAGTATTACAATTGGAAGCATAGTATCTTCTCAAATGGGTTTATATGAATTCTGAAGGCTGGGTTGCATCCACTCTTAAGAGTAAGGTGTGAGATAGATAGATGGATAGATAGATAGATAGATAGATAGATAGCTAGATAGCTAGATAGATAGATAGATAGATAGATAGATAGATAGATAGATAGATAGATAGATAGATAGATAGATAGATAGATAGATAGATAGATAGATAGATAGATAGGACCCTCGTATAACAAACAGTTTGTATAACATAAAATCTGTACACCATAAAAATTTCAGAGATAGGGGAAATTTGCTTAACAGAATCGTCTATGGGGCAAATCTGTACGACATAAAAATGGTTGCGATTAGGGATTACTCTGTTTTCAATGCATTCCTATGGGAAATGTGTATAAAGGAAAATTTGCTTAACATAATTTCATTTGGAATGAATTAATTCCTTTATACAAGGTACCTCTGTAGATAGATAATTTACCAAGGCATCAGCAAAACATGAAATAAAAATAACTGTCATTGATTGATCAGTGGTTAAATAGGATCTCCATGTTTTCTTAGCTCATGGTTGGTTTTGTTTCTGGTCAAGGCATCCAAAATGAGATTGCACAGTAGAGTGTGGATAAGTATAAGCCTTCAGAAGAATTTTAACCAGTGTTTTCAAGGTTCTCTAAGCTTCTCTCAAAATATCCTGAGGTGACTTTCCTCTCAACTAATACCTTTTGTCTTCACATCCCACAATTAGAAGAACGATATGAGCCAGACAAATCTCTTTCCAGGCAAAAAGGTTACATAATCCATTGAAAAACAGTAACTCAAAAACATCAGGAAAAGCTTGACTTCCAGTGTTCAATTTTACATTAAATGCACATATATTTCTGGTATTACGTGAACAGGAACTCTTGTCAGGTGCAAATGTGATGAATCTTTAAAGCATAGAAT
Source organism: Phrynocephalus versicolor (assembly GCA_023846285.1). Classification (NCBI taxonomy): domain Eukaryota; kingdom Metazoa; phylum Chordata; class Lepidosauria; order Squamata; family Agamidae; genus Phrynocephalus; species Phrynocephalus versicolor. Next base: position 73,224,408 of record JAHTLZ010000204.1, read on the forward strand.
ACAACTGAAATCCGTGCATTTTTCTAAATGTCTGCTTTACATTCATCTATCCGGTGAGATAAAAGTGTGTCTGTGAGGTAAAGCTCAGAAAGGTTACTTTTAAAGACTAGAGCTCTTTGGTCATACTAATTGGAAAATTTCTGGGAGCTACAGCTAAAACAAAACAGGCTTTTCTCACCTCTCTGGAAGGTGTGTAGACCCAACGTTGGATTAACCCATTCTGAAGTTTGAGCTCAGGTGCTGTTATCTCTCCTATTATGGAGATGACATCCAACTTTATCTCCTCTTTCCACCTACTAATCCCATGGCATTTGTGGCATCTCCTCAGGTGTCCGGAGCTATTTTGGGTTTGGATTAAGGTAAACAAGTTGGAATGTATCCAAACAAGATGTGCAGGGAACCAATTACTGTGCATGGACTTTTTGAGCTGAATATGGTGGGGGTTGCATTCTCTTTGAAGGACCAAGGTAACAGCTTTTTGTATATGGAATATCAGTATACATCAGCTTAAACTGGTATGCCTAGTTGTGACCCTTTCAAAGGATGGGGACCTTGCCTAAGTTACACTGGCTAACCTAGGCTAGCTTATGATAATGGTGTACTGTATCTGGCCTTGCTTTTGAAGATAGTCCAGAAGCTTTAGCTAGCACAAACTAGTATTGCATATGGGCTAGGTTAGAGTTGCCACACTGACAGCCCTGGCTGGCTACCATTTTGCCTCTAAGCCTAATTCAAAGTGCTAGTGTTGACCTTACACCTCCTAAGTGGTTTGGGAACAGATTACATGACAAATTCTTTGCACCCATGTGAGTCCTCATGATGTTGAGAACAGCTACCGAAATTCAACTCAATGTCTTATGTGCAAATACAAATGACCAGACAGAATGTAAAATGAGACCCTTTTTTTAGCAGTGATATCCTGCCCACAGAAAACCATTACTTGAGAAAGAAATGGACCCTTTCCTTATATTGGTCACTAAATTAAGTTTTGTTCCAGTCTATCCAAGAGCAACAGCTTTTCCTTTGGCCTACACGGTGATGAGCTGACACGGGACCTCAGTTTATATATTATAGCTGCTGTCATCACTCATTTCCTTTCTCTTAGAGAAGGCAGGATGGACACTCCCGTTGTAGAAAATATATTTCTTTCCCTAATGACTGTGCTGACTTTTTGATGTGTAGCAATTCATTTGCTGAAATTTACATTGATGGAGTCACACAGGCATTAATGTGTAATATGGTTCTAGCCATTAAAGAAAAGAGGATTATAAGATACTAAAAGAAATAATGTTAATGCAAAGACAGAGCCCCCTCAAAAAGGCTTTCCTGGGTGCAGTTTAATTAATCAGAATACATGCTAGCATCTGGAACAGGCGACCAGCATTACGCAGAGAAGTATTTCTCACAAATCTTACTACATGGTCCATGAATTACTCGCAGCCATGCAGCTTTGTGGGATCCTGGTGCCTCATCATTTTCGGGAGGACCAAACTGTCTGCTTGATCCTCCTCTCTTCGTAGCTAAAGAAAACCTTTTCCAGATATTCAGTCCAAAGGTACTGGAAGGAGTCTGATGGGCTAATACCAGTGATTCATCAGCATCACTCTTGCATACCCAAAGAACTACCGTACCTTTCTTTTCACAGTACCCCTTTCCTGCCATGCACTCATGCTGTAACATGTAAAGCAAGGATTTTTTTAATATACAGTATATACTGTATAACAAAATTGACTACAATTTTGTTAACTTTTTTTTCTTTTTGGAATTGAATGTTTGTTTATTGCATTACTTATTTAAAAATTCCGTAGTATGAACTGTTTCAAGAAGACTTGTTAGACTTGCCAGTTGGAATTTGATTCTGATATTTTCGACAGCAACTCCCAATGTTTCCTAACATTGAGCAAACCAGAAGGAGCTGGTTGATGGAATTTGCTGGTTGAAACATTTGGAGAATCAGAACTTTCCAAACCCCGATTTAAACATTAAATTAACCAACTGAGTGTTAACTAATTGTCAACAGCTCCCCCTATCTTTTTTTTTAATAGCAAAGTCATTAATGGCTAGTTTTATGAAAACAAGAGAAAAATTCTCAGTGCCTTTCCTTTAACCTGAAACATTGAGCACTTGAACCAATCAGCAATGAAGAAAACCATTGAAACTGGATCTGTTTGGCTTTTAAAGAGCTAGGTCAGCCGCTCTGAGTCAAACTCGGAGGAACTGTAAGTGGAACTCTGAAGAATGACGCCAGAGGGCATTGTAAATGTCCATGAGTGATGGGACATTTATTGCCAGAGGAATTACAAGAGCATAAACGATGCTGCTCCTAAGTGTCTCCATAACAACTTGTAGCCTCTCTCACTTAGTAGTCTAAGCTGCAGGTATCTGGGGTGCCTCGTAATTCATACTGGCAAAATTCTGCAAGTACGCACACATAACACACACACCCCACGTACACACACAAGCCATGTACTGCCAGCTATTCCTCTGTTTCAAATTCATACTGTTTCACAGCAATACTGTTCCTTATCTAAATGTTTACTTACAGATCTACAAATCCTCCAGCTATATTAAGGACATACTTCTGTGTATATATACACACCTGCACACAAGCTGTTAGAGGAGGAAATACATGAGAAACAAGGGAAAGCATAAGGAAGCCAAGGGCATCTCAAAAGGTGGCAGAGAATTAGGCTGTTGTTACCTCCTACCCTAAGGGTTCGATGCCTAGATGCCCTAAGCACATCCGATCTCGCCTGATTTTGGAAGCTAAGCAGGGTCGGCCCTGGTTAGTACTTGGATGGGAGACCACCAGGGAATACCAGGTGCTGTAGGCGCCTGGAGTACGAACTGGCAAACCACTCCAGTATTTCTGCCAAGAAAACTCCATGGACATGGGGTCACGAAGAATCCGTCATGACTGTAATGACACAACACACACACACACCCCCTAAGGGTTACCGTGACCTCAGACATTGTTGTCTTTCTCCTGTCAGGATTTTTCTTTCTAGTATGCACACAGTACTAACTCTGATGGCTCATCTCATGGGTTTTCTCCATGACAAAATTTAACCTTACTAGAGAGTGGATGATCTCAGTGAGGAGAAGGGCTGTTTTTCAGATGCACTGGCAGCCCGAGGACTCCATTGCCAAAGGGTGACAGACTACAGCATGAGGGGGTCACCAAAATTCCTAATTCACATTTAGTTATTTAGTTATTTAGTTATTTAGTTACTTAGTTATTCAAAGTTAGTTATTCAAAGGTTGCTGTAGTGGGATTTTATTAACAGAAAATGGAACTGCTATATTTTCCATCTATAAGGCTATATTTTTTACTATAACTTTTAGGCTAAAATTTTAGGGTCGTCTTATACCCAGAGGTAAGCCAATGAGAAGAGAACTACACAGCAGAAAAACTGTTATTTTGGGCTGGAAAATTGGGAGTCGTCTTATAGACAGAAAAATGCAGTAATTGGAGGGGGGAACCCACCACATTTTAAAAAACTTGAATCCTCTCATCATTCAATGATCTAACATTTTTAAAAATAAATATTGAATTAGGGCATGTGGAAGAACCCCATGGGTGGCGGAGATGGAGCACCAAAATGTGAAAAAATGTCCTCAAGCTTCTTGAGTGGCACAAATATATACTTTTGGGGGGAGGATATTTTTCAGTTTTGAAAAAATAAGGGTGTGGCTTTAGATCTCAACAGAGCTGATGGTCTGCATGTGTCTATAGGTCATATTTTGCCCAACCACATTTTAGTGTAGTGGTCCATGAATTCTGAATACAGAATTATTGATTGTGCTGACCTGAAACCAAATCGATCCTGTAGCATCTTCAGGACTAACAAGTTTTAACCAACATAAGCTTTTGTAGGTGTGTCACTGGAGACCAAGTCCCAGAGCATCCACACTATCACATTTCCAGTTAGTCTGAATCAGTGTGAAAGCGAAAGAGTGAAAAAAAGCTTATGGGGAAAAAAAATTGATTCATTTGAAATATGATGCTAGAGGAGAGCTTTACAAGTCCCCTTGACCAACAGAAGGACAAAGAAGTTGGATGTGGATCAAATAAAGTCTCAACTTTCTCTGGAAACAAAAACGAGAAAATTGGGACGGTCGTGCTTTGTATACATAATGAGTAAGCAAGACTGGCTAGAGGAGTCACTGATGCCAGGGAAGGTTAAAGGAATTGAGAAAAAAAATGAAGACCAAATATGAGATGTATTGACCCCATTAGGAAGTCACAGGCTTATGTTTACAAGAGCTGAGCAGGGTTGCTGAGGACAGGACATTTTGGAGGTCACAAATACAGAGAGCTGCCATAAGTCAGCAGCGACCTGAGCACCTGCAACAAAAATAAAGCTTTCATGGAGTACAGCCCCACATTTTTACCTGCAGAGAGTGTAGCCTCAGTAGGCAGATATGGTACTGTACATCTTTGGCTCAGAGATTGCTCGGGCAATCAAAGAGCTCAGTGGGAGTGCTCTACATGTGCTGCACAACCATTGCTTGTTGCTATTGATGGTACTGTTTCCTTTCAGGTATTTCATGCCACCAAGGATGTCCTGTTGTGTAAAGATAGGAGTAGCACCTGGTAAGATGCTGCAATGTTTCCTTAAAGGCACAGTTAAGGTGGGAAAAATATGCTCCAATGTGCTCATGTTTCGAGTGAGAATGGGGCTGTTCTTTGGTCCAAATTCGGTTGTCTTTAAGGAGTGCACATTTTTTTTTTGTGGAGGTCCCGCCATCTCTAATGTCCAAGCGACTATGTTTATGTGTACTATGTTTGTGTGCGCTTGGCTGATAGTCATTGTACTGTTGTTTTTTGGATGCAATGGGTTTTAACTGTTTAACTGTTTAATTACTTTGCTGTGTTATATATTATTGTTCTGTGTCTATTGGCGCTCGCTCGCCCGTGTAAGCCGCTTAGAGTTTCGTACGAAAGATAAGCGGGGTATAAATATAAAATAAATAAATAAAATAAATAAATAAACCATAATTCTTTGCTTTAAACTGAAGTTTTGTTTTCCTTTTGGGAATACATGATATAGACATTTGGCTTGAAACAGGGCATAACTGCATGTCCCTCTGCGTGTGGCATTTAATGCACTTCCTGCTCTTCTGCATTAGTATTTCAAGATTCAGACATGTGAGCAGGGTTAGCAGGCAACCTTAGGGAGAAACACTATGATGGAAGAAGCGATAGGTTTTAAACATGTGAAAACACATTAGAGGTGCTTTTATAGCAAGCAAACTGAAGGGTAGGAAATACGATTATAGAAGTCCGTGGGGATAAATTAAATATAAAAATACAAAATACAGTATATAAAATATAAAGAGGTGCAAAGGATATACTGGTTCTCCTGCCTTCTCCCAAATCTGTGGCATAATTTTCAAAAGCTTTAATGACTGACTGACTGATTGATTAAATGAATGAATGAATGAATGAATTTTGCTGCTTCCTCCTGCAGCCAGGCACTTCTGCCCCTGACTAAGCATTCTCCACTCCCCTGTGTCCTCCAGTAAGTCCAGCAAAATACAAAATAGTATAGTGCTGAAAGAATAGATGGGAGAGGTGGAGGGAAATAAAACCTGCCCTCTTAAGGAAGGGGACATACATCTCTCACAGAGCTGATGGAATCGGGATTTCTTTTTAAGAAAATGTGCTCTCCAGGGCACATCCATGAACTATATTTTGATTAAAAGAAATAGATAAGCAACATGCAATAAGAGGTTAGGTGATCTCTTTTTTTCCAAATGAAAAAAATATGTCCAGAACACATTATAGTTTCCTGGCTATGTTAGCATTGCTTCTAATCATGGTATTCTGGTTGCAGGAGCAGCTGCACCCTATTTGCTTTAAAGAACACAAGTTCCTTCTAGCCTTTCAAGCAAACAAGTAAAATAATCAGATGCAGCTGTTTAGATATAACACCACAGGTAATCCCCACCATTCTTGAGAGGGGCGGTGGTGCTTTAGTCAACTATCGTGGCCTCTAATGCACTTCTGAGTGTTCCCTGAGGCTGAGTCAACAATAACAGAGGGAAACGAAGAAGGTGTCCCGTGTTTGAAGGGGCAATAGTGAATTTAGGGGGGGGAATGTCAAGCTCCCTATTCTGAAACAGTACCTTAGGCTCTGTCTCTGAATCAAACAAGCAGGACGGGAAGAAGAGATGGTAAAAATACATGCTAGGGCTGGGCCTTTCATGTTTTAATGAAAGACCCAAAACACAAAGGAAGCTCTCTTTTGTGTAATTCAAGCTCTGGCATCAAGAGTTGATCTTAAACATGAATGAGTTTTCTTTTCAAAACAGGGATCCATGTAATTTTCAACGAGGAGGAAGGGGGGGTTCGATAATTTCACCCTGTATGGGTGGGTGAGTTTGATTGACTTTTTAGACATTATTTCTTGAATTTACTGCACATTTATTCTGTTAAAGGTGCACATTTGGGTGGGATTGTCTTGGGACTGTTTTGGTGGCTTCTGTGCAGGTGTGTGGGCAAAGGTGGCTGAGCTTGAGACTTTGGTGTAGTGGTTAGAGGGAAGGACTAGGACTTAGGAAGCTTGGCTTCAAATCCCTAAACAGCCATGGAAACTCAGTGGGAGGGTGAAACTAGTAAAAAACCACTCCTTAAATATCTGGAATTTGAGTCATGGCTACTGGACTTCTTTTTCTTGAGAGATAGAAATGTTTCACTGCTCTCAAGAAAAAAGAAGTCCAGTTGCCATGACTCAAATTCCAGATAAACTCACCTGGGTGACTGAGAATCTTCACAGACACACTCCTTAAATATTGTTCCTATAAGGTTCCTGTAAGTTGGTTCCAGCTTGACTACACAAAGGCCGTTAACTTCACGAGGTGCCTCGCTTCGAATCGACCTTACCTTCGATTTGAATTCGGAGGCGGTCACGTGGTGGTCACGTGGTCTCCCTTCGCTCCCACCCCCGTTTCTCTGTACTCACGCGGGGCATTTTTGGGACCGAATCGATTACTACCTCACGTGCTCCCTTCGCATTAGAAAGCTGATTTGCAACGTCCGGTTCCACTCTCCTTTTATTTTTTAAAAAAAAATTACTCGGCGTATCGATGCATCAATGCTTGGCTGTCATTCACGACAGAGCGCGGTTACTGTACGATCCTGTGTTTTCTGCTCCTAATTTATATTGTTTTGTCCATTGTTTCCTGGCATCATTGGCAGCCCCCCGCCGCCGCCGCCGCCACTACTCGGGGGGAGCCCCGCATGGCACAGCCGCCCGCCCTCCGCTGCTTGCACGCTGCCTGCCCCGGGTGCCCTGCTCTGGCCGGGCGAGGCAGTAGCGGCTCCTCCTGCTCCCGCCGCCGCCGCCGCCGCTACTCGAGCGAGGAAGTAACAGCGCAAAGCGATGAAACGATATAGCGATGCATCGATATCCCTGTTTGAATATTTTTTAAAAAAACTTGAAATAAAAGCCAAAAACCGAGACCACACGTGACGTTGGGAGCGAAGCAAGATGCGAAGCGAAAAGATTCCCGGCCCATGGCAGGGGAATCACTCACCCTGGTTGGAGCACAGTAAAGGGGGCGTGGTCGGGGTGACATCGCAGCCAAAAAGGAGGAGCGTGTGGACTGAAGCGATCGGTTCGCACAGAAATGACGGCTTGCCGCGAAGCGAGCGGCTCGTGAAGTAATGGCCAAAGCAACAACAAAGGAAGAAGGGAGCACACCGGTAGGTTGTTAGAGACTTAAAAGTGAGAAGGATGAGATTCTGAGGCATTGGAGTTAAAATGCCTCCCACTTGAAGCCAGAATAATAAATATTTGTGTACAGTATTGGAATGGATTGACTGACTAGGAGTTCAGCATCACCTTTGTTAAAAGTTTTGGAATAAAAACAGCAAAAAAAGAATGTTTGATTTTAGCACTGTCAAATGCAGCTTTCTTTCACTGAATTAAAGGCTTGGAAGAGTAATGTTTTTGGACTAAAACTCCCAGAATCCCCCAGCCAGAAGGATTTTGGTGTTTCAGAGGAGCTCTGGCCAATGATATCTCAAAATGCTTTGGGTCAGAAGTTATGCCTTGGAACTTGATTCAGTAGCTGCCTCTTCTGCATGGCTAATTCCCAAGAAACTTTCTATCTGCCCTCAAAATACCTGTCCATTATTTATTTATTTGTTTGTTTGTTGCATTTATACCCCGCTTATCTACGTTGTGTACTCTAAGCGGCTTACATCAGTTCAGCTCATCTGGAATAATGCTACAGGCAGCAGTAGGATTACAAGATGCATCCATGACAAGAGCACACAATGCTAGTGATGAGAAACCAATTTGGAAATAACAAGGGGAATTAAAAAAATGTGAACTTCCCCCAGTTCGAAATCCCATGCTATAGTATGAACTGAACCCAGATCACTTTGAATTGAGGGAATTCAGAAGAGTGATTTAATGATGCGAACATCCCTTCCACTGTGTCCCTTTGTGTGCCTTCCCAAAACCTGTTCTGCACAACTTAGCTCCCCCTTGGAGCTCATTTTAGGGAGGTACAGAACACTGCAAGGAGAGATGAAGTAGTAGTCATGGTGTTGGTTTTAAGTTGCACTTTGTAACAGATGATTCTCCTGCCATGGTGCAAAAGCTCTTCCTAAACAGGCTAATTTTGCAAATGGAAGGGCACATAAAAGAACAGTGAAACCTCTTCATCCTCAAATCATCTCTCTCCCCACTACCCCGAATACTCCGGAAGATTAATCTTTACTGGGGTCTATGGAAACTGTTGTTTCCTATCCCTCCCAATTCAGCCAGCTGAAGCCTCATATCAGGATATCCCTAGCTGGGAAAGATATTGAGACAATAGTTGACTCCACAGTTTACAAATGGTCAAAACAGACTGTGAAGATTCTCAGTCATCCAGGTGAGTTTATCTGGAAGTTGAGTCATGGCTACTGGACTTCTTTTTACTAGCTGTATTCAGACTGATGAAGCTGTTTGCATGAGCAGCGAAACGTATCTCTCTCTCTCTCTCTCTCTCTCTCAATAAAATAAAATAAAATAAAATAAAAAAGTCCAGTAGCCATGACTCAACTTCCACGTCAAAACAGACCTATTTCCTGAATATGTATTTTATGGCATTGGGCAATTTCTGTTTACAGGCATGGAGGGAAGCATCAAATGGGAGCAGCAGTGTTTTTTTTTTTTTTTTTAAGCACTGAGAATATTTTTCTGAGCCACTTCCATGGGACGTAATCCCATCCATGTTCTTCCGGTTAAGTGAGGTTTGGTGTGATATATTTATTAATAACTCACCAGCCGCAAACAGAAGACAAAGAAAGAGAAGCTCACTTTGAGGACGCTCCTTTGAGGCAACTGTGGTCCTATTGAAAACAAGAGGCGTTGCTTTTGCTGACAGGCTAATGTTGCCGTTCATCAAAGAGCGGCATGCTGGATTATGGTGTTGCATTGTTTATGGCTCACAAAAATGCCATCATTTTCTGTGCATTGTGACAAGGAAAAAAAACCCACAGCAACAGCAACCAAGAAGCTTCCAGGGGGCAAATAGGACATTGGGTTTTCTGAATGTCAGGCAGGCCAAGGACTCTGTTTTATTACCCAACCACAGAAAGGACTCCAGGAGCTTGATCGGATTTCATTCAAGACTTCCATGCCATTGGACAGCAGCAATATTCTTAAGGAAAGGGCAACTCTTCAAAAAATAAAACCTGGAAGAGATTGTTTTATGAGGAAAGACACGGTGAGAAACGAGAGCTTAAGCTTCAGCACAGGCATAACATGCATTGTATCAGTCATTGACCTGTTGAAACTTGAGCTTTAATTTGCACTGGGGTTTTATTTCTGCCTGGTTGGCCATCTTCTAGAGTTCCCTGGGAAGAGGGTAGAAATTAAATTAATCTCTCTCACACACACTTCTCACTTCTGCTCCTATAGTTTCCCTACTAAATCCCCATGGATTCCCTCATTATAGAAAAATGATGACAAAAGATATACAGTAGCCTAATCTGAGATGAGCACCAAATTTAAGTCTACTGGGCAGAAATCCTTCAGCTGCTGGTATTTGAAGAAGTAGGTCACAATCTGTGAAAGTTGATGCCAAATTAGACTTTTAGTCCTTAAGGCTCCACATGATGACCGTAAAAATCTAAGGTGGTTCAGCTTTGCTAGAATCCATAAAACTGCTCACGCTGACTTTGTGTCCTGTCTTCAGCTTGGCCTTGTTCATCCATGTTCCGCTTCGGAAGATGGGCAGTATATAAATGTAATAATAATAATAATAATAATAATAATAATAATAATAACAACAACAACAACAACAACAACAACAACAACAACAACAACAACAA
>JAHTLZ010000204.1:73240408-73251931 GCA_023846285.1 Phrynocephalus versicolor
GATTCCACCCCCACCCCCACCCCCGGGCTCTTTTTTTTTTTCAAGCTGAGAGGCACTTGCTTCCCTGCAGGCCCCCCCTTTTTTATTTACTTCTGGACTGGTTGGCCTGGACCAACTGGCCCACAGGCCAGACCTAGTTTTTTTCCTTTATTTCTTTATTTATTTTTTGCTGGGGCTGGCCGGTGGGCACCATTTTTTTGTTGTTTTACATTTTTCAGTGCCGACCATGTGGCCGCCAGGGCTGGATCAGTGCTGTTTTCATTTTATTTATTTATTTATTTATTTATTTTGCCAACCATACGTCTCCCGGACCGGGTCAGCACTTGTTTGTTTGTTTGTTGTTGTCTTTTTGTTTGTTTGTTTTTAAGTCCCTGATGCAGGGGGCTTTTTTTTCTTTGCATAGCTGAGAGGCGCTGGCTTGGAGCCAGCGCCTCTCGCTTCCCCATGCCCCCTTTTAATTTTTTTTTAAACTTCTGGACTGGTTGGCCCGGGACCAGCTGGCCCACAGGCCAGACCCAAGGTTTTTTTAAAAATTTCTTTATTTACTTAATGTTAGGGCCGGCAGGCAGGCACCATTTTTTATTTTATTTTATTTTATTTTTTTATTTTACATTTTCCAGCGCTGACCATGCAGCCCCAAGGGCTGGGTCAACACTGTTTTTATTTTGTTTTGTTTTATTTTTTCTTTAATTTATTGTGCAAACCACCTGGCTCCTGGGCAGGGTCGGCACTTGTTTGTTTTTGTTTGTTTGTTTGGTTGGTTGGTTGGTTGGTTTTAAAAGTCCCTGATGCCGGGGCTTTTTTTTTCTTATCACAGCTGAGAGGTGCTTGCTTCCTAGCACCCAGGGCCAGGAGTTCCAGCAGAAGAGAAGGGAAACTCCTGGAGGACTCCACTCATCAGGACAAGGTAAGCACCAGGAACAAAAAATGAAATGCATGAATTAGAAATTTCCATTTTGTTTTGTTTCGTTTTTCTTTGATGGGTTGGTTCATTATTCGTTTCGTTAGCTAACAAAATGAATAATGAATAATGAAACAAATTAAAAATTCATTTCGTGCCCACCTCTAATCAGAACTGCTAGTTTTGTCCAGTAATGGTACAGTGAACATTGTGAAATCTAGAGCTTGAGAAAGGTGACTTGTTTTCACTACAGCATGACCACCTGTTGTCCTCATCCTAATTAGACCATTTGAAATACAAATTTACTTACTTTATTTACTTACAAATCCATTACCATTTGTAGAAGTGTTGACTTAGACATTCCCATTCATTTCCAGTTGACCCTATGACTGCATATAGCCTTCAGCTATATTCTGTAATTCCTGGGAAATGCCTGATAGCTATTGGTCTATCAATCATGTTTGAAAAGGCTGATCAGAGAGATGGCATTCTGGATGCTGGGTTCCAGCTAGAGGATTCCTGAAGTTGTAGTCCAGAAAAGGAACTTTTTCCAGTTCCACAAAACATTGAAAGTAGGCCAACATATGGCAAAATATTTATGCATGAGAGTTTAAAGAGTTTATTTCAGAGTATTTGGATGCTCATTTCCTTTATAGTCTTTGAGCCTTTCATTTATGACACATTCAAACCATGAGTCACACATGTCTCTGTAAGCACATCAGCCCTTGCCAGGGATCACCCAACACTACAAACAGAAAAAGAAGTTATTTCAAGAGGGTGACTCAGTACATGGGCTTTTTAATGCAGACTTGCTGGAGTGGAACCTTCAGATGCAGGATGAGCTCTTCAAGTAGGATCCTGGTGAAGGAATGAGGGTGAGGGGAAAACACACCCGAGGGGCTTCTGCTCCCTTCCTTTGTGCATTAAGAGCAGCATTACAGAGAAGTGGCTCATTATCAAGGGGTATTCATTAGTAGATGTGAATCACAGCAAAGGTTCTTTCTTTTAGTATGGTGTTTAAGAAACCGGTTATTAAGCTCCAATTAAGAACAAAGAACATGAAACGCACTAGAGCTCCCTTCAGTTGCTAACATACACAAGACATTGCAGTGAGCAGCATGTACCCACACTTTCTAATATTTCCTATATACTGAATTTTTTTAATAGAAAGGCCTTTTTTCGTAGCCTGGAGATGCTCTAACCATCAAAAACTGCCACCAGATTGCTGTTGGTAGTTTCTGTCAGAGTTGATCCAGCAGTATTCTGAAGACCGATGAAGCTGTTTGGACGAACAGCGAAACGTTTCTATCTCTCAAAAAAAGAAGTCCAGTAGCCATGACTCAACTTCCAGATAAACTCACCTAGATGACTGAGAATCTTCACAGACATATTCTGAAGATACTTTGGGCAGCCAAAGTCACCAATGTGGCTGCGTTACAGTGCATGAATAACAAGTTAGAAATCCTCAATACTGTAAAGCGAAGAAAATTGCAATATTTTGGACACATAATGCACAATAAGGAATAACATGTGCTGCAAGTTATCCTTCAAGGAAAAATAGATGGGAGCTTGGCCCGGGGTGTAGAAGAACATTCTGGCTTAAGAACTTAAGCCAATGTTCCGCAGTGAGCGCAGCTGCTCTGTTTGGAATAGCCTTAGACAGAAACCGGTTCAGGCTACTGATTGCGAACGTTCTATGACAGGCATGTCAAAATTTCGGCCCTCCAGATGTTTGGACCACAATTCCCACAGTCCTTTGCCATTGGAAATACAGGCTTGGAATTCTGGGAGTTGTGGTCCAAAACATCTGGAGGGCCGAAGTTTGGACATGCCTGTTCTATGAGGACATGGCACATGAAGAACATGCTTTGCTACTAGGAGTGTGTGTGGATTTGTAGTCTTCCAGAAGTTGCTGCACTACACCTCCAGCTATCTCTCACTTTCCTTTCTTGGTTACTTTTTTCATTTCTGGCGGACTTATTCCCTGTCTTATTCCCTGTCTTAAACTTCCTGCTGCCATGACCACCAATAAGAAGTAGTTCTTTACAACAGATGTGCCCTGAAAGGTGACTCCAAAATTGCAAAGTCATTTTCCAGGGGAGAGTGTTTGGATTCTGCAGATGTTAAACCCAACTGTAACCTCAGAACTCATTTTGTCTTAGTCATTGGCCTTTCAGTCTTAAGTACTTATATGGAAACAGGCCTCCATCCCCAGGATCTAATCACCAGTACATCTATTTCAGAACTGAGTTTTGTATGACATTGCTGCACCATTGGGTGTTAAGGCAGCTGTGAAATATAAAACAGCAGAAGCTTCTTTCTTGGGATCAGTCTCAGAGTTAAGAAATGAGAATACATCTTTTGCCCAAAGGAGGACCCAAACAATATGAGGAAATTTTGCAGTTCACTTGTTTAGATTGACCAGACCATCATGGAACTGTCCAAGCACCTGAGTTCCTCAGAACCCTTCATTTATTTAGATCAGCACTGTGAGCCTGCAATTTCAGTTCCTTTGGATAAACTGGGTGTGGGTAACAATACAGTTTGCTAAATGTGTTGGACATGAATACTGTCAAAACTGAAGAACATGCAGGTCCAACCAAATTTGGTGTGGCAGAATGGGGGATTTGGTCAGGGACAGCTGGTGGACCAAGATCTCCATTCCATCCAATACAAGGACACTCAACCAGTCAGCCAGATATGACTGTGATACCAAAAGTACAGTAACTGACATAGAACTGTGTGCATAGTAGTAGGCAGCTATGCACATGTCCTTTGTTCAGAAAAGTCCCACACAGGAGCCATGCCTCCACACATAGATGCCCAATGAATACCACCTCTCTCAGCTACAGAGGAAAATATCATAGATATTGAAGGCCCCGCTGGGCAATTTTCTGGCATAAATATAAGGATACTCTGATGGGTATCTTTGAAATCTTTAAAGCAGAAATGGTGTGTGTTTTTAGCCCACATCAGCTAAAAGGACCATATTTTCCTGTTCCTGCCTGAGCCTAATATTCATCCCATTGTGATTCACCCTGTTTTATCACCAGGGCCCTATGGAGCAAACAAAGTTAAAAAAAGAAAGAAAAACAACAACCAGTGGGTACATCACAAGCTGCCTGAAATTAGCAAGGGAGGAAATAGCTCTGTTTTAATGTCACCTTCCTCCTCCAGATGCCTTTGTAAGAACATAACTCGAAAACAGCATCGGCAAAGACTTGCACATTGCACTAATTTTCTTTGCAGCCCGGATAAGGTTTTCAAATATATTTTTAGCTTCCAGCCCAACAGAAAATATGTCTAAATAATGTGTGTGTGTGTGTGTGTGTGTGTGTGTGTGTGTGTTTTTAAAAAAGTGTCTCAAGTTTAAAGTATTTGACCTATGAAAGGTGAGGCGTTTCCTTAGTGACCAAAATATAACCACCACCACCACCCCAGAAACAAGCAGACAAATCCAGATTAGGGAAATGGCCTGTACCAAAGACAGGGGTGTGATGAAGATTAGCTTGGTCTCAGGGAGCCAGCTAAAATCTCTAAGAGTTGCTACATTTCCACAGGCCTCGAGACCCGGGCACGCATTTCTAGCCAAGTAGTGTTAGTGGAGGAAGAGGTTTGGTTATTCTGTGTGAAGTGACTTAAAGCCCAGGCACCCGTTTTCCATTTGGCAAAAGGGCTCGGCATAAATGGGGTTTAATGTACGCAGTGCCTAAAGTAACGTCAGTATGCCAAAAAGTGATAACAAGGAGAGGGGCTAGAGGGAGAGAGATGGGAGGGGAGAGGGAAGGAGTTGGTAGGTGCATGCATTTGGGGTAAGTGTGCCATTTGGAACAAGGCAGAGAACAGAGGGGCACTGCTGTGGTTCAAGAGCATTCTTGTTCTAATTAGGATTGCTGAGCGAGCAGCATTCCATTTTCTGTGACATTCAAAGGACCACCCTGTGAAATCACAGCTGCCACCACCACCACCACCACCACCACCAGTTTTTGGGGACAGGGAGGACTGAAATCTCATGGATTGTGATGCTGTTCACCAAGCAATCTTAAGTCTTAGGCTCAGCATTCTCAAGTTTCAGGCTCAAATGAGTTCAAAGGATCATATATCCCAGTCTCTGGATTCCTGGGGGGGAAATCCACTTGTCCCTATTCTGTTTGACCCATTTCACCGCAAGCACTAAAATGAGGAGGATTAAAATCCTTCTTAAACTGCCTAGATGCCCTAAGCACATCTGTTCTCGCCTGATTTCGGAAGCTAAGCAGGGTCGGCCCTGGTTAGTACTTGGATGGGAGACCACCAGGGAATACCAGGTGTTGTAGGCGCCTGGAGTAGGAAATGGCAAACCACTCCAGTATTCCTGTCAAGAAAGCTCCATGGACATGGAGTCACGTAGAGTCGGTCACGACTGTAACGACACAACACAGACACACACAAAATCCTTCTTGAATGAGCAAAACAGGTTCCCAAGCAATTACAGGTAAAATGATATTATAACTGGTGTGCAGCTTGATAGATAGCTTAAGAGTCATGTTAGATACCCCACAAAGGATTTGCCCCGAGTCTTATCTATTTGGTACCCTTGATTGCATAAGTTTTAAATAAACATACAGTACATAAAGTCTTTGGCACTTTTGTCAAATCTCTCAGATCCAGCTGCCCCCAGATATTGCTGGGGGCTTTCTTGTATCTGAAGCCAGAGCTTTGAAAAGTTCATTTTTGGACTGCAACTCCCCTAGTTCCTCAGATATTCCAGGAATGGTACTCTAGAAAACTATTTCCCCCAAACTGCAGCTGGAACTGAGAAAAAAGACTAATGGCTTGTAACTCTATCAAGTTCATCTGCACAGTGATGACGATAATCCTAATTAAACAGGATTCTACACTCCTGCCCATTTGGCCTTTATCCATCCCTATCTTGTGGTTGGTTTTCACAGCCACAATGTGTAGCTTGTCTAAATGCTCTGGCACATCCAAGGCTGGAGGATGGCAACGGATCAGTACAGCAGCACACTAGCGCAAAGAAAAGTTGGATATCTACCACAATCCCCAGCCAGAATGTTGAACACAAATACTTACATTCTTGGCAAATTTAAAAAAAATTTTTTTTAGAATATTAACTGTGTAGTCCATTTGAAACTATGGCTTGTTCTTAAAGAAATGGCAGAAGAAGCTACCATTAAGAAAGAATGTGGAGATATGTGGTGGACCTGTAAAGAAGCAAATTTATACTGGAAAATGGTAACACATTTTACAGCGAGATCATTGAAGATTAAATTAGAGTTTAAACCAGAACTCTTTTTATTGAATATAACTGACATGAACATTTCATATGACCCAAAGTAGGTATTGCATCATGTAATTGTTCCAGCAAGGATTCTTTATGCAATCCAAAGTACCCAGGGAGAGAAAACTTTGCGAAAAAAATAAGAGAATGTGTTGAAATCGAGAGACTTTCTGGATATCTGAAAGGAGATTATGAAGAGACTACTAAAAGAAGATGGCAAGAAGTAAAAATACTAGCTAACTGATGTGTTACTAGATTCTGTTATGTATGATATTTGACTTGATATATTCAGCGTAACCTTTAGGGTTTTTTTCTTTTTTCTTTTCCGCTTTCCTTTTCCCATTAAAACTAATAAAATCTTTAAATACAAAAAAAAAAAAAGAATATGGAGAGACAGAATGGTTTCCTATAGACAAAGCTATCAGACAGGGGCATATTTTATCCCTTTATCTGCTTAGTCCATATACAGAATATATCATATGGGAAGTCAGAGTAGATTCATATGAAAGAGGAGTGAAAAGTAGAAACATATGATGGTGCAGATGACACCATCTTACTAGCAAGAAGCAGCAATGACTCAAAATGGCTTCTTCTGAAAGAGAAAGAAAGAAGAAAGTGTCAAAGCAGGTCTGTGGCCGAATATTAAAAAGACAGCATTCTTGACTATGGAATGACTACATAGCTTTGGTGTTGACAGTGAAGAAACTGAAATAGAGGTTTTATATGCCTTGATTCAAGCATCATTCTGAGTGGAGACTGCAGTCAAGAAATCAGAAGACTGAGACTAGGAAGGGCAGCAAGAAGGAATCAGAAAAAGTCACCAAGTGTAATGCTGAAGACCAAGACCAAGGTCATCCACACTCCTGTATTTCTGATCACCATGTATGGGTGTGGAAGTTGGACAGTTAAGAAAGCTGACAGGGAAAAAAAATCCTTTGCTTGAAACGTGGTGCTGGAGAAGAGACTTGTGTAAAATTTAGGGCGCTTTTACATGACCTCTAAAATCCACTGACAACTTAAATTCGAACCAGAGATCGTGGGGGTTTGTTCTGCTTCCCGTGTTCCCACCCTTCCGCACTCTATTACTCCTGTCTGTGGTGAGGGGAGGGAGAAAAAAAGGGAGAAAAAATGCAGGCTCACCTCCATCTGCCGTTGGAGCGGCCCTGTAGGGATTGCTGTCTGTTAAAAGGGTGGTGGGGTCAGCAAAGACAAACAGAAGGTGAGGAGAGCCCGGCATCCACAGCTTTACAATCCACATCAGAATTTTTTTTACCTCCAGAGACCAGGTATTTGTAAAATGCACTGCGGCACACTTAGGTGGGCGTGGTTGTACTTAATTTTTTTAAAAGTCCGCAGCTGGTGGGAAAACAATTTTAAGCTCCGCATCTGGAAGCCCTTTGCATCGGATTTTAGGGGTCATGTAAAAGCAGCCTTAGATTGTCAGAAAGACAAACAATGGGTCCTCAAGCTTGAACTGTCTATCTGGAGGCAAAAATGTTGAAAATGAAGCTGTCTTATCTTTGGCACATCATGGAAAGCAGGATTCTCCAGAAAAGACAATAATGCTGGGAAAGGTTGAAGGTAGCAGGAAAAGAAGAAGACAAAATATAAGATGGAGTGACTCCCCGAGGGAAGCCACAGGTTGAGTTTACAAGTGCGCTGAGCAAGGCTCTTGAGAATAGGACAGTTTGGAGATTGCTCATTCATAGGATTGACGTAAGACAGAGGTGACTTGACGGCCCATAACAACAGGAAATATTCCATGATGTGCAACAATAATAATGCAGGTAGCATCTAAATCCTCAGCCAGATTGAAGATGATGCCACAATGAACACCCGACTGATTCCTCCCCAATAGAGGTTGATAAGGGAATTCAGGGGCCGCTGATTCCTATCCAGGTTTTCCTTTCAGTTTTACTAGAGCTATCCAAGGTACTGAAATTATATTGGTAGCTAGGAATCAACATCACAAAGCGCTTCTGTAAAGTCTGAACTGGAGCCCATCGTTGATTCACCATCCCTCAAAAATCAGCTTCAGCTCCCTCCTCCCCCTTCCCCAGTTTCTTGTCCCATACTATGTCAGTAAAGGCTTGTGAAAGCCTGATGAAGATCTGATCACACATTAAGACAAAGGCCTATTTCTTTTCTTTCCCAATGCTGTCCTTCCAAGGAGGCAAATCTTTCAGTGCTACCCGCCGGAGGCATTCAACATGCAAATAAATAGGCACCATCTCCCCATTTGCCAATTACAAGTGGACTGAGCTCATGTTGGGTGAAAAAACAGTTCCTGTTAAGGAAACCTTGCTTCTACTGACAAATCAGTTATACTGTCTGGATTGGCCCTCAGTTCCCAAAGTTGGGCGTTTTATGGCCAGCTGCAGAGCTTTTTGTGGTGGAAGGCAGAAACAGCACCTTGGTGTTACCTTTACTGCATGACAAAGGTTGTTTTGTATCACCAATCAGATGATGGAATAAATGGGTTTTTTAAAAGTAAAAGTTCGTATGTCGAGAAAATGTCTCCCTGCACCTTTCATATACCAGGCCTTCCTGGATTGTTATAAGCAACCATTCTTATATGGGTTTTTTTTTTAATTAAAGAAAAGGCAAAAGAGTTTGGGCAGGTATTTATTTGTCATCAATTTGGACAGAGAATAAAATTTAACACAAACAAATGTCTGTTTCACGCTGTAGAATCTGAAATCACTGCAATCAGGCAATTTAAAGGTATTTCAGCTCCCAGCACTGCTCCATGAATTTGACTTTAGGAACAATATACAGTATTGCTTCCTCCTTTCCTTGTGGCACTAATCTATTCCGTTGTCATGTCAACCAACTGAAGTTCAGGTACCTGTTTCCCAAACAGCCCTTTTGCACTGAAGAGTGTCAGCTAAGGTGGCTACTGTTGCTGCCGCCGTTGCTGTTGTTCGTGATTTCCTGCCCTCCCACTTGCCCACCCGCCTAAAACCCAAGACTGAGTTTGACGTTTTACAAGCAGAACTTAATTTCTGGAACCTTTCACTAATTTGCAGCAACACTCAAGTTAGCTGATCAGCCTTGTACCATGTACCATCTCCCCATTTGCCAATTACAAGTAGACTGAGCTTTGTGATCAATGGTTCCCAACCCTGGGTAACCCAGGTGTTCTTGGACTGCAATTCCCAGAAGCCTTCATAACCAGTTATGAAAATAGGAGGTTTATTTTTAAACTGATTGTTTTCCTTCCTTCCCTACCTGCGTCTCAGCTGTTAATAGCTAGCTTAGCTCCGATCTTGATCTGCAGCTAGCCAGGAGTTGAGCTCTGCTGCCTGTCTCTGGGCTGAGGACATGGCAGTTTTAGGACCACGAGGCTGACCGGATCCTTTTCCTTCCCTGTGCCTGTGTCTGCAAATTGATTTAAACTGATTGTTTTCCTTTCCTGATTAGGCAGGACTGGAGGTTATTTTTCCTTCCTTCCCTCCCAGTGCTGATCAGCTGTTGAGCTTATTTCTTTGATCTGATCTGAGATGCAGCAGCTAGCCATTAGGTTTTCTGCTTGTTTACAGGGGTTTTTTTGTTTGAAAGTAAATTGATTGGAAGGTTTAAGGAGGGTCTTTGATTTAATGCTATTTAAACTTGGACAGCAGGCTCCCTGTTAAATAAAAAAGGAAAGTTCCCCATTATTTATAACCTTACAAATGTTTTGTTTCATTTCATTTCATGACAAAAATTCTTTTAAAAATTCATTATTAACAAAATGAAACAAAATGAAGACTGAAACTAAACGAAATGCTATATTTCCATTTCATGCCTATCTCTAGTCACAATGGAACCACACAGGGAAGGGGGAGGTATATGGGAGGAATAGAGCCAGGTCCAGTGGGGCTGAAAATTAGAGGAGACATTGAGTCTAATTCCCATCAGCCAAGCCAATATGTTTCTGAGATGATGAGAGTAAGAATCTATAACATCTGGAGGGTCAAATGTTCCCCACCTTGCTTTAAATGCAGACATATGGACATATACATACACACAGTGATACCTTGATTTGCCCACGAGACAAATCTCAATTCAGATATAAAACCTTGCTTGAGTCTGCAGCGTCTCTGGTTAAAAGGCCAGATAAAGACTTGAAACAAATTTATGCAGCATTAAGGGCATGGGTGGCATACAATATGAAGTTTCCCAGGGATCTTCCCAACAGCAGTGGATTGCTAATGCCAAGAGGTCCATGATGATGTACAAAATTAGTCAGCAAGGAAAGAATACAAATTGAAAGAAAGATGTGAGAGCATTACCATTTCCTTTTCTTTCCTGTAAGAAGACCATTTGCATTTCTGCTCACAGTCCATCAAACTCAAATTACTGCCACTCCACCACAATGAATATGATTTAACTATGTAATATACAGATCTGAATATCTATCAACAGCTAGCAAGCTGAATCATGGTCTTTTACTACAGTTGCCCCACAGACTTTATTCTGAAGTGTCTAATTAGTAAGGTTTTTTTAAAAAAGAAGAATGGACAAATCTGTTAATTTAGGACCTAATTTTTCCCATTTTCAATTTCTTTCCTCCTTTTCCCACATTGGTTTGCATTTTTAAAACAGGGCAAAAAGTCATACATGTTTTTGTGTACATTCTTCTCGACAGTTGCGTTTTTGTTTGCAATTCCTCCCTAATTAAACTCATCCCTTAGTGCACATTTCCTTAATAGATGCATTTTCCTGTGTGCAAAAAGTTTGGGGGGAAAATCATTTTCAAGTTCTTTCATATTGGTTCAGGTAGTGAGAATTCAGCAGGTTTGCATGAAAATTAAATCCAATTTGATTCATTTTCCACCCCTACTTTTAATTTTTGATCTTGTTTTATTAATGTTCTTCGTATAGTTTTGTTGCATGTATTTAAAACTTTATTTCAGTATAAAATTCTGTGTATGTGTTTTGAAAATTTCAGGATTGAAGGCTTTCCACTACAGAGACCATTGGTCTCTCTCTGTATGAGGCATATTGATGCATTCATAAAACCACATCTCCCCATGTCATACATGTATTTGGTGCAACAAGAAGAGCCACTGTTATTGTATCTGTCCCACAAAGCAGGGCTGGAGAACCTTTGGCATTCCAGATGTTTTGGACCACAACTGCCACAGTTCTTTTTCACTGGCAATATGGGCTCAGAATTCTGGGAGTTGACATCCAAAACATCTGGAGGGATGAAGGTTTCCCATCCCCCCTATAAAGTATGTAATGATCCAGAGGTAGCGTGCTAAGGACATGATTTGTCAACGGTCAGTAAGAAAGCTACTAAGGCTAGAATCTATCTATCTATCTATCTATCTATCTATCTATCTATCTATCTATC
>JAHTLZ010000204.1:73251941-73270579 GCA_023846285.1 Phrynocephalus versicolor
ATCTATCTATCTATCTATCTATCTATCTATCTATCTATCTATCTATCTATCTATCTTTCTTTCTTTCTTTCTTTCTTTCTTTCTTTCCAAATAACTCATTTCATTACTTTTAGCCTTGAGGTGGCCAAGCAGGTTTTGTTGTTATTGCTGCTATACTCACAATAAATTGTTACACTGGGCATTTTATCAATGAATTGCACAATTTCACCGCTGTTTGTGGCTGGCCAAAATATTATTGAGAAATACTCTAGCGGCCAATTCTGCAATTGCACCTTGGAAATATTTAATGAAAAACACAACACATGAAATGAAGCAATATTTTGCTTGCCACGTCCAGCTGAGAAGGCCATACAGAAACCATGAAAAAGTTTTGTCTAAATGCCTTGTTAAAATGCCTTAAAATGTCTTTTTTTTTTTTTTGGTTACTTCCTGAAGTAACTACAAAAAGGCCAGTGGTGACACCTAAGAAGTAACTTTGTAACAAGCTGTGATGCTTTTGAAATGTAACCTAGCTCCAAATGATTGTCTTCCCACAGTTTTAGTTGGGAATAAGCACATTCTGTGTAACTAGTTACTTCAAAGTTCTGAAAAGTTGGCAAGGGAAACATCTTGTATGT
The DNA here is from genome assembly GCA_023846285.1 of Phrynocephalus versicolor. Lineage (NCBI taxonomy): Eukaryota > Metazoa > Chordata > Lepidosauria > Squamata > Agamidae > Phrynocephalus > Phrynocephalus versicolor. The sequence goes on from JAHTLZ010000204.1 coordinate 73,252,559, forward strand.
ACATCTGGAGGTTGCAAGTCTGTATGGGGCAAGGAGATACTGTGATGAGCTTTTCTGTTGTCCTTCTAAATGTCTAGACTGCACTGAGATCCACAACATTCAATACCAGATGGCAAATGATCCCCATGGCCAAATTATTCAACATCATTTACACAATTCCCATTGATACTCTGCTGCTGTATGCTATCATTTGCTGTATTCCTGTCACCTCTGTTTGGTGCACTGGGCATAGAAACAGGAGTACACCTCAGACTTCAAACAAAAGCCTTAGGCCAGGCATGCCCAAACTTTGGCCCTCCAGATGTTTTGGACCACAACTCCCACAGTCCTTTGCCATTGGAAATACAGGCTTGGAATTCTGGGAGTTGTTGTCCAAAACATCAGGAGGGCCGAAGTTTGGGTATGCCTGCCTTAGGCTCATTGGTACCACTAGTCAATCTGCTAAAGTACGATCTACACCAGTGGTGAGGAAAGTGCAGCCCCCCCCCCCCCGAGGCCCAGGGACAACAATTCTCATTCATCACAACTAGGTAGTCTGACTAACGCTGATGTGAGTCATATACTCACCACATGCAGAGGATTACACAGGCTTACCCTGAAATGTTGGGAACAGACCTTTAGCTCATGGTGAGCACAGAGGAAGAGAGACAGAAGAGAGGCAGGACCTCTTGCCCATATGCTGCCAGTTATCTACTTTCCCACCTCCTGGCTTTAAGCCAGTATACAAAAAGATTCTGAGTCTACCCCCAGAGATCCACACCATGCATAGTGGGCAACAATGCTCTTTGCCCTACATAGATCTATGTAGCTAGTCCAGCAGCCATCATGGTTTCCATTGTCTTGGGAAGAACTTAGATTAAGACAGGTGCAGGAAATGTATGAAGTCCTACAGATGCTGGACTACAGCTTCCCTAATACTTACCCACAGCTTATGCTGGCCAGGGCTGATAAGAGCTGTAGGAGATTAGCTGTGTCTTGCATACGAGTCCTTCAACAATATCTGGATGGCTACACGTCTCCCATGGTATAACCATTTATTTATTTGATTTTTATGCCACCCATCTAGCAACAGAGGCCACTCTAGATGGTTTACGACAAAATGTAAGACACAATAACAGCATCTGGAAAATATAAAGGAAATAGAAAGGAAAAGGGCCACGTGTCAAATAACTATACACCAGACACTGAAAATCAATATGCCAACATTTTGCTAGAAATACATTTGGAATTTAAGTTTTTAAAGGCATACAAAGTAATATAAAAGGCGTTGATGCTGGTGGGTTAATGCTGTAGTTATGTTTTGTTTGAAGGAAATGCCTGCTTAAATAACCAAGTTTTCAAAGATTGTATAAAAATACCTAATGAGGGGGCCAGGCAGATCTCAGGTGGAAGGTTATTCCATGGGGCAATTGCAGAGAAGGCCCTCTTTCTCTTTCTCTCCTCACCCCCCATCCCAGTAGGCCTCTCATGGCATTAGAAGCCTCAAGTGCTGGTAGGATCAGGTGTTAGGGGCAGTTCTCATTGAGTGAAGATGTTCTGAAAAGTTGTGTTTCCCCCAACAAATCCTATAGCCCACTTTATCTCTGGCTGTTCTTCCACCCCCTCCCTGCTCATTTACTTCAATAAGAGTTTATCTGAGATTTGTGGAGAGGTTAGTATGTCTTAATCACACAAACATATATCTCGCTTCCCCCTTTGAAGTAAAGGAGAGGCAGCCTGACTCACTGCTTTATTAATTCTCTTTGCTGTTCAGTGTCAAGGAGTCAATAGTAATCCAAAACTACTTCTTAATGAATTATGAATACTGGATTCATTCAAAGAAACACAGAATGAGGCCATGCACCAACTCTCATTTGTAACGAGCAATCTTTGATTAATAACACATTGGTTTGTCACAGAAGGCACAGCTACTGCTAGGTGTGTTCTGGCATTATTGACATCAATAGTATTGGAACAGATGACGTATCTACAGGTAAAAGGCCCAATGTATCCAATTTTTTCACTAAACCCTCAGGAAGAGATCAGGGCCATCACGAGGGTGCACCAGCTGGGGTTTTGCCCCCAAGAAGCAGAGAGCACCAAAATCTAGAAGGGATTATTAGTAAGAAAAATAAAATGACAATAGTTCTTGGCTCTATTCACTCCCCTTCTTTTAGAAGATCGAATTTTCACAGTCTTTGCAGTGGAGGAGGGGAACCACGTTCTCCTGCTCCTTTGTCACATGAGGACTCATATCTATGCTCAAGTCAGATGGTGCTGTCAACTAAAGGTGTCAAAATGGCCGACTATAGCTCCTAGCTTATCTCTTATTGGTTATTTCTGTTTGCATTCTGTCAGTTTTATCCCCACAAGTGTTCTGTACCTATGTTTACCTCATAAATCTGGGTCTAGATTCTAGCCAGAAGGGCAAGCTATTCCATCACCTGATGTTTCCCTTAATCATTGCTGCCCTTCTTAATGTTCACATCCCCCTACCACTGCTGCTTTTCCTACATCTCATTTTGACACGTACAATGGCAGAAGGGCATGTGGCCATTGGAGGTCCTTAAAATTCTGCATTGGCTCCTTCATCCTTGCGCCAGCCATTGGTTGTTGGCAAGTGGGCTTTGTTTTTCGCGCAACCGGCTACAAGGTGACTAGCGCTGCCTTCAGCAAAGCTGTCCAGAGGCTTGCGGCTACTGCAAATGTCATTCTCCCCATGAAGCCTGTTGTGGGGATTATTTACAGAGGTTTCTTGCTTGCACTGGAGAGTTGCCCATGCCCTTCCTGATCTAAACTTCCAGCAGTGAATGGGGGTCTCTGTTGATGGGCACCCAGTCCAATAGGTTAGATGGGAGGGAGGGATGAAAGCTCCTGATGCTTCAGTAACTGGCGGGAGTCTCACTTTGTCTAATAGAAGGGCCATTTCTGCCCAACAACCAGATGGGAAAAATCTGAGTGGAGGGGGTAAAGGAATGGCAGCAACACATCCCTCCCTCTATGGTGTAAGCCACACTTTCCTAATAGTGCACTGAAAGGGAGAAAGGGCTGCTGGAGCATTAGTGACTATTAGAGATGAGCATGAACCAAAACATTTGAACAGGACATTCATGCAAAATTGTGGTTCATTTGTGCAAGTTGGTTCGGGTTCATCCAAACCAGAAAATGAAAATTTCCCCAAACCTTTAAGCTGAATTCCCAAACTCTCTGGTTAATTTTCCTCACTCCACAGCTGCCCCCCCTTGTCCCTATCACACTCTTATATGTTGCTGCTGCTGCTGCTAGAGTTACCACCATCTTGAGAGGCAGTGCAGTTGCCTCTGCACCTGTGCCAGCCTCTCAGTTGGGCCTAGGAGTCCACAGGGTTGGCTGAGCCCAATGATCTGACCCAGTGGCAGAAATCCTGTTGCGTAAGTTACTCTGTGCAAGGCTGATGATGTCGTCAGATCCAGCAATTTGGGGGAAATAAAATATTTATAATACCCCCTCCAAGTTCCCAAAGCTCTCCTGTAATCCCTTTCAGCAGGTGAGGCTGATGATCACCAAATGGAAGATGGGAGTCTTTAATTACCAAAACGTGACAGAAGCACTTAAATAATCCCACTTGTGGCAATTTTTGGTAATTACAGACTTCCCCCTCCTACTGCATGGTCAGCAGTGACTTCCTAATCATGAAGGGGATTCTGTGGGAACTTTGGAAATATTTTATTTCCAAAAATGAATCATATCTGATGTTGCCATCAACCATACATGATGTAACTTTCAGCAACAGCAGCTTCCTATATTCTATGTCAAGTGACAACAATTTTTATCCTTTCTACATCTACACTGGTTACTCTTATTTTATGAATCTTTCTATCTGGATCAGAGCTCATATAACTATAATATGATCCTATGTCTCCTCAAAAGAACAATATGTTATTTTCCAATATAGCTTTTTCCAACACATATACTATAATATCAAAAAGTTATTTCATGCACTCACTAAGTTGGTAAAGATTTGCCAAGTTCTTACATTAATTTGCCTCACTGAAAGTTTCTTTTTCCATCCTCAGGGCAGTGTTGTAATATAGATTTAAGTTGAGCGGGGAGTTTTTCTGCCTTTATTGAAACAGGGTTAATTAAGGCTGACTCTCTCAGCACTTTAGCCATGCAATGGATACTTCTTACATCAGTGCTTCGGTCTGCAGCAAATTTAGGCCTCCAGTTAATAAGAGAGTTGGGTATATGTTTTCCCCGTGGGCCCACATCCTTTGTTATGAATGTACTGCCGGCAGGAGAGAAGGAAAAGAAACACCAGCATTAATCCCCTACCAGTCCCAATCTTCTCAAAATGGAGGCCTCAGCCTGTCTGTCCTTTCTGATTTTTTGAGAGGATGAGCTCCGTGAACAGAACACCAGTACCTCTCCATATGATCATGTACAAAGCCACACTACCCGAGTGGGAAAGAATATTTGCTAAATATGTTCTTTTACCTCTCAGAGTCCTAACAGCTGCTTATCTGGAAAAGTGCATCTCCTGAAAGGCTGAGCAAGCTAAGGCCGAGGTGGCAGTGGCTTGTTTTCCTGATGTGGGTTTTGTCCATGCACAGCAGGCAGAGGTCCTCACAGAAAGCATAGTTGTGGAAGGAGAGAGAGTTGTAAATATGCTACCAACTGGTTCTTTTGTGCACACTCAACATGCATTTCTGCAAAGCATCGAGGTTAAAACAGCTGCATGAATAAAGGCCTCGCAAGCAACACACCCTCCTTGGCTTCTGTGCCTATGCTGTCCGTCAGGAAACCGAAATGTTTCCAAGCAACATAGGAAACACTATTTACAGCTTCTTTAGCATCACCTTAAAATACAAAAAGAAAAAATCAGAGTAACAGTAACTAGAGGTCAGTCCTCATAGTGGCCTTATTGCTTTCTATAGCTCAAAAACTTTAAAATATTATGGGAAAGCAAATATAGTTTAGTAATGAAAGAGACTGACAACACAAGTCAACATGATGTTGTTAGTTTTAGTTAGAGTCGACTTGTTGACCTAGTGGGATTTTCACTGGTACTGATGTACCAATTAGGTATACTTTTATTTGGGCTACGCAAATAGGGCACTGACAGCCAAAAAATTTAGGGTGCAGGATAAATTTATGGAGAATCATGAAGGCATATATCTTCAGAGTTGTCTGAGCCCAATTTTTTTATACTATACCAACTTTCTTTGAGTTATTGTCATTAAATCTATTATTTGACTCTCATTTTGTGAACAGTTTTGTCTAACTGCAATATCTGCTGCAAGTCTTTGAGCTACTGGATGATCTAACCTTACTACTAGGTAATGCTCCTAATTTTGCCTCCATTGTTTACCCAGCCTAGTGTATCTTCTAAGACATACTGTACAGTTTTACTAAGCTGGCTGGATAACTCAGTGGTTTAGGTATCTGGCTGCAGCTTCAGACACTGGGTGTTTGATTCCCAACCACAACTATGGGTTAAGCCAGCCTGTGTAGCCTTGGGCAGGCTGCACAGTCCCAGGGTGTCCCCAGAAGGGAATGGTAAACCACCTTTGAGTATCCTCTACCTCGAAAAGCCAAAAGGGGGTTGACTGATTTAACAGCACATGATGATGATTGCTTTCATTAGAATTGTGTTGTGTCTTTGTCTTTCTGCTGTATGCCACCTCAGAAACATATGTTTTAGTTTACAACCCAACTGCAACCAGCCTTGCATTTTCAGAGGTCAGACTGTTCCCTTTTCATTCTTAGAGAAATCCCTAGGTGGATGAAGCTAGTTGCATGTCTAGCAGTTATTTATTAAGCCCGCAAACACCATCTATGGACTTTGTGGCTAAAACACAAACATTTTGCCATCCTTTCTTCTCCTTCCCCAAAACATCTTTACCATATAGTCTAATACAAAGTTCTGGAGAACTTCAAACTTTGCACACCATTTGCAAATGTAATTGGTCCTTCTAGAGGTATAGTGGGCCCATGGCTTTGTTCTGTTCTTAGGAGTCAATGTGGATCCCTTCAGTGAAAACAATTACAGTACCCCAAATTCTCTGTCCCTATGCATTTTATTCAACAGAAACTCTTGCACGTCACCAACACAAGAAGTAAGTAAGATTGTTTCTTCTGTTGTTGTTGTTCAGTCGTTCAGTTGTGTCCGACTCTTTGTGACCCCATGGACCAGAGCTCGCCAGGCCTTCCTATCCTCCACTGCCTCCCGGAGTTTTGTCAAATTCATTTTGGTTGCATCGATGACACCATCCAGCCATCTCATTCTCTGTCGTCTTCTTTTCCTTTTGCCTTCGATTTTCCCCAGCATCAGGGACTTTTCCAAGGAGTCCTCTCTTCTCATGAGGTGGCCAAAATACTGGAGCTTCAGCTTCAAAACTTTCTTCTAATGTCTCCCTTAGAAAATAAATCCAAGGAGTAATGCAGAGAAAAATGGAGCCAGAAGAGGATTACTGGGACACAAGAGGGAAGTATCGGGATGATCAAGGAAAACCTGAAGTTTGTAAAAGTACAAAACCACACAAAGTTGGGGGAAAGATCCAGGTGTCCATAATAGAATCCTCCACCTCTTATTCTATTGCTTACCAGCATGCTTTGCTCCTCTGCCATCTTTGTTCCCCTTCCTCACATTCTCTTTACAACACTGTTTTCAGAAACTGAGACTGGGATCTTTGTCCCATGCTCAAGGCTATTCTAATCCCCAGAGATCCATCTCCTCTGGTACAGCAGTGAAGATTCCCCACAGCTGGTGTTGACATACTTTTTCAGCTGCTTGAGTTGATATGAGAGTCAGAGGCACCATTTTCCAAGGTAAAAATGTTCATTATCACCTCATTATTATTCCAAAGAGCTCATAAGGTTTGTATCTCATCTCTCCGATGAATGGAGACTGCTGTACCTGATTCTCCTTCCCAGAGACTCAGATAAGACAAAGGATGAAGGGACCCGAACTGAGCTCTTTACTGAGCCATAACATTTTACTAACTGATCATGGGTGACTTACTGTCTTTTTAACTTAACATATGCAAAGCATTGCTGGAGGGAATAAGCAGAGCATCCAAAGAGCAGTTGGCACAATAACTAAGTGATGGCTCTCTACATGATGGCTCTCTATAGTTCAAACCAGCAGCAACCCCAGAATACATACAATATCTTCTTCTTCTTCTTCTTCTTCTTCTTCTTCTTCTTCTTCTTCTTCTTCTTCTTCTTCTTCTTCTTCTTCTTCTTCTTCTTCTTCTTCTTCTTCTTCTTCTTCTTCTGTCCTATCAAGTCAACTGATTTAGGGTTCAAAGTAACAAGGGTTCAAGGTAAGTGAGATATTTAAGGTATAGTTTTACAAGTTCCACATCCCATGGCTGAGTTGAGACTCGAAACCTAGTCTTCAGTGTCCTAGTATGTCACTCTATCCTCTACACATTGGGAACTCTGTGTACTTGTACAATAAAATATTTCAATGCTGTTTCCCATAGGAATGGGAGGAGTTCATGATAATGGAACACAGGACATGAACTGGATACAGAAATATAATTGGCTGCCTTATTGATCTGCTATGAAAAAAAATATTTTGGTGGGTAATGGTATTTTTAAACATGTATAGAAATTAGGAATTTCTAGTGACAAGAGTGTGTTTTATCAAACTGTCCTTTATGTTTCCTGAAATGGAAAGGGGGAAAACCAACTGTTCTTCCCATCACTAGCAGGTATTCAAAGGCGTTTTTTAAAAGAAGATTCCACAAAGACTTTGAAGCAAGAAGAGGAAAGGAGGTAAAATTATGGGACCTTTCAAATGGGAATGTTCACAGTAATGTTGCGCTTTAGACAGCAGGAAACTTCATGAAGCATTTAATTTCTTCTGGATGCCCCGGCAATTCTCACTTCTTCAAATGCAGCTCTGCACAGCTGAATATTTCTAAGCAGCAAGAGAAAAATCTGATTTTCTCTTATTATGTGAGATTCTTTAGATCGAATGGAAGAATGCCAATCTTTATCCCTACTTAAATGCCAGACCAAATTAAGGATAGTATGATGTTATTAAACTATTTTTAATGTCTGTTTTCTGCTTACAGAGTCTATAAATCATAATAGGCCTTTGAATTTTCCTCTAATCTAATCCTTCTTGGTAATCTGTGGAAAGATGTCTCCCGATAAATATGAAAGTACCATACAACATTTGTAGTTCTTTTGCTGTGTTTCATATCAGTTTATCCTTTGAAATTATAGCTGGCTGTTATTTTTCTGTACAAAGTTTAAAACTGTGCATTAACAAATATATTTAGTAAAAATTCTACCCAGACAAAGATTCATCCATATAGATATGTTGGTAGTGGAGAATTTCCCAACAGAGTATCAGCCTCATCACCGCTGAAGTGCTATAAGATTGTGCATAAAGACCACCAACACATATATTTTCAATGTCACCCTCCACCCTGTAAGTGCCTTTTTACCACATCTCTGTGTAGGCAACTTGACATTCACTCTTTAAGATGTGCCTGTATGACTTTGTTGTGGATGATGGAGGTGGGAATACTTGAGCCTGAGACACGGCGCCTTACCCAAGACCACAAGGTGAATTTGGGCCTGAGCTAATATTTAAATAAGAGAATCCCAGACAAAGCTCACCCAAAGCATGCTGCTCTCTGCGGTAAACTGCAAAATACTACCACCTCCTATTGAACAAATTGGAAGTGATTACTCTTTCCTTTCCAACCAGATGGTAAAACTTATCAATTTGGTTTCTACTGATTTCTTTAAAAAAAAAACTAGTCTAGCATCTATAATTATCTTCAGTCTTGTTACTAGATACACTGCCTAATTTTTCTGTGACCAAAACTGTCTTCAATAAATTAAACTCGCAAAAGGATGCTGATGGGAGAGGGAGATGCCTGGTCCCTAATGAACATCTGCCTCTGTCCCAGGACTCACCCAACTCATCTGCATTCAGATTGATTTTGCATCAGCACAGAAACAAATCAGTGTTTTTCAGTGAGCACATGGAAAAATAAACACCAGCCCATTAGGGCATCTATTCCAGCATTCTATCACAAGGGAATATTGGTCTGCCTCATCCCGAGAGTTAGGTATGAGAAAGCAAGTTTTAACTGAGATGTAGGTGAGTATGCTGAGTCTCCTTTACACCTTTTTTAAAAGCATTCAGCTGAACAAAAAGATGTCTCACCTCAAAATTTCAACAAACATCCCCATCGCTGAGTCACAGGTTGTTGGGAGAATAATCAAAAGATGGAAGCCCTACAGAGCCCAATAGGGCTTATACCCAGGTACCGTAAGTCTGTCCAGGAGACTTCATGTTCTTAAGTGTGCCTCTAAATGATTAGTAATCCATATGTGGTCTCCCTGCATATTCCAGTTGGCCCCAAGGCATCCACTCAACCTCCCAAACTCTCACATAAACCGTTTTTCACCAGAACACAGCCCTGTGAAATCATAAAGTTGTAGATGTGAACATTTCTGGGAACAGGGTGGTGTGGCAGCCATGAACTAGTAAAATTGCTACTACAGCAATGCCTTGGTTTATGAGCATAATTCGTTCTGGAAACATGCTTGTAAACCAAAACACTCAAAGTTCCCCATAAGAAATAATGGAAACTCAGATTATTCATTCTGGGGTCCCATAAACCACATACTGTATACACAAAATGCCAAAACTCACAAAAGAAGTTGATTAGAAGTCCATGTCCATATCATGGTTTAGGTAACTGGCAGCAAAAACTGCTCTGCTTGGGACTAACAACTGGATTTTACTCTGTGCTTTTAATGTAACAATAATAAAATGCAATTTATAGCCCTATACATACAGTGGACGCTTGTATAACAAGCGGTTTGTTTAACAGAAAATCCGCTTAAAGGAAAAAAAATTCTGGAGATGGGGGAAATCGCTTAACAGAATCGCCTATGGGGCAAATCCATACAACAACAAAAATGGTCATGATTAGGGATAAATCCATTTTCAATGCATTCCTATGGGAAATTTGTTCAAAGGAAAAATTGCTTAACAGAATTTCATTTGGAATGAATTAATTCCTTTATACAAGGTACCACTGTACTTGACTAGTTGCCTCATGCACAGAAATAGTTTGAAAAATAAGAAAGCATGTTGAAAACAAATTAAAGAAAGATATAAAGAAAAATAAAACAAACCCCTTACCTGCACTGCCCTTTGAAAACATTCCTGGCTGGTGCAAAGGAAACCTCCCTTCCTCTCTCTCCTCCCTCTACTTCAGAGGCTGCCTGAGACAGAACATTCCAGACAATCACTCACAATCCATGGGGGAGGGGGAGATCTACCACTGGCTCACTTGTGATTGTGTGACCTGCTCCAGTTACTTGTAGTGCAAGACATTGCTTGTTGATCAAGGCAAAATTTAGAAGAAATGTTTGCTTGTCTTGCAAAACGCTCTTAAACCAAGTTGCTCTTAAGCCAAGGTATTACTATATTATTAACCACACACATCACAAAAAGGGAAGCATGGGCAATACTGAATGAGGCTGAAATCCTAAATGCAACTCATAAGGCACAAGTCACTCAGACTTGACTGGGGCTTATTTCAGAGCAAAGGAACATGATTAAAAGAAACTAAAGGCATTCATTCTACAAGTGCCTGGCACAAAATGCCTGCTGGAGCTCTATTTTCAGGAGCATCAAGTAATAACAATATTCAATACAAAGGTGGAGGCAACGTGCAGATGTAAATGTAGGGAGAATGTGGTGCCCCGTGAGCCTCCCCCACGCACTCCCAACCTGAGACAGAAACTGTGACTATCAACAGCTGTTAAATGACCTGACAGAATAAACGACGTCTTGATTGTGAGCATTCTAGGGCTGCCCCCCCCCCTTTCGATTAACGTGACTGCCTTGGGAACGTGAGTTTATGGTTAAATTCACTTGACTCTGAAGCAGTGCAATTGGAACCCAATTGGTGGCTCAGATAATGTGCAGCTGTTTCCCTTTGTCACATCTTTGCGAGGAAAGTCAGCTAGACTAAATTGAGCGGTCGGCTTCAAATACATCCCATTTCCAGAATGCTTCTAGGTACTCTCAAATCTTTTGCACACGGCTCAGACTACATTTAGTTTGCAAAGGGAGGGCCTCTGTGCTGGCTCAGCAGTGGGCTCCAGTGCATTTGTTAAACAGGAGTGGAAAGCTGTGCATATGGAATTATAGCTTGAGACTTTAAAAGGCAAACAGGTGTGAGTACCATCCTCATTAAACAACTATTTTTTTAAAAAAACCCTCACCAAAAAAAAGTCCTTTTATTTTATTGCTTTGTTGGATGTCCTGCATGAGAGACTATTCTATGAACTCAATATTGTTAACTGGGGCACAATGTGTGTTCCTGCTTGTTTTCTGTGGGGGAGGAGGACGGCCTCTCCAAAGGGACGTAGGAAGTTGCTTAATACTGAGTCAGACCAGCTTGCAAGTTCCCTGCAGGGTTTGTTAGTAGCCCTACTTAGAATGCTCCGATACTCTCTGGTTCTCCGATCCAAGTACTAATCAAACCTGATCCTGCGGAGCTTCTGAAAATCAAACAAGATCAAGTGCATTCAGGGTGGTGGTGCCATGGTTAAATGCCTGCACTGCAGGTAACACTGTACTCACGACCTGGGGTTCAAACCCAGGTAGCAGGCTCAGGGTTGACTCAGCTTTCCATCCTTCCGAGGTCGGTAAATTGAGTACCCAGCTTGCTGGGGGGGGGGGGCACAATGTGTAGCCTGCATACTGTAATTAAAAAACTGTAAACCGCCCAGAGACTACTTGAAATGGTACGGGGCGATATAGAAGCAGAACACTTTGCTTTACTGTAGTCATGCAGGCTGCCCCTCCACAAGTCTGAATCTCCCAACTTCCCTCTCATCCTGTTCCAGCAGTTTGTGCAAATGTATAATATACACAAAAAGCCATGAGTCAAATAAGATATAGTGTTGTCGTTTTTTTAATCCATGGCATCTAGCCCTATGTTTGCTAAGGTAATGGAGAAGCAAGGGACAATTATCTAGTAGGGAAATATTTCATCCTATTTGTCTCTTGAGTACACAGAGTGATGTCGCCAAAGTAAGATGGTGGCTTTGAAACTGAGCTCCACTGAGTCATCATCGTTGTTGTTGTTACTGTCGTCGCCGTCATGATCCTAGCATTGCAGAGCAAGAAGGGACTCTGTGGATCACTGAGTCCAGCCCCTGTAAAGAAGGGCACCGCGGGGAACTCAGCTCCCAAACTCTGGCTCTGAAGCCAGAGCCCTAAACCACTGAGTTGTGCTACAGTCCTACAGACAGATTTACATAACTATAAGACTCTACAAAAGAAGAAGAAGAAGAAAGAAATCTTAATATTTAACATTGGAAACGTTCCACGGTCCTAATAGCAGCAAAGATAGATACTTGGAACTGTAGTTTATGCCAAATAACACAGTGGTACCTTGTATAAAGGAATTAATTCATTCCAAATGAAATTCTGCTAAGCAAATTTTCCTTTATACATATTTCCTATAGGAATGCTTTGAAAACAGGTTAATTCCTAATTGCGACCATTTTTATGTTGTACAGATTTGCTCCATAGGCAATTCTGTTCAGCAAATTTCCCCTATCTCTGAAATTTTTATGTTGTACAGATTTTATGTTATACAAACCATTTCTTATATGAGGGTCCACTGTACTTTGAATAAGTGAGAGCTGCTAGACCAACCTGATGTTCTGCCTATGGGCCAAAAGATTGCCAAGGACTCGGTCAAGAACACTGACTCTATGAAAGAAATATCTGACCATCTAAAGGTAATAGAGCAAGAGTAGCGGGAATTAGCAGCCTTGTGAGACCTTGAAATTAGCAAAGACTGCCAGCAGACTATTCCTGCCCTTGCCCAATATACTTGGGACAAGCAAACATGACTTAAGTAGTTTCTGGAAAACAAAGGAAAAATAACTGATTAAATGATGGAGAGGAGTGAAGCAATTAACGGGGGTACAGTGGGGAGATCCTGATTAAATTGGGCTGTAGGTTAATTTTATAAGTACTATGCAGATATCCAGAAGGAAAGAGTTTATCAGTCCTGAGAGTGATGGCTGTTCAGTCTCAGCCCACAGCTCACTCTCATCCCTGACACAGTGATCAAGTCTGCATTGTTGTTGTTTTGTCGTACAGTTCATGACCGGCTCTTCATGACCTCATGTCCATGGCGTTTTCTTGGCAGAAATACTGGAATGGCTTGCCAGTTCCTACTCCAGCCACCATCTTACTTTGGTGACATCACTCTGTGTACAGCACTTGGTATTCCCCGGTGGTCTCCCATCCAAGTACTAGCCAGGGCCGACCCTGCTTAGCTTCTGAGATCAGGCGAGATCAGATGTGCTCAAGGCATCTAAGGGCACTTTTACACGACCCCTAAGATCCTCTGGCAACTTAAATTTGGACCAGAGATCTTGGGGGTTTGCTCCTCTTGTTGTGTTCCCACTCTTCCGCACGCCATTGCTCCTGTCTGCGTGAGAGGAGGGAGAAAAAAAGGGAGAAAAGAATGCAGGCTCACCTCGCTCTGTCGTCAAGAGCAGCCCCGGAAGCATTCCAGTCTCTTAAAGGGGCGGGGGGCAAAAAAACAAAAACAAACAGAAGGCGAGTACAGCCCAGCACTCACTACTTTACAATCTGCATCAGAATTTTTTTTACCTCTGGAGACCAGGTACTTTTAAAATGCACTGGGGCAAGTTTAAGTGGGCATGGTTGTACTTAATTTTTTAAAAAGTGTGCAGCTGGTGGGAAAACGATTTTAAGCTCCGCATCTGGGAGCCCTATGCTTCGGATTTTAGGGGCCATGTAAAAGCGCACTAAGCATAGCAAGAATCAAAATCCACCTTTGTGACAACTTTATGTTATGGGGCCTACCTACTTGTCTTGAGATCTGCTGCTCAAGATTATGAGCTTAATAATACCCTTCCAGTATTAAGTTTAGATCTTTGACTCTCCAAAGAAATGCCTTAATGTAAAAAGAGCTATTCACCTGGTATGAAATGCCAGCTATCTGATTCTAAGAAGAAGACTCTTGAGAAAATCTGCTTTTCATATCTCCAGAGAGTTGGACTGACATTGGCAGAGAGCACAAAACATCTTCCCCAAGTACAGGCAGATAAGTTTCTTACCTCTGGTGACTTTCACTTGGGAATCTACAGTCTTGTCCTACTATTTCTCTACCAGTCTTTTACAGTTTATTGATTTTTTTGTTTGTTGAATGATTCACCACCACCTCATTAAGATAAGAGTGTGAATGCTATTTTCCAACACCTTTATTGAACAGTTGATGTTGATACTCTTTATTTTATCAGCGTCGCTGATTGTTTTTAAAACAGGGCAGGAAATGATCGCCAACATGATGAATCTCCAATAATGGGCCATTTTAAGGAGAAAAACAGGGTAAAATAATTTAAAGAAATAAATAATGCTGGTAACCATCAATCTAAATTTCTTGCAGTGCTCCCATGGTTATTTTATTTTATTTTATTTTATTTTTGCACTTTCAAGTTCTGATGTTAGTGGTCCTAGTTTGGTAAGTTTTATCCGAGTGAGTTACAAATGGAGAGCAATTGTTTGCTACACAATGAAAATTTCTCCCTTTCAAACTTTCTAATTTGTGATAAACAGAGAGCTCCTGTTGTTCAATATTAAAGAATCACTCTTAAGTTAAACATTGCATCATTTCAAGCAAATGCAGTTGGGACCTTATAAAGTGTGCAAAGCTGCAAACATTAATTAAGCAAGAGAATCTGGGCACCATTTTATTATAGGAGACATATCATAAGGAGAATTGTTTCCTATTCTATTTCAAACAGGTAAACTAATGGCTTATGATGCAGCAGATACCTCTTAAACAAGAGGCATGCTGGCTATTGTGGCCCTTAGTGGAGTCAAAACCTCACAGGTTCATAGGTTGAGATCTTGTTGCTTTATGGAACGCAAAGGGCTTAACCTCCAGTTGCTCCTAGCTGGCAATTAATAAGTCACTGTGGTGATTCTCAGGAGCACACACCCACTGAGTTGGCACACACTCAGGAATCCCAAGAGGGGACTCATTAATTGCTAGCTGGAAGGAACAGAGTGTTATGCTGTTTGCCTTTCACGTGCATAGGAAAGCAGCAGGATTTCAGCCGAAGTCTCCCTTAGTGATATAAAAGATAGACATAGCTTAATTAAAAGGTAATTAGAAAATGATATCTTCAGCACATTGGTCAACACGTTGCCCAAATGCTAATCATCAGGCTTTCATTTGGCACAACACTTCATAGACGTAAGACATTTAAGGAGGAGGGGGAATCTAAACTTCACTCTACATCAGTTGGATAGTTGTAACCCTGCCTGCAATCCTGAAAGCGTTTTATCCTGGCATACTCGGACTGAAATCTGGAGTGGTCTCACTAATTATAAGGTTCTTATTGTATCTCCCCTCTGCCTAGGTTCCAAGGCTCCTATGGTCACTGATCTTTTTTTCTGGGGAGGATGGGAAAAGGGGAAATGGTATATTTTGGAAGAGGGCTGGGTGGAGAGCTTTAGCGCAAGGTGTAAAAAAAAAAGATGTAGTATGTCCTGTCTGTCTTCTTCAGTTCTTGTTTTAGCTTCAACCAACCTATGAAAGGCTTATCTTTAGACTGGCCTGAGGTCAAGGAGGACAGCTTACCAATGCAGAAACAATACACATAGCTGCAGTTCAAGATAACCACAGGAAATATACATGAACACATAAAGGGACAAAAACCAGGTTTTTATTAATATTTAGGGGAACTACAATGCTATTCTTCATTACTACACCATCACCAAAGGCCTCTACATGATGAAAACAATTTTTAACAGGAAGGAAAAAAATTAAAAAGGATCAAAGCAAATCAAAGAAAGCAAAGCTGCAATGTCAAAATCTTCCTTCCACTCCTAGTTCCCGTACAACTGCTTCTTGAATAGCTTGATGAAGGCTGCTCACTTCCTTCTGAGTCAAGGTCCTTTCCAAGTGCCGGTAAGTGATCTGGTAACAATGGCTGATCCTTTTCGTCCTAGGAAACACAAAACGCATGTTGGGTGTGAATTCTACATCATCATATTTGAATCCTAATAAAATGATAAATAGCCTTTTCCAGCTCCTTTTCTTGGGTATGCTCTTTTCCCCATGATATCCTCATTGGCAGGTTAAGTAGATGTGGATTGGATTTAGGTGAAATATTTCAAAAACATGTATATTTTTAAAAGTTTTTTTCTTTAGATATTACATGTCCTTTCAATACTGGCATGAAACCTCCTCTTCCTCCACTCCTCCTCCTCCTTTACAGAAAAGTGTATTTCCTTTAGCATAGTTACTCTTTCTTACAGAGGCTTCCTCTCTTTTCATTCATCTTTGCAAGATAATAAAGAAAATGGAGAAAAAATAGGGTTATGACCACCGCAGCATTAAGAAAGAAGCAATTTCCATTGTACCACAGAAATAACCATCTGCACACAAACTGTACATAAGGCTTGAAGGACAATTAAAGAAACAAAACGTCCTTTGAAAATGAACTTATCTACAAACCAGGGAGGCATAACTATTAACAACTCCACAATAACGTTTCTGGAAAAACTGATAGTATTGCTTATGAATTGTATCCATGGTGTATCTCTCCTGCTATGTGACCAATATTGGCAATAACTTCAGAGCACAAAGCAATTGCTTGCAAGGTCACCCTACAGGTTAACCATCTTTTACAGAGCATTGGTCTTTAACAGACAGGTTATGACCCACAACCAGACCATGACACTTGCTAAGCTGGCTATTCTCTGCAAGTGCCTGCTTTTCTAGAGAAGGATTGGGGGGGGGGTGGCAGGGAAAGAGAAAGGAAAAGAAAAAGAGAGAAAAAGAAGCAATGCAATTGAGGGAAGCAGTGGTAGAGAGTGAGATGATCAGTGCTTTAACAGGTTAAACTTAGAAACATTCGGCAAGTGAATGCTGGGATTTGTAGTCCAAAAACAAAGCATTCCCAAGCTAGGCATAAAAGGAAAAGGCCATGTGGTCCAAGTACACAACCCAAAGACAAGCATGGGTGATACCTGTATTAAGCCACTAAAATAAAGAGGATCACTTTTGATTTTGCAGATAGTCTTCATCAGACACAGCTTGGGCTGATGCAGAGAAAACTCAAATGTACCAAAGCGCATGTCCAGATAGGTGGGCCATGTTCTTTCTTTTTTAAGCAGACTCCAAAACAAGGGTTGCAAAATCAACTCAAGAGATAACAGGGTTCAGATTTCACACTTGTGAATTAAAATGCCCCAAACTTGTTAGACAGAGACTTCCACTATACCTAACCAGTCACGATGGAGGATGATAGGAAATGTAGTTTCTGAGTATCTAGGAGGCCAAATGTAGCTTGTCCCATCCTAAATAAAAGTAAACCCTAGCTGTTTTGAACCATAAATTACATGTAATTGAAGGAACCTACTTCTAGCAACTATGCAATAAAAGTATTTAAAAAGTCATCTCCCCCGTTTGTTTATTTCAGTGGTGGGGAATTCTAAACCTCTAATGTGCTTAATATAGTTTTGATATTTTAAGGTAAGGTGGATATTTTTTAAGGCAAAGCTTTTTTAAAGAGAATTTATGATTTTAGCTGTTTTGGGTAATGCAGAAAAAGAGGGTATATTAAACAAACAAGCAAACCACATTTCCTGTTTTCCCTGTCCTTTAACTATGCTTTGCCTTTCGCTTTCCCTGCCCCCCCCCAATCCTCCAATCACAAATTCTGAAAGCAGTACTAACTTAAGATGAAAAGGAATGGTTCTTAGGTCAATCATGAACAATCTGTAGCAGGGAACGTGAATGTAAGACCAGTCAGGATGAGTTCCAAACAAATGCAAAAAAATATGATCTTAAGAGCAAGGGATAAATTAAACCAGATCAATAAAAGAAAGTTTAAAAAAAACACCTTATATTATTCTCCCTTTCTGTTAATTAGGGAGAATGTTTTTGTGGTGTAGGCTCACTGTGTGTGTGTGTGTGTGTGTGTGTGTGTGTGTGTGTGTGTGTGTGT
>JAHTLZ010000204.1:73274743-73385840 GCA_023846285.1 Phrynocephalus versicolor
GAAAGACTGAGACATACTTTTTCTGGGCAATACTCACAGAGCTACTATCTGCTTGCTAGAGGTTTTCCCCTCTTACAACAAAATATTACTAAGTGATTAGAGTTGACAAACAATTGCTGTTTCCTCTCCACTTTATGCTCTCTAACCACCACATTTCACAGAGTGCAGATGATTACTCCGAGCCATGCTATAAATTTTAAAGCTGACACTTACTGCTCTTGGCTCAAACTCAGAGCAAGGCAAGATGGCCAAGGCCTGCGTGAGACCACACAGTCAATTGAAATATGATTTAAGACTGCAATGTTAGCATACACACCTGTCACAAGAATGTATCCTACTCTCTCGATGTTTAATGGCTTTGGGGCTAAGAGTGGGTGAAATAGTGAACAGGACACAGGAACGTTGCCAGGTGTGCAGACAACCCAGTGTACCTCAGGCCTCTTGTCTGATAAAGAGCAGGCATGACAGATCACCAGCACCATGTCCCCTGAGAGTATAAAACCAAACAATGGGGATTTGGGGAGCAGTTGTTTGTGACATCATGGGGTGGGCCCTTGAGACATCGCAGAAGAACGGCAGGCAAGAATTGGGAGGGGAGGCAGGACAGTTTCTGGCAAAAGTGGCTGGGGAAGGGAAGGGAAGGGAAGGGAAGGGAAGGGAAGGGAAGGGAAGGGAAGGGAAGGGAAAAGAAGAAGGCAACTAACTAGGCAAAATGGCAACCTAACAGCAGGGAGGAATTTTTACCTCAAATTGTATTCAGCACTTGTAGCGTTTGCTGCCATTTCTGTTAGTTCTATTGTCCCCTATGTGACATATGACACATGATGAGTTTTTCTACACTCTGCACTCTCCGTGTGGTAAGCACTAGAGATGGGCACATAGCGTGATGAAGCGCTTTGTGCCCATCTCTCACACATCACCACAGGTGCTGTGCTTAACTTCCCCCTTGGCCACCAGGCCCATTCCATGTCCTTGGCATGCCCCTGGGGTCCTCCTTCACTGGTGGTGCACCAGTCTGGGGAAGAGCTGGGGCTGCCCTTCCTTGCCTCATCTGGAAGCCAACCAATTGGATGAGGAGGCAGGGCAGGGAGAATCCCTATACAGCTGATGAGTGGCCGGCTGCCTAAAGAGGCAGGGCAAGGCAGGTGGAGATCCTTCCCAGACCGGCCCACCACCACTGAAGGAGGATCCTGGCAACACACCAACAATGGTGAGTGGGTCCACCACTTCTGGGGGAGGAGGGAGGTTAACCATGGCACCACGGCATGACATTCAGCATGGATCACTTTGATGTGTTCTGTGCCCATCTCTAGTAGGCACATGTCCATGAGCTGGTTTTCTCCTGGCCCTACTGTTCTGCTGCCAGGGCATGCAAAGAAGAAGGCTCCCAAGTTATGGTGATATTTTCAGTTGGTAGTTAGGATATCAAATTAATCACCTACTTGAGAAAAATATTTTACATTAATATTAGAAACAGATAATGGCCATGCTCTAATGGGTTAATTCCTCTGACAAGAACTGTATATATCAGAAAAAGCTCTGTACTTTCCCCTTAAAGACCGCAGAAGCAGAGGGGAATCTTTAAGTTAGTTGGAAAGGCAAGATTTTGGAATATTTCCCTGTCCCAAATCATTTGGGCATCACTCTGGATCAAACCCTGACCTACAAAAAGGATTGCATAAGCACCAAACAGAATGTTGCTAACCGGAAATGACATACTGTATTTAGGACAATGGGTGAGTCACACAATAACAACAGCATCATCCCTGTGCTACTCCAGAGAAGAATATGCGATTGCTTCATGGTGGACATTAGCGCACGCCCAGAAAGTGAATGTAGCTCTTAAGGAAAGGAATCATGCAGAATTCCTATTAGGTGCCTGAAATCCCTATTGACAAAGTCCATTATGTGGCTGATATTGTCCCTCTAGAGGTATGTCTAGAGGTCCCAGCAAATAAAGAACGAAATAGAGTAATACAGCACCAGACCTATCCACTTCGTGGACATCAGCTCCTAAGACAATGGCTAAATCAAGGAAAAGGTTTTCTGCACACATGTCAAGCATAGGTTTAGCCTAGAAGAGGCTAGTCTAAACCTATGCAGAACAAAGACAACATATTTTGCAGAATGGATAGCTGTTGAAGAGCGTCCCCCACCAGGGTGAGACTTGTGTTGGACCATCTGGATGTCACTTAATGGATTCTGAGGAGAAGTAAAAATATGCAATAATTACCAAGTAAAACAGGGCTATTTAAACACAAGACACTTTTCTGTGACTGGGTAGAAATTTAGTAAACACAGCACTAATGTACGTGCATGCAATTTATGCTCCGCCAAGGGGCTCAAAGGAAGATTTAGCAAATTACTGAGATAATGCTAAGTAGTCCTTTTCTGGTCAAAAATAATTATCTTAACATTTTAATTTGTTTTATCTCTATTGCATATACATCCATAATTTTAAACTGTGTAACAATCTAATACAAAGAAAGAAAGAGGGCAGAAAGGAAAAATAGCATGTGACAAATTTTGTGTGTGTGTGTGGTGGTTTTTTTAATTTGGTTTTGTAAGATAAAGTATAATGTGTGTGAAGTGTAGAATCATTCAAATTTCTGTAGGTTTTTTTTTTGGGGGGGGGATTTTCAAAAAACCTGTAAACTTTATTTGACCAAAGGACAAAAGAAATCTCTTGAAGAAAGTGCGGAAAAGTGAAATGCCCCCAAAACCATTTCCAATTCTCTCGAAACACACAGTTTGTCTCAAACCTTAATTAAATCACTGCACTCTTACATGGGAAGAAAAGCAGAAACGGGTGATACACAATGCCAAAAATGCCACTTTGCTTAAATGCCATCTGTGGGCTCAAGAGGGGAGATGCTTAACTGGATAGACCTTTTCTTAGAAAGTCTGCCACAACAATACAGCCATCTGCTGGCCTTGGTCATCAAGGTTTTTCATCCAAAATATTTCCAAAAAATAATAATAATAATAGCAGAAACCACAGATCTAGGAATCTTCAGCCAAAGTGAAAGGAAGATGCCATCTGCAATGAAACACACCATTAACTCTCTCTCTCTCTCTCTCTCTCTCTCTCTCTCTCTCTCAGCCTTCTTATCAAATTAATCCAATTAATTTCATTTGAAATACTCAATCTTTTGCTATTAAAAATCCTGCAAATCTTTTTAGACATTATAAACATCTAGCTAGTCAGGTACAGAGTGAGCTGCTATCCAAGCATGCCTCCAAACCCCCTGTCCTGAAATATATTTTATTAAGGTAAAACACTTCATCTTTCTTCAGAGCATGCCTTAGCAAAATATATGCTGCAATTCTGTGCAAATTCCCACGGGATGAGATTTTTGGTAAACAGAGACTTCCCCTTCTTTTCTGGATTCTTCTGATTCACAAGCAATCCATTTCATTGTATGGAATCTGTGAGAACAGTGGCACAGAAGGAGAAAGTCTTTAATTACCGAAAATTTTGCCGGTGTGGTAATATAATCTGCTAACACCCCAAAGAAAGATGCAGTGAGTCCATCTGGGGAATTTTTAACTTTAACTGAGAAGTACAGTGGACCCTTGTTTATAATAAAGGGTTTGTATAACATAAAATCTGTACAACATAAAAATTCCGGAGATAGGGGAAATTTGCTTAACAGAATCACTTATGGGGCGAATCTGTACAACATAAGAATGGGATTACTCAATTTTCAATGCATTCCAATGGGAAATTTGTACAAAGGAAAATTTGCTTAACATAATTTCATTTGGAATGAATTAATTTCCTTTATACAAGGTACCACTGTAGTTCATAGTTCAAAATATTTCTTTATCTGGGGGCCACTAACTTAATTTACTCCTCTCTTCGCCCCCCCCACCTGGACCTATAGAACAAGATTCCTTGCTGATATTATTTTTATTTTTATCGTATTTTATTGTATTGTTGTAAACCACCTGGAGGTCCTTTGGAAGATGGGCAGTATATATAATGTATAAATAAATAAAGCTGTTGTGCTGAAAACAAAATACATAAGTATAAAGGCTCGTGATTTGGAGGCAACCTGGAACAGGCAGTCCTACAACTCCTTGGCATGCTCTTGAATGAGTGAATGTTCATAATTTTTTGTAATGAGGTTTCTAGATTCTTGTAGGATTTCTTAATGGGGGGGGGGAGATTGAATTACACCCAATATTCATTTCAACTAAGTAACACTAAGGTATACTCATATCTGTGTGTTTTAGCAAAAGCAACAACACATGCAATTAAATACCATGCAAAGAGTAAGCAAAACACTTTGAAGACTAAGGATGTGTTCTGATGTTTATACAAGTTTCTGTGGGATCACACTGGGAATGGTTGGCTTGCTGGGTACATTCTCCTTTAGAGCGACCCTTCCAGTAGACATGCAGTCCAATCACTCCAGCTCCGAAAAGATAATCGCCCTGCTCCTGGACCGAAAAAAGGTCCTGGTTTGACAGAGTTGGGCTGGTTTGTGATTTCCTGTGGCTTATGTAGTCACCAGAAAAATAGCCCAGACTGTATTGTGCTATACGTGATACAAAACACAAGGCTATACTGTATCACACCCCAGCTGTGGAGTAGTGTTCCCTTTATTAGAAGCGCAACATGTCACGTGCAGCTAGCATCGCCTTTCTGTGCATCTTTAGTCAGAAGCACGCCACCCTCAGCTCAATGGCCATCATTCTTTAGAACAGGAGCAGG
This sequence comes from Phrynocephalus versicolor, assembly GCA_023846285.1. Lineage (NCBI taxonomy): Eukaryota > Metazoa > Chordata > Lepidosauria > Squamata > Agamidae > Phrynocephalus > Phrynocephalus versicolor. Next base: position 73,279,464 of record JAHTLZ010000204.1, read on the forward strand.
TAATGTTGGAATTGACACCCTTGAGTTAACCAAGCAAATGGAATTAACCATTCAGGAGGCATAAGTCCACTTTTAGACATGGTACATACCCTGAAAAAAGGAAAAAGAGGGTTTGACAGCCACAACAGTAAATTTGGTGGTGAAAACAGGGGTGGGGAAGAGATATCCTAGAAAAAAAATGACTAGGTGGACATATTGCTCTCCCCTTGCTATGCTCACTGCATTTGAGATTGTCAGCATATTTAGAAAATACATTAAGTGCGGATAGCATACTAATGGGCATCACTCTGGATCAAAATCTGACCTATGAAAAACCTCTATGCACATATACACTACTCAAAGGTAAGTCCCATTTATGCCAACTACTTATAAAAATATTCTCCCTGCTACCCATTTAATTTATGGCAAGGATGTAATAGATCGAACCAGAAGCTGGAATATCTGGAAATGCCCAGTTTTTGCCCGGTAAAATGCAGGCAAGGGGACAAAATGAAAGTTGATGCTCATTTATTTAGGATTTTTGCAAAATTACAGAAGGGTGTGGTTTTGATTTTCTTTGCTCCTAGTGAGTTTTTTGCATCTGTTGACTATATAAGTACAGTTTTAAAATTCATACCCTGCAGAAAGCTTCCTTGAAATCACCCCAAAAGTCTGCCCAATTAAAATAATCACTCATTAAAGTAGCAACAGTTTTCTATAAGTAAATGGGTTGTCATTTGCAAGAGACTAGGTGTACATCTGATTTTACTAAAAAGAAAAAAAACTTTTAAGAAGAATGGTGCTAAATTCATATAAGGAAGTGGTTAAAATAAAATGAATTTAAAATGAAATATCTTTCCAATGCTTATTATTAATAGATCTAAGAATTTTTAATAAATAATTAGAAGAGAGCACCACCATCACATGTTAATATTAAAGGGTACAAAAAGCATTACAAAAATTAAGATTACTGTCAGATTAAAAATGCATTTAAATAATGAGCTAGAAAGAGAATCTATAAAATAATTGACAACAGATCTGTCTTGTTGCAAGGAAGTAGAGCCAAAGCAGGGTGACAGTGGGTATCTAGATATTTTTACTAACAGTTATATCAGGTAGTTGGTTAGAACCAAGGTTAGAAACATCTCTTTAAGATAATTTGGACCCATACAGCATATTGTGAGCCAATATATAAAACGCTGGGCCTCTTCAAACAATACAAAGATCCATTTTTACTTATGATCAAAAGCTGTAACCATGGTTGCAACTAAAACAGACAATGAGATGCAGTGATTTTAACAAAGCAGAGGTAAATAAGGAAACATGTGATGTGGAATTAAAAAGCAATGAAGAATGTGGCAACCCTCTCCCTGCCAGCTCATGTGTGGAATCCCTCCCATTTAATACTTTGTAATGGGGAAAAATGTGCTGTAACGACACCATCTTGTTACCTCCCCAAAGCAACCGTTGGGTAGGGAAGCATGTGACACAAGAACCTTGCATCATACATTTCTTTTCCTCCAAGTTCTACAGCAGGCTTGGGAGGGAACTCGATTTGGGTACAGGTCATTTTAGCCACAGGCCTTGTTCTTTGTGAAAGCAAGGTCTGCCTAAATATTATTTTAAAATCATTGCTGTGACCTTATTCTTTTTCTCTTAGTATTATTCATTCATTGTTTAGGTTGTTTGTTGTACGTTGTATAAATGATACAAGAATATTTTAGAAAAATGGAAACATTACAAAAATGTGCTGGCTCAAATCCTGCTGTAATTTTCCATTTGTCTCTAAGACCATTTTCAGGAAGGTTAGTCCCATATTTTGGGAAGTTCAGGTTGCCCACTTTCTTGGGCACCTAGAATTCTGTGCTGAAAGGGCATGTGAGAAAACAGTTCAGATGTTCTCTGGCAGCATTGCCCTTACACCAAGACAATTTTATCCAGTGCTAGATGCCTAAATGTGGCCAGAATCCTGTCATGTATGTGGGCTAGAGCAAATGCTATGGCATATGGCCTGCTAGTTAAAGAGACGGCATTTGTATTTCTTGCCTCATGCTAGTTGATAACTTGGTAAATGACAATGAATAAAAGCATTGGACTTCTAACTGGTAGCAATTCACCGGTGTAATTTACACCATTGCATTTACATAGCTGGATGTCTATAACCTGTTACCAGACATTAACAAATTCCTTCTATTACCATTCTATTAACATATAATGAGAAAAATCCAATTATTTATTTTAACAACCTATTTCTCGCCCAACAGGGCAAATGGTTGTTTGGTATTATGCAGTTTTACTGATTGATGATTGATTAGTTGCTTGGCTGATTATTGATTGTCTCAGGGGTTTGTAAATTTTATGACTTGCTATTTGCCTGTTGGGTAGGCTATCAATTAAACTACACTATCCTACACTAAAATAAAGTGTTCTAAAACACATAAAGTTCATTTTTTTCCCTGCAAACCAAACATTTAGAGTCTTTATTTTTTTATTTTAAAATCAGTTAGGTTAACTGAGTTGTATTCCCTGTCTTGGAGCTCCTTCACTGTGTTCCACTACAAGTCACATCATCCATGACCGCCACACTCACTGGACTGCTGTCTGGGGATGAAGCGAGCTGTCTGACTGGTGGAGGAAAATGAGGATGAGGAGAAACACTTGCAGTTCTGTGTGGAGGAAACCACAAAGTCTGCAAACAAATTATGAGAGGTATTCTCAAAGACTTTTACAGCCGGGATCTGATAGCTGTTCTGAGTTTTTTGTGCTGTTTGGCCTAGTTCCCTGAGCTCCTTGCCCTCTGAAGATGCCGGCCACAGAGACTGGTGAAACATCAGGAAGAAAATCTTCCAGAACATGTCCAAACAGCCCAAAAAGCTCACAACAGCTATCAACTTATTGGATGTATAAAACACCTTTTTACATTTTTAACAATACTTAACTGTACAAATTTATTATATCACAAAAATTAAACAGATCTTGGATTTTGTCAGAAACTTACAGTGTTCAAGAAGGACTGGAATGGCAGAAAGAAATTGGTAGATGGGAAGTTACAATGATTGCCCTTGGATATGTTTTCAGCCTGGCACTGTACTTACTCGCCAGTCCTGCCACTTGATCAGTTTTTTATATTATATTATGGTTTAGTGTTGCTTTATCTATAGTTAGCAGTTATTAAGCCTTATGTCTACACATGAAGCTCAAGTGAGAAATACAATCTTTTAAGTTTAAAGCATTGTCTTTAATGCATGTAATATTACAAGCTCTCTGAAGATCAATTTCATTCTCTCAGGCATTTTCATTAAATAATATTGATTTACTAATGTTTTACTTCTACATGTATCAGTATAATTTGGAAAATTGCTACTTAGTTTTTAGGCAACAGCTGTACAAGACAATTGGAGCTCTGTGATTCTATGATGCCTAAAAAGCCCCTAACACGTAGTAAAAAGAACAGCATCTGACAAAGAAGAAACAAACTCAGATTCCCAGAAGCTTAATTCAACCGAGTGAAAACATCTGAGGATGATTAAGGCCAAGTAGAGGGATTCTTTTTGTGTTCCTTTTAAACTGAAATAAGAGCTGGGAAGGAGCTGGTGTTCTGTAGGGAAGCCAAACACAGCAAAAGTGCCCCTCATGCCTCCTGTAAGGGGACTTTGGGGGCATTTTGAAAATTTAATTTGAGTAGGGCTGAAGGGATTAGAGGTAGCAGTGGTGGGGGCAACATGTGGCCCAAGCGCTTCACTTTGCCCACTCCTATAGGAGAATATAAATGTAAGATTATAAGAATACAGTGGACCCTTGTATAACAAACGGTTTGTATAACATAAAATGTGTACAACATAAAAAGTTCGGGAGATAGGGGAAATTTGCTTAACAGAATCGCCTATGGGGCAAATCTGTACAACATAATGGGATCACTCTGTTTTCAATGCATTCCCAAGGAAATTTGTATAAAGGAAAATTTGCTTGACATAATTTCATTTGGAACGAATTAATTCCTTTATACAAGGTACCACTGGTAGGTGCCGTAAGTCATGAGTATTATAAAAATAAGAATATGCTTACTATATATGCTTACAGCTCCAATGACATTGGTCTATATTTGTTTAAGCATGATCTTCTTCCTGGTTTATCACTCCAGAGAATAGAACAATAATGTGAGTTTAAAACCTCAAAGGAATACCATTGCTGTGCTAACTAAGAGAGCTTCTAACAGAGCTCCCTGCAGACCTAGCATTCTGAATTAAAATTTACAGCCAAAGAACCAACATAGAAACATCTCCCTCCTCCTGGCTGTCACCAAATTGGTATGTCAAGATATGGAATAACTGAGAGTGCCTCTGATGGTGATGCAGCAGCCAAGGAAATCTGCCCAGACTCTGCCGACCAGATGGTGTTACCTTATTTTTTAACCTCCTAGACCCCTTCTCTCTAACTCCAGTTTTTCCTAAGTCCCCTGCCACACTGAGAGCAGTTCAGAGGTGTCTTCCACTCCTAAAGCTGGAAGTTGGAGGGTCGGCCTTAAGCCATGGATTACAAGACACCCCACAACAGTTGCCCACTTTCCTAGCTCCGTTGGAATGATGCTTTGATAGCGTGATCTCAGAATAGTTCAGGGCCTTATTGGTTAATATAAAAATATATAATTAGTAACAAATTGACAGTTTAATGCATTTGTTTCAAGAAAGCTGTTGTACTACAGTACTGCTGTCACATCAGCAGCTTCCCATTCCTTGAAATGTCAGGCCAAAAACCTGTGATCAATTGGCAAACCTTTATGATGTCAAATGAAGTGGATCTCCATGTGTTAACAACTGCAAAATAATACATGTGTGTATGACAGTAAGAAAGAGGCAGTAAAAGAGGGAGTGGCAAGCACAATTAGGCAAATTATAATTTCATTTATTAGTCATTTATTCAGTTGTTATGCTGTGTTTCTTCCAGTGCAGGGCCCAAAAGTGGTTCACGAATTCTTTTTTTAAAAAACAAGCAACTAAAAACTGCAATAAATTCTTAAATTGAAAACAATTAAACATATAAAGTATTTAAAAATGAATTAAAACGGTTAAAGACACAATAAGATACATTAAAGCATACATAGAACACCTTCATTGTTCAAACCGTTGTTCATAGCCTCTTCAAAACCAAACATATTAAGTTGTCACTGGAAGGACATGGGAGAGAGGAGCAACCTTGACTCCCAAAAGAGGAGGCATCTGCACCCTGGAATCAGCGGTGGAGAAGGCCCTTCCTCACATTCCCAACAGACTTGCCCATGAAGGCCATGGAAGTGAAAGAAGGGTCTCCTCTGAAGATCTGAGGAGCCAAGAAAGTTCATACGGAGAGATACAGTCCTTTAGATAGCCTGGGCCCAAGCCATATAGGCCATAACCATGACTTTGAATTGGGTCTTGAAATGTTCTGGTGACCCAAGGATCTGTGGTAACAGCAAAATTTTATGATCCTTGTCATTGACCCCACTCAACAGTTGGCTGCAACATTTTGCACCAGCTGCAATTTCCAAACCATCTTCAAAACCAGCCCCACTTAAAATACATCACAGTAATCCACCCTGGATGTAACAAAGGCCTGTTGCCAAATAAAACATCTCCAAGAACAGGCACAGCTTGTGCACTCTGCAAATGCATTCCTGGCCACCACTAAGACCTGAGAGTCCAAAATCAGGCATGAGACCAAGAGTACATTCAGGTAGTGGGCCTGAATCATAGAATCATAGAGTTGGAAGAGATCTCAAGGGCCATCTAGTCCAACCCCCTGCCATGCAGGAACCCCATCACAATATTTCCGACAGATGGCCATCCAGCCTCTGCTTAAAAACCTCCCAGGAAGGAGACTCCACCATCCTTTGTGGCAGCATATTCCACTGCCAAACAGCTCCTACTGTCATGAAGTTCTTCCTAATGTTCAAATGGAACCACTTTTCCTGTAGTTTGAAACCATTGCCCCGAGTCCTAGTCTCTGAAGCCATGGAAAACAAACCCGTTCCCTCTTCAATATGACATCCTTTCAAATATTTAAACGTAGCTATCATATCCCCCCCAGCCTTGTCAAAGAGAGCACAGCCCCAACCAGCATATGTTGAGTTCCTATTTCCTGATTAGAAATGGGCACAAATCTCTGATTTGGTGGTTCAAGATGGTTTGGTTTTGGGGCAAACAAGTGTCTTGATCATTCCATCCCTGCCTCCTCTGGCAGGCACCCAAGCAGAAGCAGCGCCTGGAGGAGACAGGGCAGGGAAAATTGAACACTTCCTCTAAGTGGGCGCCTCCTGTTGGAGGTAAGGTTGAAAAGCACTGAATATCTGCTCAGCCAAAATATGAACTGGTACAAACTGCTGGTTCATGCCCATTTCTATTCCTGATTGAACTGTGTATATGTCCATTCTTGCACTACCTCTAATAAACATAATTCATGCAACACACTTACAAATATCTTCACACTAAAGCTGCATACTATACTGGTACGTAACTATGTTATTGCCTGTTTACCAGAGGGACTGGACACATTCCAATTCGCCTATAAAAAGAAGAGATCAACAGAGGATGCTGTGGCGTGTGCTCTTCATGCTGTTTATGAACATCTGGAGCAGAGGGGGGGCTATGCTAGATTGCTCTTTGTGGATTTTAGCTCGGCTTTTAACACCATTCTTCCACGACGTTTGATCTCTAAACTGGAAGGTCTAGGGCTTCCACCATCACTTTGTGGGTGGATTTTGGATTTTCTGTCAGAACGTTCTCAGAGGGTCCGGTTGGGCCCTTACACCTCTAATACTCTTAGTACCAACATTGGAACACCACAGGGGTGTGTACTTAGCCCACTCCTTTATATTCTTTACACATTTGATTGTGTCTCTGCCTATCCTAGCAATAGGATCATTAAGTTCGCAGATGACACAACTGTGATTGGGTTCATCTCTGGCAAGGAGAGTGAGATCGCTTACAGAGATGAAGTGGAGAGGTTGACCAAGTGGTGCAGAATAAATAACTTGCACCTAAATATAAAGAAAACAAAGGAGCTTGTGGTAGACTTTAGGAGGCAGAAAACTGATATTCAACCACTGGTGATTGATGGGACTGGTGTGGAGAGGGTTACAGGTTTTAGATTTTGGGGCACTGAGTTACAGGAGGATCTGTCCTGGAGTGTCAACACAAAGGGGCTTGCAAAGAAGGCTCAGCAGAGGCTATTTTTCTTGAGAACTTTAAGGAAAAACCATCTTCCACAAAAGCTGCTGCTGGCCTTCTATCATTGTGCAATTGAGAGTGTGCTTACTTACGGGTTATGTGTGTGGTATGGAAGTTGTACCCACCATGATAAGACAGTGTTGCACAGAATCATAAGAATTGCAGAGAGTATTGTGGGCTGTTCACTCCCCACCCTAGAACAAATTTATACTACCAGGTGCCACTGTAAAGCATTAGATATATTAAGAGATCCATCACATCCTGGTCATCGCCTCTTCGAGTTGCTGCCATCGGGACGGAGATATATAGAGTACTGAGGGCAAGAACAAACCGTCTCAAAAATAGCTTCTTTTTTAGAGCAATATTGGCCTTAATTGGAAATCCTGGACTTTGAAGTCAGCTTATTTTATATCTCATATTTTAGTCATTTTATATGTCATATTATGTGTTGTACCTGTTTTTAAATCTATGTGAAATGTTTTAAATGAGTTTTTATATAGCAACCACAAAATTTCGTTGTTCCTGCAAGGGGGCAATGACAATAAAGATAAAGATTCCTAAAGATAAAGATTCCTATATACCTTTGCACTAAAGCCAGGCATTATTAAAATCATAACACACAATAAATTGAAATTGGCATTTCATGAATGCGAGAATTATCCTCTGAAAAGTAGGGCACAGGAACACCCTATTACAGAAGAAGATGGGGCAGGGAATTTTTCTATGCTCAGGAGATTGTGCTGCACATAAAAAACACATAATTAGGAGAGTGCACAAACAGGTCGTGCTTAAATAGGTTAAATTCTAAACAATCTTAAATTATTGAACGATTAGTAAAAGGCACTAGGAAGAAGAAAGAGAGAATCAGAATTGGGATTAAAATAAATTGTAGTTTTTAATGTCAGCAGCACCATTAGCAACTAAGTGTGCCTTGCTGGGAAATATGTTTTTGTGTTATAATGCATTTTGCTTTATAAATACCTGCAAGTGTGAAATATAACCAAAAATCTACATGCATACTTAAGAGGACAACCTAATGTGAGAAGAGAAATATGAAATATGGCAGGAGCAATATCTAGTTGTAGAAATAGCCATGGAGCGCCCAAGGCATTCCAAAATTGTTGTGGAGTGTGTGTGTGTGTGTGTGTGTGTGTGTGTGTGTGTGTTTACAGTTGTGACTGACTCTTCGTGATCTCATGTCCATGCAGTTTTCTTGGCAGGAATACTGGAGTGGTTTTCCAGTTCCTACTCCAGGCATCTACAGCACGTAACTGTGCAAATTTTCTCCTTTCACACAACACTTCTCAGTGAAAGAGACCACTTGCAGCGAATCTTCAAAACACCAATAAATCACCAATTGTAACTAGAAGTACAGTAGTTTACTCTCTCTGGCTCACTTGCAATGAGATTTTTTTATTTAAGTTTTTTTCTCAGAATGAAACCAGAAAACAAAATTAACACAACCATTACTAGCAGAGTGCCTTTAAGAGGTGTAAGGGACAGCTGTATATTGTAGTACAATCTTCCTTTACTTTGACATGTTGCAAATTAGTTCACATTTGTTTTGTGATGGGTCACATCAATAGCTATACACAGAATTCATTTACAAGTCCGATGACTCTGGCATGGAACCTTGAAAGAATTGGATGCTAGAAGGGAAAACATGCCTTCAGCTTCTAATTGTGAAGCTGATTGTCTTATTTAGCCTGATCATGAGAGTATTCGGAAAAAGCCTGAAAGAACCCAGGCCACAGGAGATAATCTCTAACTCTTCCTTGCCAAGACCTACCCTCAAATTTACAACAAAACTTATCTCTGAAAATGTAGAATAGAGAGTTCCCAGGAGGAGACATCTTGTGAACATCATTCTCAAAGTGTCTTTATTTTTTAAGCAAGCCCGGTAGAAGAACACTTAACTGGAGGACTGCACAGGATTAATAATGTCCTCTATTTTCTCACTAAACCAGGAAATATCAAAGATTAGTGGTCCCATGCACTCCAGTAAGACTATTCTCTGGCATACCTAGGCCTTAAGAATGAGATCTACAAGGCCACTTTGGTGTGTCTTAGAATCATAGATCGAGTTGGTAGGGGCCTATATGGCCATTGAGCCATATTTTTTCCTGTGGGGACACACTTTGGCACTGAATAATTTGGCCCCCTGAACCCCATACCTCTCCAAATCTGGAGGTCTTAAAGGGAAGAGTTCAAGGAAGCTACCCACCAAATTTGATGCGGATGTGCCGGGCTCTCCTCGCTTCTTTTTGTTGTTGTTTTTGCCTCCCGCCCCTTTAAGAGAAGGAATCAGGAAGTGAAGGGGCTTGGAGCAGCTTCCACCGGCACCGGGAGGTAAGCCTTTATTCTTTTGTCCCTTTTTTTTCTCCCTCCCCTCCCTCCCCTCATGCAAACAGGAGCAAGGAAGTGCGGAGGGGTGGGGACGGAGGAACAGCAACGAACCCCCAAGATCTCTGGTCCGAATTTAAGTGTCCAGCAGATCTTAGGGGTTGTGTGAAAAGGCCCTAAGTAAACACACTCTCAATGTTAGTACTAAGAATATCAGAGGCATAAGGGCCCAACCAGACCCTCTGAGAACGATATGACAGAAAATCCAAAATCCATCCACAAAGTGATGGTGGAAGCCCTAGACCTCCCAGTTTAGAAATCAAGCATCATGGTAGAACGGTGTTAAAAGCTGAGCTAAAATCTACGAAGAGTAATCTAGCATAGTTCCCCCTGCTCCAAGTGTTCATGAACACTGTGAAGAGCACACACCACAGCATCCTCTGTTGATCTCTTCTTTTTATAGGTGAATTGGAATATATTAGGAGTACAATTCACAACAATTATAAAATGAGAACATTATCCTGTCACCTATTGCTACATTAAACATGGATTTGAGAGCTAGAATCATGAGACTCAAAAATTTAGTCTGCAAACACACACACACACAAATGGGGGTGTGATACTGTAACTGGTTAGCAAAACTGTCCAATGTCTGTTCTAACACTGACACTGAGCCACTGAAGATTTGGGAAGAGGAATGCCAAATCTTTGATATAAAGCACTGATCTTTCACCTCTTAGGGCACTTTTGCATATAATATAAAGAGAATGTAAATTAGAAAATCACCACCACTAGCAGCATTACTTTCAAGGTAATGGCACTTGTGATGGTTCTGTCTAGCAATTGTTCACCGAGTGAAACATCGCCAATACAGTGCTAAGTGTTTATATGTGTGTGCCCTGCCAGGGCAGACTGCCTATGCCTAAGCATGGGTGCTACAATTGTAGCAAGCAAGGAATACAGTATATGATATACGCTACAATATATTAGCTGAGAAGTAAATGCAGTGTGCTCATTTTTCTTGATAAAAAGAGCTAAACGACTTGACTCCATTCTCTGTACAATGATAGCACTAAACATTTTAACTGTGCTTCCCTAGTCAAATGCAAAGAGTTTCCAGGAATACTTAGGTTTCTCCCTATTTCATACCAGTCTTGCTCAGAGATCTGTACCTACATCAGTACACCCTACTATAAAGCCCATATCTTAATAGTTCTGGAATTTGGGGAGTGTATTTTGTGTGGGTGTTGACAGCATACTGAAGAACATGACAGCTTTCACTGTCTTTGTGCAATGTTGCAACACTTGAGTAAGAACATAAGAACATAAGAAGAGCCATGCTGGATCAGGCCAAAGGCCCATCTAGTCCAGCTTCCTTGTATCTCACAGTGGCCCCACCAAATGTATATGGGAGCGCATGAGACTAGATATCTGTCTCCTGATACCACTTCCCCTGCATCTGGCCCTTGAAGTACCCTGGTTTTAAGCCTGGAGATTACACATCCCCATCCTGGTTTGTAAACTGTGATGGACCTTTTCTTCAGGAATCTGTCCAATCCCCCTTTGAAGGCATCCAGGCCAGATGCCATCACCACATCCTGTGGCAGGGAGTTCCACAGACTAGCAACATGCTGGGTAAAAAAAAATTCAGAATAGTCTGAATTAAAGCTGTTATTCAACTTTGCATTCGGACTCCATCAGTTTCTTCATACAGGATATTTCATGATGACGGTGCTCTCATGTAGCACTGTCTTCTCTGTTTTCTAATGACTGCCTTTCTCCCAGTGCACACAAAAGTGGGATGGGCCTTGTTTTAAAAGCATCCAGACCCTTGCTCCTGAGCTATTTCCTCCTCTGAATATTCTGTGTCAAGAGTTTAGGATATTCCCAGTGTTTTGTTGTTCACAATTAAAAAACAACAAATGACATTATCAAAAGCAGAGTTATCATGTCCCATCACTGCAGTACACGTTCAAGGATTTTGTTGGGTCTGCACTTCAAAATGTACCATTCTGTTCTAACTTGGGATTCAAGTTCAGACTAGAGCTCAGCCACCTTTCCAGTTTCATAATTCTCCCAATTTTGTGATGCAGTTCTCGGCTCAGCTATGTCAACGTATGTATTAAAAAGAAATATTTTTGGGAAGAAATATTTTTGCAGGGTTGGGAGTGCAGACTCATTTGTTGCAAAGTTGAAATGAAATTCTTAGAAAACGATACAGAAAGGCATCACTATTCTCCTTCTTGGGGTTCCTTTGGGATTGTTTATTTGTGAATGCTCCAAACTCACTTGACTAGCTTTGCTCACAGCTTTCAGCAGATTCTAACTTCAGCCAGATGTCACTCAGGCTTAATTCTAAGGAGTGCGGCTTTACAGCCTTATGGATGAGGCTGCCGATCAGTCATTTAAAGTGTGGCTTCAAAAATACAGCTGAAATAGCAATAACATCTCTGGCTTATCTAGAGAGATTCACTGCAAAGGTTGTCAAGAATTCAGGCACTGACAGAAAGATCTGCCCAGATGCAGAAAGGTTTTGGGATGTTGTTTTTAAGCAGCAGACAGCGCAAGGCTGAGTGCGTGTTCAAAACAGGAACTTACTAATCCAGGAGCAGTGTAGCAGGCCATTTTCATTTCATGGAATGGAGTTGCTTGTCAGGTGTCTCTCAAGAAACATTTGCTTATGAGAGTGAAGGGAGGCAGGAAAATCCCTGATATTGTTTTTGGAAGAAGGAGATCCCCTGAAGGAGGCTGGCATCTGTTTTTGAGGGCTAGCCCTGGAGATTCGCTGACGGTTTAGCAAGACAAAGAGCTGGTGCAGCTTGGTACTGAAACTATTTTCTTGCCATGAAAATTGCTCTGTTGGAAAAAGACAAATGCCATGCACAGAAAAGCCAAGTTCTGGGTGTAGGGTGAGCTCTTCTAATTTCAAAGAGGATGAGACATTAATAGAATGGCGCACTAATCACTCAAGCAGGCCTTCTAGCAGGAGTGTGTTTTTGGAAATTGGAGCTCAAAGAGAATGGCTAAATGCTCTCTCGTATGAGGTGTCAAGAAACACTAGTACTCTTGTTAAGAGAGAGGATTAGAGAGGAAACCTGTCAGTCAGAGTAGTTAAATCCTTCCTTTTCCCATGAAAAGGAAGCCTGATAAATGTACAACCCACATACATGGCATTAGGGAACATCTCCGTATACCTACTCTTTGAACTGTGTTTGGGACTGGGAGGTTCTTCAGAGTGGAGGCAAGAGATCTTCAAATGGATGGCGTGCCCATTTGTCACTTCTACACTTTGCTGCCTATGGAATACTGCCTCTGAAAGTGGACATGTCAGTTGCAACTCACAATCATTGATAGTCTGTTTTTCAATATTATCTGCCTAATCCAGTTATCTGTGGCATATAATTCTACAGATTGTGTGGCTTTAAGAATTCAGGAAAGTTAATTGTTTCAACTACAATGCTACATTCGTTCAGGGATTCTGGCTGTTCTGGCCTACCTCCCACGTTGAGAGGCCACACAGCCAAACTGTTAGAACTATCTCGACTAAAGTTAACAAGTCCAAGATACTTAGCATATCAAAGAGCAATACTGTTTTCTGTCAGAGTATCACCTCACTAACAGATTTTTCAAAATTATTCTCTTTGATACTATGCCTCTCCCCCCCATTCTCCCCTCATATTTCTAATTAATACTTGGAATTCAAATTGTATTTCTAATGCTTGATAGTTCTTGCTGATAATTAAACTTTCATTTTCTTCTCACGAGGGTCACAAAGAAATCGCAAATATAATCCTTTTCCAAAAAGATAACAATTTACACTAATGTACCAAGGCAGTGCTGTTTGCAGATGGAAAAGGCTTAAAGGTCAAATTTCAGTGTAATTTAAAAAGAGAAATGCAAGTACCCCTGTTAGCATATCTCAACCTTTAAACTGCAAATTAGCAGATCATTTTCTAAGACCCCCACTCAGTCTTTACACATGATGGCATGTTTTTTAAAGTAGCTACTAGATAACCAGCCCATAATGTCAGCACCATTTTGAGGAGGAGAGGTATATTAAACCAGAACTTGGAAGGATCACGTTACAAGTGAAATGGTTAGCTTGGTAATGAAATTAGAAGTGTGATGACAGCTAGTATAGTAGTTAGAATGCCAGAATAGGACCTGGGTTCAAATACTCCTTGGCTATGAATCTCTGTGTTGGGCCAGTCATGTACGTTTCATCTGACATACCTCATAGAATTGTTGGGAAGTTAAAGTAGTGAAGAAGAAAGGTACACTCACTGGTGTCAGAGCACGCCCTTGATAATTATTTAGCATTACCATTTCATTTGAGGCATCTTCATTTTCATTACATAATTTCTTTGAGAAACTTAAGAGTAATACAGATGGACATTTTATTTATTTATTTATTTATTGGGCTTACCACCCGTCTTCCCAAAGGAACTCCGGGCGGTTTACAACAAAGGCAATATAACAGTGGCAACAATTAAAATAAAACAATTTGTAGTGTTTTAGTCTAGATTTGGATCCATACTGGGTGAAAAAATATTTTCTTTTGTCTGTTCTTACTCTCTCAGCCCACAATTTGAGTGTATGTCCCCTAGTTCTGGTTTTTTGTGAGAGGGAGAAGAGCTTCCCTCTATCCACTTTACTAATGCCCTGCATTATTTTGTACGTCTCAATCATATCCCCCCTCAGGCGCCTTTTTTCCAGACTAAAGAGCCCCAAATGTTTTAGCCTTTCCTCATAAGGGAGGTACCCCAGCCCAGTAATCATTTTAGTCGCTCTCTTTTGCACCTTTTCCAGTTCCACTATGTCTTTCTTGAGATGTGGTGACCAGAATTGTACACAATACTCTAGGTGCGGCCTTACTATTGTTTTGTATAATGGCATTATAATGTTGGCTGTTTCATTTTCAATCCCCTTTTTGATAATCCCTAGCATGGAATTGGCCTAAGACTCCTAAGACTTCCATAAATGAGAAAGCACACAAATTGAAATGCTGGCCTTCCATCTTCCTGCTTTTGCACCATACAACCTGATATTTGTTTCCCAGCCTTGAGGGTAAAAGAAGCATAGCAGATCCCAAAGACTGAAGTCAATGCCTTGAGACCTGGCAACCTCAGTAGGGATGTCAAGTAGCGATAAGATTGACTAGACTCTGTGCTATTTTCCCTTTTATTGTCATGCATCAGCACAATAACATTTGCCTTTGTTTGTCCCATAGGAAAATATTAGACCTGTTTTCTCATAAATAACCGAAGATCAACTAGGCTTAAATTTCTTTTCCTTTTTGGGGGGAAACAGAAATATGGTTGCCCCCTACCCTGAAATAACTTCAACCCTTAAATGACCTTCTAAGCTGAATTTTTGAAAATGGTACAAGAAGTATCTGCACGAAGAAAAGACCTGCTTCTCACAGGTGGAGGATTGATGTCTTGTAGCTACAGTAGACCAACAAACCACAACAGACTTTACTATTCCCAAGGCTGGGTCTTAGTCACTGCTGAAAAATATTATCCCAACAAATGGCACAGTTGTTCCCTTGTTTACTGCTCCCTAAAGTTACTGAAATAGAAATATGAAACTGGGATTTCTTTTCTTCAGAAGAAAAGGGATGTTGCTAACATATGTATTGGGAGTTAAATTATGAGCTTTTCAATGATGAAAAATACCTTGTTCCTCTTAATGACACACAGCCTATTTTATGATCAGGGGCTACAATAAGGGACTAATTCACAACAAGTTTGCTTCACTCAGTTGTGCCCAGAGAATAATTTGGCAAACCCCCAAAACCAAACCAAACAAAAGGACATTCACTTACACGTCTCAGGGAAAAAATGGACAGAAAGGAATGTACGTTTGTTTTGATTTGCATCTGTAGAACTATCTATAAATGTAGAATCCCTCTTGTAGAATATCTGAGGAGTGGCTACAAAACCTAATAAGGTAATTCTTTGTGATCAAGGTATCTCCCCTGCCAGGTAAGTATTCAATAAGGTAATTCTTAAGGGTTAAAAGCAGAGATGGGAATTAAAGGTGATTCATTTTGATTTGTGATTCAAGGTCAATGAATCACAAAATAATGAATTGACATTTTTTTATTTTTTTTTTGCTCATGAAAAAGTGTGTCCTTCAGCAAATGGCCTGAGGAAATCTACTCTTCATCAAACTATGGGTATTTGTACACGACCCCTAAACTCCGGCGCAAATGGCTGCCAGCTCCGGAGCTTACAATTGTTTCCCCACCAGCTCCAGAGTTTGCAAGAAATTAAGTGCGACCACGCCCACCTAAGCACGTCCCAGCGCACTTTTCATGTACCTGCTCTCGGAGGGTGAAAATCCCCAGATCCAGATGTAATCTGGTGAGTGCCGGGCTCTCCTGTTTGTTTTTTTTGCCTCCCGCCCCTTTAAGAGAAGGAATCAGGACGACGACGGGGCTCCGGGCCGCTTCGGAGGTGAGCCTGCATTTTTTCCTCTCTTTTTTTCTCCCTCCCCTCACGCAGGCAGGAGCAAGGAAGTCCAGAGGGGTGGGGATGCAGGAAGAGCAATGAACCCCCAAGATCTCTGGTCCAAATTTATGTGGCTAGTGGATCTTAGGGGTCGTGTGAAAAGGCCCTCGGATGCATTGTAGAGAAGAGTCAAGGGAAGCTGGTGTCTCTAGCTACCCCAGGGACTATTTTACAAATCAAAATTTGCTTTAAAAAATCATCGATATTTATTGGGGGTTCTGAACACAAATTGACAAATTAGAGATTTCTGAACAAATTGGGCAATTCATTTTTAATTCGAGCCCATCTTTAATTAAAAGCACTACTTAGGCCAGGGTGTGTAATGTGTGGCCTACTGACAATATCTGGATCACAGGGCCCCAAATATAGCACCCCGGCACCCCCATCCTCGTTGTTCCCCCTCTCCGTCAGAGATATTAAAAAAAAAAACTGCCCTGCCCCATTTAGGAACTATTTAGCTCCTCATCAAGCTGTTTTAGGTAGGTGATACTTTTCAGAACCAGAAGGCACCAGCAGTTACTTCCAATCCCCTTTTAAAAAAAAATCCTCTAGGCCTAACATGTAAGACCAAAAACAGCACATTCCCCTCATAGATCTCATTTGCAATGAACCCCCCCAAAAAGTACATAAATAATGGAAATATAAAAATCATTTGGAGGAGAAAAGAACAACGACGCTGCAATATCTAGTCATGGTGAGCTCCCTCACAATTTCACCTTCTCCTGGAAATTAAGGGCTAATCTACATGAATGATTAACTCTAGTCTACATTATACATAGGAGGTTTTTGGTTTTTTGCTGCTTGTTTAAAGCCATATAGTCTGTGTCTCCTTGAGATACTGAAACTGCCCATTCTATACCTCAACAGTAATTGGAAGCTAAGTTTTGACTTATTTTGTTTGTACAGATAAACACAAGCACTAAATTCTTTACATGCTGAGTGGCTGAAATTTGGGGAAATTGTTCAAATCTCTTGAGGTGACAGAATGCAGAATATCGTTCTTGGAGGTCTAATTCTGTGTCAATTCTATAATCAAAAAATGACTTCAAGGGACTGAAATGCCCCTTCTTGGTGCATAAGGGTCAATACCAATTTATTTTATTGATTATTATTGCTCTATTGGTTTTTTTTTTACTGTGTTGCTGTTTTCAACTGCCAGTAATTATTTACAAAAGCGTAGTATAGACATTTATAAACAAAGTGATTTTTACGATCTGCAGTTCTTTTAACTGCCCGTTAAAACATGAAGTGCTGACGTTCCTATGTTGTGAAGTCTATGAAATATAACGTTACTGTGTATGCCAAACTCCAGAATATAGTAAAGTTAAAACTATATCTGTTTTTACTTGCTTCTTTTTCTTTATGTTCCATCTTTTAAAAAGCTTTTTAGCATCTGCCTTTAAGTATTCTCATCTCATATTCAGTCAATCATCTTATTTTAAATTGGAATTCTTTCTCTGTAAATCTCCTAGTCTGTAAATGTACAAGTGTTGTGCCTTCATCTTTTTTTCATTCTAGTTATACTTGCAAAATAAGTTGTAGGTCTCTGAAAATGAGGCATTCCAAAACAAGTATTCTGCAGTGGTATTCGTCTATGTCCATAGGATCTCAGCAGAACATGGACAATTCATAAATATAGGTTGGCATGGGTAAATGAATCTGTGCAGCACTGCACACTGAAAAGTCATGCTGAACAGATACTGCATGCATGGTACCATTGAGTGAGATTCTGGCCTAGGTTGGTCATCAAACTTATACATCCAGAGAGGGTAGAGCATAGCCTTTCAGATATTATTGGCTGACAGCCCTGGTAAGCAAAGCCATGCTAGGACTCACTGCCCAGAGGAATGACATGAGTTGCAGTCCAACACCATCTGGAGATCCACACATGTGAAGGGCTGCAGGAGCTTTCTGCGGGAAGTTCTTGACCGTCCAAGTTATATAAAACCAGAATGCAATTTGACTTGTACAATGTAAACCACAATTAAAACAGATAATGGACATCCCTTCCTCTCCAAATATGACATCCCACTTGGCTATTAGATTAAGCCATAAACGGACCTGCCGGAACAGGGTTGAAAAATCATTAGTTAAAACAAATTAGAACAACTTTTGGGGGGAGACTGGGAACCTGATTAAAAATATGTGGCACAGTCCAGTGGGTCACAGGTTTTATTCCAGAACACCTACCAAAGGGACCCCCATCAAATACATTTGCTGCATTCTTTCTCTCTGGGATCCAAATGCAATCACAGGACTAGGAGGAAGCAGAAGCATTTCCTCCTCCCCCCCCCCCACTCCCTCTGTTGATAAGGCTTTGGCTGGCGGGTCCTGTTTTTCTTTTTCTTTTCAAATTCTTCCCTGGTCTCTAAAATTATGTGCTTCTTCAAGAGTCTGGCTGCTATTTGAACGAGCCACATGCAACTGCCCTATCGATCTCAAACCGCAGAACATGTGCTAGAGGCTACCTCGCCCGTGATGCTTTTTCCTGGCTAGTTGGCATCTGCCTGTTGCACAGCTTAGGTGCTTCCCCCACCCTCCCCACACACACACACTGATCTCTCTTCCCTCAAAGGGGAAGTGCGTGCTGCTGCTGCGGATGAATGAGATTCAAACAGCCTGTAGTCACATGAAAGAGAAGGTAAAGTCTCACACTGGCAGGGTCTGTTTGGGATTAAAACGTCTTATCTTCTGTTGGATTCTCTCCTGGGAACAAATTCTTTTTTTTTTCCTGTTTCTGAAGAAAGAAAAAGGATTTCTGTTTCCCTTTAGAAGAAGGGAACATCATTTGGACCAAAAATAGTGCTTTGTGAGACCTGGAGCCCACAGCACAGTAGCAGTCTTTTTTTCCCTTTGACTCTTTCCCAACCATAACTCTAAAAATTCTAGAACGAGTGCCATTCAAAAACAGGTACACATACCAAGTTGTCCCTTTTGTCATTTTTATGGCCTATCTATCCTCACCACTGTCCAATTTGCAGTCGTGGTGGTGGGAATGGATCCCCTGGTGCCGACTGGGCCATTTTTAAAGGGGCCCAGACAATGACAGCTCCGCAGGAGCCCTCTGAAAATGGTCGGGTGTGCAGTTCCGGGCTCTTGCACTGAACTGCCCACCCGACCATTTTTAAAAAAAGTTTTAAAGGCCCACGGTTTCCCCACGCCAGATCGGGTGGGGGAAACCACAGGCTGTTTAAACTTTTTTTTGCTGCCCCAGGTGGCAATCAGCTGGCACGCGGGGCTTCGGGTGGCAAAAAAATAAAAATAAAATAAAAATCCCCTGCTTTCTCCCAGATGGGGTATGGGAAGGCACAGGATTTTTAAACTATGTTTTTGCCGCCCAAAGCCCCCCACGCTAGCTGGTTGGTGCTTGGGGTGGCAAAAAAAGTTGCACAAAACAAAAAATAAAAAATGAAAGGATTTTTTTTAAAAAAATTCGTACAAAATGATCCCCCCTCCCCAAATGATTAACGAAAAGAAACGAAACAGATTTTTTCCATTTCATGCCCATCTCTACTGGTAATACTATAATAGGGATTAACTTGCTCTTGATCTCCAATGACAGATCCTTCTTCTTAAGTACAGTAACACCTCAGATAACAAACGCCTCTGTCAACAACAACAAAAAATGGATAACAAAATGAAATTTCTGGGAATAGGGATGTTTTGGTTAATGAAAAAATCCTATGTGGTGCCTCGGATAATGAAATTTTCAGTTCGCTTTGCAAAGGAAGTGTACCCAGAATGCATTGCACCCCTATAGGTTGTAGAGGGGTGGAAGGAGTTGGAGTAGTTTTTTCATTGTGTTTTGGAGCCATTCTGGACATTTTTGCAGTGGGTTTTGGACCATTCAAACCTGGAAAGGTAGGGAGTAAAGCTTCCTCGTTTTCTTTTGTCCATCTTTGCATTCTTTTCCATTGCTCTGCAGGCAGGAACAGGGCTGGGTTTGTCTTGCTGCTTTCTTTCGTCCATGTTTGAATTGCACTGTGTGTGTGTGTGTGGGGGGTGCTCCAGAAGTGTGTATTCCAGCACTGCATGCCTTTAAAGTGCATTTTATAAAGAGGTCTGGAATAAAACAGCTTTTTCGGACCTCTGGAATGGATTAATTGGTTTCCCATTCATTTCAATAGGAAACCGTGTTTTGGTTAACAATTTTTTTGCACAGTGAAATGGTCCACAGAATGAATTAATTTTGTTAACAGAGGTTAACTGTATATATTTTTTTAGTTAAGATGGCTTGGCCCTGCCTTATTTTTAACATTTTCCTATGAAAAGCAACTGAACTGCATGATTGATCACTGGTGTAACAAAGTAAGAAATGGTTCGGAATCTTCCCTCCCCAGTGATTTGGAGCAGTGTCTCAGTTCAGCACAGCCAATGATCAAGGATGATGGGGACTTAAAATCTCCTGTCGAAGATAGTTCTTATTGAGAAAAGAACAACAAGGTGCAGAGAAGTAAACATGGTGCAAATATATCCCCTCTGAAAGTTTACAGTCCTCTGCAGTCATATTTTACTGTGGCTTCTGTTCCTCCAAGTTACAGAATTCCAGTATTCTATTTTGCTCTGTTCTACCTGTGAGGCATCTATGCCCAAAAGGCAGATGAAATATCCTCTGTATTGTTTGTATATTCACTTTATAGTACACAAAGTTCTTTGTGATCCTGTAGGTTGAAAAACGATATAAAAGTGCCATTTATTTTTTATTATTATCTTTACTACTACAGAATTTGAGAGAAGCACTGCTCCAAAAACACAATGAACAAACTACTGAGCCCATCTCATATGGGTAGTGGATGATAAATAATATAACACATTGGTGAACAAGCCACAATTCACTTATAATAGAAGAACCTGATTCAATTTATTTGCCCAGAACTTCCATTTGTCTGATGCTCGGGTCTGAAAGAAATTCTGATAAGCCATATGAAAGACAATTCAGCAGAAGTATAGAACTACTGGTGATAAATGAAACTAAGTATTCAGATATTTTTAAGATTAACTGTGAGCTTGTGGAACAATGGTGGTATTACCATGGAATAAGTGAGAGACACGAGAGGGCGGGAGATGTGCCAAGATAATGCAAATCAAAGCACATGTTCTGCTTATATACTGCCCCATAGCACTTCAAGTACTGTCTGGGCGGTTTACAATTATGCTGGCTACACATTGAAATGGAAAGCACACTGTATATGTTTTCTGTTATCGCCTGCCTAAAACAGCTTTCTGCCCCAAAGCTTTGGGAATAATCCCTTTCTATGATAGAATAAAACTGAACTACTAGTTCATTTATTCTGAACATGGAATGAGGAAACACCATTTTGTCCTTTGCCTCATGTGGCATTAGAGATGCAAAGGCCGAGAAAAAAAACTGGAAAAATCTGGAAAAATTGAAAAAAGAAAAAATGATTATGGAATATTTTATTTTAATATGATGAATAAAATAATTTAAGACAGTGTGTTCTAACATTTTTCAAATCATTAAAAAATATATGCATAGCATCGGATTGTTCTGATTTCTGTGCATTAAGGACAAGCAAGTCCTAGGTCACAAACTGAACTGTCCAATGCAAGAACAAGATACATTGGAGGTGCTGCTATTGTAACAACAAGAAGAAAAAGGTTTCACTTTTGTTTTTGCATGTGGGTGTGGGTACAGTGACCCCCTGCCAGTTCCCAGTTCAGGTACCGCGGCCCTGCTACATCGCAGGTAAGATGCCCCCGCCCCCCACCCGCTTCCGCATATCGTGAATTTTCTTGCATCGCGGGTGGGGTGGGTCCCTAACCCCCACAATCAGCCGGGGGTTACTGTATTGGATTATGTTCTGTCCTCTTCAGTAGGCCTCAAAGCACGGGAAGAAAATATAGAGGAGCAAAAAGGATTCTGATTAAATTTCATGCCCATTCATTGAAACTTAGTCCCACTTCCTTCTATATATTTCCCTCCTCTTCAGATCATTTTACAAGAATGAGGTTTTTCTTTTCTTTTCATTTAATACTGTGGAGAAGAAATATGAATGGTTAATTCTGGATTTTTAAGCATTGTTTTGTAGAGGCTTTTTTTGTTCCACATAAACTAGTAAACAGTTCAGGATATTGTTACTACATTTGTTACTTACAATTACAAATGAATATTATTTAAAAAGTAAATTATGTTTGTAATAATTGTTTGGATACACATATTTTAATATGCTAGTTGTGATTATTTTATGCCAAGTCAAATTGTCCATAGTCATATTTTATGTTCCTAAAGTAACAGAATGGCATTCAAGCTGTAAAAGGGGATGGGGAGTGCTATTGTAGCATTTTTTTTCATTTTTTCTGAAAATGTCTGTTTTTTTCCAGACTCCCCCCCCCCCGGAAAAAAACATGTTTTTTCCAAGCTTCAAAATTTCCAGAAATTTTACATCTCTAGGTAGCACATCTCTTCAGTGAAGCTTTTTCAGAAATCGTTCTAGGCCTCGTCTATGAATGTTTATTGTTCTTCCAGAAAATAGCTTCTAACCCCCTTGATGACAACACACAGAGATATACCACATTTCCAGTCTATAAGATGCACCTGTGTATAAGACAACCCCCACTTTTCTAACTCAAAATTGCAGTTTCGCAACTACACTGTTCTCTCTTCAGCTGATTTCTGAGTATAAATGACCCTCAATTTTAGTCTAACAATTTTGGACAAAATATAGTCTTATACATGAGAAAATGCTGTACATTAAAAGGTGTGAATGAAACATTCTGCCTAACCATCCAGGTTGCTCCTGGCACTCCGTCCAATGAGTGCACTGGAACATTTGCAACAATCTGAGAATTAAATTATGAGTATGTTTATTCTATTAGCATTAACTTCATTTGAAACGTACATTGAGCCCTCTGTTTATGATCAGTATCCTCTCAT
Source organism: Phrynocephalus versicolor (assembly GCA_023846285.1). Lineage (NCBI taxonomy): Eukaryota > Metazoa > Chordata > Lepidosauria > Squamata > Agamidae > Phrynocephalus > Phrynocephalus versicolor. The sequence goes on from JAHTLZ010000204.1 coordinate 73,302,398, forward strand.
CCTAAATGATTAAATGCTTTGCAGGTAAAGACCAAAAGGGTGGCCTTTTAGTCTGCAAAATGCTGCAAAATGAACTACTGAACTGTCCTTAACCAAATTATCACCAGACACTAAAATATGGTGTTTGTTTAGTTTAATGATGTTTAAAAAGCTGTTTTCCCCTGAACAGTTGGCACCAATTTTACCTTTTTATTTTGTTTCAGATAATTGTGAAACCAAGCACATTTTTAAGATGCACTGCTTGAATGCAGAATACATTCTCGCAATGACGTTCACATAATTGTCACAGTTTCAGATTTATAAAGTACAAGGGACTAGGGACGTCTGAAGATAAAGAACATCTGAGAGTTAATCTTGTCCCCATCCTGTCTACTACCTTTCCATATTACTTTTATGTATTTCATTAGATATGGTAGTTTTAACCCAGGTGAAATTGCTACCAGATGTGGCATCTTGACTGATAGCATTCATTCATTCTTTGCCTCCAGCCTGTGAAAGAGGGCTACAGTGTGATAATCTGAGGGAAATTTTGGCTGTACTCCCTCATCTATTCAGCCTCAAAACAGGAAATGTGCAAGATCCCCACTGCCTCACTTACTTGCCTCCAAACCCAACATTCTGGCCTGGAGGCTATATAAGTGTGGTTCCCATATACAGGACTTGACAGAATTAAACATTAATTCTGTCAAAGATCAAAGGCCACGGCTTCCTTATCTGGTGGTGGAAATGAAACTTAAACTAAGCCATGCGGGGGATCTTTTCCCACAAGAAATGATTTTGTACACAGGACCCACTTGTTTTAATCACACAGGATATGACTTGAAGTACTCTAGCCCAACACACTAACATCCTGTTGCACCTCACGTGTGTGGTGTGTGTGTGTGTGAATTGGATGAATGTATTCACCAGGACAGCCATTCCCAGCTCTAACCTGGAACACACTTGTCTTTTTAGCACAATAGCGGGTGCCGTCAGGTGTCTTTGCAAGCACTGACATTAAACTAAAGCTGAACAAGGAATGCCAGGTGGGAGTGTTTGACATTTGTCTGAGGTAAAATGCACAGCCCTTACCACCAGCTGACTAGGGATCCACTCAACAGCTCGTGTGGAGAAGAAAAAACAAAACCTATCTTTGGGAGAGGCAGAAGGGAGGGGTGTAATCAAATCGTGCTTAGCACTTGTCTGAGCTTTACCTCATTGAGCACTGCAAAAACATTAACTAATTAGTAAAGCTTTTCACAGTCCCCCTGAGAGGCAGGTCAGTAGTATTTTATTGAGGCAGACAGCCTAATGCAGGAGAACGTATTTGCTCTGAAAAAGTGTTTTAAACGCCGGGCACAGTGGGCTTTGTTGCTGTTGATCAGCTGCAGATGTTTAAAATAATATATTCTTCTTTTGCAAGCCAAAAAAAAACATACATGACACAACACCTTCTGGATGCTAAATATTAACCCCTCAGCATGGGAAGTCATTAGCATTCTCTTCCATTGAATAATTATGAGCAATAAAGGTTATGACAGGGCAGATTATGACCTCATTTGCAGCTGCACAGCACTGCTTATATATGCTCCCTTTTTTAGCTGAGTAATTGCCATAACTTCAATAGGAAGTATTTGACACTTCAACACTGTGATGCTAAATTATAATCTGTTCTCAAACATAATTGTCTGCATATAACCTCCTCCTTCCCTGACCAGTGGAAATTGCTCTTCAGAGGCAGGAACATAAAAAGTTATGCTGAAACAAAGGAAGAAAAAGGAAGCTTGTTTTCTGCAGTTCCAGAGAGTAGGATTCAAACTACTGAATTTAAATTACAAAAGGAAAAAAAAAGATAAGACTCTTATTAAACATTAAAAGGAACTTCACATTCACCAGCGCAACAGAATATCTCATGCAGGGTTGGGAATCTCTTTGGCTGGATATTTTAAAGCAGAGGTTGGATGGCTTTAGCTGGAAATTCCTAACTGGCAGAGGGGTGCAATAGATGAATCTCAGCATCCCTCTAGCTCAGTGATGGTGAACCTTTTAGAGACCGGGTGCCCAAACTGTGATTCAAGACCCACTAAGTTTTTGCAAAGTACCAATACAGCAATTTAACCTGAATACAGGTGGCTGTGAAGGGGCAATGTCAGGTGCCCACAGAAAGGGCTCTGAGTGCCACCTTTGGCACCCGTGCTATAGATTCACCAACACCGCTCTAGCTCTACTATTCTTTGATTCTCATTCTAATCCTAAACCAAACATTTTTTAGATAAACAGCCTGAGTCCTCTTCTGACCCTAACATCTTTCAGAGACTGGGCATCCAGGCATGACCAAAATCCATTCATATTAAATTTTCATTCTATGTAATCTGTCCTGGTTTATAGCAGTGCCTGCCCAGCTGATTATAGAAAAAAATTCCAAAATTTTCAAGCCAATATGAAAGGTTCTCTAAATTAGAACCTTTCATATTGGCTTGAATAGATTGGGAGACATCTAGTGATCTATGTGAGTAACTTAAACCTATAGTTGTTTACTTGTCAGGGGAAAAATGTAATTATATCACAAAGCCAACAGGCCAGCTATTGCCCATCAGAGGTGGCTAGAGGCCAGATTCTGGTGCCAGATTTTCCTCCAAGATAAAGAAATTACTCCCCTTTAGAGCTCATAATTTAATGTGGTGAGGGGGTTTCAGTGCGTCATGGAAGCTGAGATTGATACTGTCCTGAGACTAGATTCCATTATAAGTATAGGCTCCTAGCAAGGCTGAGATACAGAACTAAATGCATACATCCTCTTCATGGAAGATCAGAAGAAGAAAACTGATAAATCCCATGTTGGTAAATCTCACGATGAAGGGTAGTTACTGGCAGCAGCAGTAGTGGAAGATGAAACTGGAGAAAGATATTTCACAGACTATAGGAGTGACATATAAGCCAGTGTTTTTCAACCTTTTTTGGGCAAAGGTACACTTGTTTCATGAAAAAAAATCACGAGGCACACCACCATTAGAAAATGTCTCCGTCCGTCAGTGTACACTGGATAGCAGTAGCAATATTAACTGGCTGCAAAACATTAACAGTAGGGCACTGCAGGTGAACCTATAGCATGGGTGCTAAAGGTGGCACTCAGACCCGTTTCTGTGGGCACCCGACATCATCCCTTCACAGCCACCTGTATTCAGGTTAAATTGCTGTATTGCCACTTTACGAAAAAATTAGTGGGTTCTGAATTGCAGTTTGGGCACTCGGTCTCTAAAAGGTTTGCCATTGCTGGTGTAGGGAGAAGCAGGACAGAGGGGCCACAGATTAAGGCAGCCCACTCTCTAGCACCCAGTTCCCACTTACCTGTGTTGTTTTTTTAAAGACATTTTGCCCTGCATGGACTTCTGTGTCCAGTGGAGACCTGAGAAGGGGCACTGACTCTCCAGGAACACAAATAAGACCCAAAAGCCCATCTTGCTCTCCACACTGTGGCCAAGGCAGATGCCTTCAGCAAGTCCAGCGACAGGAGGGGAGGCGGATGAAGGAAGGCAGGAAGGAAAGAAGGCAGAAAGTGTTCTGCTTGTATACCGCCCCATACCACTTCAAGAAGTCTCTGGGCGGTTTACAGTTTTAATTACAGTAGGCAGGCTACATACACATATGCAGGCTAGAAATGAGCATGTTTCTATGAAGAGGGGAAAGGGTACGAATGGAAAGAGAGAGGTGGGGGAAAAAAGAAAGAAAAGACAGAGAGAGAGAAGAGGGCGACCCAAGACAGAAAGAAAGGGGCAAGACTTCAAGGAGGACCCCAAGCAACCGTTCCCCACCCAATCTATGAGGAGGAAGAGGAGAGCTTGTCAGGGCCCCTCAGAGACGGCTCTTCCCCTCCCGGACCCTAAAGGCCGTCCGTCCGGCCATCGAAGTAGCCCCCCCCACCTCCTCAGCCCAGGCCCGGCGGAGGCCTCCTCCATCCCCTCCTCCTCGCAGCCCTGCCGCGGTGCTCGTGGGGCAGCCGGGCACCCCTCCTCCCCTTCCCCTCACCTGGTGGTTTGTTCTGGGCTGGGGCTCCCGGGCCGGCTCGTGTCGGCGGGCGGGCTGTCGGGCAGCTCAGTCCATTGGTAGCTCCCAGGAAAGGGGTGGTGGTGGTCCAGGGTAAAAAAAGGAGGGGGGAGAGGGAAGCGAGCGAGTCGCGGCGGCGGCGGCAGGCACAGGGCAAACACTAAAGAGAATGAGCGGGGCCAGGTCCGGCCGGGGAGAAAGTGACGCCAGCGCCGTGGGCCTCGGGGGGGGGAGGAGCCAAGCTGGCCCTTAGACACTATTTATAGCGCCTCCCAGCTGTGGGCCGCCCGGCGGCCCTGGGTTGAATTTCTTTAGAATTTAATTTTCCCCACGGCACACCAGGCAACATCTCGCGACACACTAGTGTGCCGCGGAACAGTGGTTGAAAAACACTGATATAAGCTACTTCTTAGTACTGTGTAGAAGGTGACAATGGTAAATTACTTGGTTTAAGTAATTAATGCGTTTCCCAGGACATTTTGTATTCTCAAAAATTTGTAAACCGAAATACGGTTTCCCATAGGAATGCATGGAAAACCAATTACAGTCGTCCCCCACCATTTTGCAGTTCATATACTGCGGTCCCGGTATATCATGGAACCACAGTATATGAAGGCAAGGCCCCCTGGGGGAAGCTGTGTGGGCCTGGTGCTGCCCCAAGCAGGCCTTCAACAGGCTTCCTGGGCTTTTTGGAGTCCCCTGAAGTGGTTTTGGGCGAAGTGGAAGTCATTTCCAAAAACCGGATGTGCTTTCCAGATTGCCCAAAACCACTTTTGGAGCCCCTGACAGGCTTCGCAGGCTTGTCGCAGGCCCCAGAAATTGTTTCTGGCAAGCTGGAAGTCACTTCCAAAAAAACGGAAGTGCCTTCCAGATTGCCCGAAACCACTTCTGGGGCCTCCGGCAGGCCCAGGTAGCCTGTCAGAGGCCCATTCGGGGCAGTGCCATGCCTAAGTGTAGTAGCCCCCCCCCCCAGTCCCAACCCAACCCAGCGTCTGCAAACACGGATTTTCCTTTATCGTGGGTCGGGTCGGGTCCCTAATCCCCGCAACAAGCAGGGGATTACTATAATCTGTTCCGAAGGTCAGAAAAAAGTCAGAAAAAGTCTTTTATCTCTTCAAAACTCTTTATAAAGTGCACTTTAAAGGCATACTGTACAGGGACAGGTGCCATGACACCACAATTGCTAAGTGAGCAGAAAATGTAAAAAATGCTTTTCATCCACACCAAGGCTCTCAATGCTCCAGTCCAAGAGCCCTAAGTCTAAATCCAAACAAGCTAATGAAAACCCTGAAAATCTGTCCATGTGAGCTGGCATGGACCCCCCTCCCCCCCACACACACCAATACAGAACACATAGTAAGAAGCATGTACAGCACATGAGCTGGCATGGAAACTCCGCACACACAATACAGAACACAGAACAGGCATGCACAGCACATGAGCTGACATGGAGCCCCCCCCCCCAAACAATGCAGAACACACAGTAACAGGCATGCAAAAAACAAAGCTCAGCTCCCTACCTATCCATTTTGAGAAATGCACCCAAAAAGTTCCAAAAAGTCCAAAAACAGCTGCAAAAAAGAATGGCTCCAAAACTTGAGGCAAAAATTGCTTCAACACGACACCTCCATACTCAACATCATGTGCTACTCAGAGACCCTGGGCAAATGCATCCTGGGTACAGTAGTTTTTTTCACAATGCCTTTGCAAAAAAAGTAACATAGGGTTTTCGGGGGGGACATTGTAAATGGAAGCAATGTATTTTCAACAGATTTCCTTTCGTAACCTGAAAATTACGTAACCCGAGGCATTTGTAACCTGGGGTACCACTGCATTTAATTCTTCAAAACACATCCAAGTTTATGAATATATTAATTAGACTTTGAGAAGTGGAAAACAGACAGCAAACTAGATTGAGGGAAAATGAACAAGACATCCATCAGAAAGAAATAGAATTTCAATTAGAGATGTGCAGATTAGAACTCAGAGTCCTGATGAAACAAAATAATAATAACAGTTATGTGGGATATTGTGCTTCTTTCTGTATCCAATGGTGAGCAGGGTACTCTTCAAGCCATCATCACATGGAGTGATGATGCCATTTCATCAGCGCAGACAGGTGCAAAATGCTAGGAAATGCCCCAACACTGCTATACAATATCATGTTCACATTGTCCGCAGGAAAAAGTATGCCAAACTTTATATAGCAAAGGGCAGCCTGAATGTTGAAAAACATCCATGTCAGTTGCCAAGATGGTCTTGATATCCTCTTGTGATCACTACCATTCACAAAGAGACACAAGGGAACATCCCAGAACCTTACTTCTTGTTTCACCAGTTAATCACTTCTGACCCAAACACACAACAACTGTCAGGGTTGTTCATCAACAAGTTCAATAAGTATCTATTGCTAGCAGACACAATGCAATCAAAATGCTTAGAAGAAATGTTTCTTTCTGATTTACTGTGTGCACTCAAGTGCATGTCTGTGTAGCTTGAAGGTACTGGATTGTCCAAATCAAAATACTGCCCTGCCCAATGCATGGGTCCAATGGCATCTTGTGGCAGTCCATGCTAAGAATCCTGAGCTGCTGCAGAAATCACAGCCTTGGGATAGAAACTAAAGGCAACAAGTACTACCATCTGAAACATCCTCAGTATGAAGTCTGGGAACAACTCCATCAACTGTAGTAGGGCAGTTCAGGAAGTGAACAAATACCAGGTCCAGATATTTCAGATTCATACTTGCTGAAAACTCTAGAGAAAAGAGGGAACTTTAGAGGATCCCCCCCAACTCTATATCTGGGCACTCAATCACTATAATTTGGTGCCAGCATAATTTGGAGCCAACATGTGTGTTATGGACACTCCCCCCCCCAATCCATCCCTGCCCTGTTGCTATGACGTCACAAATATTTTCTCTTATGACATCTCAAGGATGCTCTTTGGTTTTACATTTTGGACCTGAAATCTCAAGGAATGAGATGTTATTGACCTGCCTAACATTTTATTTTGTAGATGACTGTGTATACTTTCCTTTAAAATTACTGTTCACTCGGAAACAAAGTATATCACCACAGGCCTAAATTCCACAAACTGCTACAGCTTCAAAACTGCTATTTCTGAAGGGTGAAAAAACAATGGAAATCCACTCCACATCCTTAAAACTCACATATCATGCTTCTCTAGTGCATCAGCTAAAACTCTGAGCCAGGTCAATCCAGTCCCTCTAATTATAGCCCTACCATTGCTTTGGTTTTTCTGTCTGTATTGCTTCATTGCTTTCCAGCACGTCACACCTGGCAACTTGAAAAGCATTCTGATATGTGAGATGGAATATATTATCAATTCAAATAGAGAGCTAGCAGCAGGAGGTTATGAAAAGAAAGAAAAAGACAGCTAGACTGTGAAGCGTTTGATGCCTTGGACTGTGTTTTTACAATGGTTTACTGCAATATAAACAGATTCGACATAATAATTGATACAAGGACGAAAATACAAAAAAAAAAAAAACCCCAACGCAAAACAGCGTGAGTGGGGAGAAATGTTTCTATTATACAAATGTGGCTACTGATTGCAGGGAACCTGCACTGATGAAATGGCACCCTGCTCACTATTGAGATTGGATTGGCCCAGCCATGCTTGCGCAGAGGTCTGGACAATGCTTCTGTGATGACCAACCTATTGCCACAGCAGAAACCATAATGGCCTTGTTTACTCTGGCCGTTCCAGAGATTCACACAAATGGGATGGGCACTATATAGGGATTGCAGTAATTTGTAAATTAAGCCATTCTCCTTCTCTATTGCACTTTTATGACTGATCACATCAGTGGTTCAGAACTCTTGGTATCTTACGCCTATCCATCAGTTTATGAAACAATCCAAGTTTCACCATGGCAGCCCATTTGCCCAAGAAGGACATTTAGAAATTCACAGGCATTCTGTATTCTATTTATCTTTTATAGGTACACTGGTGGACAGAGATACAATGACATTCGGAGAAACACTTTCTACTTAAGTAAAAAGGAGGTAGTTGTGTGGCCATTACAAAATACAAATGAAAGACTAGGCAACTGGGTGATACCTTTATTACTCATAGGGGCGTAGATAAATAGGTGCCGCCATAAAAAGCAGGAAGGTAAAACAGTGTTTCCTTGCAGCCATGCCGGCCACATGGCCATGGACTTGCACCACACTGGCTCTTCAGCTTGAATACGGAGATGAGCACCACCCCTAGAGTCGGACACAACTAGCACACATGTGCAGGGGGAACATTTACCTTTTTACCTTATAACTTAGTATTAGTCTAGCTACTACTGGAATGTCAAAAGGTTAAAAAGGAATCATCCATTACCTGGGACAAAGACGGTACATCACAACTGCAAGGCTGTCATGGGAACTGAAGGATCATAACCATTTTTTTAAACAAACAAACAAACAAACAAACGTGTGTGATCAATATTATTTCTGTGCCCCATTAATGGTACAATACACATATCTTACTGATGGTGAATTGCTGGTGTATCACATGTCTTTATTTCATTTTATCTGTAGGGCAAAAGAAAGGAAGAGAAAAGTGAAACACTTATTCCCCACGCCACTTCTGTTGCTAATATCTGTTTGCAGAAAAGCTGCTACAGCCAGGAATTTAAGAGGTGAGGCAGATGTTAGATGCCTCAATCTGGCACCAGTGTTTATGTTGAAACTAAGTAATTTCCCCTACGCCTGTCTAAATTGTACATTTATAGCAGAGCAGAACTGAGGATCCAATCCCCCGAACCACATTGGCTCTTCTCTCAGCTAGATCAATAAATATTTCTAAATGTTTTCCTGAAAGCTAAATGTTTTCCTCGGCAAATGCATCTTTTGAGCAAAATTAGATTTGGGTTCTCTAAAAGACAAACGATACCAAAATCGTACCATCACACCCTGCTTCTACATGGACACACAACAGATTCCAAATACAGCAAAAAAAAAAAAAAACCCAAAACAAACAACAAAAAACAGGCTTGATCCTGCCTGCTTAAACTGCTGCTCAACTACAAACTCCTCCGTGATCTACAGTACATTCCAGCCATCATGGCTCTAATACATATACATACATAGGCATCTTTCACAGAGCTTGATATCTCCATCTCTCTTTGTCCTGCTCCGGAGAGTAAGCCAAATTGACAAAAAAACATTTTCCACAACACAGATAAATTAGAACTACTGTGAGCGTGATCTGAATGGCACCTCTGGCAAGTCTCCCGATGACTAGCTAGGCTGTTATCTGTATTTACCTCTCAACCGATACGCATCCAGTATAAAAATACTTTGACAGCTTAAACAAAATCTTAATAAAATCTGACACATAGGTATTGAAGCATACTTTACAGAATACATGGATAATGATGCCGACACAGTAGTGTTGTGTTGTGGTTAGCTAGGAGTGATGCTCATCAAAGTCTGGTGAGTATATTTACTACGGTACTCAGATCCTCCTTTCATTGGTTATGGACCAGGTGTGGTTTTATGGGAAGAATTCTGCCTGAAGAATCTATAATGAAATTTTGTCCTCTGACTTATTTCCCCATTTAATATAAGCTCTCTTTATACACTGCCTGAGGGGAGAAAAGGACTGGTGGGGTTTATGTATCGGTAAGTCAGTTCTCCAGTAAGGGTGCTATGTGTCACCAAGTAAATGCTCACTCCAGGTTATAGAATTAACTGGATGTGAACATTTGAAGAATAAATTTACAATAGAAATTGGAATAGGTGGGACATCTACAAGGTTTTGCAGGACTATCTGGTTGATTAACTTTAGCTGTATTTCAATCACTTTCCTATTGCAATGTTAATATAGCAAAGAAGATGGCTTCTCATATAGAGCACAGTAGCTGATGAATCTGTAAATATAAGTCAATGTGTCATTTGACTTGTGACTTGAGACACTAGTTCTATAAGACTGTCCTACAATAAAACTGATGGGGTGTGGTGGCTCAGTGGACTAAGGCTCTGAAAGCTGTTGGCTGCAAAGTTAGCAGCTCGGCGGTTCGAATCCTGGGTGTCACGCAGCAGAGTGAGCTCCCGCTGAAAACCCCAGCTCCTGACAACCTAGCAATTCGAAAGCATGTAAATGCAAGTAGATAAATAGGTACTGCCATAAAAGGTAAAACAGTGTTTCCTTGCAGCCATGCCGGCCACGTGGCCATGGACTTGCACAACACTGGCTCTTTGGCTTGAATATGGGGATGAGCACCGCCCCTTTACCTTTTACAATAAAATAAAATTAAAATATGTCGGGGTTTACAGATCCTGTAGAAAAATAGTCATACTTTCAATGACATGAAATTCAAATGTACTTATTTCCATAAGTCATTCATTTGAAAATAATACAATTTAAAGAAAACAAGCATTATCTCTAGTGAAGAACATTACATACAGGGTTAGATTTAAAGCCTCATTGCCAATATTCCCAGTTTGAGTTGAAAACTTGTTTGCCCATTGATTTCTTCTTGTACAAGTCAGTGTACAGAATTTGCATTTTTAATGTAATTTTCCTTGAAAAATTAGAGAGAAGGAGGTAGAGGTAGACATACTGTTTTTCAAATTATCTTGGAACTTTAAAAAAAACCCAGAAGAAAATACATGTATATCCTGAATACAGTAATACCTTGGATAACAAATTTATCTTTAATGAATAATTCAGATATTGAATTGAAATTTCCGTGAATAGGGTTGTTTCAGAAAATGAATTTTTCCTATGGGCTGCCTTGGATAACGAATTCTTCATAATGCTTTATGAAAAAAATCTACCCAGGATGCATCGCGCCCACTCCACCCCTGGTAGTTTGTGGAGGGGTGGGAGGAGTTGGAGCATTTTTTTTCATCGTGTTTTAGAACCATTCTGGAATTTTTTTGCTGAGGGATTTGGACCGTTTGAACTTGGAAAGGTAGGGTGCTGAGGTTTTCTTGCTTTCTTTTGTGTTTTTGCATTGGTTTCGATTGCACTTTTGGCAGGAAAGACCTGGCATTTGTTTTGGAGCTAGCTTTTATTCATCTTTGCACTGCTTTTCATTGCACTTTGGGTGGGAATAGGCCGGGGTAGTCTTGCTGCTTTCTTTTGTCCATGTTTACAATCTTCTCCATTGTTCTGCAAGCAAGAACAGGCTGGGTTTCTCTTGCTGATTGTCTTTGTTTACATCCCCTCACTGCATTTTTGGCGGGAACATGCTGGGGTAGTCTTGTTGCTTTCTTTTCTCCATGTTTGCAATATTTTTCATTGCTCTGCAGGCAAGAATGAACTGGGTTTGTGTTGCTGCTTGTGTTTGTCTATGCATTTTTTCCCGTTGCATTTTTGGCGCGAATAGGCTGGGAGTAGTCTTGCTGCTTTCTTTTCTCCATTTTTGCATTGCACTGCAGGGGGTGTTCTGAAGGGGTGTTCCAGCACTGCATGCCTTTAAAGTGCACTTTATAAAGAGGTCTGGAATTGATTAATTAGTTTCCCATTCATTTCAGTGGGAAACAGTGTTTCAGATAACGAATTTTTCAGCTAGTGAATTGACTCACATAACAAATTAAATTCGTTATCCAAGGCACTGCTGTATTTTGCTAAACAAGAAACAACAATAAAAGATCAGCAATCTCACACATACCTGATCGGCAAGGATAAAGAGGTCATGGGTAAAGGACGAACAAATGAAAGAAGTATGACAACTGCTGAATTCTAAGTTATCAAGGCAATCTGCTAGATAAAGGATTCTATGATGATTCTCAGTCACCAATGTGAGACTTGAGCTTCATCCACTTAACAAGTATCGCAGGCAAGCGCCCCCACCTTTCAGTCACTCAGCTCCACGACACATTCTAGGTGGCAAGAGCACTCAGGGAGAGTCAGATGTGATAGGAACTGTAAGGATTTGGCTGGAAACTTCTCATTCCTAGACTCTGAAGTGATCTGGAGAGTTTAACACAAAAAGGAAATTCCTGGGACCAGGCACTGAGAACAAGAGCACCCACTTTGCGAGACAGATGTCTGGCTGAGGCTAGGACTTATTTTAGTACCTTCACCCTTTCATTCAAAATCCAGACAACTTGGTTGAAAACATTTTTGCAGTTTATTTTAAAAAGGAAAGGGGGGGGGGAGAAAGAGTTCAAAAGGGTAAAAGAGATAAAAGCTACAAACAGTTACAAGAAATAATCCTTCAAAAGACAGCAGCAAAGTATAAACAGACTTTCAAGCATCCAGGCAGGAGACACACCAGAAAGTAAGAAAGCTAATCCACCTTATCTATACTCAAATCAGAGTGGACAGATAGTATATTTCTGGGCACAACAGAGTATATCCTCTGGCACAGCTACTTAAGATGGCAAATGGACTCTGAGTGTACTTGGGAGTCAGGATGATTCCCTTCAAGCAGGAGGCAAGCAGAGGCATCATTAGCTGGAGAGACCTGCCAGCTGACTAATTTCCCAAATCCCCTTTTAAACAAATGAATGGACCACTAAACACATGTTGCCCACACCTTTTAATCTGAGTAACTGTTGTATGTATGCATTAAGCTTTTTATTTTATTTTGAATTTTCCTTATATTATCCTTTCATGTTCCATCAGGACAAAAGGCAGCTTCCTGACTTGATGCCCAGATCCCAAACCCTATAGGAGTGGGTTGTATTATTCCAAGTCTGAAAGAAATGGGCCAGATTCTTTCAAGTCTGGGTTATAGAGCAGCACTAGTGTCTCGTTTGGGTGCTTTGATATGTCCTCTGATAAAGATAAACATGAAGATATCTGCTCCCCAGCTCAGTCCTTCATTTGAAGTGTTCAATAGCAGGAGATGACATAAAAGTGTGAACTCTCAATTTCCACCATGACATTTGCCTGAGGGGTCAGTTTTCCAGGCTCACAGAAGCATAGAAGAGTCCAGCAACTCAATTTCATATTCCATAAGTTTCACCAAGTTCCTAATTTATTTCAGAGAGCAACAACACATATCCAGTTTTTGATCATCTCTCTGCATCCAAGAGCCCATGTCTCAGCAGAACTGGTGGAACTGAAAACACATTAACATTTTATCCTTCATGGCTGTCTGACTTCTTTGGCATCTGGTCCAAAAGCCCATGTTGTCAGATAGTAGATTGGTTCTGTAATTTTCTTCACATGCAAAAGCTGTTTTTGTACAATATTTTTGGTAACAATAATAACCAACAGCATATAATATCCTAACAATATCTATAAACTACATTCCTTTGGTCACATCTAGCTATTATTCATGGATATAGGATATGCTGGGGCTTTATAGCAGGCAATAACACAGAGCTGTTTCTCTGAAATCACCCAATTCCCAGGAGAAAGAAGACTATGGCCTGTGGTGTTAATATGAAAGCTCGAAAACAGCAGGAGGAAATAGAAAATTGGGTGCCTGCCGTCCAGCACTATTGGCACACAATGTCAGCTTTTAAGTCCTGCTTCTTCATTTTTTAAATAAATCAGTGTGTGCAAATCTGCTTCCAAAGCCTTTCCCTAATTAATAGGCACATTATCTGGTTGGACATTCATAATGTTCTCGAAAATGTTACACAGCATGCAATGCTTAGATATGTACAGTATAATCATATTTAACGCACCCAAAGATAAGGCAAATCCTCCTGGATCAGGTTGAAGGCCCCTTTAGGCTAGGAAATTTCCTATAGCAGAAAACTCACAAACAGGATGTGATTTAAACAGCCATTTCTCGTTCTAGTCCCATAGCAACAGGTACTGAGAGCCATACTGCCTCTGCTCCTCGAGATAGTAGCATATAGTAGCATATAACCATTTCATGACTGCCATTGGTGTCTTGAATTTCTATGAACTTGCCTAGTCCTCTTTAAAAGTCACTTAATCTAGTCCCCATCTCTGTACCTTATACACAGATGGGGAAATTACTAGCAAAGGGTGAATAGTTAACATTTAGCAAGTCCAGTGGTCTAATTCAGTTTAGCTGAAGTTGGAGGGGATGAATATTTGCTGAGGTGCAAACTGCTGTTAAAATTAGTCAACTATAATACCGCCCTAACAGTAAAAAAACAAAAACAAAACAAAACAAACAAACAAACAAACAAAACCGATTCATCCTCTCATATCACTTTGGAGTTTTGGAGACATGGAAAACAGCTACTAAATTATAACAAACAGCTTGTATAGCATAAAATCTGTACAACATAAAAAATTCCGGAGATAGGGGAAATTTGCTTAACATAATTGCCTATGGGGAGAATCCGTACAACATAAAAATGGGATTATTCTGTTTTCAATGCATTCCTATGGGAATTTGTATACAGGAAAATTTGCTTAACATAATTTCATTTGGAACGAATTAATTCCTTTATACAAGGTACCACTGTAAAAACAAAACAAAACAAAACAAAACACAAAAATACACAAAAATACCAGCCCTCTCATCCACCAAATGCTTTTGTTACTTTCCCTCTCCTCCTCTCTTATAATCTGTCCAGGCAATCTGTTTGGCATCCACCATCTTCATGCCCCACTTGGGTCTTGGTTTCCCCTCCCAACCGTTCCCTTCTTCTATCTTTCTCTTTCAGTGCCTAGCCACCTGCCTCTCACTCGCTCACTCGCTCTTTGCCTCAGCAGCAGCGTTCCACACCCAGGAGGAAGCGGAGAAGCAAAAAACTGCCTTTATCCCACAAAGCATGGCAGGGCTGAACAATCACTCCCTTCCTTTGCCCCGCTCTCTCTCTCTCAGCGAAAATGCCACCCCCAAATCTCCTCCTCCTCTTCCCCACATGCTCCCTCGCCCGCCAGACTATCTCATGCTCCCGGCTCCCTTGCCTGGCCACCAGCTGATGGGAGGGGGAGAGGGGGGAGAGAGTGGCATGGCTGGCTTCATTAACATAATAGTTTTTGGCTCATGTGAAGAAGACAGTAGCATTCATTGCCTTACCCACCACTGAGCCGGTGTGTGTGTGTCTGCAATTGTAGCGGGCTAGATTCACGACCCTAGTGGGCTGGATCTGGCCCGCAGGCCATAGTTTGAGGACCCCTCATGTATAGCTTTATTACGCATCTATGTTCTGTCTTGTCTCCAAATATTTTAATTTATGTTTCTATAAACCTATTTACTTTTTCAGTGAAACATATTTCTGAAGATTTTTTGTCTGGCGGAGGGGCTTTGACGAAAGTATACTTAAATTGTAATCCTATACCAATCTGCTTTGGAATAAACCTGATTGGACATAAGCAGCTCAGTCACACCTCTTGGTGGACTCATCTCTCCAACATGGGTTACAAACACGAACAAAGCCTTTCGTCCACACAGCACTGATGACTGACAAAATCTGAGTCACTGTTTCACACATAGATTCCCTGTGCATGTTATAGCCGGCTCCAGGACTAGAGTACTGTATATGTTACTTTCCCTTCTTCTTCCTCACTCCTCTAGGAGGCAAACTGCTTGAGTGGGTAATGGTGGTGGGGACAATTCTGCCTGCAACCTTTGTTTCTCATGTTTTCCTGCTTTCAGAGGACATCTGTGGTGGTGTGGTGAGCCGGTAAAGACTGCTGTGTGAGAAAATTTGCACCGATCAGTGCTACTTCTCATGTCTTTCTTTCCACCCATTTATAAGGAACTCGGTACAGTTTCTTCAGCATGTGAAGGTAACATAACTGAATCTATACTCCAACCTAATTTAGAACCAGTTTGAGTACTAAATCATTTCTACCAATTAATACATGAACAAACTAACACAAGGTGTTGTCCCAAAAACCCTAGCTCAGTAGATAAACCTCTTTTACTATTGAACTCTGATCTTGTAACAATAAATTCTATAAATAAATTATGGAATATTGTCAGTTCTGTATCCCTTGCTTAATCTGCTAGCTCTGGTATTACAAGAGGGGAGGGACAGGGGAAGGGACAGAAGGAAGGAAGGAGGGGGAGAGAGAGAGAGAGAATGAAAGTCTCTACTCACATTGTCTACACAATCAATGATGTTATAAACCTTTTGGAGTTCTCCGTTCAGCTGCCAGAGCTGAAAAATGCATGATTTCCAACTAACTTTCCTCACTCCACCAACTAAGGCTGATGGCAGCTGAATCAAATAGCGTAATGGCCACACGTCTCATTTTCCCACTCTATATTAAACAGTCTTAATTGCTATAGCATTCCTACAATACCTGCTTATAGGTAATGCTGAGATAAGTATCCCACATCATGTGAATTTTTCCATCTACTGAAATTTACTTACAGAAATGTCCAAAACCAAGGAAGGGGGAACAGACGCTTCATAAATCAAATAAATAAACACACAAATAAATAAATATAGTATATTGGCATTTTGTTTGCAAAAGTGAACCAAGAACCACCAGTTACCCAAAGGAAGTTCAGCCAAAGCTTTTGCAAATTGGCTAACTTTAAAAATATTACTGCAAACTGTGTGAGTTGGAGATCATTTGATTCCTTGTGGACATTATTAAAATACACAGATCTATTGTACATTTCAGAGACATTCTGTCAAACATCTAGAATTTACTCTGAAATTATCCAGGGACTTGATGTTTGAAGTCTGCAAATGAATGTAAATCAGGTTCAGAATGAGTATATTGAAATGATGATTTAAAAGCACTTCAAAGACTAATTGAAAACTGATTAATTTTGTTTCATGTATTTTGCCTTTGTACGCTGAAACTTATAGTAAGTTCCCAGCAACCAGTGCCCCAGGAAAACAGTAATACATAATATATACATACACACACATATATGAACATGCAACTCTTTGTGAATATTTCCCTAAAGGGAAAAATTATACTGTAATTTAAAAAAATACGGTACATCTTCAGTTCTGTATGTTGTATCTGCAGATGAAGTACCAGAATATATCAATCTCGGGGGGGGGGGGGGCTCTCAGCATTTCTAGCCTTATGGTAAAAAGGGACAAGGGTACTTTCCATGGTTCATGTCTCTGATGAGACAATGGTCAGAATGTGACTGGTGATTAATGGGTGCAGACAGGAACAAGGTGCTGTTGTATTACATGATGAAAGCCTAACCAGAACAAATTAAGATTAAGAGAAGAAAAGGAAAAGGTTGTAGAATACTGGTGGAAATACGCTAGCATAAGATTGAATCTTGGCTACCGAATGAAATTCAACAGCCTCTTTCCATTTTTTTTAAAAAAACAAGACATTCTAGGGCTTTAGGGAAAAAATATTTCTAAAACAAGTTTGTTCTTCAACAGATGTTTCTAACCTGAGGGCGAGTTACATTTTATCACAAATGAATGCCTTCTATTGGACAGAGCCTCCTCTTGCATTTTCTTAAATAACGTTGAGTTAATGAGCAACTGCAGCTATGTTCTAACATAGCACTAATTTTGCATTAAAATAATAAGGTGCAGTCACTCTCCAAAGGCTTGTTCAACCTTCTTCTTTTTGCATGGCTGTAAATTCAGAAGCTTCTCTTTCCATCTTAGATTAAGCACAATTTAGCATGCCATCTTAGGCTACTGTGTTGAAACAAGACAGTTTTCAGACAAGCCACTGTCACTTTTAACTACAGCTTGATCAGATTCAGTAGTACTTTTTGGCTCAGTGAATGGGAACTGTAAAAATGCTGCAATTATACATCCAGTCTTATAAAACCATTTAGATGCTTTCCATAACCCCACAACTATATAATATCACCACAAAAAACTGAGATTAATATTAAATGAAATGAAAGATGTCCAGATTCCCCACAGTGATAACAGAGAAGGAGGTTACAAGACCCTAGAGCAGGCATGTCCAAAGTCAGGCCCGGGGGCCAAGTGCGGCCCGTTTTCAAATTTTAATTGGCTCACAGCCTCTTCCCTCTGCTGGCTCAGCCTGTCACACATCCCCACCAGCTGGCCTCTCCTCATACTGGATGGAGATGTCAGCTTACAGTTTTATGGTTTGCCTGCCCTCCCTGCCTCCGTCCATCCCCCCAGCCACCTGACCAGCCTACCCACCCCAGCTCCATTGCTGCATCATCCTCCCCACCTCCTTGTATGTCCTAGAGGCTTGTCCAAAGTCCGTCTCGGGGACCAAATGTGGCTGAATGGTCGGCCCCCATACATTTTCACCTCACCAAATCTGCCCTAGAGCATTGGTTCCCAACCACAGATGTTCTTGGGATATAATTCCCAGAAACCTTCACCACTACCTGAGCTGACCTGGATTATTGGTACTGCGGCAAACCCATACAGAGCCCCCAGTCGTTTCACAAACCATTGGCCTGTACACACCTTCTTTTTACTCTCGCTGCCCCCATTCAGGGTTACCCAGTTGAAATAACGGAGTCTCAGTAAAGCTGTAATATTAATAAAGTAAAAATAATGTTTATTGGTATTCAACAAGCTGTTTCAGTTTACAGTTTTCTTGTGCACCTTGAATTGAAAGTTCCTCTGAGCAGTTTACACTCAAATCCTGCCATTTTACTATTCTCAAACCTCTCTCATCTGTCTCACATCTTTTCTTAACTTTATCTTAACTTTTCCTTAACTTTTCTCTTCTGACTCTCACAACTCTCAGGCTGGGCCTTTACAACATGTGGGTTCCACCTCCACACTCCCCCATTGGTTCACAGCATTAACCCTTTATGTCCTCCTGCATAAACACATTTGACTATGAAGAGGATAAACACCACAGGCACGTGTATCCTAAAACATCTGGGAACCACTGCCTTAAAAGAAAGTTCAGTTAGGTTGAAACCACCTCATGACATCAGGATGTTCAGGCTTTCCTCCTTGTAGTGAAATACTAAGCAAGATGCTCTTACACTAGGGATGTACCTCTTTACTAAAGAAAACCAACAACACAAGTTTTATGTGCAAAACTCAAGTTTTTGTAAATGTTGGCACTGACCAAAAATGTGCTGGTGTTTTCAGTCTCTTGTAAAACTAAAAAACCTCACAACCACTTCCCATTTTTGGATGAGGAAAAAATTAGTATTGGTTATATTGTTATACCAACTTCCACCCCATTTTAAAGCAATTCTTTTTAGGAAATGTATGCGGGTGACATCTGTAGTCCCGTATATTTTGGCTAGTGAGCCACTTATTCCTTGGAAAAACTTAAAGTAGCCTTCTACAGTGAATTACTTTAGGGCTGTGTTAGCTCAGGTTACTTAGCAAAGGTAGAGGATAAATGAATCCCTAAAGGATTGCAAAACTTCCATAGTAAAAAAAATGTAAATGTGCCATCTCTCCTATTAATATCTCACTAACCAGCCACACTTTAAAATCAATAATGCATCTGTTGCTCACAACATTAAAACTAAATGATATTTTCACCATAAATCATTAGGTTGCTCTAAATAAGTGTCCAAAACAGCTAGATCTAACAACATATTTTAGGAGTGAATACAATACTGAGACCACCTTGCATGTACTGTATGCTTCCTGATGGGTGACGCCACTGGCCATGTTTGTACAACAACCCTGTAGAGTCCCATTTTTTGCCAAGATCTGTTTGTACACACCAAAATTTGTCTGGTTAAGGACAAATGTAGGTTTAAAACAGCAGCAGTGAAGAAACAGTGTCTGGTCCAAAATGAGTCAAGTCCCAAAGAGGAAAGGAGAGCTCTAAAGGATGGCCATCAAAATACCCCAGCTAAAGAGTCACGTCACAGGATAGCCCTCTTGCAGTGAGGCAATAGAGACTGGACCACCTCATTTTGTTTCTGTACTTCAAAGATTGCCTATAGATCTGAGAAAGCAGCCTGGAATGTTATGAATTATTGTCAATGGAATCTGCCCAATATTCATTCATTCATTCATTCATTCATTCATTCATTCATTCATATCCCACCTTTCTTACTGAAACGACACTAGCCTTCTTCCTGCCCATTGTAAAGCAGACACATGAATAACAAGGGGCCAGATCACGTGAGTCAGCCTGACCAGGAAACATATAAAAAGATCCAGTAATCATATTAGTGGTTCTGGGATGAATCCTCTGGGGTGATATTTTTGCTGTGTCCATCTGTGTCTGAACAATGTTGCTGATACCTGCTACGCACCTTTAGGCTGACTTCGTTATTATTTCTGAGCTGAAATCACCGTTTTAGCTACACAGAATCCAGGATTTAGTTAGAGAAACCTGCTAGCTTATGTTGCTCTCCTGAATTCCAGTTTTCTGGCCAAGGACCTCTGTTAGACTGCCCTTTCTCTCAAGGTCCTTGCCCAAGAATTCTGTTACAGCTAGAGCTCCACCACTTTCCAGCTTCGAGACAATCGAAGAACTCCGCGGTAGCAACCTGACTCTCACAACCCTCTCAGTCATGCAAGCTTTCTTAGTTTTGAATGCAAATTTCCCCATATTAGTTATATACTTTACTACTGAACCTTTGCTATTTCCCAGTATAATAATTGATATATTTTTATTCTAGAATGTTCATCAGTACATTCCCCTTTATGAATAGATTTGTGTAAGCCCAATCTGTACCTAGATGTAGTATTGCCATTATTCAAGGCTCTGTTACAGTTATTTCTCGAAACGTGTGTGAGTTCAGGCATGTGCTATGAGGGGATACCAGATAACAGAGGTCACCTCCCACCATATCCTCTCCGGCATCAATCTACAACTAATAGCTGATCTTCTGCTCATGTGACAGTAAGGTTCTAGTATTAATTTCAGAGATCACAAAGGTGAGTTGTGCTGACAGAGTATCTGAAGACAGAAATCTAAACTTAGAAGAATTATTGGCTATGTAGTTATTATCCATTCCTTTACTACTGCATTTTTATGGCAAGGGATGGGAGATAGCACCTGCAGGGTGTTCTCAGTCTTGTGCCAAAACAATTTGGCTGTTTGCGACCACTAAGCACCTTGACTTGGGCGGGTGTGGGGTACCATTTAGTGCTCTGATCCAGCAGAAGAATATCTTGGGCCAGCCTAACAAAGGGAAGAGATGGGAAAATGGCAGAGCTTTGACTTGCCATGTGAACTTGGCCAGAAGCCGAGGGAACAGTATTTCACATGACACATAGTCAATTTAGGGAAGGATGATTATAGATTAGTTAATTTATGAATTTATTTGGAAATAGCCACTAATTTAGATCATTTGAAGAAAGTGTTAGACCAAGAATGGAGAAACCACAGCCTTACAAATTTTAGGTTTAAGTTCTCATCAGCTGGAGAAAACAATGGTCAAGAATGCTTGGAGTGGAAGTCTTGAAACGTGGAGGGCCATAATCTAGTCCCCTTCAAACTTCTCTGCTCCAGGTGAACATATTAATGGAAGTCAGGCACATCAATTCCTATTAGCCATTGTTTAGGATGGATAGATAATCCTGCTTCCAGACGGACTGAGTTTTGCATGTTTTCAAGCTTAAAAGGAAAGCAAAGGGTGCTGCTTATCTACTTCCCCATAGCATTTAAAGCACTTTCTGGGCTGTTTGCAAGTAATTATGTAGGCTACATATTGTCTCCCACCCCACCCCCCAAGCAAGACAGCTACGCATTTTGCAGACCCCAGAAAGCTGGAAGACTGAGTGAACCTTGAGCCTGCTAACTGGAATTTAACCCCAGGTTGAGAGTACAGTTACAGCTGCAGTGCAGTGGTTTAACCACTGTACCATGAGGCTCCTCAAGCTTAAGTCCATTCCATCTTTTTATTTTCATTTTTAAATGAAAACTCACCTTCATGTTAGACATACTCTCCTGCAAATTACACATTTTGTATATGTATTTTCCCCTAAATACACATTTTTTCTATGCATTACAACACCAAGGTAGAGCAGGGGCGTATCTGGGGGGGGGCAGAAGGGTGCATATGCCCCAGGCTCAGCAATCTGGGGGCGCCTGGAGGGGGAGGAGGAAGAGGAAGCCGTACGCCCTCCTGCCAGCAGTCCTCAGGCTTGGCAATGGGAACCACTGCATCACAACCACCTCCTCCACCACTGCATGCCAGGCGAGCGGCGAAGCTAGCAGGCAGGCAGGCGTGCGAGTATGGTGGTTGCATCGACCTCCTCCTCCTCCCCCTCCTCCCCTTCTTTGCCCCACACCTGCAGGATTGCCTCACCCTTGCTGAGTGGATGCAATGAGATTGGGGAGGTCCGGATGGGCACAAAAACAACTTTGTTCCAGGTGCCCCAAAACCTTGCTATGCCGCTGAGGTAGAGAAGACAGGTCTGCACACATTTCCAGAGCTCAGGGCTCTTTGACTAAGCAAATGAAGAATAATGCTGTTGTCATCAATTGAATCCTACAAAGATATTTAGGCAGGGCTCATATCCCAAAATATATTTATTATATATGTTCTTTTATCCTGTCAACAGTTTTTATGGTAACTGCTGAACTTCAGGTGATGATTGTAGACCAATGGTGGCTCATAGATAACCTATAGATTCTGCTTTTGGATCAACTCCTGAGACATAGCCATGTTGCGAAATGCCTCAAAGGCTGCATGAACTGATAGCCTATACTTATCATCATCTATAAGTAAGATTCTGACCGCATTTCCTGAGACCACTTCCTATGAGGTGTGCAAAGAATGAAAGGGAAAAGCCAAGAACTCCAAAGCCATGATAAGGCTAGCTGCTCAAGTGCTGCTAGTTTCTAATCGCACTTTGATCTAAAGGAGGGCAGCAACAGTGAATAGTGAAATCTGGAACCGGATCAGCTTTTAGAGGTTGGCAGCCCACCATGTTTCTGTGAAACTCCCCAAAAGCAGCATGTGGAACAGAACCTGATGTTCCAATCATGAATTGTAAAACTCATTACGATCGGTTATTTTATTATCTGAGCAAAGTAGTACAGTACTTGTATTAACAATGTGTTATGCCAGGTGATATTTAGATGACATGTCCTCTGAATGATGACAACCAGAGAAGTCTGTGTCTCTACCAAGAATGCATTAGTCATGCAATTGTAGCTTAATCAGTTTGTAAGGAATACAGTGTACACTTAAATTCTTGAACAACATGCACATTACTTGAATACATTGCTACGGTCAGGAACAATTTTATTACATAGTGATATGCAGTAAAGAAGCAACACACTCATGTTTTAATGTTAGTACTTCGTGGTTTTTATCTGTTTCCAAACAATTGCTATCTGAGAAGGGAGCCCCTCTTTGAATTGTGTAGTAGGGCCTTTGCATGGAGATGGAAGTAAAGAATAGAGATGGGCATGAATAAAAAAAATGGCATTTCGTTTGTCGTTTGTCGGGTCCGTTTCGGTTTGTTTCCGTTTTTTGTGAATTTTTGCAAAAAAATCATTTTTGTTTTTGTTCGTTTCGTTACCATTTCATTACCATTTATTTCAATTTTTTGTGATTTTTTTAGGATTTTAAGCAATTCACTCATATTGCAGTAATGGAAACGAAACGCACGACAAAATTTCTGGTGTTTCTGTTAGTTTCGTATCATTTTAGAGACAAAATTCGTTTGTCGTTTCGTTACGTAACGAAACGAAAAAACAAAACGAAAACAAAAAATTGTTCGTTTCGTGCCCATCTCTGGTACAGAATGAAAAGAGAATGAGGGAAGCATCTCCATTTCAGTTAACAGTCAATACCAGAAACCATAAGAGGAAACAGTAGACTTCATTACTCTTAAATCACAGTTCTAAGACCTTTACAGACTGTGGCAGAAATCCTGTTGGGCAACCACAAGTGAACAACACTCAGAAGTGGTATACAAAAATGACAGCAGGTCACAACATCCATGAAGGATTTCTGCAGGCATATCACACAACATTCCCAACATGAACTGTGCGGTCATTAACTGTGTGATCATGAATCCCACAATCAATTGGCCAGCTGCAACACGAACCCTTCAATCAATTACATAATGCTGGATTGCTAACAACCAGCACAATTCCACAGCTCGAAATTTATGTTATATCAATTTGAACAGGATTTCAGCCTAACATAAATACTTGGTAACTATGACCAGAAAAGCTGAAGGACACTCCCCAAATCAGCACAAGAACTAAACAGGGCAGATTTTTCTTTGCCTTTAAAAATAAGATAAAAACTGTCCATGGTTTTTTAATTTCTTTATCCATTTGAAGAATTAGAGAACCTCCTTCATGTGAAACTAAAAGATTTATCCATTCAGAGAGTTTCAATGTTTAGCCCTTAGTAGCTTAGCTCATAAAATCCTGAATCCTTGCATATTGTTTAAATAAACAAAACTCAATAAATACACATGGCTGAATTCAACCATGTTTCTGAGGATGTATTAGAGGCATATTTTCCCACTTCATAGGCTTCTCAAGTCTTTTTTCAACTAGTTTGATAGCTACATGTGTGTTGTGTCATTACAGTCATGACTGATTCTTTCTGACTCCATGTCCAGGAATACAGGAGTGGTTTGCAAGCTCCTACTCCAGGTGCCTACAGCACCTGATATTCCCTGGTGGTCTCCCATCCAAGTACTAATCAGGACCAACCCTGCTTAGCTTCCGAAATCAGGCGAGATCAGATGTGCTTAGCCACATACCATTAGGAATAGGGATCTTACTAACATTTTCATATTTCTTCATTATTGCAGTAGAAGTGCAAAACCAAGAGATTCCCTCCCAAAGTGATAACACTCACCGTTAACCAGAACTTCTGCTAAAGAGTCATCAGTAAGCATAAAGGTTGCTCGACATACTTTGATGTGGGGATACTGATTTCCTTATGTGTTATTATGAATTTAGGTAAGTGCTGCAGCAGTGGAAGGAACTATTCTTAAGTTGCCATCTACAGAGAGAGAACTGAGTTTTGAAAAATAGAGTAGGAGAAGATAGTTAAGTTGACTGATTTATGGAAAAATGATTGCATGAAGGATTTATTTTATAAGTTTAGGTTTGAGTTGTGCTTGGTTTTAAATACTGCTAACACACAGTATGGTGAAATTAAAATTATCTGACTCTCTCTCTCTCTCTCTCTCTCATCTCTCTTGCTTAGTTTCATGTTCAAATGCTGTGGAGAAGGTTCAGTTTTCCACCCCCAAATGTCAAATCTCATCTGATTATCTGGTTAAAGTGTTTTGAGTAATTTAAAAAGAACTCAGGCAGGTCTCTCCACATGGGAATGTTGCTGACTGAGGATAAAAAAAATTCTTAAATTATAATACAAGTAAGGTGCCATTTAACATTTTAACAGCAATGGCATCTATCATGGCTCACCAATGACTCCCCTTATCATGTACACTAACTTTCAGGGATATCAGAGTTTCAGAGTTATGGTGGGTGTCAGGCAGCGAGGCAGTCTTTCATTCTTGCTATAGCTTGTTGTGCACAGATGTTTCGTGAGATCATGTTTGTTTTGCCCCCTTTGTATGTTCAGTGTGGCTTAGAAAAGAACCCCCCCCACACACACACATATAAACAGTGTATGCATATTCCCTCTGCCTGCACCTCTCACTTTTCCAAGATATTTTTACACATGTAGGCTCTTTCACAGGTTATGTGGATTGCACACATGGAGCATCTCCATAGGAGAGTGGATATAATTCGCTTTCCTCACATGTGTAATGATAACATGTGAACAGCGCTAGCAGCTCCATTTAAACAAAAATGTCCAAAATGATGCACACTAATTTAAAAGGTTTTCCTGTTACACATTTTACAGTTGTTTAAGTATTGTATCCTTGATTTCGTCTGGAACAACCATACTGAAACAAAGTACGAACAGGTAAAAACCATTTTCTTTTCTTTTTCGCCTTCCATTGAAAATCTCCAGGTCTTGTCAACTACCTACACCAACGAAGTGCCCTTCAAGATTTGCCATTCACCCACCAATGTGATTCTGTGAGTCTTAAGCTGGACCTTGAGTCTTTGAGAACTTCATGATTCAGAAAGATTAGTAGCTTGTCACTGACACCATCCAGTCTGTAGCAATGCAGAACAGAAAGACCCAGGCTGAGTAATTACACCTGATTGCTAATTTTAAACCTTCATTTCACAGCATCAACAACTCCATCACTAGGGGATCTTTGCTAGCAAAAGTTCCTCACGTTTTTTCTTCTTCTGGAGAGTTAAAAACTTTAAAAACAAAAGTAAAGGGAGGAGTAGAAGATGGTACACGAGCAAGAATAGGCTTGGTAAATTATTTTAAAACTCAACAAGTATTAGGCATTTTAAATTTTCTCTGTCTTTAAGTTAAGAAATTGAAGTAAACCATTATCTCTGAAACTGTCAAAACCAGCTGTCTCTCGGGCTGTGCAGAGCAGCTTTTGGCTGCTGGTTGATTGAGGGGTTTCCCTCCCCAACCCAGTAAAGGAGGTAACCTTTCCCCTGCTTTGCTGAGTTGGGGACAACTTTCAAAAACCCACTGCCCCCAAAGACGGCAAACACCCTTTCTCATCTTTGTGGGCAGAGGGTTTTTGTCACACACACACACATCGCTCCTTGCCAACGGGGGCTGTCAAAAACCCAACGCCACCAAAGAGGGGAAAAGGCTGTTCCCGTCTTTCGTGGTATTTGGACAGCCTTCCCATAGGAATGCAATGAAAAGCAATGCAATTTTTTCTGACCTCTGGAATGGATTAATTGGTTTTCAATGCATTCCTATGGGAAACTGTGCTTATACTTACCAAAGCAAAGCCTACCTTTGTTTTGGTAAGTATAAGCTTTATAAGATTGCAATGTGAGGAAAAATATGGGGCGAAAGTCTGGAAGTTGGCTTTGGCGATAGTTTTCTCATTTTCTTCACCGATACACACATACAGGAAATATTGTTAATATCACTGCTGTCTTTTTGGTCTTTCCATCCCTTTCTTTTCCCTGCCCTTTTCACAAAATTGGCTTCTGACTATGCCAAGAAGAACATTTGGAAGTGTTGCTAACACATCACACAAGGTAGAACATTATTCACTTGGCTTGGAGCAGGCAAGAACAAAACAAGAACACCTCGGATCTGGAGGGGCACAGCGCCCTCACAACATTTTAATGGTTGCACACTCACATGGTACATTTAAATCTCTCCTCCTCCTCCTCAGCCCCCACCCCACAATTTGTTTTAATGGTGTTTGTTTCTGACATGTGCATGCTCCAAAATTTAGAAAAACAGAAGAGAAAGGAAAAGAAAGGAAAAAGTTAAACAAACATTGTAGAGATAGATATTCAAACTCACAATAATATGGCTATAAGAGAGTAAACAATACCCTGTTACCTTCATGTATTTTAAAGAAACTGATGATGCTATTGCAGGGCTTGCCATAATTCCTATATAAAATTAACTGCTACTGCATCTGTTTTAACGTGGTAGCTATAACTGTGAGAAAACTGTATGAATTTTGACACTTTGCAGACTGCATACTAAATTTGGGTGTTTTTAAAATAGTGTATAGAAGGGGGAAAGTACACTGGCAAAACACATGATGTAAGACCCAGACTGAAAGGTAACAACTCCTACCAAGAAAGGTCTGAAATCTCCTTAGGAAACTTCAGACTACCCAAATCAGAGAAGACAATGGAGATCCACAACTAGATTTCTTGTCTCTTCGCATTGTTGCAATCCCTGTGTGGATCAGTGTCATATTGCTGAGGATATGAGGGGTAACCTCCTTCCTTAGCATTCTCTCCTTTCTCCCACAGCTGCTATTTGCAATTTAATATTTTAGTGTTTGATTTATCATACTTTATTATTGTCCTGATAGAGCCTGTCCTGGATGTCCTTTGAAGAAAGGCAAGATAAATACTTAAAATGCAAGTACATGTTAAGAATTTCAGGCAGAAATCAAAGAAAGACAAAACAAAACAAAACAAAAGAGACAAAACATGTGGCACCTTAAAGACTAACTATCATATTTTAATGTAATGTTTTGTGGACATGTCCACTTCTTCAGAGATATAGCAGCAGAATGAGTTGTGCAATATAATATGTGATGGGATATACATTTCATACCAGATGTTCATTGGCTGTAGTGTATAGAGTCTAACGCTATATATTAGTGCCAATGAACATCTGGTATGAAATGTTGTGAGGGTTCGTTCAGATTAATTAAAGGATCAAATGAAGAAACTGTATTGAGATTTTTATTCATCGAAAAATCCAATAATTTTTTATTAACCAACTCACATAAAGGTTCGCCATTCTTCTTTACATTATAACTTGTCATATTCGGGGTTAACACCGGTAAGCTAGAACTTGGAGAACAAACTTCAAACGGATTATTTTCACCTTCTATGAAGGGGGTTATTTCTTGTTCTGGCACCTTCGTGAATTATTTCTTCCAAAACCCACCAGTTCGGTTCCGGAGGGAGGGAGCTAGAGCTCAGCGAGGATGTTCCCATCCCCGCCCAGGGATCCATCCTGGAGGATTAGACTTTAAAATGGTCCCTGGATGTTCACGGATTGGGATAGCATCTCTCCTTGAGGGGGGAAATGTCCCTACTGGAGTAGGGAGAAGAAGACCCACATCTTGTCTCTCAGATGGCGGTTCCTCTGTCTGAACCCCCTTTTCCCGGTAGACCGTTATATTTTCAACCGCGCCTCTCCCTCGTGCCAGCTCATTTCCCCCCTCCGCTATCTTACCTCCTGCCTCGTGCCCTTCCGTTTGTATTTCTATATCTCTAAACAATATTTTCTTGATCCTCTCTCCAGCCTGGATTCCAATAGTCCTCATCTGTTTACCCTCATCTAATTTCACTTGTAGAGATGGGCACAACTCAGAAAAATTGTTCGTTTTCGTTTTTGTTTTCGGCTAGGGGTCCGTTTCGGCTCGTTTCCGTTTTCGTGAGCTAATTTCAAAATTTTTCATTTTCGTTTTGTTACGTAACAAAAACGAAAACGAAAATGAAAATTTTTTCGTTTCTTCCCATTTAGCTCCATTATGTGTTTTTCCAGTAACGAAAAACGAAAATTGGCTCGAAATTAGTCGTTTCGTTTCCGTTTCCGTTCCAGTTCTGAGCCGTTTTTCGTTTCGTTACGTAACGGAAATGAAAAACGAAAATGAAAATACCGCTAAGTTGTGCCCATCTCTATTCACTTGTACCCCTATGTGCCATGACTGCCCTACGATATATTTGTTCTTTACTTCTCCCACTTGCACCGCCTGGGACTTGGTTTCTTTTCTAATCATTATGCTGGTCTGGATGCTAACCGACCTCCCCATGCATTTCCACTCTTCTGCTTGAATGCCAATCTCTTTGCCCTCTTTTACCTCATTAAGCCCGCTCTCTGTTTGTATTCCCACGTTCCTTATTTCCTGAGTAACTTCTTCTAACTCTGTCTGTATCTTTTCCCAAATTCCAACCTCTCTCACTATGGCCATATAACTCTCTCTGAAGACCTCCAACTGTTCTTCTTTAACCCCTTCATTGCCGGATTGAATCTCCATCAGCTTCTCTGTCTCAAAGAATAGCTTTCCTGGTTGTTCTTCAGTTTCTATCACGCTCTTCTCTTCTGTCTTTGTTTGGGCCTTTTCTTCATTCCCTTCCGCGGATGGCCCAACGACCGTCTTTCCACTCTCCTTTATTTCCAACTCACAAATGTATATCCCATCACATATTATATTGCACATCTCATTCTGCTGCTATACAGTATCTGTGGAGAAGTGGACATGTCCACAAAAGTTACATTAAAATATGAAAATTAGGTTGAGGACCCCTGTATTAGACAGAGAAGAGAGGTTGTCAGAGAGAGGTCGGGGAACCCATTCATGTGTGCATCAAAAACCCCTCTCTCAACAGAGGTGAGGGACTTGGGCACAATCTGTCTGCCAATGATCATGTTGCCATTTCATCAATCCCCAGACAAATCAGAAGCACTTAACACCTCCACCAGGAAGGCCACTTGTAATGACCCATACTTTATGGGTATTGGGAAGGGTTGCATGGTTTGACTTTCACACACCCTAGGCCATTGTACACCTAACAAGCCTATTCAGACCACTGTTCACCTAATGAGCCTATTCAGACCAGGGTTGTGTGAAACCAAGCTGAACTATAAAGTTGGAATCCTCACATCAACTGTCCTTAGACTGATGAAGCTACCTGGATGAGTAGTGAAATGTTTCAATCTCAAAAGAAAAGAATTCCAGTTGCCATGACTCACCTTCCGGACTTCTAAATAGAGAAACTCTCCATGTATTTCCATCAGTGATTCAAATAGCAAACAGCTTCCCAACCACCGTTTTGCTTTTTCATTTTATGGTTTTGTTTAATATCTCCAAGGCATAAAATGAAGCATAACTGTTGAAAGATAGTATATGTTTCATGGTGGTCTGTAAATATGTCAGTAACACTCCTGGAGTTACTGCAACTTCCCCTATTATTATTCTCATAGGAGATACAGGACAGGTACAGGTAAATGCAAGCTAAGACACAATAAAAAAGAAGAGTCAGTGCTCAGACAGTCTTTACAGTTTACCAGAACAGAGGTTCTTGGGGGGCGGGGGAAAGCAAAATTTCATACATCTTGTTTGCTCTTGTCAGCATGCATCTGGCTCACTGTAATCTGAATTGTGTAGTAATTTGTAACAGATTTTATAATTTTTAATTTATAATAGATTTTACCACTGGCTTAGGACCTGGTGTTATCCAACATGATTCTATAAAGCACAGAATAGTGTACCAAATGTATTATAAATCTTGCTAATATATAATCATTTGAGACAGAGATGTTGCAATTTATCGCCTTACTTCATTAGTGTCATTTCCATGTCATTTTCCTGTAGCTTTAATGGAATTCAGAATAGTTTTTGTTTTGGTCTATTTTCTTTTGGTTTGGTTTGGTTAGTTGGCTTTTTGTTTTGGCTTGATTTGTTTTTTGGAATCCTGTGGGAAGATGAGTAAAAATGGCTTACGAATGGGCAAAGAGAAATCAGATATGAAGCACCATATAGTTAAGGAGATGAATTCCGAGTTCTTGCACATTAGTTAACAAGGCAGTGTTCAATAAAGGAAAATGCAATGGCCTTAAAAGTTTTGAAAGGGAAAATACAAATAGTACAGTACATGTAAAACAGATAGTTCAAAGATATATCGGATTTGAGGTACCAGGGGAGAAAATAAGCTCCAATTAGCTCAACACCACAAACAGGATATTTGTACTGTACATTTGGACTATATAAAACTATCCAGTAAATGCCTACAATTAACATGGACATTGAGGGAAAGCCATAAACACTCTAGTCTTTGTCTCTTTTGAAAGAGCTTTCCACTTAATTGGTAACTGGACTGTCTCTTTTGTTTTGATTGTTCGGCCTCTAACTGGAAGACACAGAGAATAAAAGGCCACTGGACGGAAGTATTGCTTGCACGCGGTGTGCAAAAATATTTCCTGCCCCAAAATGTGAGGGGAGATACAATGGAGGTGCAATCCAACAGGGAGTAAAACCGCAACCACTCATCCTATCCCTTATGTCGTAACATGACATTCTTAATGGATTTCTGCCACAGGGGCCTGAGGTTTCTCCCCAACCACTGTATATTCACATCCATTCTAGGGAAAGGGTTATTTTCTGTTCAAGCCAGCCTTGAGTCTTTGCTGATACAACCTCTACGGTTCCGAACGAAACACTGTCACCAGACATAATTTGGAGAACCATGTTTCTTCTCTGGCAAGAGGCTGGTGAGCAGAAGCACACAGTACTGAATAAATGAAGTAGACATGATGTGCAACAACGCCCCACCCCACAAAGATCCATTAGATAAATGACACATTATTTTTTAAAAAATATTTTCCTGGATATAGCAATTGTCTTTCATCGGAAGAAAAAGAAATGTAATGCTAATTATAACACTTGGGAGACATATGGTACTCTTTAAGGAAAGAAATGAGCAATATCTCCATTGAAAGATGCATGTTGTTGCTGAGGCTGCCATGCTCTTCAGTCTCCCCTTGCCTTTATATACTGTATATCCATTTTAAAATCAGACAGCAATATGCCAGAGGAAGTTTAGCCTAGCGACAGACTAGGGACAAGGAACTGTGGGCTCCAGAGGATGTCCAGAGCACTTGAGCATTTGAGGCAGAAAAATCAGTGGTGGTAAATATGTAAATAATTTAACAATGCACTTCCCCTAAATCAGAGGTGGGGAATGTGAGGCCCTGGGGCTGAACGATATCCCTGAGATTCCAATTTGGTCTCTGCAGTTCATTGGAGGATAGTCACACACCAACTCCCCAGGTCCCCATGTTGTCACTGCTTGATGGACTCTATCAAGTTTCCTACCCTCTTTTCCATTCTTGAAATGCTTTCCTGCCTAAGGCTTCTTGGGGGTGGGGGTGGGGGCATATTTAAACTTAAAATACTGTATGCTGGTATTTTTGGTCCTAGACCTTGGAATCTGATCCTACTACCAGGTACTTCTCTGGAACTACTTTCTGTCCTGAGGTTGAAAGAGGTTCCTCAACCTTGCCTTAAAGACGAATGAAGCTGTTTGGATGAACAGCAAAACGTTTCTATCTCTCAAAAAAGAAGTCCAGTAGCCATGACTCAACTTCCAGACTTGCCTTAAATGATACAACCTAGGCTGCTGCTTACGTTACAGTTCACTTCATCCTGTGAAATAGTAGAGTTGCTCTTCTAGGCTCAGTGCCACCAGTGCATTTTATAGAAATAGAAAATGTTGCTTATCCATGAAGCCACTCATCACACTGTGTTTCGTTCTCATTCAACCACCCCTTGCTCAGCATGGAAGAGTGTACAAGAAGTTCCCTTTGCTATGTATGTGGAAAGCAGGTGTCTCATCACCATCCTCTTAGGACTGCAGAGCAGAAAGGGACCCTATGGATAATTAAGTCCAGCCCCTGTCTAGGAGGCACTGTGAGGAACTGAACACCTGATCTCTGCCTGCACAGCAAGATACCAAAACTATGGAACTATCAAGCACAGTGGCTGGATACAACAAAGCCTGGTGTCAAAGTAGACAAGAAGCTTAGTGCCTTTTCAGAAATGTTGTTTCCTCAAATGATAAAGGACATCTCTTTGCCATAGCACATGATATCCCCCCACTCACTAATATTGGACTTAGGATACTTTTGTTTGTGATTGGTCATTAGAAGGCAAATGCCACTTTAGGCTACAAGTCAGATTGTTGAAGCAGCTGCCTCTGAGGAAACCTTAGAGTGGTATGGATGGCTGGTTATGCATTCTGCTTACTCTCGAGTTTGACCTTCTAGAATCCCTGCTATAATATATTCAGCAACAGATGAAGAACATAACTTTGTTTATTTTATAGAACAGAAGAGACAAAGATTCTCTTTTTCAAATGGTTCAGGGTTCCCCCTCCCCGATTTATGTCATTCTAGGGCAGGGGTGTCCAAACTTTTTGCAAGATGGGCCAGATTTGGTAAGGTGAAAATGTGAGGGGGGCGACCATTCAGCTGCATTTGGCCCACGGGCCGGACTTTGGACATGTCTCTATAACATGTAAAGAGGCAGGGAGGACACTGCAGCAGAGGAGCTGGGGGGCAGGTAGGCTGGGCAGGTGGCTGGGGGGATGGACAGAGGCAGGGACGGCAGGGAAACTGTAAAACTGCAAGCTGGCACCTCCATCTGGTATGGGGAGGGGCCAGCTGGCAGGGATGCATGATAGGCTGAGCCGGTGGGGAGAAGAGGCTGCAGGCCACTCGAAGTTTGAAAACGGGCCGCATTTGGCCCCTGGGCCTGACTTTGGACATCCCTGCTCTAGGGCGTCTGAGAATTTCTGTAGCGATTTCCAAAGCACTTCACAGGAAAGATCTTGTTAATAAAGTTCTGTTTTATTAAGTGCTTTTAGTAGACAGCAGTCCGGTGAAAAGGGACTAAACAAAGCACCTGGGATGTGAGGCAGGAGGGCAAGCAGCCTTGCAACCTGCTGGGCCTTTGCCCATTTCCTTTGCTCTTTCCTCCACTTTAAATTACCCTATGGCATTCTCCCTCTTGTAGCAGATAATTATAAGGCCGTGAAAGTTTAAAAGCACTAATACTGATGTGAACATGTGTATGGAATATTGGAACTGTAGAAGTGCTTGATAAGCAGGCATTAAACAGTATTGTGCAAAGGGAGACAAAATAGGCCATACTTAAAAAGAAAACTCTGAAGGCGATAGAAATGCACCATCACAAGTTGGGAGACCCATTATGAATATATGACTTACATATCAGCTCCGCTTGTCCCAAGAAAGATCCTTCCAGTCCCCCTACTCTATTATTTCCCCCGCCCCAAAGATTAAGATTTGCCATATGGTGGCAATGTATATTGTAATATTGTCTGAGGAGCTGTTCAGAAGTTTCTTCAGTAACAACCTGAAGGCCCATGTTACTTCCTGACCACATCAAGGGAAGCAGCCTAAGTTGTATCTAAGAAAAGAGGACTAGGCTGATTGTATTGGTGTCAGATACTCCTCTGTCGCCTGACTAAGGAATGTTCTTTTTAAAGAATGTGAGCTTCATCAGTGAGAGGACATATGCCTTGTCTGGATTATGCTGCAGTTTGCAGTATTTAGGGATTAAATGTAAGTGTATTCTCAGTATCAGTCGAAGCAAATGCTTTACATTTCTGGTTGATGCTCTTACATTTCTGGTTGATTCCCTCTAGTACACTGCAAAGGTGATGAATCTGAAGCAAAATCTTGACTCTTAATGAGGAAGAGCCTTGAGGTGCAAAGCTTACTAGTCACCATCCTTCACCAGAAGGTGGGTAACCATGTTAGAAAAAGAAGGGCAGGGCTAAAGGACTCCCCTCCTCCTACCCTGATTATACAGAATCATATCCTCTGAATAGATGTTGTGAATGCCAACTACAATAGTTGGGCTGGGAAAACCATTGATGAATATTGGTATTTCCTTCACTGAAAATTTAACGGCAGGGTCAATAAGACTGGTGAAGCCTATTACTGGAC
Source organism: Phrynocephalus versicolor (assembly GCA_023846285.1). Lineage (NCBI taxonomy): Eukaryota > Metazoa > Chordata > Lepidosauria > Squamata > Agamidae > Phrynocephalus > Phrynocephalus versicolor. The sequence continues at coordinate 73,337,196 of JAHTLZ010000204.1, forward strand.
AGGACAATTTTTCTACATCAATGGAAACAGATACAAGCCTCCTGAAGTGATAAAGAGATTTTCTACCAGTGTTTGCGGCATGATGGTTATACTGTGGCATTGCGGCCAAAACTATGCTCACAACCTGAGTTCAATCCTAGGTAGCCAGCTCAGGGTTGACTCAGCGTTGCATCCTTCCAAGGACAGTAAACTGAGTACCCAGCTTGCTGGGGGAGGGACATATATAGCCTTTATAATTACTTGTAAATTGCCCAGAGAACTGCTTTAAATCCTATGGGGCAGTATATAACCAGCACACTGTGCTTTCTTTTCATCTTGAACACATGCAAAACTCAGACAGCCTGGAAGGATTATATGCTTTTGCTGCTCAAGATGGAAAGCCAGCTAAATGGTTAACATTTTAACAGACTTAGCAAAGATTTGGGAAGGTAACTTGTGGGTCAATTGTCCCCCGTAGGCAAAAGGTTTGCTGAGATGTGCCACTCACTGCAAACATGGCAATCGATATAATTACCAGACAATTATGTCTTTTAAAGTATGTTGCACTAGTCCAGGGCTGTCCAACTTTGAACAGGCTGAGGTCTACTTTTTTTGGTCCAAAGTGCCTGAGGGCTACTACACTCAAACCTCTACTTGCAAATTTTATCAATTTCTTCTGAGCACATGGTCATAAGTTAAAAATTTGTAAGTAGAGTAGCGGTTTCCCATAGAAATGCATTGAAAATAAATTAATTGGTTATGGAGGGAATTGTCCTGGGGGGGAGAGAAGAGAGATGTCACTGAACAAAGAAGATGGGCACACCTGCAACCCCCACCTCTCGCCCCTCTCCTCCCTCCACTCCGCACCAGCAACTCTGCTGGTCACAAGATAGTGGCACACCAATCATCTGGCTGGTGGATGGAACAGGGAAGGAACTGCCCCATGGCCTTGAACTGCCCCACTCAGCTGAGACAGTGGGCTGTCTGACCCAGAACTTTGCTGGGGCAGTGGTGGCCCTTGGGATAGGGGAAGGAGGGGTGAAGAACTTATCCCCTCACTTTTTTATGATGGCCAAGGGGCTACTTTTGAACCCTTTGCGGGCTACCAGTAGCCCACAGTCTACCTGTTGGGCAGGCCTGCACTAGTCTATTTGACAGACACACCTTGCTTTCCTTCAGACAAATGACACTAGGGTGATAGCATGTAACCAATAAATTACCAGGTAATGTAACTATGGCAAATGTTTTCTGGCAAAGCAGTATGCCACTGGAAGGCCTCTGTGCATACATAAAAGGACTTCCTATATTGTAAGTTTCATGCCTTTTGCTTAAAATTCAAGGAGGATTGTCCTACTATAGATAAAGAGACAATGCCAAATGTTTGTTTCCCTTCACTCCAAGCTTGGCCAATTAGATTTATTTAAGCAGAGTTGAGAGAGTGTTCTGCATGAAAGGATACGGCTCGTTAACAGAAAAACCTCTGATGTCAAGCCGCCTTTCCCTTTTTTTGAAGATGTTTTATGATAGTTGAGAAGAAGCTACTCTCAGGACACTGCTCGATCAGCGGCTGAAAGTAACACCAAAGAATCCCTTGGCAAACAGCTGTGTACTCGGAACGTTCAGTCGTCGGAGGTGATTAAATGCATTTTTGCATAATTCCAGTGCCAAGAAATGTTTGCTCCCTGATCATTCACTTCACGCAAGGAACACTGAAACAACATTTACCACAAGGAGGGGAGGAGAGAGGAGGAATCTTTAACTGGGTTATTGTTTTAACATACACATGGAAAAAGTTGGGGAGGAGGAACTGCATCTTCTAATAGAAAAATGGGAGAATCCCAAGTAAAGCAGGTCTCAGAAGATAAGATGATAAAGAGCCATGAGTGATAGTGATTTTTGTAGACCATATTTGCCAACATTTCCCCGAATATGTGGATTCACCAGGAGAAAACTGAGATCATTATACGCTAAAACTCAAAGCATAACACAACATTTTTAAAGTGCTAACATATCTAACTAAATAATGACAACTATTAGCATTCCATTCCTCTGTATTAAGACTTGCTTTTGACAGTTATAAATGAGCAATCCAGCTTCCAGAAAGTAAACAAGTAAATCATTCAAACCTAAAAAGATATTTCTCCATTCACTCTCTTTGCCCTTTTGTTTTAAAAGATGACAGTGATGCAGGAAAAGGCAACAAAATTGATTTTGTTGCTTACTGCCTCCCATGATGCCTTTTCCAAAGTATTTTTAGTTGTTCTGATTAAAAATTTACTTCCTATGTACCACTGACAGCCAGGTTCATTTCTGGATAAGAGTACTGTGCATTTCTTCCTATCTTCTGAGGTGTCTTTCTTTACCCTCAGAAAAGTGGTATTTTCCTCTCACACCTCCCAACTCAAAGCCCAGATTCCTGCATTAAGTGAAGCAATCTGAAGACACACAGATACTCTGATTTATTGCATATAACAAAAAGAAAATGGAAAACATCCCTAGGAAAAATGCAGGAGGGGTGAAGTTGTGATACAACATCACATACAATATACCTCTTATCTAAAATGCTATGTGTATATCTAGCTTGCAACAAAGGATAAGAACATAAGAAAAGATCAGGCCAAGGGGTCATCTAGTTCAGCTTCCTGTATCTTCCAGTGGCCCCACCAAATGCCTCTGGGAGCACATGAGATTAGATATGGTCTACTGATGCCACTTCCCTGCAACTGGCCATGGAAGTACCCTGTTTTTTAAAGCCTGGAGAGAACACGTATCCCCATTATGGCTTGTAACCTATACAGTAATAAGGGACTTTTCCTCCAGGAATCTGTCCAATCCCCTTTTGAAGGCATCCAGGCCAGATGCCATCACCACATTCTGCGGCAGGGAGTTCCACAGACTAACAACACATTGGTTAAAGAAGTATTTTCTTTTGTCTGTTCTCACTCTCCTAGTCCTCAATTTGAGTGGATGTCCCCTAGTTCTGGTATTTTGTGAGAGGCGAAAAGTATCCCTCTATCCACTTTACTCATACCCTGCATAATTTTGTACATCTCAATCATATCTCCCCTCAGGCACCTTTTTTTCCAAACTAAAGAGCCCCAAATGCTGTAACCCTTCCTCATAAGGGAGGTGCCCCCACCCAGTAATCATTTTAGTTGATCTCTTCCGGATCTATAGAATAGTTAACACATATGGTACAGATGGATCTGAAAGATGGATCCAGTAGGCAGTAAAGTCACATGATATGTAAATATGTGTAACCAAACTTCCAATGCTTTTAGAAGAGGAACATCAGACAAGAACACTGCCTAAGAGTAACCCTACCAGTTACCTTCCCACACACTGCTTATCACAAGCAACACGTTCCCCACCTTACTCTTCCCTTCCCTATCAAAGGTAAATGTTTATTTGGAGCTCTTAATCTAATCTGCCAGCATTAGATTAAGACACACTGAGCACAGCAAGGAAGGTTAAAATTTAAGAATGTGCTTTACAATAACAGATTCTGTAGGCTCCTCGTAACTTGAGGCCCTAACCTAAGCTATATATACTGAGCTTGGTAATTTGTCCTGTACTCAGGGCTGGTGCTAGGTGGGGTGAGGCAGCAGGGGGTGGGGTGGTGGGGTGGCAGGGCAGGGGGCGGGGCGGGGCGGGGCGGCAGTGGGTGGGCAGGGTGGTGGGCGGGCGGTGGGCAGGGCGGCGGCAGATGGCGGGGGACGGCGATGGGCGCGGTGGCGATGGGCACGGGGGGCGGGGGCGGGCAGTGATGCGTGGGCGGGGGGGACAGACAGCGGCGGGCAGCGGCGGGGCAGCAGGCTGTCCAGCACCCTCTCTACATTTTGGCACCCTAGGCAACTGCCTAGTTCGCCTTAATGGAAATGCCGGCCCTGCCTGTACTACTACACTGATAAACTCCTCTCTTCCAAAGCAATATTTCGTTTAAAATAAAATATGTGAGTGTATCAATGGGCAGAAGTAATTTGTCTCTCAGGGCACACTTTTGATCGCAAATAGCCTCAGGAGATAATCCCTCTCACAGTTTTGAGGTGAGGCACCTCAGTCCTAGGCCACAATCCACCCCTACTTTGGATTCACTATGAAATCCACAAGAAAGTATTGAGAGTCAATTATCTTTCATCTTAAACAGTCTCACAAGCTTTTAGAGAGGGATAAAATGAGATACAAATATATGTATACATTGTCAATGTAAGGCCGATTAATTCAGTCTGACTTCCTATAAAATCTTCACATAATTTCCTCTGACAACTGTCTGAGGTGAGCTACTCATAATTAAGTGATTTTGTATCCTTTTACATAGCTTTTTTTTTCCTAGTGACATCTATTGCACTGCAAAAAGATGAATGTTTTTCCACCAAGTACACATAATAGCTTTTCACATGGGAAGAGGTTGCTGTGAGAAGCAATTTTAAGCTAGCCTCATTTGACAAACATAAGATGAAATCTTGTTGCTTAGTGTAGCAAGTCACAACTAGAGTAGACCCACTGAATTGGTTGGGATTTGGTGAGTTACTTCCTACCAAGGTTCCATTGATTCAATTGGCTGATCAAGTACCAACTCCATTTTAGTCATAGAATCTGTATTACCTCACATGTAACATAACATTAAGGGCAATCTAAAATCTACACTGTTTGTTCGAAGCTGGGAAATGTGTCCTCCCAAGTGGCATGAAGAAATCCTGAGAACATGAGTGAGTCTGTGAAATTTTCAGAATGTTTATCACCTTAAACAAAATTATAGATACTGTTGCTAGAATATAGGCTTTTCTATGAAAAGTGGTGTTTATTTTAAATTTTAAATTATGAGCTGCATTTTCTTTTAAAAGAGGGCTGAATGATTGTAAATGTGGAAAAGCTTCTCAAAAAACAAAATTGGAGGCCTGATACTGAAAGGTCTGGAAACAAGACACATTGCACATATTCATCACTTTGTTTCATATTGTCTGTGAATAAATTCTGTTCTGTCATCCTCTTGATACTTAAACATTAGAATTCAGATAGCTCCCTCGTCATTCGCCTTTTTCGCCTTGGCTATTACCTGCACCTATGCTTGCCCACAGGTAAACAGCTGTTCTCTTATGTCCTCTCATCTTTCTTGCTTGCTTTTGCTCACTGACCACTTTGACTGCACTGGTGGTACGAATTCACCAGTTCAAATGTGCTTTCTGCTAAATCTCTGCTTCTCTCACCCATTCCTTCTTATTTCCTTAAGCTTGCTCTTCTAATACACAATATATCTTTGTGTTCAGCCCAACTACACAAATTCCAAGCATATAGGTCTATATGCACATTTAATTTATACTCTCCCTGCCAGTCTTGCAGGTTTACCATTTTATCCCAGTCCTCTGAGTTCTGAAAGCTATATGGTAACCAGGTCAGATCTGTGGCAACCAGTACCCAGTAAGCATCTGAAAGTGGAGGAATATGCTAGACTTACTTTGGATGTGTGAATTCGTCGATGAGTTTGACTTTTTCCACCAAGTCTCCTCCAAGGTTTCGGACTATATCAAAAAAATCATTTTCAGAGTATTTTTCAGAAGGCAGCCAAAAAGATATGTCATTGATAAGAGGCGGGTATTTGCTGAAAGGCTAGAAAACATAAACACAAAATCAACATTATACACATGGAAGCTGAAGTGACCTGGGCAAATCTGTAATGCAGTCAGCAATTTCAAAGGCTGCAACAATTACATTGGAGATTATCTGAAAAAGCAGAGCAATAAATGTGTGTGTGAGAGCGCACATGTGCATACATCATTATTTTTGTCTCCACTGTAATCTTCAATCAGATGAAACCTCAACATCTGAATATTTCTATGGATGCTAAGGGAAATCTGAGGCTCTGCATTTTAAAATGAATTTATGTAGTGATGTTACAGAAATCTAACGCTTGGTGCAATATTAGTTTAAAAGTTCCCTGAACTTATAAGTAATATTTTCATGCAAAGCTAAACTCAGTTACCACTTATTAATACATTTTAGGAATAACTTAATTTGTTTTCCGATCTTCAGTCAGAGCAGTAAGCCTGAATTATGACTATGCTAGAATACAGTAAGGGAATCACAGCCATGATGGCAAAATCACAGTGAGGAAAGATAAATAAGAAAACAGATACTGCCCTCTCCCCACCCAAATCAAAGGGCAAAATATTGTGGCATTTTAAAAGACAAACTCATTTGTTTCAGTGGGAGCTTTTGTGGATCAAACTACACTTCCTCAGACCCATGAAGTGCTCATGCTATCTATTTATATAGTGCTTGGGATGATCACTAGGTAAGCAAACAGACAACAGTCCTGGTTTGTTTTAATGTATGTGCAGAGGAAAATTGGAGGACAAGAGCTGGATGCTTTATCTTTCCTATCCTGTCACGTGCCTTTATAGTTTTTTATCTAACTAGTGGAAACAGAAAAGAAACAGAGGGACAAATGAAGGAGAAATTAGACAGGGATCATCCTGTCCCACCCACCCCATCCTATCCTATGAATGCTCCACCCCAACCCAGTATTAAAGTTATGATACACATTTGCTGGTGGAACATAGACTTTTGCTCTCAAATGCACAGTCAAGTGATTCGTAGAGGCTTTATGAATAAGCAGTTTCCCTGACTTTGTTCTTCCATACAAAGTAGTTGATGTGTGTTCTGATTAATGCAATATATTATCTCAATAAGAAAATGTATTTCATGCCTGAAAAATGCTTTATGACAGAATAGCGAAATCCTAAGTGAATACCTGATAAAGCAATAAACCTGTAAGAAGGGTAAATTTATGGCACAGAGATGCATACAGATCTGGCTGCACATGATGCAAACATTTTAATGAATATCTGATAAGGAAGACTGTGAGAGTTTAAATTAACAACCCCACAGTGATTCCAATTGTGTATCAGAAATGATTATCCAACTTGTTCCATGAATAAACGTGTCAAACAAATTCATTGCCTGTATGGCAACTGCAAAACTCAACCCTCGATAAAGCCATCACACAGATACTCTTGATGAAATACCAGCATGCATGAATTATGTTTCCTCTGTTATACCAAAGCCACTATTGCATGTTAAAGAGTCTCTACAGATAATGTATGGGCACAAAGCTCATGTGAACTAGGGGATTTTTATTATCAATGTAATAAAGCACTGGAATGATTAGGGCAGTATTTTTATGACAAAAAAGTGATCTTTCCCACTATATACATTTGCATGTCTCAACATTTCATGGACCCTAAAATATTTCATGTGTACATATAGAAGATTTATAGGCACATACACAATTTAAATAATTTTGCTTTTGAGAAGATGAGGCGTTAAGGAGAGGTTTTGGAGGACAGAAAGCTTTGGCAACCCAGAAGGCCAGACTGAGGACCCCAGTATATTGGTTTTACTGGTGCTGTATTTGTAAAATAATATGTACCTCACTTTCCTGCCCCACATATGGTTCTCATTTAAGGCCATAACTTTCAAGTATAATACTACCATTCATAAAATTAAACAAAACAGAATAAGAACTAAAAATAACGCCTATAAGACAACAACTTGATGATAATGAAGAAAAATGCTTGCATTAAACTAAAAACTTGGTGAAAGGGGAATAACTAAACATTAAAATGTTAGAGAGAGGGGGGATAGTGAGCCTTCTAAGGAAGATCTCTAGAATATATTTTTTAAAAAAACTGTTTTTCAGTTCTGCATTCTTGACTAATGCACTGTACATTTATGTTATGATGAGCTGAAAAAGCTGGTGGTAAAAAAACACGGCAAAGATTCAGATTCAAACACTAGCAGATTAAACTGAGGTTGCCAGCCGATCAGTGGGGTGATTTAACAATGTAAATATCAGCAATCTTTTTGCAACACAGTGAAAACTTACGACTGTGAGATCTGCTCACAACAGTCCAGTTCTCAAGCAGTATAGGTATACGATGGAGTAAGACTGTAAGCATCTGTCATGCAACTAATGTCCATGGGCATAGAAGATGTGTGAGCAATATTTCCTGTTTTCCCATATGTATGCCAATATTGTACAACTTGTCCTTATGTGCAGGTTGTAAATTTGCTATGTCTCCAATTGTTCCACACTCAGAGTTGGTTCTACTGTCAGAACAGAAACAGCTAAAGTCACCAAGTGGCAGATGCTAAGGAGCCATCATGGCAGTCTTTCACCGGTTCCTCCTGATCTCTGACTGACCCCCCCCCCCCGCCGCTATACTGGAAGATGTACATTTGTTGTATGTCCATCCTTTAAACTAGGGTACCAGCTCAGATATTACAGAAGTAGCTATCTCAGTGATCTGCCTCCCAATTAAAGTGGCTTTTCTGAATGTTGAATGGAGAGGCAATACCACTGTCTTTGCTTCATGTGGCAAACCGTTTTGAGACAGTCCTGAGAGCATTTCTAGCTGAACTGGAACACTGGAAATTTATGTTTTCAGCCAAGCACATTCAATAAATAAAACTGGAACCAAAACAGTGCAAAGTTGCTGTCTCCACCTTCATTCTCCCAACCTCCCTTTAAAAAAAAAAGAAATAATAGCCTCTCCACCTGGCTAGAAAACAGGGATGCTGGTATGGCCTATGTTCATTATGGGTCCGGACTATATACTGAAGCAAAAATGAGAAGCAAATCATTTAATAATGAACCCCTTTTGAAAATGGCCTGACCTGGAGTTAAAAGGCTCTTTTATTCTCTACTGGAAACACACTTGTAATTTTTCCTGTCCCTGGTAAGGCTAGCAATCTAGCTGCTATCCAAGCAATTCTTATATTTTATTTTTGTCGATCACTCAGAATTTGACAAATTAATGTAAAAGTAGTCCAAAGAGAAATTGTTGTATCCCCTAATGCACTGATTCTACTTTACCATCTTGGGATCCTAATATTTTATTTATTTATTGGATTTATTTATCTCCCATCTAGCAAAAAGGACACTAATACAGGATAAGCTTTATAGAGGTACCTTAACTTACGAATTTAATCCATTCCGAAGATAATACAGTAGACAACAATATGATAAGATGGCTTACATATTGTTATATATACTGTATGTTTTATGTACTTTTGTCCTTGCTGGTCAATGACTGTAATAAAATTTTATTATTATTATTAATCCATTCCGAATGCATGTCCTTAAGTCGAACTACTCTTAAGTCGGGGTACCTATCTAAAAAATTGAAAAAATAAGTTAAAAAAGAAAAAGAAAGAAAAAATATTTGTAAGTCGAGCAGACCATATCTAAAATTTGTAAGGTGGCAGTTAAAATACCAACAGTTTTCCACTCTTAAGTCGAATTGCTCTCAAGCCAAGCTGCTCTTAAGTCAGGGTACCACTGTATAAGAAAGTGGGTTCATTTATGAGCTACAGTACTTTGTAAGAAAAAAGTCTCAGAGGCTCAACATTAAAACTTTAAAACTTAGAGGTGATTCTACACTGTGGTACATTAACTTTTTTAAATGGATCAACTTTACTATGACACTACTTAAGAAAGCATTAAGGAAAACTGCAGTTGAATTTGGATTTGCCTTAAAAAATAAAATTGAGCTAGCTGAAAGCAGAATTATATCACAAAAAGATGTATATTTATGCTTTTGAGTATAACTAGAGTAAGGCTATCACTTGCAGCTATTTCCAGTCTCTCTCTCACTCTCTCTTTTGTGTTTCAGGTAAGGAAAAATGTATCACACTTTTACTAAACTGTACAAAAACTGCTTTTAATGGTTAAGAAGAGAGGGTCTTCAGTTAAGTGAGAATGATATGTTCTTTCATGCAAAAACAAGTTGAATCTCACTCGTAATCAGTCTTCCCTTCTGTCTTCAATGACAGCAAGAAGTCACAATATTGGCTCATTGTTTTGAGAGTTACTGAAAACAATTTTTTTTCTGCTATGATTCACAGCAAACGGTGCCCTCAGGCTGGCCTAGCACTGAGACTACTGGGTTATGGCTATTACACTTTACCCCCTTCTCTATGGTTACATCTATTTTTGTTTATGTGGTGTCAGTCCACAGCCCGGGTCTCCACGACAAGGTCCCCTAAACTAAATGGTTGCCCCTGCTTCTTGGGCCACTTGTCGCCAATGATGTCATTTCCAGCATTTCACAATGCAGATAGCCTGAGCACTTTGGGGGTCAAGGAAAAGTCCCTTTCCAGTTCTCCATTTCAAACATTCAACACCTAACATGGGGAGAGATTCATTCCCTCAGTCACGATCTGGATGCCTGCTGGACAGCTGAATGTCCTTGCTGAGTGCTCATTTGACCTTTTCATTTCCATGCTGCCTCCTATCTTTTCCTTCTTAAAGGCTTGTTAAGCAGCAAGTTTTAATTGCTTCTGAATTGCTTTTTAAATGCTTCTGAAAGGCTTTTAAAATTACTATTTGGGACTAGTAATGAATGACTGCAGCAGAGAAAACTATTACAAACCCCGCTGTAAGGGTTTGTCAGCAGGACAACACATGGTTGCACTAGCTAAAAGAAACTGACAAAAAGATGATTCCCGCTCATGGGATGACTTTTCCAAAGGTCACCCGAAAACTTATGCCACTGCAGTATGGCATCAGAATGAGGCTGCAATCTATACCCATTCACCTAGAGGTATGCCTCACAGAACTCAGTGGGGTTTACTTCAGCGTAGGCCCATATTAAAAAACAGGGTCATTTACTGAGATAACTTTACTGAAAACAGCACCTATGAGAGCTCGACATGACAGGAACCTAGAACGCAAACGACTGCAGACGCAGTTGTGTTGGCATTCTGTCTAAATGGCGGTTACTTCACATCCGTTTTGTCTCTATAGTTGTTGCATTTAGGAGCAGTACAAAAAAAGTTACTTCACGTCCGTCTTGCAACAACTGAAATTTGTCTCGACCACACACCCCAGAATGGGTGCTAAGAGAGACAAATCTGTACTCAGCGCTGGGGTTAGGTTTTCTCTTGTCCCTCTTCTCTTCCACTTTTTGTCCCAGTTAAGAGGAAGTGAAGTAACATCTGTACTGGTACAAATGGTATTTGGCCTGCACAATGCTGGCTTCCTGGGTCCCCACCCCCTGTATCCATCTAGTGGTTAGTGGGTAAAGTGACCTTATGTCATTAATTTCCCTACGGGAAAAACCATGCAACTCAAATGTATAAGAAAGAAAACATTATCAATGCTGCCGCACTGGCATATGAAAACCAGAATATCAGTAAATCAAAATATCGAAAAAGAAAGGAAAAAGGAAGCTAGACAAATAACGTGAGGTAACACTTGTCACGATACAAGTTATCACGACCATGGGAACACTGAAACAGGGACAAAACCACGTGATCACAACCAACGCTGTCAGGGTACAAAACTAGTCGTGGAACAAAGAAGGACGTGAAGTAACTGCCAATATAACCTGTCTTTCTTTGGGGGAAGTCATACACATTCCAGTCAGCACTGGAGAGGTTAGAGCAAGAACCTTAATAATAATCTTGGAACTTCAGAGCTGGAAGGGACCCTAATGGATCATTAACTCCAACCCCTGTCAAGGAGGCCCAGTGGGGAATCAAACCCCCCAATCTCTGCCTCCACAGCCAGATGCCAACATCACTGAGATATCCGGCAACTACTAGCCTGTCTAACACTACTATTCCTCAAGACGTTCCGAATTTAGATGGCAGGCCTGAGGGACAATAGGGTCAAAAATGAATTTAAAATGACTTATTGTTAAGTGAGGTGTGCGCCTTGGGGTTTTCCAAATGTTGTTGGAGTGCATATTCCAAAACTTATCATCCCACTGGCAATGCTGGCTAGGCCTGATGTGACTTGTAATCCAACACCTGAAGGCCACATTCCCATCCAGCTAAAATTGCTTTATAAATCTAATAATTGTTAAAGAAGGAAATAAAAACTCCATATTCCCATCATATTGATCACTAGTAACATGATGAATTAAGCACATTATAGGTAAATGTATTACACATTCATTTCCCTGTTTGTACTGGGAAGTCATTTCAAACAGTGACCCAGATCCTGCCTAAAATTCTAGTCTATTTCCACCTTAACACCAGCAGCATAATTTTCAGTGATGAATTACCACGAGTTAACAAATCAAAATAGGCATTTTCTATCATACACCAAATCACTTGGCTGGTGTGCGACAGGAAAAGTTAGTGCTGATTTCTTAACTTAAAAGCAATTCACTGCTAAAAGTTATGCTGCTGGCATTATACTGGCAGGCACAAGTACGGTAATAGAATTCTAGCCAATTTATTTATTGCAGTTGCACCTAGAATAACCTACCTACAGGGTTCTTTTCCATATCAACAGAAATTTGTCACCAATGCTTCCTTGATGGGGAACCAATCCAATGATCTGGTACACATCGACACTGCAAATTACCAAACCATGGTCCAGCTCATTTTCAAGGTTTCCTCACAACCCCCTTGATAAATAAGACAAAACCCTTATGAAAGATGCCCTTTAAATGCACTGAGTGGGATCTGCATCATAATACAACTCCGTGGAAAAGGTACATCCCCAAACAAGAAAATATACTGCAGAAATCAACAGCATGACACCATAAACCTGGGATTCTGGCAGTCACTCATTTATTCCTACAATGAGTGTGTGTGTATAAATATGAAGTTTGTTTTCCTGAAGAGCTCCACAGATCCAGTCTGGACTACGTTTTCAGTGAGAGAACCCAACAGCTTTCAGCACTAAATTAAAGAGGTGCATATAGCAAAAATGGGGGGGGGGGAATTACATGCTGCTTGGGTCATATACTGTATATATCATACTATACTCAGGTTCCTTTGGCACACAAACCCAAATATTCTCATATGTATAGGTAAATTAAGTGTACATGCTTTGCACATATCTCCAATTACAATTAAGCTAATTAGCCAATAAATCACATTTTAGGCTACAGATAATTATTTCAGGCATCCAAGTTCAATTTGCAAGCTGCATATTCGCCCTTAATAGATGTGATATTAAAACGTAAACATAATTAATGCATAACCATTTAAATATCATTACATGATCCTGATGAAAAATATTTGAGAATGCAGCACCCATTGAAGCTATTTACGTTTTTTATGAAGCTAATGCTAATCATAAACTTAAATGATGAATACATATTATACAGAGAAGAAAACGAGTGGAGAAGCTTCAGAGCTACATGTACCTCTTTCTGTTTATGTTGAAGTGGAATGGGCTGAAACGTAAGGTTTATACACAGAGTTGTCTTTCCCACATAATTTTTTAGTTTTCCAGTGGCTGCACAACAGTATTGTAATACACAGTATGGGCCTTGTTGCATCATAACTTGTATATTTATTGTAGCCTTACTGCTTTGCTAGTGATATAATATGACAACGTCCTTGTGAAAGTAGACAGAAGCATGGCCTTCCAAAACAAGGTACTTACTGAGGGGTTTGTTAATCTTCAGCATGAGGAAAGTGTGAACAAGTGGGTACGGCTGCTATATGCTGATGGAGATCACTGGTCCACCTATCTGGCCTAGCATTGAAAACTAGAACTGGATGCAGCTCTCCAAGTTTTCAGGAAGGATTCTTTCTTAGGTCTTACATGTAAATCCCTAATATTTACTGGTGGTCTCTCATCCAAGTCTTAATCAAGTTGGACCCTTCTTGGCATGCAAAAACAAACAAGCTCAGGTGTGTTCAGGGTTAGTGAATACCACATGACTTTTGATACTCAGGATGTTTAAAAATGGCTTTGTTTATGAGTAGTCTTCCAACAATATTTTCTAATTTTGCCAGTCTGGACGAAAATGCCACAAGGCCTCACTGCTGGAAGAGAAATCTATCTAGTGCTCTGGCTCCTGTACCTACCCCTTTCTCTATTGTGCTAGCTCTGAAACAGAGCCTGGAATAATGAGGTACCTATAATTACCTGTGATACCACAGTTGCAAGTCTACCATATCATTTGATGAGGATTTTACCTCTGTGGCAGTAATGTTGTAGGAGGCTGATTCAGGGCTTACTCCAGATCTTATCAAGATCTTGCGGTAGGCTCTTGCTCGTGGCAAAGGCAAGGCACCTGCCCCAAACCCCACAGAGGGTGTGTTATCACTCACTTGTAGTTCTTAATCCCCTTACCTTGTTGCTCTTCAAAGAACCAGGAATGGTGGATGAGGACGTACATTATTTTCTTACATAGTTGTGAGAATCATGAATGATCAAGCCTGTTACTTCTCTACGTGACTGGCTCAGGGGTTTTTGCAAATATCCAGTATTCCTGCCTAGCCAGTGTGAGAAAATAATTTTTACTAACCATATGGCTCACACTAATCAATAAGATAATAGCAATGTGTTAATATTAAAGCACTGAGTCTTAGGTTGTGGCCAGAGCTTGAACTTCTTCAAAGCTTAAGCTTCTGAACTAGATGCTATTAAACAACATGCCTTCCAGAAGAGCAAAAAAGAAGGACCACGTGATAGAAATTAAGAATTGTGAACCTGACTACACTACAAAATGTGCTATCCAAAATGTATAGGGACCTAAATTGGAAAAAAAACCCAATTAGTATATCTTGTAACTTGATTTGTTTAGGGGCAGATGTCCACAAATGACTGGTGCATGTTATGACAAGAGCATAAAAAGTATGTAGTTTGGTGGTGGTGATGCCTTTGCCCAGACTGGAATTAAGGGTAATGAGTCATTTATGATCATATTTTAAATAAACAAACCTGTTTAGAAAACAGTTCTTTTTGGGGTTTATTGTTATTATTATTATTTGAAGAAGAAGAAAAACCTATCCCCCCCCAGATACTACTACAGTGGTACCTTGTATAAAGGAATTAATTCGTTCCAAATGACATTATGTTAAGCAAATTTTCCTTTATACAAATTTCCCATAGGAACACACTGAAAACAGAGTGATCCCATTTTTATGTTGTACAGATTCACCCCATAGGCGATTATGTTAAGCAAATTTCCCCTATCACCAGAATTTTTATGTTGTACAAATTTTATGTTATACAAACTGTTTGTTATACAAGGGTCCACTGTATATGGTGATTCTATCCCTGCTAACAACTCCTAATACAGAAACTAGGAACTGTGCTTTAGAGCTCCTATGACTTTATACGGAAGCAGAGTGTTGGAAGTGTGTTGTGTATGTCCATAGGATTTTATTAATCCCCATGTGCTTATTTTCCCTGCTGCCTTCTCTGGCCTCCCACATCTAAATTCTTCCCCAAGCTGAGGATTACAAAATGTGGGGATCCATATATTTAGGAAGATCATGATGCTTATTTCTTCTCTACAGCCATGTGCTATTCTGACCATTCTGTTGGAAATCATTGCACACGGCACAGGAAGATGAAATCTCTGAGCCCTTTTCAGCTAATATTGATTCAGTTCCAGGAATGAAATTAAATGACAATTTAAAAAGGGCGGGAGGGAGCCCCTTCACCATAGAAAGCTGTGTTGAATTAGCTCACGTATACTGCTTGATTGTGCATACTACCTCTTCAGGAAGTTAACTGTAGAGATTTGAAGAAAACATTCCTTTATGAGTAGGAACGTTTAATAGTTGTTGTGGGTTTCTCGGGCTGTTTGGCCGTGTCCTAGAAGTTCCAGAACACAAACTTCCAGAACACGTCCAAAGAGCCCGAAAAACTCACAACAATCAGATCGCTACGGTGAATGCCTTCAAGAATACAAGGAACTTGTAAGCTCAGTTCTATGCAAAATCAATGAGCCCCAGATCAATTCCTCCTTATTTCTGTCATATGAGCCAGTTGCTCCCAAATGCTTTCTTCTCATGAGCAGTTCCCCTGAAAACTAAGGTGTGAGAAGGAGATGGCAGTATAAAAAGTTTTAGCTTGGCTGATATGGGACAACATGGCCGATGAGAGCATGGCGTATGTCTCCACTTTTCTATGAAGGAGGAGAGCTTGAACACCAGAAGTGATTGGTGTGTGTTTTTGGAGAATTATAAGAACAATGGTCTCAAGAACTAAAGTTTCCAAGCTGTCTGTCATCTCAAGAGTAATCATGAACTCAAGTTTCAGCAATTTGTTGCTGACGCCCTTTTTGAAGAAAATGCTAGATGGCAAGAATTATTTTTTATAAAACTGCCTCAAATGTTTCTGTAATTCCCCCCCCCAATAAATTCATCAGGAGAATCTCTTGCAAAAGTCAAATCGGCATTATTGGCTGCTTTATGACACCAGGGGTGCTCCACAATACAGCAGCCAACCGATGGAAACGGCTTTCATACGTAGTTATAGTCCTTAAGCACATGCTAACATTTTACACGGTTTGATTTTTACCTGGAACTGTATTTTTTGGTCCACGTGAGGCACATGGAACTGTTTCAGGAAACGCTCATCTTTGCTCCAGAACAGGCGGATGTCAGGGATCCCGTAGAGGACCATGGCCAGCCTCTCTAAGCCCAGGCCAAAAGCCCAGCCAATTTTGTTCTCAGCACCAGCTGCAATCACACAAGGGAAAAAATTCAGTTGCTCAACAACGCAATACACGGACATTCCATCAGTAGGCAAATACTGAATGAAAGCAAAGAGAGTAAAATGAACAGATGGAAGGTGTTTAGGTGGGGCTTAAAGGAATTTGCAAAAAAGAACAGCTGTAAATTAGATCCAAAAAATGACATACAGCGGACCACCACTCCATTCTTAATCTGCTCCCCCACCCCCAATTGTAGTTCATGTACTGATCGTTGCAATGCAACTTGATAATAAAAGTGAGTCTTAAGATGTATTCATACAAAAGCTTTAAGAAATTCAACAGAATGTTATGTATTCTTCCTCCTTCCTCCAAGGCAGGTGCATGTCAGCCCAAGGGTTAACACATATACTGTAAAACAAACCAGTGGAGAATAATTGCTAAGTGAGGTAGATTTCTAAGCAAAAAGCACCACAGAATGAAAGCAAGTAAGCAATGTTACAAATAATTATCTTTGTCATTTATTATGAGTCATGATTTAACTTATGAGTAAATAACAGTACTATCATTTAAAGAAATTGTTACAAATTAAATGCCATTCCATAATTCCATAATAGCAGTGCAATGAAATTAATGAAACCATAGTTCCGATTAGAAATTCTCTAAACTGCTGAAAGAGCTACAATGCCTTTCAAGATTTAACCTTATTATCAAGTTGCACGGTGCCTATCATTATCTGAAATATAATTGAAAGACAACAAATACCAAAGAAAAGTGAAAGGCAGCTTTTAATTACATGCCTCTTTCCTATCTAGTTGGATGACTGTCAGTGAATCTCAAAAGAAAAGCATAATAATATGGGTTGACACATGATCTCTTCTCATCACTGCAAATCCACATTGAACATCAATCACGTTTATTGATAAATGAATTGTTGTAAAATGTTAACATCAAAATTACCAGGACATTATTTTGTTATTGCAAAAAATTCTAGAGACATTCTTCCCCTTTATTTTAAAAGGAACAATTCTTTTTAAAAAAAGTTTTTAAAAGTTTTTTTTACAGCCCCGCAGAATAATAATTAAAAAAAAAATCTTATCAGTGTACTTGAGAAACTGGGATGGATCCATAAAATACTCTCCTTTCACTTTAAAACATCTGCCTTCACCATTCCTAGGGTTCATACTGATCTACAGGAAATCTTATCAGGATGAACTCTAACAGAAATTTCCCAAGTGATACTTTACCATGCTGTCTGTATAATTGTGTGTGCGTGCACGTGTGTGTGTGCGCGCACATGCGCACCATAAAAAAAAGCAAAGCAATGTGTTCTGCCTATATACTACCCCATAGTGCTAAAAGCATTCTCAGGGCAGTTTACAATTTAATTATACAGGCCACAACCCCAGCGAGCTGGGTACTCATTTTACTGACCTCGAAAAAATAGAAAGCTGAGTCAACCATGAGCTGTCTACCTGGGATTGAACCCCAGGTCGTGAGCACAGTTTTAGCTGCAGTACAGGCATTTAAGTGCTGCACCACGAGGCTCCTTTTGACATATGGCAACTCTTTCCAGTTACTGTATTCTCACCTCCCAATGCCCTGGTATCAGCTCTTCTTCATGGCTTACTGGAGAGAAAAGAATGTCCCACACAAACAAAAGCAGTTCTTATGGATTGTTAAAAAATCCTTCTGTCAACCTGATTGACAGATACCTATGTGACATTAGTAGCATTGCCATGGATACCAGAAACTACCTTTCTTTAGATATTAATGTTTTCCCAACCTTTCCAGGTATGTATGTTGCAAGCCTGTAGCATGTACATTAGGACTTCTGACCCAAGTTGCTGCCAAGAATCCACGGTCAGGGCAAAGGACCACAAAATATTGTAGTGAATGAGGAACATAAGAGATGAAAAAGTCAGATGTACCCACTGACCAATGTAGGTTTTATATCAACATTAAAAGGGTAAAAGTAAAAGTTCCCCCCGTACATGCATGCTAGTCGTGTTCGACTCCTGGGGTGGTGCTCATCTTCGTATTCAGCCGGCACGGCTGCAAGGAAACACTGTTTTACCTTCCCACTTTTTACAACGGTACCTATTTATCTACGTGTATTTACATGCTTTCGAACTGGTAGGTTGGGAGGAGCTGGGGTTATCAGCAGGAGCTCGCTCTCCTGCGGATTTGAACTGCCAAGCTGCCGACTTTGGAGCCGACAGATTTAGAAGCCTTAGTCCACTGAGCCACAATGCCCCTTATATTAACATTATACAGTGGACCCTTGTATAACAGCTTATATAACATAAAATCTGTACAACATAAAAAAATCCAGAGACAGGGGAAATTTGCTTAACATAATTGCCTATGGGGAGAATCCGTACAACATAAAAATGGGATTACTCTGTTTTCAATGCATTCCTATGGGAATTTGTATAAAGGAAAATGTGCTTAACATAATTTCATTTGGAACAAATTAATTACTTTATACAAGGTACCACTGTATATGAATATAAAAACAAAGATGTGATTTTGGTAGAGGTAGCCATGTTAGCCTGTGCTAGCATATCAGGAAAAAACAAAAGAAAAATAACAGCTATGTTGTGGCACCTTAAAGACCAACAGCTATATTTTAGTGAGAGCTTTTGTGGACAAGTCTACTTCTTTTATTTGTCTGAAGAAGTGGGCTTGTCCACAAAAGCTCGTGTTTAAATATGGCAGTTAGTCTTTAAGGTGTTTTTGTCTTCTTTGTTTTCTATTTTTCCTTTTGGCTTTGGTTGAAATACAAAGATATTCCCTTTTTATTTTTTCCTCAGAGGACTGGCCATGTTTGTCACTTGTCAGCTGTTCATAAATTATATACATTTAAACAGTGGCTCATTCTCTCTTTATAGGATTCCAGAAGCATCCCTGATTGGGCCTCATCTGTTTTCACGTTCATTTAGCATCAGCTGAGATGCCTTTGAGGTGAAGGTTACACAAGTGCACAAAATGAAATTTGTGGCTCCTGTCTCTGGAGAATGAGCCAGC
Source organism: Phrynocephalus versicolor (assembly GCA_023846285.1). Taxonomy (NCBI): domain Eukaryota; kingdom Metazoa; phylum Chordata; class Lepidosauria; order Squamata; family Agamidae; genus Phrynocephalus; species Phrynocephalus versicolor. Next base: position 73,356,623 of record JAHTLZ010000204.1, read on the forward strand.
TCTGGTTTCAGTTAGCCCTAGAGGGGCGCCCATGCCATCATTTTATCTTTCACCTTGGATCAGAAATTGTGCTTCAGCTGAAAGGCAGCCAGACAAATAAAAGAAAATGCAATTAAATGTCTGTCAGTTCTGCACAAAGTCATACTAGAGCCTTCCTATTACCACAATTTTAACTTTAAAATTCTGGAACTGTATGCCAATCCAGGCAGCACAGTTCTTACCCAAGCAAGCCAATATTTCTGCCTTGCGAATGGTATGGTCACCTTGGTTATCGGGACTGTCTTGCAGGAATGGAGAAAATATCACCCATCCATCTGATAAGATTAAGCTTTCCTGCCCAGCTAAAATGTGACTGACTCAGAAATAAGCCAAGCAATTTCCCCATATCTTGACAAACCAAGACTTATCTATCAGACTCCATAGCTGAATACTTTTAATCTTATGTATTTAGTATACTTCTCTATGGTGTTAAAACTTGGACCCTTACAGACGCATTAGGCAAGAAGCTGGAAGCATTTGAAATGTCGATATATGGACGAATTCTGAAGATACCTTGGACTGCCAGAATCGCTAATGTGGCCATATTATAGCATACGAATAAAAAGCTAGAAATCCTCAGTACCATAAAGGGAAGGAAATTACAAAATTTTGGTCACATAATGTGCAATAACAAATACCATCTGCTGCAGGTTATCCTTGAAGGCAAAATAGATGGGAAGCACAGCTTGGGGCATAGAAGAACATTCTGGCTTAACAATTTAAGCCATTGGTTCACAGTGAGCAAGGATGATACTGACCTACCAAGAACTGAGAAGTTCAAATACCTTGGTACCACAATCACAGAGGACGGGAGCCTGTCTCACGAGGTGACATCGAGGATCAACAGTTCCTGGCTAAAATGGTGTACAATATCAAGTGTCATTTGTGACAAAGAGATCACTGACCATTTAAAATCAAAGATCTATTGCACCATTGTTCAGCCTGTTGAGCTCTATGGTGCAGAATGCTGCCCGTAATTAAAGAAACTGAACGTCGCCTTGGTGTCATGGAGACAAAGATGCCACGATGGACCTCTGTCCTCACACAAAAGGATCATGAACACAATGATGACATCATAGAAAAATACAGCATTACACCAATCGACAACAAGACGCACGAAGCCCAACTGCGTTGGTTTGGTCATGTCCTGCATGCCAATGAGGAAATTCTGGCCAAAAAGGGACTTACTCTGCAGGTCAGTGGATCCTGACTGAAAGGTCGTCCAAAAAAGTGCGGGACGAACACTCTCGAGAATGACATGAAGTTGTCCTGGGTTCACGTGGGCATAGCCCATGACCGCACCAAGTGGAAGGCCAAAACAAGAATAGTAGACCCCACCACCAAGTGGGACAAACACTAAGAAAAAGAAGAATTTCTCAGTGAGCACAGCTTCTCTATTTAGAACAGCTTTAGATAAAAACCAGATTGTGCTACTGATCACCAACGTTCTACCAGGGCATGGCACTTGAAGAAGAAGAAACCACATTATGTAGTCAATCTAAATTCACCCAATCTTCCTCTCATGAACACCCACAAATCCCTGCTCCCCAAACTACCAAACACATGGCTCTCCCCATGCCACTTTCTGGCTTGTCCAGCTCTCTGAAAGTGGCCAGAAAAAAGGTCATTTTAAAAAGGAATTAGTGTTCATGCTAGCTCCAAGACCCCTCACTTCCAAAAAGGTAGGCTGCCAGTCTTTCAGTTGCAGTTTTTTCCCCCAAGTATGTTTTGACTTTTCCAAGTTATTTAACAAAATAACTAATTGCTTTTTTGTTACTCTTTAAAAAATAAAGGCTACTAGGCATCTTGTTGTCACTTCAACACAGACAAAATGGCATAAGGCACAACATGACTCACATGATTTTGAAAATTGATATTCATTTCCTACTATTTTGTAAGTTCTTACCCCAACTATAAAAGTAACTGAAATTACAAATGTATTGCAGAAGCAGGAACAATATCCCTTATTAACTTACAGTAAAATTAAGGTAGGTAACGTTAACACATAGTTTACTGAAAAAGAAATTAACTACAAATAATCCAATAGCTGAAGCTAATTACTTTCAACCTGTCAGAAAGAGCAAGAAGAAGAAAGGAAGAAAGAATTAATGTATGGTCCAAAGGCTACTGCATACATTGAAAAAGGATTTTATGTTAGATGATTGTTAGAACAACAGTTCAGATCTTCAGCAAAATAAAGGCTTCAGCAAGATGAAGGATAGCATGCTGGGATGTGTCATAATCATGCTGCTATACATTGATAGAGGGTTAACTGAGAGAATCCTTCTACTTAAGAACAAATAAGAATTATACAACTCTTTCTCCTAATAAAAGATGGAGATATTTTGTTGTGTGGTGTTTTGTTTTATTGGCTGCTTAGCTTTCTTCTCTGAAGTCCAGTCTGACCCTAATTTCCCACCTTAGGTGTTGATGGCTAGGCTCATTCTTCAGGCCTGAAGAATCATCCACTCAGCCCACTAATGACTTTATGTTCAAAGAATAAAGATGTAATAAATTGTGTGGCTACGGATCGGGTAGGTGGTGGTGGAGGAGACAGATGTCCATTCTCTTCAAACCATGAGCTGTCTCCTCCACCACCACCTACCTGATCTGTATCCACACAATGCATTCCATCTTTTTTCTTTGAACATAAAGTCATCAGTTGGCTGAGTGGATGTTTCTTGAGGCCTGAAGAATGAGCCTGAAGGGAAGCTATGACAAGAACCAGTATAGCTTCTCACCACTACTGAAGTGCTACAAGAGAAGACCCCCACCCCTTCCTGTGCAGGTCATATGAGGGAAAGGACTGGGAATTGGTACACTTTCAGTATGCCTTTTGTACTGGTGCCCAACATCTTTGGCAGAGTGAGCATGAAAAGAAGGCAACACCCTTAGAAATTGTGAAGTTCATAAAACAGTTGTCAGAAGGATGTCCAATATTGGCAAACATCTTTGTGAATCCTCAGAAGGCTAGGTTTGTTTAAGAAAACCCTTATGTTCTGTATATTGTTTTGTATATTGTTTTTCTCTTTTATTAATTTTCTTTAATAAAAAAGAAAACCCATATGCCATAGGAAGCTGACATCTCCTCTATGTAAACGTTAACTTTTTAAACACCAGTAGACACACTGGTTTGTGGATCCTGTGCATTATAGTTGTTAGAATGGCCTTTGGAAAGAGTTTAAGGCCAGAAAGAGAATGTATAAAACCCTGACATGTGGACAGTTTTATACATAGAACAGCAAACAGAAAATAAAGTAACTTGAAAAAAACCACCAAAAAGAATTTCTAAAACAATTTCAGGAGAAGTTAGACGATTCAATTTCTAAAACTGTAATACTAATCAGAATCAACATTAAGTTGAGACCTGCAAAAGCTATTAAAAGGATGGAAGTAACTTCCAATGATCCTGGTGACATTCACTTTCAGTGTTAATATCCAATTTACAATGACGGCAGAGTAATAAGCTTTAAATTGAAGAAAGGCAATTATGCTTCAATAAAGGGTAGCTCGGCAATCCTACAAGGTTCTTTAGAGTGAGATGGCAATGATATTTCTAAGCCCTTTGAGACAGGTCCTGGATTTCACCCTGTGTTTCACACTTCTGAATTCAATACTTTAGCAACTGGAGTCCATTTCCTTTGGACACTGGGACATTTTCTTGCCAAGTATGCCAGGCACAGCAAAACTCTAGGCATACCTACTAAGGAAGTAGCTCCCCTACACCACCTTCTTCAGTGGGTCTTTCTCTAAATGTAGAGATAAAGCAAATGTAGAGATAAAGCTTGGAATTATTTTGGCTTTGCCAGGCCAGATACTCCAAACTGGAAGGGGAAGCACAAAGGAAGAACAAGATTATGTATTGTATATCTGCTTGTCTCTTCTAGTACTGAGCATCCAAGGGCTAGAAGAATCAGTCGTGAATCAGCTTGTTGTGTCTCTGAGGCGAACTGAGGCTAAAAGCTGAGAGCAGCATGCAGATACAGTGACACAACAAGCCAGTGTCCACACCTCCAGGTCTGAAGGGCAGACACTTGTTCTTCCCACTCTTAGAACTTGAAGCTGTGTTTATGCTACGTTTAAGAGACAACGCATGAAGTCAGGTTCACTCAAGTCTATAATGAAGGCATTTCCTGGAAAACACTCAGCACGCTCACATGGCTGTACTCGGCATAGAACGATGTATAAAACCAGCCATCTTCACAGAAAATCTTGTTGTCCTGCTCTGATCAATGAAAAAAACAATCCCCTATGATCTTTTGATAAATTCAGGCTTCAATAAACCTCACCAAGAGTATGAGAGTTGTTGTTCTAAGGCAAACATGTCAGCTCGCAATATAAGCCTGGTTGTAATCAATTCTCGCTTGATTGTGGCATGGTTGCTGCTACAAGCAAAAACCAGTCCCTAAGTTATCCAGCAAGCTTGATTAATTCAGCATTAATTTTGACCACTTAGGCACAAAAACCATAATATGGTATCATGCAAAATGAGAACCAGGAGGAAGCGTGCCAAATATGGGTCTATTATGTTGAATCCAAATGTGTTCCGCTCAACAGAGAGCTAAAAGTGGGAGGGGGAGCTCTCTTCTAAAGAAGCATGATATAAGTGGACATGTTTGGATTAATTTTAAATCCTAGGCATAATCTGTTCTTTTCTGGAAAGAATAAAGGAGACATATTGGTATCAGATGAAGCCTAGAAGACAGATCAACTACTGCTACATCTTCCACAAAATAAGAGTAAGATTTTTATCTTAAGAACATGTTGCTTAGTTGCTAGTTTGCAAAATATTAGCACTATTTAATTTAGCTGTGCAGGATTTACTAGGCTAGAAACCCAGCTTTCAGGCTCGAGTAATTGAGGCTTGTATTGGTGGGAGTGAGAAGGAAGGGGGGGCAGTAATACAACCGAGTTACAAAAACCCCCAAAGCATTTAATAATGACAAAAACTAAAGATATGCACTAATAAAATCAAAATTAATAAACTGGGTCACCACTACAACAAAGGAAAAAGCTAGGTGAGAAGAATACCACACAACTCAGCTCCTCAGGGTTCCATTTTCAATCCAATGTTCTGTTTCGGCATTGTACTTTATATAGTAATGACTCTGAGCTGTGTTCCTCTTTCATTGTGTAACGCAGGTATTAGTCACAACACAGTGTGCTGGGCCTCTTGACGGATGCCCTACTTGCAGTTGACATCACAAGGACCTGTTTCCTTCAGGGTTTGGGCCCTGAAATCTCAGAGAGTGGGATGCTGCTGACTTAACAACCTTGCCTGTCCAACACATTCAGTAAGCTCATAAGTTCCACAAGATGTTGAAGAACATCATACCTAAAGAAAATGGGAGAACCAAGCAACGAAACTCATAGAACACAAAGTAAATCAATATTCAAACTTTCTTTACCCTAACTCTGCCTTCCTTGATGCCATGAAATGTTGCTAGGAGCTGCTTCTGCAAGCCAATCAACTGTTTTGCCATGCATTATAACACTGCAGAGGACTAAAAAAGAAAGAAACAAAGAAACAAAGAATGAAAGAAACAAAGAAAGATAGATGTTGTGTCGTTACAGTCGTGACCGACTCTTCGTGACCCCATGTCCATGGAGTTTTTCTTGGCAGGAATACTGGAGTGGTTTGCCACTTCCTACTCCAGGCGCCTACAGCACCTGGTATTCCCTGGTGGTCGCCCATCCAAGTACTAGCCAAGCCCTACCCTGCTTAGCTTCCAAAATCAGGTGAGATCGGATGTGCTTAGGGCATCTAGGCAGCTCAGACAGATAGACAGATAGAGGAAAAATCTTAAAATGATGCACAAAACATGGTATGTTTAAATGTTTTGAATTATGGAAGATTTTTTAAAAGAAGCCTAGCTCTTATTGCAAATCATGACATTAAACTTTAGGGTTCTCTTTGCCATACTTAACAAAAAATCTATTTTTGCACAGAAGGTCGGTGCTACACTTTAAGAATTTATAGTACACTATAAGAATTTCTACTTTAAAACCTCAAAAAAAAAAAAAACCAACCCACCCATAAGTTTAGAGATACAGATACTGCTTGGAGATATAGATACTGCATGTAATGAGGCAGGAAGAGCTCTAAGGAACTAATTCCTAAAGAAGAGTTAACCTTCAGGCAGGCCTGTTGATTCCCAACTAAACTGTGTCAGAAAAATGTCTACGGCAATCATAAAATGATGCATAGAAATTAAATGTGCAGAGTCCAATTTGCATCATTCATTACATGAGATTTTTTTAAAAAAATAATTAGTCTACACAAGTGAAAATAAAATTCTGGGTTATATATTCATTTACTGAATTCCCTTTTTCTTGCCTCATCAATGAAACACGTTTTCAGCCTGTCTAGGAGTAATAGCTCAGAACAAGGAACTGAAGCTGGAGTTCTGCATTTAAGGAAATGATAAATTTATAGTAAAACGACAATTGTCTGCTTTTGTACTCTGTTTTAAAGAGATGTTTTTCCAGCAAATAAGTGCCACAACTGCTATATTGCAGAGCATCTTAGGGGTGAAGAAACTGACTCGAGCACTCTCAGCGACTGGAAGAGTGACTGACAACCATTATGAGGGCCCCACACTTTTGTGTACTATAATTAAAAAGTGTGGGGACTAGGACAATGAGTACACCCGGCAGGAAGTTGGCTCAAGCCATTCAGTAAGCAGGAACCTCAGAGATAAAACCCAGAATAAAGTGAGCCACCATGGGATCACAAAACATGATTGCATGACAGAAGAAGCCAAGGTGAAACCTTTTTCTTGGCCTGTGATAAAATTGTGGTTTTAAAGGGAAGATTTGTTGTTGTTCAGTTGTCCAACTCTCGTGACCCCATGAACCAGAGCACGCCAGGTCCTTCTGTCTTCCACTGCCTCCCGGAGTTTGGTCAATTAGGTCAAATCCATGTTAGATGCATTCTCTGCCGTCCTCTTTTCCTTTTGCCTCCAATCTTTCCCAACATCAGGGACTTTTCCATGGAGTCCTCTCTCCTCATGAGGTGGCCAAAGTACTGGAGCCTCAGCTTCAAAATCTGTCCTTCCAGTGAACATTCGGGGTTGATTTCTTTCAGGATGGATAGGTTTGATCTCCTTGCAGTCCAGGGGACTCTCAAGACTCTCCTCCAGCACCACAGCTCAAAAGCATCAATTATGCAGCGATCAGCCTTCTTTATAGTCCAGCTTTCACTTCCATACATGGATATGTATGAAGATGGATATGCTAAAAGAAGGCACAGTCATTTTCATATTTTTCCCAGATAGTACAAGACCTTTAACAATATTATACAACATCTGGGAGATCTGCATCCGAGATTTTATAATTCTATGGTGTGGTTTTTGAACATAACCCTGATGCTTCTGTGGCCCTAACTTGCTTTTGCTTATTTTTATAAAAATGTAAAAACTAGACTTTCATTCTGAGAGCTCATCAATGGTTCAATGCAAGCATCATGCCTTCAATAGTGGATGCTTCCTCTTCATCAGAGCCCTCCAGAAATTCCTGTGCAGCAATTAATAAACGGTAATGTACGCTGTCTGTCTCCCTTCTTTGTGTTTGGTGTAAATATTTTATGAGTTTGAAACAGTACTAAAACCTTGTCAGAGACCTTCTGCCTTCTGTGCTTCTTAATACACTGCCAACAAATGGAGTTACCATCTCTGATGGCTATGTATATATAAAGCCTGCGTGCACACACACACACAATCACAATACACAGAAATGTCCAGAGAAGTCTTGACATCCCCTCCCCTGGGCATCCGTCTAATGTGCTTGCACTTGAAACACAACATAGTCTCAAAAGATTGAGAGCTTCTCACAAACATGCCATTTATTTCTAGTCCAGTCTTAATGTTACTTTTCGGAGTGGCACTCTGTAGAGAAAGCTGCTATTTTACTTTTTATACAGATGCGAACATCCAAAATGGAGACTACTGAGATTCTTCACGAAAAACAAACATGTCAGAACTGGACATCATTTGCTTTAATCAATCACTGAATACTGACAATTACTAACAGCAATGTCAGTCACTGTCTGCATAAATTGGCAGATATCAAAAGCATTCAGTCTGTACTTTCACAGTAATCTTCACCAGCTGTTTAATAAGTTAACTGATCACAGCAGTTGTCTTTATTATTTTCAACCAAATTTGGTCGAAACTAATTTATATTCTATTGTAGCTTGCTGTGTAACTACTGGCTTATATCAGATGTGTTATACAGACAACGTAATTGCATATGAGAGAGAGAGAGAGAGAGAGAGAGAGAGAGAGAGAGAGAGAGTTGTTATGTGCCCTCAAATTGGAACCAACCTACAGTGATCCTTATGGAGTGATATATTTAAGGAACTATTTTACATGTTCCACACCATTGATGAGTTTCCATGGCTGAGAGGGGACTTCGGCTCCCGAGTCCTGGTAAGTCACTCTATCCACTATACCACAAGGGTACCTGTGCCTTGCCAGACTAAGGGGTTAGTGGTGGCTAGGCCACCTTGCAAAGAAATCATAGGCTTATTTATCAGGCACAGAAGAGCTTTATTCGAAGTTACAACCCACTTGGGCAGAGTCCCTCCTCCTATAGCAGTGGTTCCCAACCTGGGGGTCGGGACCCCTTTGGGGGTCAAATGACCATTTCACAGGGGGTGCCATGAGCCTGTGAAGAAAAAGGCACAAACAGCTTGAGTCTGGAGGGGGAGGGGGAGGAAGGGGGAAAGAGTGAGTTACAGCTTGATAGGTTGGAGGGGATGTCAGTCAATGGCAACGGAGGCTGCAATTGGCTGAGGGTGCCTATAGAGGGATGTTCTCTATGGCACCTGCGGCAGTGGCCTGCCAAAGTGGGCTTGTGGCCTCTTCCAAGCAGGGCAAGTGGTCACCATAACATGAGGAACTGTATTAAAGGGTCACAGCATTAGGAAGGTTGAGAACCACTGTCCTTATAGGAACAGAGGGTTGAAGGCCATTATTTTGTTCCTGGGCATCTTTCAGCTAATGCAGGGTCCTCAGATGCTTTCACTGAGGGAGAGAGAATGTGCCATCCAGAAGGAAAATTTTAGTTTCCATCCCCACAGCTTTTCCTATCTGCAGAGACACAGAGCGCAGTGGGACCGCCTGAGAATTCTTCTGCTTTCATCTGAATAACTGCAGTCTTTTTCTCAGTCAGTCAGATTAGTGTCCTTTTCATAAATTCTAGGCACATACACTATTCTGACACAGAATAGGAAGGGACTTCATTCCTCCCCCTTCAACAGTTTCAAGTTTTACTTGATAACCTGGCAAAAGGGTATCATGCATATCAAGATGTATGACAAGCACTTCAAAAGTTACAGTTAAAACAAAATCCAATTCTTTACAAAACCCCAAAATGTACTTTCCTACAAATGCAAACAATTTTTAGTAACTTGTGGTGCTGACTGCTATTTTTTTCAGTGAAGAATCTTAGGATTGCTAAGAATATAAAATAAAGATGTGAATCTTTGCTTGTTTCATTCTTGAAAATAAAAAAGTTGAGGTTACATGAAGTTTACACATATGCTGCATTTGAAAACATTTTCACGAAAAATTCACAAACCTTCCCCCCCCCCACTGTGAGGGTTCAACTGTCTGAAACATTGGATCTGAGGCAAAATAATGACTGTCCAATTCAGCTGTATTATTCTTCAATAAATATTTATTCTTTAACTCAAAAGTGTCTTTCTTTCTTACAACTGGTTTTAATGTTTCTCCGCGCGCATTTTTGTCAACAGTTTCTTCAAACGTAAAAGGATTTTTAACAGAACTATCAAACATATTTTCCTGCATCTCAACTTCAGGGGAACTTATATTTGAGGGTATGACCCCCTACCGTGGCAGGTGCTCCCACAACAAGGATGGTGCGCCCACTGAGCCATCGGATTCTCCCTCATTGGAGGTTGCCATCTTTCCCTCATCCATTCTGAGTTTCCTGGCCATCTTACAGGTCTCACTTCTACCGACCAGGTTAGCAGCTCCAAGTAGCGTCTTTCATCCCTTGCTCCCCTCAGTCCTCTCTCCTCCGTCTGAACCCCAGCGTCCCTTCTCAATGGTCTTCTCACCTCCTCTAACTGCCATTCCTCGCTCACGCCACTCTCCCCTTCCTCCCCGCTGTCACTTACCCAAAACACTTCTTCTGACACCTCCTGCTCTATATTACCCACTTCACCCACTTCTTCTGTCTCAGGTCCTCTATTTGCCCCTAACTTTGTATCAGACTCCTCTTTCTCTTTAATTAGTGCTTCTCCAGATGGTGCACCCTCGGCTTCCTTCTTCTTCTCTTGGTCCTTCTCACAACCACAAAAGAAATTGCAGTTTGAGCAAAACTTTGATTTTCTTTGCAAAATACAAGGGATTCTGCACACAATAAAAGGGGAGTTAATAATGCTGATGATGCAGCAAAAAAGGCCACATCATCAACATAGATGCAGAAGAGGAAAATGCACTTGACATTGTATCAATGGATCAAGGCATATTTTGCTTTTGTTTTTTGTTTTGGCCAGATCAAAAAATATTTAATTTTCAATACAAAAAATATATAGCATAAAACATGAAAAATATGTTTTGGGGGGTTCTAAGCTATAATTGTACCTATATAATACTTCCAAACTATGATTGTACATACATGTTCAATTCTGTGCATGGAATCCTCCATACTGATGAAAAGGATTCTGATTTCAACAGAAGTTAGTGGAAAGTTTCTATTAAGTTTCTCTTCCATGTTCCTAACCCAAGGCACTTGGGACAACTTTTAAATATTTCATCCTAAACTTGTCCTACCTAAAAGGAAAGATGATACCAATACCTTTCCAGACACCTTTTCTCCTGTAGACACCTTTTATCAAAAGAGCAATTTAGGTGAGATGAGCTTGAAGTCAAAAGTGCAGGCTGGAGGATTTCTGGGTTGACAAGCTAATGTTCCAAAGAAGAATTCACGTCTGGCAGTGCGAATTCCCAGCAGCACAAGTTGACAATCATCTCTAAAACAACTTCACTCCAGAAAGGATGAACCACTAAGAACTATCTTCAAAATAAATACAGCAGTTCTGTACAAAAAGCTGCTTTTATTGGGTACAGAATAGAGGGAAAGAAAAAAGTAAAAACCATTCTCAGATCTATGAGACTCCACAGACAAGTTCTTCACAAGATGTTGTCGGCTTTTATAGTCATCACCCATCAGCCTAAGGAAACCAATAGAATAAATAACCCAGAATTGCCCTCCCTGGGAACATTTGAGGAAATCACACTTGTTCTTCCGGGTTAATATATAAAGTAGCACACACCATTACGAGATTACAAATTCTCTCTTTCGTGAAAGGAGTCAAGAGCAATTAATATTTCTTCACCATTCCCATTGAAGTGTTTTTCACTATGGAAAAATATTGTTTTAAGTTTTATTGTCATAGATAATCTTGTTGTTTGCTTCATAAGCCAGGAGTGGACAACCTGGCATATTCCAGATGCTATCGACCACAACATTTACAAGACACCAACTTTGCCTGCTTCTAGTTCAAGATCGTCACATTTTCTCAACTCTGTTATCTTCACCTGGAATATGGAATATCCCTCAAAAGAAGAGGTTACTGGTAAGTAAGAATCTTTGCTTCACAAAGCTCATGGATGTCTGGAGATATTTTTTTCCTCTCAGGGCGTTTATACACGACCCCTAAGCTCCGCTGCAAATGGCTCCCAGCTCCGGAGCTTAGAAATGTTTCCCCACCAGCTCCGGAGTTTAGAGAAAATTAAGTGTGACCACGCCCCTATAAGCGCGATCCAGCGCACCTTTCATGTACCTGCTCTCAGCAGGTGAAAATTCCTTGATGCGGATAAGAGTGCCCGGCTCTCCTCGCTTGTCTGTTGTTTTTTTGCCTCCCACCCCTTTAAGAGCCCCTTGAGAAGGAACCAGGAAATAACGGGGCTTGTGGCAATTTCGACCGGCACCGGCAGGTTAGTAAAGGCTTCTTTTGTCCTTTTTTTCCCTCCCTCCCCTCATGCAGACAGGAGCAGGAAGTGCTGAGGGGTGGGGACGCAGGAACAGAAACGAACCCCCAAGATCTCTGGTCCGAATTTAAGGGACCAGCGGATCTTAGGGGTTGTGTGAAAAGGCCCTCAGTTTCTACAAAGAGGAACAGCTCTCTTATTAGGTAAAACAAAGCAGCTGCCATAGGCAGCTCAGCTGGTGGTAAACAATAGTGGTGAAATGTTAGATCATTGGCTCCCAACTTTGTGTTCCAAGATGGTCTTGTATTACGACTCTCAAAATCCTGGGCAGCATAGTTAGTGGTGAAGGCTTCTGGGAGTTTTAGTTCAAGAACACCTGGAAACCCAAGGTTGTGAACCACTCGGCTAGAGGACAGACTTGTAGGTGGTGTGCCTATATCCCAAACATTAGACTGCTGCCCTCAATTATAATGAAGGACCTTGGCCACCACCCACATTGAAGAAAGCATCAATTGCTAGTCAAGTCATCTTTATTTTCCAATATTGATTGTTGTCCATCCATTCCTAGGTCCCACCTCTCTACACACAGATTGTAATTCCCATCCTGCTATCCTGACTCCCCAGGATGGTACTGTATGTTCTGTCAAGGGAAGACAAAATATTTCATTTCTGAAGCAGAAAATAGCATTTTGTTTTGTTACTTGATGGAATGCTTACTTGTGTTTCATTTCATTTTGTAATTTTTTTTATAAAATGATAAAATAACATGCCATTTTCTGTTTTGTGTCCATCTCTAACCTATTATAGCATTCTGCTCCCCCAAGTAGGAAAGGAAGCCACTTTGGAGACCATTCTTTAAAGAAAGCAAGTGACATGTCCAAGAACTAATCAAGCAGATCCCACAAACAGGACATGAACACAATAGTGCTTTTTCCATTCAAATCCTCCAGTAGTACAGACCCATACTGACTGGTCATTGATAGTCTTATTTTCCATGAATTGGAGCCTTGTGGCGCAGTGGTTAAATGCCTGCACTGCAGGTAAAACTGTGCTCACGACCTGGGTTCAATCCCCGGTAGCAGGCTCATGGTTGACTCAGCCTTCCATCCTTCCGAGGTCGGTAAAATGAGTACCCAGCTTGCTGGGGGGGCAATGTGTAGCCTGCACACTGTAATTAAAATTGTAAACCGCCCAGAGACCACTTGTAGTGGTATGGGGCAGTATATAAGCAGAACACCTAATCCCTTTTCAAGCAACCAGGTTGGCAAGCTCCTCACATGGCTTGCCGTCTGAAAGCACGACCCCCTTTTCTCATAAATGGTATTCTTCATCAATGGATTCTTGCAAATCAACATATACTGTATATATACAGAAATAATCAGTGTGCCAAAGTGGGCAGTAAAGCGATGGACACAGGCACCTACACCATTAAAGATACTCAGTGGATTTGGGTATGAATAATTGACAGGAAAAATACATCAAACTGAAATCTTTATTCTAAGCTGCTCAAGGCAGAGGTTGCCCCATATTTCATTTTGAAAAGCAGTTAGCATATCCTGGATGCGAAACACAACAAAATCATGAACTATATATGTCAAATACTTACCAGTAACTTAATCTTAAGACATCAAGGACCCGGAGGTTCACCTGCTCATGTTCCTTAGACTAAGTTTTAGCACCTGTTGCCAAGGCTGAAGAAAGGACATAGTCATGCCAGCACAAACATGGCAATGCTTCTTTGCTATCAGCAGTTCTGCAGCCTGGTTCCTTTCGTGAGCATGGCTGGAAGGGTTAATTAGCCATTATGTCTACCTTGTAACCTCTGTGCTTCCTAGAGTAGACTCAACAGCCTCTTGTGTTGCCAATGAGCAAGTGAGTTCAAATTTTGTCCTCTTCTAATTTCCTCTGTCCACCTGCAGCAATATCTCCACAACTGAAAATGCACTGCATTTTGGTAACAGATTTGGTACCAATGATTTGCAAACATGTAGAACAGGTAGGTTGTAATTTCCTATGGATCAAGATGCCCAGGATTTCCATATTTGACAGAAATACTCTGAAAACAAGCGGGGTGGGGGTGGGTTTCAGGTGGCGCTGCAGGTTAAACTCCTGAGTCCCTGGGCTTGTCAGTCGAAAGGACAGCAGTTCAAATCCATGCAACGGGCTAAGCTTCTGCTGCTTGCCCAATCTCCTGCCAATCTAGCAGTTCATAAGCATGTAAAAATGTGAGTAGATAAATAGTTAAGTTAAGCTGTACCCCACTCACACGTAGGGGAATTTAGATCAGAGTTCAACCTTCCCTCTTTACTCAAAACATAGGCAAACTGACAACCCCTCTTGTTCATTAACTTTAACCCTAACTAAGTGCAAGAAGGAAGTGCCACCTTCTTCTTCTTCTTCTTTAGTGTTTGTCCCATAATCTAACATGCCACACAGGAGAAAGCCCTCTCTCATGTGCCTGTCAGACAAGCCTCTGAAACTGTTGGTATATTTGAGAGGGCCTTTCCTGAAGAGACAGGCGATCCCTTAGATAGCCAGGCCCCAAGCTGTTTATGGTAAAACTAAAGGTTAAAACCAAACATCTTAAACTGTAACCTGGCAAGGAATTAGCAAGCAATGCAGATTTTTCAGTATTGAATATCTACAACACACACCAGTTAGCAACTTAGATGCTATCTGTTGCACTATCTAAAGGCTCTTTGTTTGTTTGCAGGTAGACTACATTGCAACAATCAAGATGTGATGCACATGTAACTGTTACTAAATCAGATCAGATCAGGAAATATCAATCTGTCCCACAACACAGAAGTGTGCAAAGACACTCTTCACCACCATCACTACCTGGGATTAAAGCAGCAGTTCTGGGTCAAGGAATGCCCCCCAAATACAAGTAAGTAAGTAAATTTATTGATTAGTCCCATGACCATATCAACAAATGAAAACACAGAAGAATATAAAATACTTTAAATTACATGCAACTCCATCCAGTAGGGTACCCTACAATACAAATTCATATATATACAGACCTCAAAATACAACTTGGGCCTCTAAGGGAAACTGCAAATCCTTCTAGAACAGGTTTCGGAGAGTACAGTGGTCCCCTACCCTTTCGCGGTTAATATACTGCGGTCCTGCTATATCGCAGGATTGCAGCATATGTAAAAAGGCCACCCACGGTAACGGGGGAAAGTCCTGTTTCAAGCCTCCCATACTTACCCCGGGACTGGAGCTGCCCCAAACAGGCCTGTGAGGACCATCCTGGGCCTTCTGGAGGCCCCAAAAGGGCCTCCCTGCGAACCGGAAGTGACTTCCGGATCACTGAAAAACATTTCTGAGGCCTCCAAGAGCCTTTCTAGGCCTGGCATAGGCCTCAGAAATGATTTCCGGTTTATCGGAAGTCACTTTCGGTTTGCAGGGAGGCCCGGGAAGGCTCTCACAGGCCCATTCGGGGTAGGGCTAGGTTGGAGGTAAGTACAAGGGCCCCCAGCTAAGTTAATTTGACCTGCATCTGCATATTGCGGATTTTCACTTATTGCGGGTCAGATTAGGTCCCTAACCCCCGTGATAGGCGGGGGAACACTGTATTGGCTTTCAGAGTCACTTGTATGTAGATGAAAAACAACTCTATCTGTTTGCCCAAGATGTTCTTGTTCCATCCCATTGTCCAACAGTGGAAATGGACTGGATGATGAAAAAATATTTAAACATCACTAGGTGCTTTTGGTCAATTGAAAGACAGATTAGGCTCACAGTTAAAGTGTACTCTTGGATTAAGCATAGACACTCAGGTCTCCCCAGTGGCCCAGGGGTGATTTGCACAGATAAAGATGACGCACCAGCTCTATTCATCTCTAGAAATGTCTGATATGGCTACAGTGACATATGCCTTTGTTATTAACCACTTAAGTTTACTTTAACAGAGTCTGTATGTGGCTGCTTTTGAAGATGGTTTTGAAACCTCAGCTGCTGACTGGAGCCAGTTAAAGGAAGCTACGAAGGTACCTGTTTCTTTTAGGGGAATGCTTATCAGAGACAATACTTCGTGTTGTTTATTATGCTGAAAGAAACCCAGAATAAGCAGTCAAGCAAGTAACAAGCATAATTTATATACCACATCTCTACCAAATAGTTCTCCTCCAAAATGGGATTAACAGTAGCCTACAGAGTCCCTTTTTGGATGAGGGTGGTATACACTCACCACACATCACATCAGCATGGCCCAAACAACCGTTTTTGTAGACCTTGAGGTATCCTTCTCAAAAAAAATAAAAAAAATGCCAACTGGCATAGGCATCAAATTGCTGCTCACAGTACAAATGACATTGCTCAGTCTGGGTTAATTCTTCCCACTCTGCAGGGATTCTCTTCTTGGTTTAATACACAACCCATGTGCCATCCTTAGAATCTTCTATCATGAACTCCTCAACAGCAAGTAAGGGAGGAAAGTACCCAAGGTGGGGAATGCCTCTACAGCTGGTTCTTCTCCCACTCTACTCCACCTCACCCAGTCTTCCAACTTGCTTTCTTCTCTTTCCTGCTATCTGTCCTTAGCTCTTTCTCTGCCCCTCTTTGAATCTCCCACCGGCAGGAGATTCCTTTGGCAATCTTTCCCACACCTTTCTCCTCTTCCTGCCCTACTGGGTATCTCTGGTCTCTTGGCTCTGATGGAGAGCTCATCCTAGGGTAATGCCTAGGAGAAGCAGGAGCCCTTAGACAACCAGGAGTTCATGAGGTGGAACCCTCCTGAACGCCCAAGCTCTTCCACTGACAGGAGCATATGGCTTCCCTGCTACAACACCTCTACTGGCTGCCAATCTATTTACAGGCCAATTCAAAGCGCTAGTTATGACCGATAAAAGCCTGTATGACTTGGGTCCAGACTATTTGAAGGTCTCCTCATGTGAGCCTTCTTGGCTTCTAAGATCTTTAGAGGATGCCCTTCATTCAACCTCAATGCTTTTCCCCAGCCCCACATTTGGCATGAGGCAGGGTCTTCCCTATGGGTGCTGCCAGGTAATGGGATGCTCTCTTTTGGGAGGCTAACTTGGCCCTCTCCCTCTTGTTCATCTAGCAACAGGTGATGACTATTCTTCTTAGACAGGCTTTTAGCAACTAACTAGGCAGTGAAAGTATTTTATGTGTGTTTAATCTGCCTTAATGTGTTTTAACTGCTTTAATTAATTGTTTTAAATAATATTATACAGTATGTTTAATATTTATATAATTAATTATGTTTTAGTTGGGTTTTTTTTAATAATTTGATAGCATATTTGGGACCCTGCACTGGGAGAAAAACAACATATATGCCGTGTAATAAAATAAATCAATGAAGCAGACTCTCAGAACTCATTATCTAAGTTAGAAGCCAACAATTATGAAGGGCCAAGGATTCCCCACCTCTGCTCTATAGCACCACAGGAAAACTGAATACTGAATTATCAGTGTATAAAGAGAAAGCACAGCAGTGAGCCAAAGAGACTATATGTACATAAGCTATTAAATGATCTTCAGACTAGATAGACTTTTAGTTCTGGGTCTAGCTTTTCAAGGTTTCTTTTCCTTGACCTATCCTTTGAACTTGTCTTAAGAATGAAACATTCAGAAATATAGAACATGACAAAGGACTCTATCCTGGTGATATAGGATAACTAGGGACATCCAGGTGCCTAAGGCAAAGCCCTAGGCAGTGCACAAATTTCAACACAGATTGCCTTTGGACAGGACAGGCTGCCACCATGAGGTGGATTATTTCTCATTTTACATTCTTTACCTTAGTTTGTTTAGTTAGATTTCTTAACCCTGAAGTCCTAAGTGTCCCGCCCAAAGGTAGTCAGGTATAAAAAGGTAAAGACTCCCCCCTGCACATGCATGCTAGTTGTATGAGACTCTAGGGGTGGTACTCATCTCCATTTTTAAGCCATAGAGCCAGTGTTGTGCAAGTCCATGATCATGTAGCCGCTATAATGGAATGCATTTCTACACACAGAACACTGTTTACCTTCCTATTTATCTACTTGCACTTACATGCTTTCAAACTGCTAAGTTGCAGGAGCTGGGGTTAACAGTGGGAGCACACTCCAGTGCGAGGCACCTGGCATTCGAACCACCAAGCTGCTGCCTTTGCAGCTGATAGTTTCAGTACTCTAGCCCACTGAGCCACCATGCCCCCATCAAAGTCAGATATACTTCACTTCATTTTCTCTGCCCAGCTTTAATGTAATTGCTTTTAATTTCAGAATTCATTTTCAGAACAAAGCTTGTTTCCACCTTCTAAAAGGAATTTATATATCAAAATGTATTGCTATATATTAAAGATCAGTATCATTAATATAAGCCATTATCAGGACATCCTGTAAGCTGTCACTGGTATAGACAAAATGGCCAGTATCCTATTGAGCTTCCATTCAGTGGGCAATCATCATTGGTTGGTGCAGTACCACCCCTGTACCAGCTGATTCGCCACCCGTGGATCCAGTTACCCGTAGTTGGCAAGCAGGGGTGCCAAGGGGCTGGGACTATGGTGGCCAGTGGACCTCTACCTCTACCACTGCCACCAATGTTGTGGGTGAGCGGGCCCGTGCTGGCCATGGTTGTGAGAGGGGGGACCCAAATAACCCCTTGCTGGGGAGGGGGGAAAGAGCAGCAAAGGGTCATCCCCCTCCCACCCTGCACCCCCCATCCACCCCTGCCCTCACCACCAGGCCAGCATGGAGAAATGAGGGAAATGGAATTATGAACCGGGCCACGGTGGTGCCTCTTCTGCTGCCACCACTCATGCTGTAGCTGCCACCACCACCACAATTGCTGAGGAGACAGCCGGTATATAACTCCATTTCCCTCATGTCGTTGTGCTGGTCTGGTGGTGAGGGCAGGAGCAGACGGGGCTAGAGGGGATTTCTCCCCATCTCCCCAGCAGGGGGTTACTTGGATTCCCCCCCCCCCTCTTGGAACCATGGCCCACAGGCGCCCACCTGCCTATAACATCAGTGGCAGACGCGAAGGTGGTGGCTGTGCAGCATCACTGCTTTTGCCCCTCACACTCCACCACCACCGCAGCCCCCTTGCCACCGCTGCCACCCCTGGATAAGAGCATTAGCTCTTATCTGTGGATTTCAGTATCCATGGGGGGTCCCAGAAACAATCCTCCATGAATACGGGGAACAGTTCAGGAGATTCTTACTCCATTTCTTACTTCCAATTACAAACAAATATTATTTTAAAAGTAAATTCTGTTAGTAATAATTGTTTGGATACACTGTATTTTTATATGCTAGTTGTGATAATTTTTATGCCAAGTCAAATTGTCCATAGTCATGTTTTATGTTCCTAAAATTTCCATATTTTTTCTGGGGAGAAAATGAAAAAATGGTTTTTTCCCCAAGCTTTAAAATTTCCAGAAATTTTACATCTCTAGTCACGCTCCTCAAAAAGTAGGCATTTCTTTGTCATAAGACTAGCTTTTACATTATGCGGGCCAGATCTTTTTCATCTGTGTCTCTGAGCTCACAATTACACTGACAAATTTATCTATGATAATATAATTTTGGCTTTCTTACATAATTTTTACATTTCACCCCATGCAGAATACAAAGGAGATTTGTTGCTTAGTGACCAAGAACACAAGGGAAATAGCTAATCAATATAGCTTTGACTATAACCCCTTCACAAACAAAAGTAAGAAAGTAATTTACTCTGAAATTCACTGGAGTGGAATATCTCCCATTGTGTTCTGACCTTTTAGTTCTTCTCCCTCAAGCTGAACAAATATTTGTTACTGATAACTCAATGATTTATCGTTGGACAACTACCACTAAAGTATCTTGCTGATTATTATGTTAAGGAATACAAGAACCTGTCCAATATCTTTTTCAGGAAGCAACTGAAGTATTTGGAGTCATTATCACTGGTTATCACTGGTTATATGACAAATTCCAATGAAGCAAATGTCTCCAGTGCCAATTAATATGGCAGCCACATCTTTTACAGTGGAATCAAAAGGGATCTATCTTCAGAGGATACAGGTAGGAAACAGGTAGCTATTTGGGAATTTCAAACAATGAGAAATAAGTACAGCAAATCTTCTACTGCCAAATCAAAGCTGAAACAGCACCAAGAATCAGGGGACAAGAGTGGGCTTTCCACCTTTACGAGAACACCAAGTGGATCCCCTACCTGCAGCTCACCTGTGGGCTGGGTTATTGGTAGGGCAGAGACAGACAAAGAAGCCTTGAAGCCACAGGAGTGGCAATGGCACAGCTTGATTTAAGGAGGAACAGGAGGCAGAAAAGGGGGACTGTTGGTCCATCATGGTGAATCTACCGTCATGCAATGCTCAGGAGGTGCTGTCATTGTCATCAAGGATCATTTAGTAGTAGGGTGGCTATTTTTTTTTTGTAAATAAACAAATAAGTATGAAGGGCAGCTAGGAGATGGTCTGAAGATCTAATCCCAACACTGGAGATCAGATGGAACTGCCCGTGTCACCACAGGAAGCCACCCAGTACACTGGAACCAGACAAGATACCTAGAGACCGGGAGGCTTCAGAGACAGTGTTGAGCCACCTGCCACCAGAAGAAACCTTAAGGGCAAATGACTATCAGTAATAATCCACAGCCGTCCTCCCCATGATCCCCAAGAAGTTCCATACCACACCATTCCCTGCTCTTCTATGCATGAGAGGCCAGCCATGTCTGTGTGGAGTTCAGACACGTTGACAACAAGAATTATCACACTTAAAGGCTGGTAGCCACCAACAGGGATCCAGGAGGAGTGATTGGGGACGCTTTGCCACTCACCTCCAAGGACACCTGCCAGTGTACTCCAGCATCCTTGCTGTGAGACCTCATGCCTGGCCTACCTGTCAGGTGTTCTCAACCAGTGATGGAGTCGGGACTCCACACCTCCCAATAAAGACTGTGCAGAGACAGGGCTCTGAGGACTGAAGAAGTGAAGCAAATTCCCTGGTCCCCAGAGTCACTTGTTTTATGCTACTGGCTCTGTTGGTCCTTCAGATTTTCTGTTGCTCAATAAATGGGTGTGTTTCTGCAACTACTCTTGATCTTGTCATGGAAGGGGCTCCAGGGGGCCTCTCACAAAGTGAAAGCACAGGTTGAGAAAGAAATACCAGTTATATTGCTGATATTTCATTTACTTCACAGACACACATTAATGATGATGATGATGATTTGTTTTCCAGTCATTCTGACTTATCTTGAACCTTGCCAGAGTTTTCTCGATAAGAATACTCAGAAGTGGCTTACCATTCCCCTCATCGTGTGGGAGGCACCCTGGGATAGTGGAGCTTGCCCCAAGGCCACACAGGATGGCTTTTCTCCCAGGATGCACATTGAGGGCTTGAATACCCACCCTCTAACTACACAACCACATATCTAAATCACTGAGATATCCCATCCAGTTCTATATCTATATCTATAACTACAGTGCTCCAGATATATATAGGAATTCAGTGAAATGTGTGTGTGTGTGTGTGCTGTGTGTCTGTGTTTGTGTGTGTTGAAATGTATTTCTCACAAGGAAGTGATAAAAACATTTTTTAAGAAAATGAGAGCTTGCCTATTGCAACTGTTAACACTAGGGCATATAATTCATTGATGAAAGTGTGAAAATGCTGGTTAGCTCAGCCAAGCATTTGTCATCTCAATATGGTTTCTTCCCCTGTTATGTGCTTCTACCTTATGCAAGAATCAACCATTTTGCAAGGCAAATGGAATATAACGGAAGAAAGAACTGCTCTGCTAGCACTGGCTAAATAGGTCCTTGTGAGGATTGGAAAAATCAGCCCAACAGGTTTTGTTGCCTGAGACAGCACCCATATCCATCCCCATAACATAATGCTATAATTCGAAAATCAGTTACATGATGGTTTGTTTTCTTTAACAGTATCTTGCCATACTGAGTGAGAATGTACCCAACTGCCATACGCAAACAGCAGGGCCGGCCCTTTGCCTGCCCCTCTTCCAGAACCAAATTTATTTAAAATTTCTTGTAGAATCGCCTTCTGCTTGTGAAAAGCTGTGTGAGCCTTGTAATATAGGTCATGATCACTACTTCACATCCAACTCCATCTTCATTACATTGAGAGGGTTCAGATGAAAATGGCAAAGCACAGATTGATCTGGCATTGGAACTGTGCCTTGCAAGAGAAGTGCAAACCACATGTGGTCAATCTGGACAGAGACTAGAATCAGGAGGGAGGTTTTATGGCACAGCAGATGAGGAACAATTTAATCCTGTGGATCTTCCTTGTTCACCGAACACCAACGTATGGCGATTATGTTTAAATCACTCCTTTGTCTGGCCGTGGGCAAGTTGCTTTCTGAAAGCCTCATTGCAACAGTGTGTGGGAATATTATTTATTTATTGCTTATTAAAACATACTTAGTCTGCCCTTTATCAACATTTCAGGGCAGGGTACAATCAATCAAAACAGTCTAACATAAAATCACAAGACCAAAATAAAAACTCCCAATCTGGTGCAAAATAAGCAATGATAACTCAGAATCAACATCACCTCAGATCTAAAAACCCAAGTGAATAGTTAAATCTTCCTATGGTGCCAAAATGGGGCCTGCATGATGGATCCCTCGGAATGGGCATTCTATAAGAATGGTGCCATAGCTGAGAAACCCCCAGAATATAATTTGCTGCTAAGCACCGTCTAGATATTGTGCAACAGAGCAAATCAGCATTCCATGAGGCAACTTAAAAATGGGGGTGTCCCAAATAATGAAATTATAAGTTTCAAACCGGACCTTGGATCAATATCACATTAGGAAAAGATATAGCCAATACTCTGCTCTTCCTCCGTGCCAAAGTTGTGGCCAGTCACTACCGTTCGACTTGTGTTTGGGTGGGAAGTGGTTAACTGAAGAAAAAAAAGGAGTCAGCTTCTGGGATTTTGCCTCGTGTGGTGTCACATTGCAAATGTTAGTGAGCACAACAGCTTATCCTAGACCAGGCATGTCCAAACTTCGGCCCTCCAGATGTTTTGGACTGCAACTCCCACGGTCCTTTGCCATTGGCAATCTAAGCTTAGAATTCTGGGAGTTGTGGTCCAAAACATCAGGAGGGCCGAAGGTTGGACATGTCTGTCCTAGACCATCTTGACTGCTGCCATTGGTGTTGTCAACATTCAGGCTGACCACTGTAAAGCCTATTTTTGTAAACCCTATTGTAAACCCATTTTTTCAAGACCGTGGCAACATAGGCATCTTATTGTGCAGCAACATTGGGCCATTTCCCCTGGGCATTTTGAATTATGGGTACAGAAGCATAATAAATATGTTATATTTATATTCTGCCAATTTCCTAAATAGTCCAAGACAATGTACATGGCTCCCCTCTTCTCTACTCAGGTTTTGTAACAAACCTGCAAGGTGAGTCAAGCTAAGAAACAGTGGCTGGACCATGGTCACCCTGTGGGTTTCATGAGTGAGCAGAAACTAGTTCCTGGCTCTCTCACGAATCAGTACAATACTGTAATGAATGGATCAGACTGGTTCACCTTTACAGTTCACTGGGTTCCATCCAGAACACTCAGGCACCAGTTCAGAATTTGGAATGCCTCACATGATCCTGATGACAAGAAGGAAAACACCCAAGATTTCATCAACACACTGACAGCACCCAAATCCAAGAACCACGAGGATCTTGCCTAGATATTAAAATAGTACAGGAGACAAAATGGAAGACTGTGGAACCACACAGGTATGTTTCTAAGATAAAAAAATGTTATTTTCTGTATGCTGCAGAGGTAAATAGAGGAGAGATGACAAAAAACCCTGCCTCAACTGTGTTTTCCTATGTATGAAGTTAGCAAAAAAAAATAGTAACAATGTCGAGATAATTCTTTAAAAGGACAGGTAACTCTATTCCCCATCTTTTCCCCTTTCACTTTGAACTTCTTTAAGTTAGAAGAGAAGTTAAAACTAGTTATGGCTTCATAACTGAAATAAAAAAAATTCTGACAACAAGGTGCACTTTGTATTCTTCTGTTCTTCCAGCACATAAATTAACACAATGTAATTCTCTGCGTGTGTGTGCCTGAGGTGTTAGTGTTTACCTCAAATGGATTATGATTGATGGCTGAAGCTTTTTGTTTGAGTTTTCAATGCCTGCAAAGTTTCCCCTTCTATACAAGTGCTTTCGAAATCAATGGTTTTCGTGTGTGTGTGTGTGTGTGTGTGTGTGTGTATTTGATTACTCCTGGCTTTTGTATGACTACTACAACACAATCTTCTTGCCTCAAACTGTTAAACCAGTTTGCCTCTTGGCTCTTGTTTTTTTCTTAAGAATCCCAAATCTGATAAATAAAAAAAAACCCTGCAAGTAATTACAGCATGCAGCTATGAGCCCAATTAACAGTCTGCAATATGTCCTCCTTCTTTTATTCCCTTCCGACAACACCACAGGCAGTAGAAACTCTAATAATAAATAGGTGACTACTGCTTAACACTTTGCACTGTTTCAGCACTTCCTCTCACCCCTGGCGGTAATTCTTTTTCTCCCTTGGCTATTAGCAGATAAGCCTGGCAACAGGGGGTTGCTACCAAGAGGTACATCTAAGCACAGATAGTGGCTTTGGGTTTTCTCCTCTCCCAACCCCTGGGGCTTTGTAAAGCAGATAGACATCATGGCTATTGAAAGGCGGGGGGGGGGGGGAGAGACACTAACTGCAAAATGGAAGATCATTAAGAAGCATTTTGTCTGCTCCTACCTAGGCTATATACAATATTGATTTTAACCCTGAATGCTCCCCTCCTTTTTTGCATCTCCATTCAGCTATAAGGTAAGGGTAGACATATGTCTTGATTCACTAACCTCAGAGATTACTTATGATAATCTCAAGCTGTTGCATGATGATAAAAATAAGCTGAACAAAAAAAATTTCAAGCATTTGCCAATAGAGGATGTGTGATTAAACATACAATTAAAGTTTGGTGCCACTCTGTGGTGGTGTTATTTTTGGACACATATTGCTTTAAAAATATGGATCTGCAGGGTTAGTGTTGTCTTTAAATCTTGATGCCTGGATAGTTCAGTGGTTTAGGTATCTGGCTATCAAACCACAGGTTGAGAACTCAGTTCCCCACTGTGTCTCAATGGAGGCCAGCCAGCCTGTGTGGCTGGCTGCACAGTCCTAGAGCATCCCCAGAAGAAGAGAATGGAAAACCATTTCTGAGTGGTCTCTGCTAGAAAACACTGAAAAGGACCATCATATGTCAGAACTGACTTGACAAGACATGATGATGAAGAAGAAGTCTTAATAACTATTCTGTGTAAGTGCAAAAATGAGAGAATAGTAGTTAAAAATCAATACAGTATTAGACAAATGTAAGGATATATATAATACAAATGACAACTGCAATCACAAGTGGATTTGGACTACAGTTGTCATTTGTGTGTCATATATATCCTTGGATTTTTCACTTTGTCTTTTGCATATCTGGTCTACCCACACACACAAAAATTATCATCTGTGGCACTTGTAGTTGTTTGCACAGAAAATTTGAAGGACAATACATAGTTGAACCTTGTAGTATATGTAGGATCCTTGTATATAATAGCACAGTCTGACCTTTGTTGGATTATTCTACTGCTTTTCTAAATGCCTGAGGACTAGCTGCATTCCGACAAGCTTTCTTCTCACTTCACTCTTTCAGGCATCAAACCAACTCTTGCATTCTTGTCTTGCTTATGAGTTTTCTCTTCCACATTGCAAGTGTTATGGTTTATATAGTATGGGCGGGGAAATTCAGATTGGCCTGGAGGCTGAATTCCAAAGTGAGCAGGCCCATATATTTTTTTTTTACCATGGATCCGTCTAAGCCCTTACATCACAGCTCAATTTAGTGGCTTTCTTCTCAGATGTAAGCTCCACTTTCTGATGTGCTAAACAAAGGTCAATACTCAACAATTGCTCCAGCGCAAGTGCCTCATTCAGCTCCATGCAGTGGCTTCCCAGGATTTAAATACGGTAGTCTTTCATCTCTTATCTGCAGTCACAGACTGGAAAAAACAATAAGAATCCTGTGGATAGGACAAGGAACTTTCATTGGCCAAAATTTCCCTGTCTCTTGTTTACACTGACTTCTCAGTTATCCTCCCCCTTTTCTAGGCCACCACTGATTGTATAAACCATTGGGCCACTGAAAAGATATAATGATATTCATTAGTTATTTGGCCCAAATATTTTGTTATGTGAGGCAGAGGTCTATAACTTGTTCCCCCACTCTTCTGTATATAGAAACTGCCTTCAACCCTTGTACTGGAATATGGTCATTCACCATACCCAAGGGCTGGATATCAGTGCTCTGGATTTTTGTCATGTTCGGCAAGTTCTGTCTTTCAATGAAAACTGATCTTAGTTATGTAGCCCTCAGTTTTAGGCCACCAGAGTCTGACTACCCTAAAGATCTCTTTGGTGTCCTTCTCTCTTCTCATGGCATTCCCCAGCCCCAGCCCCTGATTCAACACCCCTTCCCAATAAAGCCTTCCAATTGAATTAAGCAAAGATCATCATTCTTGGTTTCTTGCAGAGGCACTGGGCTCTTTGCCACTTGGCTGGATCATATGAATACAACTTTTTTAGGGAAACAAGAAACTTCCTGTGAGGCTTGGGGCTAAGAGCTGTGTCACCAGACAGCCTGGTGCCAGATAAGGATTACAGTAAGATTCAGCTTGCCTTGAGATTCCACTTGAATTTCTGTCTCAGATATCTGTTCCTGCTACTGAAACTAGAACAAGACAAAGCTTCCAGCTAAAAGTCTAGATTGGAAAATCCACAGGCACTCATCAGATTGACACAATTCAGGTATATAAAATTTGCTGTTGTTACAATCGTGTGCTAGCTATCCAGTCAATAGTTCTAATATTGTTTGTGATCATCCTTGACATCACTTGGACATCCATATAAAATTACCTCACTAAGGTCAAAATTTGGACTCTAGATCAACAGAAATGCCATGGTTCTAGGTCAGACATGAATATGCAAATAGCTGGCACAGAATGATTCTTTCTTAACTGTTGTACCCCCAAGCACTCCTCTATTTGAGATCTACTGATGACCTTTTTCTAGTCTGGACCCATGGAAAGGAAGCCCTAGAGCAGTGGTGGTGAACCTTTGGCACTCCAGATGTTTTGGACCACAACTCCCAGAATTCCAAGGCTGTATTGCCAATGACAAAGGACTGTGGGACCACTCACATGCATATACCGTATGATCTCCAACCCATCTTTGAGAAGAATACTTAATACTCCCAAGCCCTTGGTGACAGGCCTGTCAGTGTCTGGTGTCAGTAATGGATTGGATATGGGCAAATAAATTGAAACTTAATCCAGACAAGACAGAGGTGATCCTGATCAGTCAAAATCTAGATCAAGAAATAGGGGTTCAGCCTGTGCTGGACAAGGTTACACTCCTTCTGAAAACACAGTTCCACAGCTTGATGGTGCTCTTGGATTCATTTGTGAGCCTGGATGCCCAGGTTTCAGTGGTAGCCAGGAGTGTCTTTGCACAGTTAAAGCTAGTGTGCCAACCATGCCCATTGTTGTTTTAACCTCAGACTATTGTGAATTCAAAAGGAAATCTCAGGAGTTTGCTTTATTTTTTTTTCTTATTTGGCTTTAATTTTGGTTTGCTTTGTTCTTTAGATGCTGCCCTCCCTCAATACCAAAGGGGGGGGGGGAAGAGACATGACTCAAGGATCAACATTTAAACAGAAATGAAATGGTTGGTGGGAGGGAGGGGAAATTACCACAACAGGAAACAAAGCATACAGAAGAGACGAGATAAACTCATCTTGCCTATGTCTTACAGGCAAGCTTATCCACAGAGGTTTTTGTGGTGGAAAAGGACAAAGTTGGATATTGATATTGTAGCGCAGTTCACAGATACAGTGCTAACTACCCTCAACAGAATGGCTGAAATTAGAAATGGGCACAAATTAAGAATGAATTGCAAAATTCATTTAAAAATTTCTAATTTGTCAATTTGCATTCATACAAATAGATACCCATTGGCAAATACAAATCAATGAATTTTAGTTATTTTTTCTTCATTGGCTCATCAGGCAATAAAATGGCTTCCAAGGCACACTAAAATTGCAAGGAAGCTTCTTCTGACTCTCTTCCACAATGCCTCCAGGTTTGGTGAACACTGGATTTCTTATGTCGGAGTTATACACCCACAACCAAGAAAGTTCCCCCCAGCTAGGCACCTAGAGACGCCAACCTTGTAAAGCAGCTGTACAATCCTAGTTTGGTGAAGACTGAGTTTCCCCAAACCGGCTTCGAACGTGCACTTTCCTGGTGAGGGGACTACTTTGTGTATATATAACTTGGATGTCTGAAACCCAATTTTCACCAAACTTTGACGGGTTGTAGAAGAAATGAGGAAGAAATGTTTTTGCAATTGTAGTGCCCCTAGTTGGCAGGGGCACTTTTCAGGGGAGGGCTCTCTGTGGGTGTATCACTCAGGCATATGAAACCCAATCAATCACCAAACTTGCAGGGCTTGCGGAAAAGAGCCAAGGAAAGCCTTCCTGCCATTTTGGTATATTTAGGAGCCGGGGGGGTGAAGTTAAAAAATGAGTTTATGAATTTATTTGTTGATTCATCAGGAAAAAAAAATCATCAGTTTGTTATATGTGATTCTTTGACCTTAATGAATCACAAATCAAAATGAATCATTATTTTTCTGATTCATGCCCATCTCTAGCTGTTTTTCTGCTGCTCAGCAAATTCCACTGGCTTATTTACATTGAATTGGTGGGAATTTGGTAATTCAACTCCTCAGTAGGTTCAATTGATTCAAAAATGCCTATTCTATTAGCAAATAATAAATAGCAACTAGGATTTCGGAGAAGCAGGGTGTTTTCCTTCCAGTCTGATGCTCCAAACCCTCTTCTGTATTCAGTGCAGAACATTACCTTATACACTGTATATAAATGAGTACAATAAGTATGTGACTGGTATGAGATTTAGAAATGTGAAACCAAGTTTCAAATAAAGTCTTCATTTATGAAGTCTTCTTTTGCTCTGTAAAATAGAACTGCGAAAATAATGAATGATGGGTACCTCTGATTACTTGCTCCCTGTTTGTCAGGAAGGGGTGTTGGCAGGCATTTTAAGCATAGATTGTGATGAAGGAAGGAAGGAAGGAAGGAAGGAAGGAAGGAAGGAAGGAAGGAAGGAA
>JAHTLZ010000204.1:73385850-73406278 GCA_023846285.1 Phrynocephalus versicolor
GAAGGAAGGAAGGAAGGAAGGAAGGAAGGAAGGAAGGAAGGAAGGAATTAGGTAACTAGAAGAAATAGCTTGTTATAAAGTTATGTCATGTAACATAAAACTTAATGTTTACTGAATACAGTATATGCAGTGCTTTTGGATAGCACAATTATACTACACATGAAACCCAACGTTTTCCTCAGGATCAACCTGAGATCCAGTCTTAATATATTTCAGAACAGCATTCTGTTTGGTGGCTGTTATGTAATAAGTATGTATGAAAGTATGTGAGGGAAGCATACACATTTAGATTTGCCCATGTCACCTCCATTCTGGCTCGCCTCCATTGGTTGCCTGTTGCCTCCCAAATCAGGTTCAAGGTACTGGTTTTGGTTTACAAAACCCTCCACAGCTTGGGCCCTGATGATCTGGCGGAGCATATTTCCTTCAGATCAATAAATGGCCGTCCCACAAGAGCTACCCAGGTGCTTGCGATTTGGGTGGCCTTCCTTAGAGAGGCCCATAAGGTTTCTACTCAGAAGTGGGCTTTCTTGATGGCTGCCCGGTGGCTTTGGAATTCTATCCCTGCAATCCCTGTCTTCTTTTTGGAAAGACCTGGCTTTACCAAGAGGCCTTTGGGTAATTGTTTCTGGGGCTGTCATCTTTGTTGAGTTTTGCCTGGGTGCCTTTAGCTAGTTGGCGTTTATAGTTTTTTTCCTATTTAAATGGGTATTTGTTATATTGCATTTTATTGCTTATTGCCTCCTCTTTTATGTTTGTCTTTATGTGCTTGTACACCACTTTAGTTGCATTTATACAAGCAGGCGGCATATAAATGTTAAAGTAAAATGAAGTAAACTAAAGGATGCTCTAAGCTACATGGAAAGTACCCAAGAGTTCTCATTCAGACAGTGCTGGCAGAAAGTTACAAGAAATGCAAAATGTTAGCAAAACCAGAGAGGTTACAGCTTCTGAATGAGACAGGGTGTTGCTGAAGTTGTTCCAAATGACCTGGCCACCAGGCAAGATGGTATTCTCTCTCTGATTAAATAAGTCAAACAAATGAGTGAAATAAAAAATACATAGAAAGGTATATGCAATAGCAGTTTTATGGTGGGCAAAAACCTCTCTATTCATGGTAGGTAGATAATCTAATTTTCATCAGTCAAGCCTATTTTGTAGACCAAGCTCCCTATGTCATGTTGTGAACACACTGCTAATCCCAAATAAACCATGGCCACTCACTGCAAAAATGCACAGGTAATAAATATTCAAGAATCTCACATACTTGAAATCTCTATAAGTTAGATGTGATGTGACAGCTCATAAGGAGCATACTGAATATGGCCCTCCCAGCCACATCTTGTATTGCTGCAGCAAGCTCCTCATTTTGTGTGTGGGGGTTTTAACAGTAAGAGAATAGATCTGGGGGCAATACAAGAGAATGCAGCTGACAGATGCAAAATATGCCCACTATAGTCAATGGAGCAGAAAGCATGACTGTGGTAGTCAGAGCCAGGGCTAACAGGCAAAGCAAGAGAAAAAAGGGTGTTGGTGTTTCGGAACTTGAGATTTGCCTTCTCCGTGT
This sequence comes from Phrynocephalus versicolor, assembly GCA_023846285.1. NCBI lineage: Eukaryota > Metazoa > Chordata > Lepidosauria > Squamata > Agamidae > Phrynocephalus > Phrynocephalus versicolor. The sequence goes on from JAHTLZ010000204.1 coordinate 73,387,418, forward strand.
AAGTGGAATTAAAAGTACCCATTCACTTATTTTTAGGGGAAAATGGCATCCGAGATGTGTGTTAAAGATGGGATTACCTCCCTCTTCCCATTATAGACTGATATGCCAGGCGGTATAACTTGCTCTTTTTTCTATTGACTTAGATAGCTCTAGGATCTTTATGCATATTAGCCATCCAAACAAAATCTATACAATCCATCACTTTTACCTCAGGTCAAGCAGTCTATATATTAACGCTCAGTGCAGATAGCACTGCAATGACAAATTTGCATAATCACAAATGATCAGAATCTAAGACTGCTGCAGGAAGGCGCTCTTCCTTGTCAGTTGAGGATTCAGAGATAAATAACTCCTTGAATTGTACATTTGGTACTTCTGAAGCAGCAGGAATAACTGGTTTTGTGGCATCAACTGGAATATAATTAGAGCTCAGCTAGTCTGTTTAAACCTCAGTGGGTCTTTTCCACAGAACAGAGAAACAACCATAGCACAGTTGCTCTCAGAAAAAAAAATGTATAGAGAGCACCATAAATAGCATGTCACTATAGCTAACAGAAAGAAAATATTTAAGCACTAATTGACAGGTGAACCATATATATAGCACACACATGTTGGTGCTGACAATTCAGCAGTGCTCATGAAGTGTAGGAAGCTGCTTAGACTTGCCAGGCTTTAAACAAATAGACCCCTTCTGTAGACCATAACAAAAGCCTCTTATCTTGTGAAATTAGTGGCAGAAGTTCAGGAATGTACTAAAATACAACTTGGCTACTGCATTATTGCTATAGATTATGCTAGCTGGATTCTTCATCCGAAAGGATAAGAATACAAACAGAAAGAAATGGATTGCGCTATAATGCTTTTTGTGCTTCATTCTGGAATCTCAGAGGAGGAATGTATAAATGTCTACCGCCACCTTTGCCATACAAATGACTAGTATGTACACACACACACACACACACACACACATCAACTGCACTTTGCTCTTTTGCCATACTCCAAAATTACATCAACAATACTGTACTGTACTTTGTCCGAACCACAATTAAAGCCCCCCACACCAACTAAGATTTACAGCTGCTTTTATGCTTTTGTCTTCCCATCAGCCAGCATTCAGTTTTATAAGTCCACTTCTACCTACATAGTACAGCAGCACCTGGAGGCAACCATAAGTGTAGTTTGCCCACACTTCGTGGGTTTAGGAATAAAGGTAAGCTACTGTGGTTTTCAAAAGAGCTTCAGATCATGGCTTGATATCCTGATTGGCATCCCATTGTAACCACTCTTTCTGAGCTAACACAGATATTAAAACATGCATAGCATTGGTCTGTTCCCTGGAACAGCCCATGCCTTTCAGCTGTCTAGTGTGACAAGAGTAAAGGGCATCTTTCCATCCAAAAAACAACTCATCTGATCATCTCCTCTTATATTCTGGAGACATGGTATCCAGACATAGCCTACAAGCACTTGAATTGTGTGGGAGAATATAAGAGAGGTGGGAAGCTTTTATGGTTGATCCCAGTTACTCTTTGGAATTGTGTTGGTGATCATCTGAATCAGGACAAATATGTTTTGCCCACCCACCCTGCTGTATAAATATTCCACTTCCCACTGTTTTCATTTTATCCAGTACATTTACCATGAAGGTGTGAAATATCTGTACAGCTTTGTTTTATTTTGCTGCCAACTGTCACTGCCACCCATGCCTCAGAAAGTGAGAGAGAGAGATGGGAAGAACACTGAACATATACTTAATACTAGACAAAGGAACAATTAATCATAATATCTTCCACACCCCTCCAGGTGTGGTGTGCTTCCCTCGCCCTCCCCCATTGATGTAGAACAATTTAAAAGTTCTTTTATTGAAAAACAACGCATTTTGAACACAATCTGTCCTACTTGTGAGTGGGAATGTGTTCTCTTTGTGCATTTGGTTGGGCAATTTATTGAGCCAATTACTGGCAAAAGTATAAGAAGGCATGACACAGATAAGCTCCTCTTTCGTTCCTTGTTACGTTCTCCCCCTTTACGGAGAGCAACTGCAAGCAAAGGGTGGGGGGGTGGGGGGGAGAGAAAAGCAGAGAGCTAAAATTAAAGAAAACACATACCTCATTTCTCATTGTTGAAACTGCCTGCCCTTCAAAACGTTTAGGCATGACTAGTTCTTGACACTGCTTGAAGGGCTATTATTGCCAGATCCTTCTGTGGCTAATTGGGCATGCCATGCCTAGAGCCTGGAACAGACTTAAATGTGCCTCTGAACTGAGTGAACTGAATGACAGAGTCAAAAGGGGATATTAGACGGGGAACAAATCTGAACTAAACAAGTGGAATGTGGTTCTGTGCATGAAGACTTGCCAAATCAGTTCAGTGCATTGGTTTCCACATCTCTGCATCCAGTTACAATTTAAGAGCTGACAGGAAACAAAAGCCTAGCTATTACCAAATCCAGCCAATGGATAGCTCACACAACCCTGAACCCTCATGCAACAAGCAATGAGGAATAGCACAAAGAAACAATTCTTGTATAGCAAACACTTTAGTATTATTTATTATTATTTTAGAGTATTTTGACCCCTACTGTAAGGCGGCTTACAGTAATAAGGGACAATGTACAGTCCAATACAACTAAGACATATTCAAGTAACTGAGAGCAGGGAATTGAGGGACATCTTGCAGCATTAAAAGGCAAGAACATTACATTAAAACTCCAAGAGAACGCAAGCAGTTAAAAAGAGAGTGTAAAAGTTATGTGTGAGGGAAACTAACACTGAAAACATATTGTCAATGCAATCACAACATCTATAAACACAAAGTCTATGTGATCATGTATGGCAGATTCATATAAAAGTCACATAATAGATAGTCCACCATTCAGGGAAAGCTTGCCTGAAGAGATGGGGCAGTCCTCGTTTCTAGTGGGAGGGAATTCCAAAGTCTGGGTGCAGCAGTTGAGAAGGCCCTTTCATGGGTTCTTATGAGACGTACCTGTGAGGGTGGTGGGATGGAGAAAGGCCTCTCCTGATGAACTTAACACCCGAGCCTGTTCATACTGTGAGATTTGATCTTTGAGGTAGCTAGAAGCTATGTCGTACAGTACTTTGTAGGTTATGGCCATCACCTTGAATTGTGCCTGATAGCTGATTGGTAGACAGTGGAGTTGCTTTAATAGGGGTGTAATGTGATCTCTGTACCCTGCCTCAGTCAGCAATCTGGCTGTTGCATTTTGGACCCATTGAAGTTTCCTGAGACTTATCATCAGTAGTCCCACATAGAGCGCATTACAGTAGTCTAGGCGGGATGTCACTAGGGCATGTGTCACCATAGCCAGAACAGGTTTCTCAAGAAACGGGAGTAACTGTCGCACTCGTTTTAATTTTGCAAATGCACTCCTAGCCACAGCTATGACCTGGGCATCCAGGGCCAAGGATGAGTCCAAGAGCACCCCCCCAAGCTGCACACCTCTTTTTTTAATTGGAGGGAGACCCCATCCAGAACAGATTACATCCCTATCCATTGTTCTCCCTCTCGACTGACCAGAAGCACCTCTGTCTTGTCTGGGTTTAGTTTTATTTTGTTCATCCACATCCAGATCATTACTGCAGCTAAACACTCATATAAAGTTGAGATACCCTCAGAATCTGGAGGTGAAAGAGCTCTTTGTTATGATCTATGAACTACTATGGTGCAGAGGTATGGATACATAGATAATTTGTTATTAGGATAAAGTAGTATCCCAGATGTAGCTCAAATATGGAATAATAGCTTGATAAGCCAGACAGTGTTTCTTGCTCCCCCCCCTCACATTGACTGAAGTAGCTATTGTCTCTTTATGCATAGCCATCCAAACAAAATCTGTACAATCTACCACCTTTTCCACAGGTCAAGGAGTCTATACGTTTATGTTCAAATAGCATTGTAACAGCAAATCTGAATAATCACAAAGGATCATAGTCTGAAAAACTGCTGCAAGTAGGCAACTTATTCTTGTCATTTGAAGATTTAGGAATAAATAACTCTTTGTACTGTAGAGTTGGTGTTTCTGAAACAGGAGGAATGACTGGTTTTGTGACATAAACTGGAATATAATCTCATCTAGATGTCATACTTTAAGAAGTTCTGGACACTGCACTTTAAGGACGATGCCAACAAACTGGAGGGCAACAAGATCAGTTTTAAACAGGGGTTAGAAAGATGCCCAAGGATTTCAACAGCTATTCGTCATAAATGAGGCATACCATTGCCTTCTGCGTATCAGAAACAATGCCTGAAATCCAATAGTATGTCACAACTAAAGAAAGCCCATTAAATCAGTAGGAATCTGTTGAGTCTAGTCCTCTGTAAATTCTACTGATGTAATGAGTCTACAGTAGTTGTAACTTACTGTTGGATTTCAGTCAGTATGTTTGTTAGGCCGAGATGTTTGGAAATATGAGCAAGAGAGAAATATTTGTCTGTTGTCCTCTTGTGGGTTTAACATAAACATATGCATTTGGTCAATGTATGGACAAAATACTGTATCAGATAAACTTTTAATCTGATCCAATGGCCCTCATGTGTAGTGCATCCAACCTGACAAGACACAACTGCAGGAGTATTTCTCTTCAAAACTTCCAATGTTCCTTATTTTCAGGTATTAAAACAATTTACACAAGTGCTTTCATGTTCATCAGTTTTAAAATACAGCGCAAGAAGCAAAACACACTAGTATAAAGGCATTATAAAGGCAATTAACTTGGATGTACATGACTACATCAGAAAAATACAATACATACTGAAAGCCAAACCTAGAGAACCCATTATTTATTATAACCATACTTTATTTTAAACTGGGTCTTCTTCATTCCCTCTTCATTAGAATGAAATGAGTGACAAACAAAAGCTTTTTTTGGAAATGTTTCCCAGTGCAAGGAGGTCTGCCTAGTGACGGTATTGCTTTCTTTTAGGTGACAGATGAAAACCTTTTCAACCTCCCAGACTTTTAAAATATTTTTTCAGAGTCCTGCTGACTGCTGAATTTTTGTTTGTTGGCAAATTTTATTATGTAGATTTATGGTTATTGTTACAAATCATGATGGAATCAAATTTTACGAATAATATTTTAAACAAATAAGCAACATTGTTATTTCATATTGCACACATTATACTACTATCTTCAGCACATGTAGATGGCTAGACAAAATGAATGGATTGGTGTTCTCTCTTGGTTGCTTTCTAGGCTAAGGACAGAAGACTGGACAAAAATATTTGCTGTAGGTTACTCAACTGTGATACCTCAGGGGATTCAAGATGTGCTACATCTGGTGTCTGCTCAGGTTTTATGAGATAATTGCTCCCTAGCCCACCTAAAAACATGGCGTAACAGAGGGGTTTGCTTTCTAAATTTAAAAAACATGGAACAGGCAGGAATTGAATAAGTCATGCCTCAGTAGTATTGTTCGGAGGCGGGGTGGATATAAATAAGGGAGCAACAGCAGTGGTGCAATAAGAACAGGATTAATCTAAGTGTGATTAATTCAGTGTCAGATTAAAATGGATATTGCCAGCTGTATCAGATCCATTCTGTTGAATTATTTTTGCCTGTCACTCCCCTACCCCTTCCCCTTGCAAAAAAGACCCTCTGTGGTGGATAAACCTTCAGGAGAGTTAATTGTCACATACATGGGTTTAATCACATTGTCCACAGTGTTTGGGGGACTTCCCTTCAGCGATCCATGACTAATTGTTGTGGTAATTTTTCAATCATTAACAGGAGCGCATATGCTGCCGACAAATCCCGTGACACTCACTAAAGCCCCTCTGGCAAGCAGAGCACACGCCTTCATAAAGGCCACCTTTCCCCCTGCTTCCAAGGCCATTATACTTCCATTAATATCTTATAAGCTTGTAGCCATTGCTTTGGGAAAGGAGGGCTCTCCCCCTTGCAGCTCTGAATCAATTGTTTATTTTCAACTTATTTCTGAGGCAACCCGAGGTGGCTGTTTGTAGGGAGAAAAGCATAGGCAAGAAGAGAAGGAAATTAAAACTCCATCTGGGACAACCTAGTAAGGGCCTGTTCTGTATTCAGCTGGTTCCTCATTCATTTGCAGTGGAGCTCCTGTGTTTCAGCAAGTGCCCTTTCTTTGAGCTTCAGCTGTATTAGAGATCTCCATGGCAACCACTGGTGCTCATCTGCTGCACCATACTGCAGTTTTGCTCAGACCAATTCTCCAGCCTCCCCAGTGTCAGGCAGGGCATGCTTATATGCACTGGTGGGACAAGACCTTGCCTTAGGGAATCCTTGAGCTGACTGAAGTCCTTCTCTAATCACCTTATAATAACAATGAAAAGGATCACTTAAAGAAAACCCTTTTTCTTTTAAATGTCCGCTTCACCTTTTAAAATAAATTGCTTACAGCGTTGAACGGCATTCCATTGAAATGAATGGGAAAGCAAAATGCTTGTTAAAAGTTTGTCATTGTGCAGACCGAGCTGAGGAAAATATATATATAAAGTACAGTGCTGCCAGTTTCAACTGAACAGATTGCTCCTTTACCTCAGCTGTCAACACAATCGCCTGGGGAGCAGAAAGACCTGGGTTCCAGTCACCCTCCGACTCCTCTTTGTAAATTAAATTTATTCACTGGCACGCAGACTAACCTGTTATATATGAGGTACAGGGCACCCTCTGCTGGTCTGTAGGCATTCATGAATGGAAAATAGCTTTTTCAGTTGGTGGCTATATATACTGTCTGAATATTTTTCTGTCAGATTATGCACTCATTTGTATTTTATGTATATTGCATTTGTCAAAACAATGGACACTTCTCAAGAGCAAGGTGCTTAATTTAAGCATGCATGCACACATGCACGCATGCATACACACATGCACACACACACACACACACACACACACACAAACCCAGTGGAAAATCTAAACTGTAACATTACTATTGTGAACATAATACTATGAATAACAAAACATTACAGTCCCCATCATATACAGTGGACCTTTGTATAACAAATGGTTTGTATAACATAAAATCTGTACAACATAAAAAATTCTGGACATAGGGGAAATTTGCTTAACAGAATCGCCTATGGGGCGAATCTGTACAACATAATTAGGGATTACTCTGTTTTCAATGCATTCCTATGGGAAAGTATAAAAGAAAATTTGCTTAACAGAATTTCATTTGGAATGAATTAATTCCTTTATACAAGGTACCACTGTATTTTAAATTACAGAAACAATGTCTGTCTTATGGTCCCATCATATCTTTTCCATTTCAACACATTTTAAGGGGAGCTATTTATATATATCTATGACCGTGACCACTGGCAGAACACAACCAAACAGCCACTGCTTTAATTTGAACAAACCCCAATTGTCCGCAGCATTATAATCCAGGATAGAGCCAGAAAAAACTATTTATTTATTTATTTATTTGATTTAGATTTTGTCTTACTCCGAATACAAGACATCAAGGCAGCCTCTTCAAAATTCATATTTATTTACATGTTGGCTGCAATCTAACATGCTTGTATACATGATATCCTATAAGTATTGGTGGTACATTATTGCCTACATACTCCTGAGTATGGAAGAACATTATGTGATCAAGTGCAGGTGTAGGAACAAAACCAGCAGCTCCTTTATGAGCAGTACGTTCAGCCAGGACGTTTCCTGTTTCCCTTACGCATACGTAAACCAGCAATAGGAGTCTGTGTAAACACATTTTATATGGCTTGTGAGGCAAGAAAGATATTGCAATATTAGAAGTGCCCATAGGATGCATTTGTATCTGCACAGTAGACCAGTGTTTCCTAATCTGCAGGTCATGTCACCCAAAATATTTTCTGAGGGGTCGTGGGTCACTTTATATGTGTTGCAGCCCTTGTCAAATAATTTCTCCCTTGACCTTTTGGAACAAGATATTCAAGTGTGAGTGTATGTCTACGCATGAGACTAGTGTGGATCTCATGTGGTTCGGACACTGGTCTAGACAGTGTGGTTCTCGTCAAGCTGTATCAGAATTCACCAAGATGTAACCTTTCCAGGATCCATGGACAGTGTATTTAAAGAAGGCAGTGAAGAAATGACAATTTGAGGATAAATTAAGGAAACTGACCCAATAATCTGAGAGCAAACTATTTTGTGGCACCAAACTGTTCCCTCGGTTCCTCAGTGTGTCCACCCAGACCTCTATCCTATTGTGTTCAGCGAGGTTACATCTGATTAAAGCTTTCCCTGTTAATATCTAGTGTCCTACAAATAAAACTGGATATGGACAATTTTAAGCCAGAGTGGCCATGTGGCCAGATGGGAGGGATGATGATGATGATAATGATGACGACAACGACAACAACAACAACAACAACAAACAGAGATTGTTTATAGGCACCCTCTCTCAAAACTATGCCAGTAAAAAAGGACAGCAAATTACTTTACAATATTACCCCATTAAAACCCCATAGAAAGGATGTGTTTTGTTGGCTTGCAATAACTTGTAGTGGTTTGTTCTTTTGATATGATATTTAATTGTACTCCACATCTTAAATGAAATAACTTTAAACTTCTATCTACTTTGCACATTTGTTTGAAGGTATTCAACTGCTGTAGCATCCATTTATATAGAGGCATTTGTTCTGCCCTCCGCAAAATCCAAAAAGTACTGCAAAACTGGGTTTCCAAGTGAAACAAACTAACAGCCACTCCAATTCTTTTCTGGCAAAACAATCGTTTCTCGTCCTGACACACACCTGAAAAGCAGATCCTCAGTTCAAACCACATCTACCACCTTCAAAATGTCACATTTATTTTCACACTAATTTGAAATTTTAAAATCTAGACCAGTATATAAGAGAGAGAGAGAGAGAGAGAGTCTGTTGGTACATGATGCTGCACTTGCACATAGGTAGCCACAATTCAGTTCAATATCTTGAATATTTCTTGGGAATTGTTTACAGGCATTGCATTAGACTGTAAAGAAAAATACAAGCACTCTTTTTTACTAATAAGGGAGACCTATGCATATTCTGTACAATAAGCATGCTCTGTCACTTAGAATGGCTGCCTATTATGCAGCAAATAAGAAAACTCATTTGTGCATACCAAGAATTGAGGAAAAAGAGTGCAGAATGCAAAGGAAAAAATATGGAAGAATTATTTTAGGTATAAAGTGCCAAACAAATCTTGCTTTTAATTTGAGAGAATTAAAGTGCTCAAAAAGCTGAAATACAACACTTTTAAAACCAAACCGGTATTAGCTTGACTTGGGATAAGATGTGGGGGGGGGCGCCCTCTGCCTCGTCATGTCCCATTGTTAATATTATCATGATATGAAAAAGCAACAAAGCCAAGAAGGATTAAAGGTAAGATACAGAGGCTTGCATTGCTGAAGTGTCTGTTCCTATTCTAAAATACTGCTAGAATTTTTTACCCTCCAGCAGTTCATGAGGTTTTTAATCCCTCTTGCTAGACCAAGCAGGGAGGGCAAGAATATCCCTTTCCTCTTGTGGCCTCATGACAGGTTCTCTGAGGAAACTGACAGATTAGTTATAATAGATCCAGCACCTCCCATTTCTGTTTTAACTGCCTCAGATCACGCTAGGTTGGTGACACTGTATAAACCACTCAGCTCTCCCTAACTTCTGCTAGAAGTTTTATGAAGTGGTATGTAAGGAAATACGAACAAGAAGAATTATTTATTGATAAACATTATGGGAATTTCTGCCAATATACAAAGGCTTGTGGTGGGGAAGGAATTAATCAGTGAGGGGGGGATTATAGGTCATTCTCTTTTTTGCTATTTTTAGAAGAACAGTATAAGACACTAATGTAAAAACTGTTCTTTGTTTAACTTCTGGATATAACAAGCCTGATGCCAGGTCACTGCTGAAGAGGATTCATGGGGATGGGGATGGGGTGGGGAACCTAAATACACACTACGTATGAGTGAAATATGCTTCCTAAAATATATGGCATTTAAAATGAAATGCCAAGAACTGGAAGATCACACATCTTATAGTATGCTGATGTGCATGGAAGTTTGTTTTAGTTTGCATCAGAGTAATAAAGATACACATCAATCTCACTTTGCAAACTGGTGTAACTGAAACAGGGGCTGGTATTTGGCAGGCATCCTCTGAATATTTAGGTGCAAAGAGACTGCGGCAGTGATAAAATTATTGGCTTCCTATAAGAACTGCCGATGCAAGTGGCACAAGAAAAATGTTTAAGTGGGATGAAGATCATATGCAGCAAAAGAGCATAGAGCAGCTCAGCTACACACAGCTGCAGTGGAAACCAGGATACCATGAACCATGGATGATGAGGAATGGTAAACCTGTTAGTGCTTACAGTGGAAAGAACAGATTGGATTTGGATCGAACATAAGTTTGGAAATGTGCTTATGTTACAAGTGAAGCACTGAAGCATCTGATAACTGCAGCATATGACAGACACTTGCCAGGGAACACTAGGATTTGCTGTCAGGCTGTGCAGATTTCTCAGGCTGTGTCCACACTAGATTGATATAGGGATTGCTGATAGCAAGGTTTGGAGGGGGGGGGAGAGACAGCATCAGAACATGTTTCTGCTTAGAACAATCCATCCTTCGGCTTTAAGAGATGCCACATACTTTTCTGGCACAGGTCTGAGGCATATACAGTGGTACCTTGTATAAAGGAATTAATTCGCTCCAAATGAAGTTATGTTAAGCAAATTTTCCTTTATACAAATTCCCATAGGAATGTATTGAAAACAGAGTAATCCCATTTTTATGTTGTATGGATTCTCCCCATAGTAGGCAATTCTGTTAAGCAAATTTCCCCTATCTCTGGAATTTTTATGTTGTACAGATTTTATGTTATACAAACTGTTTGTTATACAAGGGTCCACTGTTTTCTTCTTACCACAATTCAGCCTGTGCAGACAGGTGCCTTTCACTGAAATAAATCTCAGCAGTGAATTACTGCAAAGTAAGAAATCAGCCAAGGCATTAGCAAACTATAGCAATGCTGACTAGCTGTTGTTACATGCCATCAAGTTGCTTCCAATTTATGGCAATCCTCTATACTAAAATTTCCAGCAATATTTGTTCCTTACCTCTGTGTTCCAGTCACCCATGATTACAAGATGTCTTGTTTCTGGGTATGATTTATTTCCTCCTGGGTACTTATATAAAAGCTTTCTATTTCATCATTTTCAGCAACCGTAGTTGGAGCATAGACTTAAGCTATGGTTATCCTGATGGGTTTTCCCAGAAGTCTTATGGATATCACTCAGCCTGTGCTACTACTTGCCTTGGTAGTAGAGCCACTCCATTTCTTCTGAGTTTGTCATTTGCAGATCAAAACACGTTGTAGTTGTCTGGCTGAAAAATATCCCAATCCAGTTTACTTTAGTTCACTGACACCAAGCACGGCAATCTTTTTACATTCCATTTCTTGCTTTACAGTTTCCAGGTTACATTGATTCATACTTCTCTTGTCCAATGCTTCAGCTGTGTGTGTTGCCAACACTGAACTTTCCTTTCACCTCTGTGCATCTGAGCAAGATGTCCTTTCAGCTTGAATCTAGTTGCATCATTATCTATCTAGCTATCTATCTGTCAGATATTTATACCGCCCACCTAGACGAAGGGCTACTCTGGGCAGTTTAGAATATAACAAATCAGAAATTATAAAGAACAATAACAAATAATGTGCAAATTAAGTGCAACCTTAAATTAAACATACAACCATTAAAAAGATACAAAACAAGATTATGCAGTACTGTGAAAATAAATTAAAAACAAATTACAGTGGTACCTTGTATAAAGGAATTAATTCGTTCCAAATGAAATTATGTTAAGCAAATTTTCCTTTATACAAATTCCCATAGGAATGCACTGAAAATGGAGTACAGTGACCCCCCCCCCGCCATTTCACGGTTCAGGTATTGCGGTCCCACTACATCGCGGGACTGCAGTACCTGCACCATGGGAGGGCGGAGGGGGGCAGGTTGCCCCGCACCGCCCTCCCATGCACCCCCGAGAAGCCTCGGGGGTGCCTGGGCAGGCGGCGGCGGGTGATCTGGTCGCTCCGTGCGGCCCTCCCACACACCCAGGAAAAGCCTCGAGGCCGGGCGGGCGGGCGGTGGTGGTGGTAGGTAAGATCCCCCTGCCACCGCCGGCGCAATCGCCCCCCCCACCCACCCCATCTGCTTCCGCATATCACGGATTTTTGTGCATCGCGGGTGGGGTGGGTCCCTAACCCCCGTGATCGGTGGGGGTTTACTGTAATCCCATTTTATGTTGTACGGATTTTCCCCACAGGCAATTATGTTAAGAAAATTTTCCCTATCTCCGGAGTTTTTTATGTTGTACAGATGTTATGTTATACAAGTTGTTTGTTATACAAGGGTCCACTGTATACATAACAAGAGGAGGAGAAAATATTTTGGGCAAAGATTAAGGTTCCAGGAAAACTGTCCTAAAGAGCCATGTTTAACTGGCTTTTCAAGATTTTAAGTGTTTGGGCCAAGTATATATCTGGGGGAAGTTTATTCCATAGATGAGGGGCAACTGAGAAGGCCGGTTTCTCATTGATGTTTTTCAGGACTCTCTCAGTGTTGGTATCCTCAAATGCCCCATTTGAGATGAACAAGTAGTCCGGGCAGTTCTATTTGGAAGTAACCGTTCTAACAGTCTGTCATTGTGACTGCGCTATTTATACTTGTTCCCAAGTAACTTTGAGTGCTTTCAGTTCTGGGAGTCTCATCATCCAGTGCTATCTTGTTCCATTTGGAGCTGTCTCATCATAGGGTTTTCAAGGTAAGAAGGGTTCAGCAGTAGTTTACCGCTACTATCTTCTAGGTAATACTAAGAAAAGTCCCCTTGGGTATCACCACTGTTGTCTCTAAATGAACCTCCACATGTGTCACCTTCAGTTATTGTTACTGTCCAGTAGCTGCTACCCCAATCATCACTGAAACTACCCATTCTCTTCTGCTGATTCAGCCATTACTCTGGAAGAAGTTATATGCATCTTAATCTGTTGCTTCATCTATGAACATTCTGCCTTAGGTGACCTTAGGTTCAAGTTTTGCTGGAAAGATCGTCCTAGAGCAGATTATTAAACAGTCAGTCTGCAATTTTTTAACAAATAACGCTGTCATTAAAAGAAGTCAACATGGGTTTCTTAAAAACAAGTCATGCCAGACTAATTTGATCTCTTTCTTTGACAGAATTACAGGCCTAGTGGATGAGGGGAATGCTATGGATATTGTTTATCTGGACTTTAGTAAGGCCTTCGATAAGGTTCCCCATGGCATTCTTGCTAAGAAGTTAGTAGAAAGTGGGATAGATAGTGCTACTGTCAGGTGGATTTGTAATTGGTTGACTGATCGCATCCAAAGGGTGACCATAAATGGCCTCTCTTCAGCTTGGAGAGACGTGACCAGTGGGGTGCCCCAGGGTTCTGTTCTGGGTCCAGTGCTGTTCAATATCTTTATTAATGACTTGGAGGAAGGAATAGAGTATGCTAATTAAATTTGCAGATGATACTAAATTGGGAGGGGTTGCTAATTCCCCAGAGGATAGGATGAAAATCCAAAAAGACCTTGACAGATTCGAGTGCTAATGGAATGGATTTCAACGGAGGGAAATGTAGGGTGCTACATCTAGGTAAAAAAAATGAATTGCACAGATATAGGATGGGGGATACTTGGCTGGAGAATAGTACCTGTGAAAGGGATCTGGGAGTCTTGGTGGACCACAAACTGAACATGAGTCAGCAGTGTGATGGCCAGGAAAGCCAATGCGATTCTTGGTTGCATCAACAGAACCATAGTGTCTAGATCAAGGGAAGTGATAGTACCACTCTATTCTGCTCTGGTCAGACCCCACCTGGAGTACTGTGTCCAGTTCTGTGCGCCTCAATTTAAAAAGGATGTTGACAACCTCGAGCAGGTGCAGAGGAGGGTGACCAGGATGGTTGAGGGTCTGGAGGAAATGTCTTATGAGGAACGGCTTAGGGAACTGGGAATGTTTAGCCTTTTAAAAAGAAGACAGAGAGGGGATATGATAGCTATGTTTAAATATTTGAAAGGATGTCATATTGAAGAGGGAGCAGGTTTGTTTTCCATGGCTTCAGAGACTAGGACTCGGGGCAATGGTTTCAAACTACAGGAAAAGAGATTCCATTTGAACATTAGGAAGAACTTCATGAGAGTTAGAGTTGTTCGGCGGTGGAATATGCTGCCATGGAGGGTGGTTGAGTCTCCTTCTTTGGAAGTTTTTAAGCAAAGGCTGGATGGCTATCTGTCGGAAATATTGTGATGGGGGTTCCTGCATGGCAGGGGGTTGGACTAGATGGCCCTTGAGGTCTCTTCCAACTCTATGATTCTATGATTCTATGACCATGCTAAGAGCCCAGGCTTCTAAAAAACTCTTAGCTTCTCTGACAAACTCAACTGCCCTCACCGCATTAAGGTGTGAATCTAAGAAGGGGTAATTTGCAGCAATATGCCACTCAAATGTATGTGAATTATGTTATATTCAAAAAACTATCAGACTTCATCCACATCATATTTCACATTTGTTCTTACTTGGAAAGGACCTCTATGTAGAATCTATTGATAGCTTTAATTCCTTTTGCACCAACTATATCATATGCATGAATTTATTCTCGATGATTTAGAAACTAGAGTCATTGACAGCACATAACAAAATTGGTTATTGAAGTCTGCATTACTATGAGTCATAGGAAGGATTCCCTCTATATCTACTTGTTCTCTGGGAATAATTCATTAGCTAAATGCTTTGTGTGTCACATAGTCAAATTCTGACTCAGAAGCTTTTTCCTACCCTTAATGGCTGCCTTTACTTCTCACTTCTACTCAAAACATGTTCTAGAATACAAGTTAAAACAGAGCATTAAAAAAAATTAAAGCCTTTGATTACAGCAATGAAATAAATACATGCTTCCACATGTGAAGGGAAAAGACGGTACATAACAGTTCGTATTAGTGTCTTAATAGTTGATTGCTTGGTGTCAGAAACCATGGTTTACAAAGTCTCCAATATAGTATAAACAGTCTACAGTATATGCAACTACTACATTCATGGCCAGGTACATTACAATAGTGGCAAACAAGAGTTCACAGAATAATTTGCGTTATGAACAAGCAGCAGTTATCAAAATCGCCAATATCACTATACAGACAACAGTATTGCCAGCAATGCAATATAAACATTAAGTGGCATTAAATGCTGGCTCTTCTGGTTTATTCAGACAAGCTTAAAAAGAAAAGGAGGAGAAATAGCCTTGAATGCAAGAACCATTCTTTGGTGCTGTTAAAAATATTAATTATATCATTTAAAAAGCACTAAATAGCAATAGCTTCCATGCTGTTCACACGATTCAGGCTAAAGGCTATGTGTAACTTCATTGTAATCAGACCCCTGTACTTACTGATGCTTCTTACATAATCATCAGATTGCATAATCTAATTGTGTCTGAAGTACTCATGAAAAATGAGACATCACTTTAAAGTTGGTTAATAATTCAGTGGAGCTATTTAGCTAGAAAAAATACTTTTAAGCATTTGGGACAGCTGACACTTTATATTGACTAATTCATGTGAAATCGGTGAATACTACCAATAAATGTTTGGGCTTCACCCTTCACTAGGGGACAAAAGTGCCCGCAAAAATAATTATGTAAGGCTAGTAGTATTTGTATTCCATTGATCCCCTATTATTTTTTTTAAATCAAAATGCAGACAACATGAGCTATAGAACAAAGCCATTAAAAGTATCTAAACAATATAAACAATTATACATATTATGTTGGAGTTTTCTACAACCTCACATGGTGCCTATAAAAGCTGTGGGTGGGAGTGACCTTTATGGGCTGGGCTGACTGTCATTCTATTCAGCAGTAATCAATAATTCCCTCTTGGGTCCGAGTTCAATAAAGTCACACTTCTCTGCTCTGTCTTCTGTTGCCATTCTCTTGAGTCTGTTGAGGTCTACGGCTGCAAACAGCAGCCACGTTTGTCAGTTTGGCGTTTGATCTGTTCAATTGTAAGTACTGTAGTTAAACCTTTTCTTCTTTCTCATTCCAATGTCTGAGAGTGAGCTATTAAGACTGCAAGGGCCATCTAATTAGAAAAGGGATCTACTGTACTCTTGGCAATTTAAACTGTTCTGCTCCGTGAATCCCTGTAGTTCTACTCCACAGCTCGAGGTATTTAACAAACAAACAAAAACCCCTCAACCACTGCCAAAACCATAGATTGGCATCTGAAGGCTGTAAGATCCTTTCTCCATTTAGGGTTTGTAACTTTACTTAGATACGGGGTTTGGGTGGGTCGTTCGGCATAACCACGGAGCACATTTTGATGAGCAGACAGCAATCCGGTCAGCTCGCAGACCTTGTTTTAGGATCTGGGCCTTCAAATAATATGCTGCCTCATCAAAATCTGGAGAGTTCAGTAGATCCCAGGAGAGACCATACACATTTATAACTTGGAGAATTTCCCGATTCCAAGTTAAAACTGTTCTATGGATAAAATTCAACATTTCTGTAAAAGTAGTTAGCACTAAGAGAGAGTCTATTCCTTTTTTCAGTTTCGGCCAATACTTAATGGTGTGCATGCATACTATGGCCTCCATTGTTCAAAGGCCAGTTTCCATCCAGATAATGGAGGTCTCAGTTCCAAGAGGAAGGCCGAGAATTGCCCATAAATATTTGTTCTGCAGTGTTTCTAGATGCATGTTCTGGCTGGAGCCCCATATTTTAGCACCATAGCAGATTTAAGAAATGACTTTCAGCCTCAAAAACTTTCAGGGAAGTAGGGATCTGTCTTCCATCTCTGCCCCAATGGAACATTAGCAGGGCGTCAATTGTGTTAATGGAAATTGATTTTGACACCAAATTGCTTCCAACGTATGACAACCCTAACAGGATTTTCAAGGTATGTGAGATACTTAAGAAGCAGCTTTGTCACCACTTATTGAGCAGCAACTTGAATCCAGGTCTCCTCAGCCCCAGTCTGGCTTTCTATCTGCTACACTGCACATACTGTACCTGTATGCATCTCTTAAGCATGTACCCTGACTTATGTCCAGTCACACCTTCTTTCTGGGAGGATTTTATTATGCATATTAAAGCTGTATTAGAATTATCTTTGAACTTTGCAAATGCATGCATCTTGTTAAACTACCTACCTGTCTCACAGAAACTAACCAATGGTCTGTGCCCAAGTGTTTTGATATAGTACATAAGCACTGGGAAGTACAACTGCTCTTCCTCTATTCATCAACAGATGGAGGATCTTACGTCTGAATGCACCGCACATGGATACCTATCTGGATATTTGGTCTTTCTTTGAAATTTACATTCCAGTTTCCTTTTTTTAATAATGGCATTCTGTTTTTTGAGACTGTCATGATTGTTTAATCCCCTTTCTCTCCTTGAAAAAATCTAAATATATTTTCCAGGCTTTCATTTGAAGGTATTTTTTTCTCTTTAGTGTATGCCTTCTTTTTTTTCTTGTTCTGTGATTCAGAACAATAAAAATGATTTAACTTATGCTAATACACTACCTCAAATATGCCTTTCTCCGACGTTCCAGTGAAATCAGCCCTTTTTACCAACAACAGTATGCCTTGACTCATAGTACTGTCCCCAATATACAAACCCCATCTCACATTAAAGAAAAATGTCAGCCACACTTCAAACTCTTCAGTGACTAACATACTTTGATCTTATTCCTTTGTAGTTACCCTGAGACTATCTCCACGGTACAGTATGGAATAGCAGTGATTGTTCTGTTTATTTTTCACAATCTAAGATGATACTTCTATCCAATTCACTAAATATTATATTGGTCTATGTAATTTAGCTGTCTTCAGGCCCTCTCCAAAAATTACAAATTTTGAGTCGAGCCCTTTCAGTGGGCTTAATCCACAGAAAGTTAGCTGCACCAAGATTTAATTGAAATCAATAGGTCTTTCACATTGAGTTCAGCAGTATCTATTTTAGACTGGATCCAATGAAACAACATGTCAATGCAACACGTGTTTTCTTCATTTCCCACTTACCATACAGAGTTTGAAAGCAGTGCTCAGTTAATTTTGAGAAACTGTGATCTGTCCCCTAGATAGCCACATCCTTTATTATTGTGAAAGCTATGTACACTGTGGTTCTATTAATGTCATACGGACCTGCTCAATATTGCTTGTGATATATGGATGCATAGCACTTCCACTTTCTACGTATGCTTTTTTGTCACACAGTCATGTCTCCTTCTAAGATGAAACATAATTGTCCTAAATGAAGGAACATGCTGTATATACGTTATATACAATTTATTCATACCCTACCTTGTTCCATGAGCTCAAAACTGATTTCCGTAGTTATGGATTACTACAAAGGAATCACAGTCTAAGTAATAGCATGGATAACTGAGTGTGACTTCTTTATTTAAAGCATCTCTTCGCTGAACCACTGGAAGTACAGTTTACCAGATCAGTGCCTATTTGCTTTTGCTGCAAGACATTAGTACCTTTCAGGCAGAGTAAATTGTTGGGGGAGGGGGGGAGATATATATTTTGTCCCAGTGCAACGGCATTCATACATGCAAAGAATATTTCAGTTTTATCTAAATCTACTTCCTGGTGCTGCAAACCAGAGTGCAGTTTTATGTAAAAGCTTGCAGAATCTGGACTTGAAATAGCCTCTTATCTGTTGCTAAGAAAAGCACCCACTGAACTTTGCATCTCACAGAATAAAATACAAATAGACTCCAGGAAAGTTGTCCCTCAAGGCAGCAATGGGCTATTTATTTATTTATTTATTTATTTATTTATTTATTTATTTATTTATTTA
>JAHTLZ010000204.1:73430756-73515376 GCA_023846285.1 Phrynocephalus versicolor
TGTGTGTGTGTGTGTGTGTGTGTCACACACACTTCAGTCTGTCTGCCATTCTATGGCAAATTGCAGCTAAAGGTGGGACTTGGTTACCTGTTGCTTTTCGAGTGAGTTTCAAGGTACTGTTTTGGACTTTTCAAAACCCTCCACGGCTTGGGACCTGAATACCTGGAGGAGCAAATCTCCTTAAGATCAGATGCCTGAAAAACCATCACACGACATCTAAAATCCGAGGCAAAGGGCTCCCAGATGCGGAGCTTAAAATTGTTTTCTCACGCCCACGCCCACCTAAGTGCGCTCCAGCGCACTTTAGAAGTACCTGGTCTCCGGAGGTAAAAAAAAAAATGATGCAGATTGTAAAGCTGTGGATACCGGGCTCCCCTCACCTTCTGTTTGTTTTTTTGTCCCTGCCGCCCCTTTAAGAGACAGGAATCCCTACGGGGCTGCTCTGGATGGCAGAAGGAGGTGAGCAGAGGTGAGCCTGCATTCTTTTCTCCCTTTTTTTCTCCCTCCCCTCACCGCAGATAGGAGCAATGGAGGGCGGAAGAGTGGGAACACAGGAAGAGGAACAAATCCCACAGTCTCTGGTCCAAATTTAAGTTGTCAGTGAATTTTAGAGGTTGTGTAAGAGCGCCCTAAGTTTCCAACACACGTGTCCAGTGGTACCTTGTATAAAGGAATTAATTTGTTCCAAATGAAATTATGTTAAGCAAATTTTCCTTTATACAAATTTCCCATAGGGATGAATTGAAAACAGAGTAATCCCTAATCGCAACCATTTTTATGTTGTACGGATTCGCCCCATAGATGATTCTGTTAAGCAAATTTCCCCTATCTCCAGAATTTTTTATGTTGTACAGATTTTATGTGATACAAACCCTTTCTTATACGAAGGTCCACTGTATATGTATTAGTATTTTGGAATACAGTACTGTCCTTGTCCCCTAGTGCTGTGCAACACTTAAAAACAGCGCACCAGCCTTATAATGAACCATATAAGGAGAAAGGATTTTGGAGCTGCGCAACCATTAAAACAAACAAAGTCAAAACTAGACTATGGGTGATACCTTCATAGGTTGCTAGTAGAAAAATAAAAAAGTTGCTCAGCTTTCGAGAACACAAGTCCTGTTTTTCAAAGGGGTTATAAAAGTCCAAACATGGCAAGGGATGTAATTTGCCAGGAGAGAGTTCTTAAAAGTTCATCTGGCAAGATGGATGCCAGGTTTTCTTCATGGAAGGCACAGAGCAGCATGGTCCGTTGGTGCTGGACTAAACAGGCTGATTCAAACAAAGAGCTGCATGGTGTGGGCCCCTCCCCCCTGCTTACAACCATCATCTCTATTGGCTCTTTGAAGCACAAGGCTCCTGGTTGGCCAGATCAACAAAGAGTGGGATAAATGGAAAGGTGCTGTGGCGTGGGTCGGACCACATCAGATTGAAGGTCCAGTATGCCTAGTGGCACTTAAACAATTCCCAGTCTAAACAGAAGCATAAAAGAGTGTGCACATCAAGTTGCAGCAAATCCAAATTGTTCCGATTCAACAGTGTAGTGTAGTCCAATTCTCAGTAAGATCATTGGCCCATCCAGTCCAATAGTGTCAGCTATAAATGGCAGTGGCTGACCAGATGTTCAGGTAAAAGTCTTACCTAACCCTACTGGAGATCCCTGTGTCAGAACATAATGGAGCTGACATCTCTGATTCCTTCCCATTGCTCAGGAAATGCAAAACTTCATACAAACCAACATGTCTCGCCCACAAGAAGTGTTTTATCAATCTGCATGAAATTAAGAACAAATCTTAGCATCTTAAAATATAGGTCTTCTAAATATCCCAGCATGTGTCGCTGCCTTTTGGAATAAAGATCTGAGTTTACCTAGCATTCAAGTTCTTCAATTTTATATTTTCTTTAATGAAGTGAATATCAGTATATGAAAATACTACAAAAGTGTACAAAAATCAAGAAAGCATCATTTTTCCTGAGATGCATAAATAAAATCTCACTTAGATTTGTGAAAAATGACTTTTTTTGCAAAAGGCTTATAATTCACACAACATAGTTATTTCTTACCATTAATATACCTTGACAGCATAGCATTTCAGGTTGCCAGTGTTATGTCCTCTAATTTCTTCATTTGCTCCTGATTTTCCTGTCGAATATCTTTCCTTTTTTACATGCTTTTTTCTTATCATGAAGTGACTATAACAATCTAAGGTTATCTGTTAACTGCATCTACGCAGTGAGGGTATTTTTATGTACATCAAAGTTACGTGCCAATATTTATGAACTTATGAAATGTCAGTTACTGACATACCAGTTACTTTATTTATTAATCTCACTTTTAAAGCTATTTTCCACTTGGAAAAACATTTTTTCAATGGCTAGAAATTATCATATATTTAATAGAACATATACAGTCTCTCCCCAATGCTAATTGATCTTTCCATTTTAAGTCAGAATCATTCACATGAAGAAGCCTATCAGTTTTGTATGAAAGCCACTTGTATGTGAAAGAAATCTTTTTGAAACTTCTGCTAAATTATTTTCACTCATGGCTTTTGAGGAACTTTTAAAAATATCTTATCAAGCATCTGCTTAGTTAGTTCTCATCCAGTATGTGAAAGAGATACCTTCCTTTCAGGTATCTCTTTCACATTCTGGAGATACCTTCCTTTCAGTTTTTGCTTAATTAGGTTCTGACTGCCTAATTAAGCAAAAACTTGATATTGCTATAAACAGGACAGTATTGCCAAGATCTGCAGGTTGTAGCTGATGTAGCCAGCAACACGGCTGTCAGATGAGCTTGTTTGAGCTATCTACCATTATTTATTCACACCTGATACTCTTTGGTTGCATCCAAGTACTAACTAGTCCAAACCCTGTTTGGTTTCTGAAATCAAACAGGATGAGAGTACTGTTCTTCTTAATCCTCACTAGGCTTCTTATCTCTCCTTGTTGGTACATTAGTTTGTTTTGTCATATATATTTTTCTTTTCCTACTTTGCTTTTTTCTCTCAATTAGAATGTTGCAAAAGCAAAGTCTGGTATCGTTATGGCCAACAGGTCCACTGGATCCTCTTCAGACTACAGAATCCATCCAGATCATACGGTCTATATGGAGTATGTTTCATACCAGTTTAACTTTTCGTGACATGGGTGTTTTGTGACCAAAAATGAACACCAAGGCATCCGGTTCATCACTACAGTGATCCCCTGCCATGATGTAAGAACATCTACAGCCCTTACTTCAAATATGAAATATGCCCACTATCTCCAATACCTTGAGGACCTCTGCTCTTACCTCATGGTTGGAGAAGAGTCTGACCCCTTCCAGCTGGTGGAAGACTGGGTAATGGGTGCTATCAATCTGGTCACGGCGGTAAACATCTCCCACAACCAGAAAGGCATCAAGTCCAGAATGTATCAAGTCCCACTGGTGGGCAGACGTGTGAGCTCTTAGCATGTGGGTTTGATTGAGATAATAGTTGTCCCCTTTCTTCCGGCTGGGATGGTCTTGTGGAATAAGCAGCCTATCGAAGTTCTGTTCAACCGTGACCACTGGGCACAAATCATCATAGACCGAAAACAGCGGGGTTCCAAAGCGTCCCAGATACTGCTTGTAGAAGTGATCTTTCACGCGCTCTTTGATCAGCCACAAAGGGTGATGCTTTTGGTTGTGGAGATTTTCCCCCACCTTGGAAAGAATCTTCTTCGTCACATTGCTGTAGTTATCCGGCGCGTAAGATTTGCCAAGGAGCTCCACTGGGTTTCCAGCGGAGGTTCTGGTAGCGACATCTGAAGCAATGCTTCTGCATGAGGCACAGCTAGAACTCAAAGTTCTTTTTATCTGAATTCCCCGTAGGTAAATCACTTTACCACAATGGACCATTTCTAGTAAACGTCTGGGTGCAGCCATCATGGTGTCCTTTATATGCTGGGAAGGAAATAAAACAGAAAGAATGGTTGCCTAGCTGCAATGCAGAAATGGCAGAGAAAGAAATAAAACCCTAGAAAATACAAACTCCTCCATATACAGTGGTACCTTGTATAAAGGAATTAATTTGTTCCAAATGAAATTATGTTAAGCAAATTTTCCTTTATACAAATTTCCCATAGGAATGCATTGAACACTGAGTAATCCCATTTTTATGTTGCACGGATTCGCCCCATAGGCGATTATGTTAAGCAAATTTCCCCTATCTCCGGAATTTTTTATGTTGTACAGATTTTATGTTATACAAACTGTTTGTTATACAAGGGTTCACTATATAGAAGTATGTATACTATAGAGAATAGCATTCCCATATTTGCAAGGAATTTGTTTCACTTCCAAGTGACTCCAGGACGATGCTGAAAGACGTACAGCAAAGTATAGGAAATGCTACACTGTACTGTACATAGAATAGCCTCTCGTTCCCCCCTAGTGGCCATTTCTGGCAACTTCATCTTTAGAAATACATATTTCTAAGATTTTAACTTTGTAATATTTTTCATATTTTCAGATTGTGGATAAATGAATTAGTGGATAGTCATCACACAGATACAGTAAAGGACAGAACGAACACTTCACGTTCAGCTATGCCAGTGGTCTAACACAAAATTCATCATTTCATGCCTTCATTTCTTACTTCTCAAGTTAAAGGAAGCTCAGGCAGAACGTGAACCTGAAGACTCACTGGAACTCAGAACCTCTGTGGGGGGGGGGCAATTAAAACGGTCTGCCCAGAAGGCTGGTGCAGCCAAATGGTTTTAAAATGCTGCTGCCAGATTGTTAACTGGGGCTGGCTTCACCAAACATGTAATTCTCCTGTTGCAGCAGCTCTACTGGCTGCCGATCCATTTCTGGGCACAATTCAAGGTGCTGGTTTTAACCTTGAAAGCCCTAATTGGATTGGGTCCAAGCAACCAAAATGACCACATCTCCCCATATGACCCTGCCTGGGCATTAAGATCAGGGGAGGCCTTTCACTCAGTCCCACCACCTTCATAGGTGCTTTTCTTACAAACTACATGTGTTGCTTATCAGATGCCGTGATACATGGGTCAGTCACAATTGTTTTAACATCATTTCTGCCCTACATGATTCATTTCTCATTTCCAACCATTAAGAGAA
Organism: Phrynocephalus versicolor; assembly: GCA_023846285.1. Classification (NCBI taxonomy): domain Eukaryota; kingdom Metazoa; phylum Chordata; class Lepidosauria; order Squamata; family Agamidae; genus Phrynocephalus; species Phrynocephalus versicolor. Next base: position 73,435,864 of record JAHTLZ010000204.1, read on the forward strand.
CAGATTTTCAGGATTAATTTCCTTTTAATTTTCATCAATATATTATCCATCTCTATATATGTTCATCTTCATCCATTTTAATTTTAATCCATTATAAAAGGTAAAAGAAGCAAAAAGGCAATAAGAAAATTTAGTAGAATACTCAGTCCCCTATATTCTTATATTTAAATTCACTAAAGATATCTAAATAAATTTTAATTACTTTTATATGAGTAATAAATAGGACATATTAATCTGTTCCTCTATGAATTACATTGTTTCAAGATTATTTTATAACTAAGTTGCATCTACTTTACGGGCTATATTGGAAGGTTATACGTTGGTCTAAAGGGTCCTCTTTACTTTTGCAAGTTCTCATCTATATATCTCAATTACAGCAGTTCTCTTAAGATTTAACAGATCATCTATATATCTCAATTACAGCAGTTCTCTTAAGATTTAACAGATCAATATATATCAATATTTCCCTAAGTGGACGTTGTCTTGGCATTTCTGCAGGAGTCTTCACCTTCATTTTTCCCTATGCCATAACAATAAGTTTACAGAAAAACAGTTTTAGACAATTGCATCATAAGGAGCTAACTTCAAATATTTAGGTAGCCAGATTTTTCCATCCACCATCTCCCATCTATAGTTGTATAATTTCTCACAATTATCTCTTGGACACAATATATTCCCACTATATCTTTAATGTTTCCCAATTTTATAAACCATCTCTACATCTTCTTATCTACCTCATCAAACAGTACAATATAATCTTATTTGCTAATTAATTATCTCATTACATTAGTGCATTCCAAATCCATCATCCATGACCCTTTCTATATATTTGCCCCTTTTCTAGTAACTACGTTCAGCTGAAAGTTCTCTTTCTCAAAGCTCTTTTTTCCCCTGCTGAATTATTTAGGCTCACATGTAGTAATTTCTCTTCTTTCACCCCACTTGTTTTCTGGGAGGATCCTGGTCTTTCCTCTTCTCTGCAATCCCAGCCAGGGCCACATTTGTGTTTGTTGTGTCGTTACACTCATGACTGACTCTCCGTGACCCCATTTCCATGGAACTTTCTTGGCAGAAATACTGGAGTAGCTTGCCAGCTCCTACTCCAGGCGCCTACAGCACCTGGTATTCCCTGGTGGTCGCCCATCCAAGTACTAGCCAGGCCTGACCCTGCTTAGCTTCTGAAATCAGGGGAGATCAGATGTGCTTAGGGCATCTAGGCAGCTATAGGGCATCTAGGCAGCCAAGGCCACATACACATACAAATTTCTCCATAACCCTTCTTCTTCTTCCACAGGTTTCTGCCCAATCTTCAATGACTGGTGCTGGGTATCCTTCTGGGGACCTGCTATTGTTGCTTGCTGCTTCCCTTCAAATCTCTCCTCTTGCCGATGCTCATCTTCTATATTTCTGACATCATCGGTGAGAATACCCAAGATTTTTTGGAGTCTGCCTCACAGGTGCTTTTCATGGGTACTCGGGAGATGGCCTTCTCTGTGGCTGTTCCCTGACTCTGGAACTCCCTCCCATTGGAAGCTGGACTGGCCCCATCTCTGCTGTCCTTCTGCAGACAGGCAAAGACCTTTCTCTTCAGGCAAGCTTTTCCTTAATGGTGGGTGGTTTGAGAGGGATATTAAATGGATCATTGGGGTCTGTTTAATATAGATCATATTATTTTAATATAATACTGTTTAATTAATAATGCTTCATTAATAAAATAAATACTAAGAAAGCTCCTTCCAAAATTATCCAACAAGGCTCTTAGAAAACACTGATACAACTCATATGTTGGCAGAAGCTCAAGGGGGAAAATCTGTAGATTCCTTTGCCTTTCATCAAGAGATCGCTGTTTAATTGCTATGGCAAGATAGAAAAGCCAAATGAATTTTGGATCTCAAAGATTATGATTAAAGACTACAAAGCTTTGTGAAGCTGTTGCAAATAATAATGGCTGATTCGAGGGTGAAGCCACAATGGGAAAAACTGATTAAAACCACTGCTACTTTTCTGAAGTCAATGGGACCCAGATAAGCCCTTTAACGAAAAACATTGTTCCCACCTCGCCTTAATGACTCTTGGTTCACAAGCCAGTTTCGTTCTATCATCTGTTTCCTTCTGATGACTAAGAGGGGCCAATAGCAGGTAAGGAAACAGTTTAGAAATTATCCTGCCTTTGTGGGAGGAGGCAAGTGTCAAAACCAGTTCCTAACCAACATTTGCATTGCTAGAACAGAAATGGAAAACGTCTGGCCCATGGGCCAGAATTCAGCTTATGGAGTTTCCCCATCCAACCTGGAAGCCTCTTCTTGTAGTACTTCCAATCAGGGGTCAGCAGTGACAGATAAGAGGCAAAATAAAACACAGGAAGCCATTGCATGGAATTAACCTAGAATTAGCAGCCCAGAATCAAAACTAAGAATACAGCGCAGTTTGGCAACATGGGAATTATTTCACCACAGCCTACTTTGGAGTAGACAGGCATAGAAGTTAGCCTTGTTTTATATGATTGGTAAGATACTGGTCCCACAGATATGGGGGTCCTACTATACATGCTTCCATATACAGTGCATCACAGAAGTGAGTACTCCCCCTCACATTTCGTAAATATTTTATTATATCTTTTCATGTGACAACACTGAAGCTATGTCACTTAGGGGTGTGTACTCACTTTTGTTGCCAGCATTTTAGATATTAATGGTTGTGTGTTGCGTTGTTTTGAGGGCACAGCACATTTACACTGTTACACAAGCTGTATACTGTACTCACTGCTTTACATTGTGGCCAAGTGTCATATCTTCAGTATTGTCACATGAAAATACATGCTAAAATATTTGCGAAATATGAGGGGTGTACTCACTTCTGTGTTATACTGTATTTTTCTTTGAACAGAGCAGTACTCTAGGGATATGGAAGGAAGAATCATGATCATCTCCTAAGCTCTACTAGTTCTGCACTGGCCAGGGCTGGAAGGGGATGGAGACACAAGTGGCTCTCACTGCTCATGAAGGGAGTGGTCCACTGTGGACCACCACAGCCTCCTTCTTAGGGAACACTCTAAGAGGGTTGCATATACATCAGATCTGAAATACTGCAAATCCAGACATTTTTGTAGGACTAACTTTATTGGCAGATATCTTTAGCCTCCTGGTGAGGTGCATAGCAATGAAAGGGTAGGGGCTCCACCTCCTGGTCACTTTCCCATCTAGTGGTATTCACCTTGAGATCTTCTTCAACAGATCAAAACTGTGGTTCCAAATCTTCATATTACCTACGCACTGTTTCAGAAATCATTGCTGAATGGCAAGCAGATGGGCTGTTAAACGACACTTGGCTACAATGTAAAGCAATGAGTATACAGCATGTATAACAGTGTAAATGTGCCGGCGCCTCAAAATAACACAACACACAGCCATTATTGGGCATAGAGTTCACCAAGAGGGTTAAGACAGTGCTGGAAAATAATGGTGGCCACACAAAATATTAAAACTGTCATTTTAAACCCAAATCCCCTAAAACCAGTTGTTTTTGCCTTTCTTCCAAAAAGATTCTAAAGGACAAAACCTGAAATCCTATGTAAAAATATTAAGTATTAGGACTTCTTTCTTTCTTTCTTTCTTTCTTTTGATCTGAGACATTTCTGCAGTGTGAGCAGAGTTCTACGGTGTAACATATGTTAAAAACAAAATAATAAATATATGCTAAAATTTCTAAAATTAGACGTTTACCAAGCTGTTTATCAACATAACTAAGCACTCTTTTTTAGCATGGAAATGTGTGCGAGCATAAGACTGTAAACATTACAGTTGACTTTAAAAAGACACTGTAAACTTGTCTCTCTAAAGCCTCTCTGGTTAAAACGAGATTTTTGTCAAAAGCAGACAGCATTGGATATACAAAGAAACAAGTGTTGTCCCTGAACAAATTCCAAAACCATTGGTGGGTAATACCTCCAGTGAAAAAAGGAGTTCCAGTGTCAAATTGTGTCAAATCCTGTAACTCCTGTCCAATTAGAAGCAGAGGCACACAGAAGCACTGGAATACCTAGCAAACTGGATGAAAATCATGGAAGTACGGGTATTTACAGACCACTTCAATGTGATGGACCCTAATGTTAAGTTCAGTAGGGAAGACACCTAAGACAACAGGCTGGCTTTCCAGGATTGTGCAGTCATCATCAGGCCCGACCATGGCCTGGGAGTAGAAGTTTATAGGAAACCCACCCACAGAAATCAGTACTTACAGTTTGACTCCCACCATCCATTACAACACAAATTAGGAGTCATCAGAACCCTAAATCACAGACCATCTGGGCCTGGGATTTTCTCATTCTTCTCTTTATTTATAGATCCTACCATTTCCAATAAGATTATTTCTGCATTCATCATCTTTTGGATTTCTTCCAAAACTTTAGGAAGATTTGCCTTTTGAAGGTAATCCTCAACTTAGAAATCAACAATTATATAGAAATCAACAGAAATCAAGAAATTAGAAATCAACAAATATTATGTAGTTGATTTTTTTTAGTTTGTAGGATACCATTTCAATCTTTTAGACTATTATTTATTTATTTATTTATTTATTTTAGCTCTTGTATACCGCCCTATTCCCACAATGGGGACTCAGGGCGGTTCACAACATCAAAGTAAAAAACAGATAAAATCTAATACAAGCAATAAACAACAGATTAGCTAAAACAATTGGATCCAAGATTGAATAGGCGGGGAGAAGGGGGAATAAAAAAAAAGGACAGGGTCCCTAGCCCTCGCCGTAGGCCTCTCGAAAGAGAATGGTCTTAAGGTTCTTCTTGAACGCCGCCAGCGAGAGAGCCTGCCGTAATTCACCTGGGAGTTTTTTTTCCAAATTGCCGGTGCCACCACCGAGAAGGCCCGACCGCGAGTACTTGCTTTTCGGGCTTCTCTCGGGGGGACCGTCCGCAGTGAAAGGGCCACTGAAGCATGGGTGGGCCGGGCCGGATCTAATTGTCGGGGAAGACGCTCCGCCAAATAAGCCGGGGCCAAGCCATGGAGGGTTTTGTAAACCAAAACCAACACCTTGAACCTTATTCGGGAGGCAACGGGTAACCAGTGTAGGCGAGCCAGGATGGGGGTGGCGCGGTCGTAACGATTAGTTTCATTAGTTTCATTAGTTTCATTTATTCCCCACCCCTCAATTTATATGTTAACCATCTTCCTGGCTTATTTGCATTTTCAAAAAAGTTTTGTTTGGTTGCTTTTATTCATTGGGCTATTTCTTCTGTATCTATAAGATTCATTTTGTGTTTAAGCATATCCATTTCCTTTTTTGCTACTTTATGGTTAGGGTTATATTGGAGTTCTAGCTCCCATCTTTAATATTCTTGTTTCATGCTGTTGTATGAATCTTTTCTCTTTTTATTTCTTTTGGCAATATATGATATGGCTATAACCCGGAAAACAGCCTTAGATGCATCCCATATGGATTGCAATGAAGACTTTTCAGTTGTATTTTCTTTAAAGTAATAGTCCAGTTCTTTTTTTTCTTTTTTTTTTCTTTATGCGAGAATTTCTGTTCCTTCAATATAGCTGTATTAAGAGTCCATCTGCCATTTGAAAGAATGTTTTAGGTAGTATCCTTCTTTTACTCTTCCTTTATGATCTTTTTAAAATAATCTTTTGTTTCATCCACAATAGCATTGAAGTCGTCAATTAAGCAAATATTTTGATAATCTTTCTCTATCAGAAGATTATGGAGTTCTTCATAAAACTTTTCCTGTGCATCAGTTGGTGCATATATAGTGTTATTTGATTATTAATTTCTGTTTCAATCATTAAAATTCTTCCCTGTTGATCAGCATGAATAAGTTTTGATTCTTTGGGGGTTTTCAGATAAATCGCTATACCTCTTTTAATTTGATTTGAACCACATGAATAAAAAAGTTTCCCTAATTTGGAACATTCTAAAAGTTTATGATTTTTCTTCTTTAATATGTGTTTCTTGGAGACAAATTATATCTGCTTTTTCTTTTTTGAAATTTTGTAAAAAATTACTTTTGTTTGGTGAATTTAAACCATTTATGTTTACTTAAAAGATTCCTGTGATTGTCTCCATCATTGTTACTTATAAATTGGTTTAGTTGCTCTAGTTTTCCTCTTTTCTAAGGCTTCCAGGTTCTCCTGTTGAGATGTTTCTTGTAATGTTTCTTCTATCGGATGCCGCTGAAACTCCTTTTCTCCCATATTTAGAAATGCTGTTCTCCGTCTCTCCTCTTTCCTCTCTTCTGAAGATTGCTGTTCTTCTATTGCTGTTATATATCTCTTATAAAAGTCTCTAGCTTTATCTACACTGTTTAGTTTAAATTTTCTTATTTGCCAAGTCACCAAAATTCCTTCTGGCACTAGCCATTTGAAGTTTATATTTTTCTCATTTAATTTGTTTGTTAAAAAAGAATATTGTTTCCTAATATCACATATCTTCCATGGAATCTGATTCAAAATTTTAATCACCTGAATTTATATTTTAATGAATTTTGTCTTAGTCTCCTCAGAGTATGCTCTTTTATTTTCCTTCTCAAAAAGACAACATGTACTTCTCTTGGAACTTTATTTAGTCTCGCAAAAGATGAATTAACTCTTATATACTTGGTCAATTTCTTGACTAATCTGAGTTTTCTCCATATCTAGAAGGCCAGCTAGGGCTTCTTCCATCAAATCTGAGATTTCCACATGTCTATCTTCTAAGAGTGTACAAAGGAATCTAAGAGTGTACAAAGCCTGGTCCATTTCCACTACTAACGTGGCATCTATATAGGCCTGTAATGCTTCATGTGCCTTTTTCCTCTCTTCTTCCAATCTTATCAGTTCCTTGATTTTTCATTGCTTTTTAATCTACTTTTTCAATCTGCGTTTTATTTTCCTGGACTTTCTGGTTGGTTTCAGTGATTTGATTGCCTAATGAGGTAATCTGTTGATTAATATCCTCCATTTTATTTTCTAGTTTATCTTGATTCAAACCAATTGTTGTTTCTATCCACTGTTGACTTAATTTTATATCAGAAAACATTTCCAAAATAGCTTGTCACTCTTTCCTCTGTTCTTTTTGGATGAGATCACGTAATTTTTTGATTGTGCTGGACCTGACGTCATTGATGTTGTTGAACTTGGAGCAGACCCAGGTTTCTTAGTTGTTTTAGTTGAGGTGGTACTCATTTTCTTAGCAATCCCTTTAATTAAGAGTAGCTCAAATTCAAAATTCAAACTCAAAATAGAAACAATTTTTTAAAAAAATTAAGAATAATCAAAGATAATACGGGCATTATACAATATCTTATATTCTATAATAAACTGAGATAAGTCAATATTTCAAACCAATTTGTTTGAGCAATAGTACTATCCCTTAATCCAAACTTTCCGGTATTATTTTACCTAGGTAGCAAAAGAAGAAAGAAAAAAGTCCCACTTTTCCAACCAGGTGACAAAGGGGATAGGAAGAAAGAACAAGAAAAAAATCTAGTTATGTCCAAATTATAAATCCAGGACCCAGTCCAGTTCCAGTTCCTTGAAATAAAAAACCAAAAAGGAAAAAATAGGGGAAAAGGGGAAAAATCAAATGCATTCACCAAAAAGAGAAAAAAAGAAAAAGAGTTATATAATTCCCTTAGAGTTGCATCTGTGCCAATTGAAAGTATTAAGAGTTATACATCCTGGTTTTAATTGTAAGTATCCAAAATTATAATTGTACAGTTCCAGCCGCCCCGATGTGTCCCCAGTGGAATCATTCTGAGTTCTGGGGTGAACTGGATAGGGCTGTGGATAAGCTGGCCCAACTCTCTTCCATTTTCTGAGGAGCCTCAGAGTTGAAATGGCCACTTTCCCCTTTCTACTGCTTTCACCATTTGTGCATATGCACGGGAATTACAAAGCAGTAAATGCCACTGGTGTGAACAGCCCAGTAAAATCACTTGCCCTGCCTAAAATAAGCTGGCCAGGCAGTAGAGGTGGAGGGCAGACCACTACTTTATTCCCTCCTACACTCCATTTTTAGGACTGGGCTCTGAGTCCTGCATTGCTAGTATTTCACAACATTAAAGAGGAGTTCCAGTGATAACCAGTCCCTCATGGACAAATGCAAATTTTAGCTGCTTTCTAAATCTGTGCAAAACCACTGTTTCCCTTTCCAGTTCATTAAAACTTAATGCTTGAAGATGAGTGCACACACAAAGCCCCGTACATACCACAGTCTAAACTGTGTTTATTCAATTTGAGTATTTTACAATATCCTTGCTTTTCATGTGGAGTTAGAAAAGCTGACACATTTCTTAATGAAAACAGTTGTTTGTATTACATGCCCATTTTGGCTATAGTTCTGCAGAGCTTCTTCTGTTTTGTTTGCAAAAAGCTTGCACATTTTTCCAGACATGCCAAAATGATGTATTTACTTAATATCTCTGGGCAGAAAACAGGATAATGTGGCTGTGAAGAATCTGCAGTGGGAAGTGGAGACTTTTCCATGTACTCAGTGCAAACATATACATAAAAATAGTATGGTCACAGGTTTGCAAAAAAATGTTTAATTCTTTTTTCTTTTTCGCAAAGTCTTACATCTTGTCAGAATGGTATAGGTCATATTTCTCTTTTTTTTAAAAAAAATGTCCCTTTCTGATCAATATAAAAAGGAATAGCAGGTGCTGTAGGCACCTGGAGTAGGAACTGGCAAACCACTCCAGTACTCCTGTCAAGAAAACTCCATGGACATGGGGTCATGAAGAGTTGGTCACGACTGTAACGACACAACACACACACACACAAGTTTTTGTACTGGAGGAGAAGCAGATTCGGTGGGAGAAACTTCTAAGAGGGGTGCACAAGGCACTACCCAGACAGAACTCTGGTACTACTACTGCATCACCCCCCCCACCATTGTTATTGTCGTCGTCGTCGTCGTCATCATCATCATCATCATGTGCCATCAAGTCAATTCTATCTTATGGCAACACTTTTGCAGTGTTTCTGAGGTACAGAATACGGAGAAGTAGTTTACCATTCGCTTCTTTCTGGGGGTTGCCTTGGGACTGTGCAACTTCCCCATGGCTACACAGGCTGGCTCTATTTGCAAGAGGCATAGGGAGGAATTGAACTTTCCCTACCTCTGATTCTTTTAGTTCCAACAAAGGTATTCCAGTGTTCCTTCTGATAGTGTCAACCCAGTGATTCCTTGGGTGGCCCCTTCTTTTCCTACCAGGAAATCCCAGCACAATTGTCTTTTCAAGTGAGACAGCTAGCAAAACATGAGTTTTTGTTAGCGATTTTGGCTTCCAGAGATATTTTTAGTTTGACTTTGTCTATGGCTTCCTTGTTGGTAATCCTCACTGTCCATAAGACTCATAGTAGTTGTCTCCAGCACCGCAATTCAAATGCATCTATATTTTTCCTATCTGTCTTCTTCAAAGTCCATGTTTCATAACCATTCAAAGCTATTGGAAATACAGTGGACCCTTGTATAACAAACAGTTTGTATAACATAAAATTTGTACAACATAAAAAATTCCGGAAAGGGGAAATTTACCTAACATAATTGCCTATGGGGCAAATCTGCACAACATAAAAATGGGATCACTCTGTTTTCAATGCATTCCTATGGGAATTTGTATAAAGAAAAAATTGCTTAACATAATTTCATTTGGAACGAATTAATTCCTTTATACAAGGTACCACTGTATGATCAAATTAACTAGCCTGCATTTGATGGGGAGACTGATGTCTTTATTCTTCCATAATGCATACTGATCAATGCTGTTCTTCCAAGCACTATATGTCTACTGATATCCAGGCTATTTTAGTTAATTCACCATTTTGATTAAATGTAACAATAGGAAACTTCAAATCTATGGTATGTATTGGCTCTGTCCTTCTTGTCTTCCATTCTTTCCTTCTGTGGAACAACAGAAGCACTGAGATGTAGAGGTAACCTAAACATACCATATTTTTAGTTCTATAAGACACACTTCCCCCCTCAAAAGCAAGGGGGAATGTCTGTGTGTCTTATAGAGCAAATACAGTCCTACCGGAAGCTTTCAGGGCAGCTGCTGCAGAAACCTCTGAACCCGGTGGCAGCCACTGTGGAGCCCGCTGCTGTGGTCCATGGCTCCTTCCTCTGCTCCCTGGGCACCTTTATGGATGAGCACCTGAGATGGATGGAAGTCCCCGGGCACCGCCACTGCAGAGACCTCCAGACCCGACCACAGTATGTATGTGTAAATATTTTTTTCACACATACATAACTCTAAAAACTAGGTGCGTCTTATGATCCGGTGCATCTTATGAAATGAAAAATATAGCAATTAGGGATGGGCATTTCATTTCAGAGCCAGTGCATTTTACACACAGATCCAATTGCTTTACTTTTCTCTGTCTCACGCAGGGTTAAAATCCAACAAGGAAGCATGCTGTGATGTCATCTGTGCTTTATCTGTGATGCTGGCCAATCAGGAACTGTGCAGAGACAGACATCATCCTGCCTCCCTCTCTGACTGGCCAGAAGCACGAGGCTTCCTCATTGCAGTTCAGCTCTGTGCCGGCAGAGAGAAAGGTAAAGCAATTGGATCTGCAGGTATCAGCCGGTTCCGAGCACCACCTGGGCTCACGTGGTTCATTTCATAACCTACTGGTTTCCGAAACGAAATGCCCATCCGTAACGATAATTATTTCTTGGGCAGTTTTTTCAAGCTAATGTGGTTCAGATGCTGGGAAACTGGGATATGCTATGCAAAGTTTCACTGAAAATTCTTTATTTTTTTCTCAGAATAAATGTCACTGAAATCACAGGGGGCCATAGGTTAACTCAGTAAAAATGTAAGCAAGATGTCACATTTGAAATGGACATAGCAAGCTACCTTAGCGCATCATTATTTGAAATGTATAAGATCTGTGGAGCATCTTGCCAAGGAAAGAGACACCATACTATTATATAAAACAATACCAGAGATTCTTATAGTTATTTTTGGATTCAAATTTTCAGAATACATTGGCCAGTGCTAAAGGAATTATGGGGATTTTCATCCAAAACTCTGAACAATATTTTATAAAAAAATTATCATCCCTTCCCCAATTTTTTCTAAAAGTACAGCTAAAATCTGAATATAGGTATATAACTGAACGTTTCTCTTTTTATTTAACATGATAATGTAATCTGCTGTCAAGTCAATTTTGACGTACGGCAAACATTTTCGGTATTTCCCCAGTAGAGAGTGTTCAACATCAGTTTACTGTTCCCTTCTTCTGGGGGCCTCCTGAGACTTTGCAGCTTGCGCAAAGCCACACAGGCTGGCTGTTTTCCCGGAAGGCACAAGGGGGAACTGAACTCCCAGCCGCCGCAGCCAGATATCTAAACCAATATACTATTCAACCAGCTATTTAACACTATAGTTAACATTATATTTAAAGACTGAAGGTGGATTCCAGATTCAGCTACACATACTATATAGAAGCAAATTCTCCCTATAACTTGTAGTAGAGCTGTAAAAAGAACAAAGAGGTATTTGATCCAAATCTCATCTCACGTCACAAATCTACTGGGTAAACTCTAGGTCATGTTCTCTACAAGTCCCATCACCACTACTTCAATACTGTGGCTTACTCATGATACACATTGTTTGTAAGAAGTATATTATGTAATTACATAAGAAGTATTTGAAATACATTGGGCAAAATGCTCTAAATTGTAAAATATGGATAGACTGCTGGGTATGGTCCATGAAAGAAACTGACACAGATTTAGTGATCATTCCTCAAAAGTTATATTTTTAATGGAATAAAAATTTTAAATGAATAAAATATGTAAAATAGTTCTATTTGCGCTTACTCAATTCTGATGCAGTACTTTGTATAAATAGTAATAGAGGTTCTCTGAAGCTAAACAGAAATTAGCTAACTGCACATCAAATAGCCTACAAATACTACAAGTTGGGAGCAAGGTTTCCTTTCCATTTGGGGAAGGCTCTTGGATCCAGCAAACACAGATCAACAGGGAAGCCATTTTTGTTGATTCTTCCATCTCTCACACCACCTGCCATGGACTTCCAGAAGGTCCTTTATTCCTCCAGTTACTGTTAAGTTACTGTTATGTGCTGTCAAGTTGCCTTCGACTAGAGTAGGACTCCATGTATCCACAGGGGATTGGTTCTGTGCTGCCCTGCAGATACGGAAAATTGCGGATAAGAGCAAATGCTCTTCTCCAAGGATAACAGGCTGGCAACAGCAACAGGGTAGGGTGATAGGGTGGGTGGTGGGGGTGGAAGTGGTCACACCACATGGCTGTCCTACCCAGGAAGGAGCCAATGGGCTGATAGGTGGAGAAGCCAGGCCACCTCCTATCCTCGCCATCTCCTTTATGCACCCAGCCTGGCCAGCTGAGCAAAGGAAGACAAGGACGAGGAAGGCTGGTCCAGAGCCATCCATTCCCCAAGTGCCTCCAAGACAACAAGCCCAATTGCCCTGCCCACTGAACTCCTTGCTTGTTTGCTGCTTACTTGGTGATGATGCTCTGTTCATGCCCCGCAGCCCCCGCAGGCACTGGCGGTGGAGGCAGATTTGGCACCCAAGCAGCAACAGTGGCTTTGCTGCCCAGGTGACTCTTCTAGTGTGTTTGTGTGTGGAGAGGGGGGGGCGGAGGAGAGGCAAGGATGCTGGGAGTTTTTCTTGTGCTGCTGCTCCTAAGTCCTTAAACATGTTTTGCTCGCACTCCCTGTTTTTTTTTTCTACTGCACACACACACAGCCTCGTTACCAGCCAGACTTGCAGGCAGGCAAAGAGGCAAGGAGCACAGTGGGTTCAGGGGGTGTGTGTGTGTCAGGCTGACTTGGAAGCGCCTCAGAGCCAAGGGGACCAGGCTGGCCTTCCTCCTCTTTCTCTTCCATTACCCCGCCAGCCAGGCTGGGTACGTGAAGGAAACTATGAGAAAAGGAGGTGGCCTGGCTCCTCCTGCCTGCCTGCCTGCCTGCCTGCCTGCTCAGCAGCTCCTTTCTGGACAGTGACAAGGCTCTGTGTGTGCAGCAGGAAAAACGAGAGAGAGAGAGAGAGAGAGAGAGGCTTAGGAGGAGGAGCACAAGAACAACTCCCAGCGTCCTCAGCCCCCAATGCCCTCTCCTCCTCCTCCCACCTACACACACACACACAGGAAGAGCCACCCGAACAGTAAAGGTGCCGCTGCCACTCAGGCCCTGAATCCGCCACCAGCGCCAGCAAAAGCCTCGTCACTAGCCAGACAAGAAAGCAGACAAACAAGCAAGGAACGCAGCAGATGGGGCAATCGGGCTGGCTGGTTTGGAGGCAGCTCAGTCCCTGGGCTGTCCTTCCTCCTCCTCCTCCTCCTCCTCTGTTCAGCCAGCCAGGCTGGGCGCATAAAGCACCTGATGAGGAGAGGGGGTGGCCCGGCTCCTCCAGCTGCTCACCGGGGGTGCATAGCAGTGGCGGGCAATAGTGGGGGAACCTCTCACCATCCATGAATAAATGACTCTGTGGATGGAGAGTCAGCGGATACAAGGGTCCTACTGCAACAGGATTTTTGAAGCAGATGTGATGTCTAATGAGTACTGTAGTTTCCTTTTGACACCTTACAATGACATTCCATATCCAAACAGGATTGGAACCTGAGTCTCCTGAACCCAAGCCTAACACTTTGTTGACAATGGCTCTCATCCTCCACTTAAGAGATGCTTAACCTGGAAAAGGAACACACACACACAAAATCCTCCAACGTTTGTAATTAATTTATAGTTACATTTGGTTCATAATTTCCAGGCTGCTGGTGCTTTTCTTGCAGTGACATTGTTACTCCTGGGTGTACTTAAGCCAATGTACATTCCATCATGTTCTGTTTAAAAAGGAGTCATTTTGGGTTGTGAACTGTACTCTTTCTCCTTTATCTGTCACTGGTTCTAACAAAACATTTCAAGAAAAAGATTAAAAATATTCAGCAGCGGGAACTGTATTTTGCAGCCTAAGGCACACAGTGCCTACCAGCGGGTTAAGAGAATGGCTGAAATATTAATGAATAAGCCATTTGTCAAGGAAATTATGCAAGGAAGCCCGGCTGCTGCACAAAGCAGCAAGCTACTTCAAACTCTTAAGCTGGGACAGGGTGATATAAGGGCTTTCAAATACTGTATATACTCGAATATAAGCCTAGATTTTCAGCCCTAATTTTGGGCTGAAAAAAGGGGCCCTCGACTTATATGTGGGTCAGTACTTTTAGCCACTGAGGCAAGTGCTTGCATCAGTGGCTAAAAGTCATTTTAAACATCACACACCAGTTCCCCAGCTCACAAAGGAGGAGCTGCCAGGCCCTGCTGCATTTCCCACCCTAGACTTATACTCGAGTCAATACGTTTCCCCAGTTTTTGAGGGTTAAATTAGGGGCCTCAACTTATACTCCAGTCGACTTATACTCGAGTATATACGGTAGTTTGGCTTCTGAACTGTGTTGCGGAGCTTCCATACCTACCAAACTATAGAACTCCTGCAGTAACATACAAATGATGACACACCAAACATAACAGCAATAGATGGGGGCATTTAACAATAAACAATAAACAGGTTTTTCCATTTTTTTCCTGAAGTCTTTTTAGATTTTTTTATGAAAACTTGGAAAAATTTAAAAAAGAAAAAATGATTATGGAATGTTTTATTTTAGCATGTTGAATGAAATATTTTAAGACAGGGTTTACAAATATTTTCCAAATCATTTCTAAAAAATATGCATAGTATGAGATTATTCTAATTTCTGTGCACTGAAGACAAGCAAGTCCTAGGTTACAAACTGAATTCTCCAATGCAAAAACAAGATGCATTTCTTCCTTTAGGATGTGCTGCTAGTGTCCCAAGAAAAGAAAAAGGTGTCAGTTTTGTTTTTTCATGTGAGTGGTTCTGTTTGGTTCTGTTCTGTCCTCTTCACTAGACCTCAAAGCACTGGAAGAAAATATAGAGCAACAAAAGTGATTTTGATTAAATGTCATGCCCATTCATCCCAATTCCTTCTATACATCTCTCCCCTCTTCAATTCTTTTTATGAGAATGAGGTTTTTATTTTATTTTTATTTAATACTGTAAATGGGAAATATGAATAATTGTTAATTCTGGATTTTTAAACATTGTGTTGTAGAGTTTTTTTGTTCCACATAAACTGGTAAACAGTTCAGGTGATTGTTACTCCATTTGTTACTTACAATTACAAATAAATATTTAAGGTAAATTCTGCTTGTAATAATAGTTTGGATACACTATATTTTAATATGCAAGTTGTGATAATTTTATGCCAAGTCAAATTGTCCATAGTCATATTTTATGTACCTTAAGTAACAGAATGACTTTCAAGATGTAAAAGGGGGGAGTGCTAATGTAGCATTTTAAAAAAAATCTAAAAATTTCATCTTTTTCTGAAAAAAGGTGGGAAATGGAGGGGGGGTCCGAGCTTCAAAATTTCCAGAAATTTTACATCTCTATTTGTAAGTATGGTATCTTAAGAGAAGGACATTCCCAAATTGGCAGATTCACTGTACTTGGCCAGGTGAAAATAACTTTAGCCATGATCTGTTAAAAAGAAAAACCCTTCTCCCATTTGGAATGGTTTGCTAGTCACGTGGAAAAAAGAAGAACAAGGAGGATCAGACTAAAACTACCATTCTAGTCCTATAGCTTGGAAGAGGTGACTAATACAAAGAAAAATACTATTCACTTCTATCTCCTAAGAGTGTTCTCACTCGATCATGCTAACGTCAGTAGGGTCTTAGTATGTACAAAGTGAGCACAATGAAGGGAGGTAGGTAAATGAACAACCGACACACCTGGAAGCAGAAACAGCTGTATATAAGATGAGCCATATTGGTTCAGACCAACATCCCATCTAGACCAATTCCCAGATCAAATAGTGACTAACCAGATGCCAATGATAAGCCCATAAATGGTCATGAGCTCAATAATGCCTTCAAACTCATTCCCATTTCATAGTCTCATTATACAAATCTTTTTATCTCTCCTGAATTTCCTACCATTCAAGGTCACTAGATGACCCTGGTTCTACTATCATGAAAAGAAAAAGATATGTATTAATTTTCTCTACAGTTTTACAGTATACTTATTATATATAGTACTTCTGTTCCATCCGTCTTACTTGCTTTTTCTGATTTTCAAAAAGCTCAAAAACTGCATATCTGCCTTAAAACAACAAAACAAAACAGGTTTTTGACCCTATGGTTAGTGTGGTTGCCCTCTTCTGGAACGAAACACCATCTGTGTCTAATCAGGTATCAAGTCATTAACAAGAACCATGTGCCATCAAAGCAATTCTAACTTGGTGGCCATTTCTGGGTTTGTAGGTAGAGTAATGGTTTACCATCCCCTTCTTCTCGGAGCACCCTGGGACTATGCAGCTTGCCAAGGCCACATAGGCTGGCTCTTCTGGGAAGCACAATAGGGAACTGAACTCCCAACCTCTGGATCTGCAAACTAACTCTGTAGTCAGCCTATGAAGTCACCTACACGATTAATATTAAAATATACCAAAGATTCTACTTAGACCCCTGTATTATGCATGTGGTCTTGATTATTAATAGGCCTCTTCTGCTGACCTGGCACTTTTCTTCTTCAGCTTCTCAACATTCTTACCAGCACTATTTAACAGCCCTGAGATGTAAGTACAGTGGTACCTTGTATAAAGGAATTAATTTGTTCCAAATGAAATTCTGTTAAGCAAATTTTCTTTTATGCAAATTTCCCACAGGAATGCATTGAAAACAGAGTAATCCCTAATCGCGAACATTTTTATGTTGTACGGATTCGCCCCGTAGGCAATTCTGTTAAGCAAACTTCCCCTATCTCTGGAATTTTTTATGTTGTACAGATTTTATGTTATACAAACCATTTGTTATACGAGGGTCCACTGTTCCTTGTTCTTTCAATCAGTTAATAACAATTGACAGCAATTTGCATTTCCTTAGGTTTCCACATGTTCTATTTCCACACACCATGCAATAAATGAACAAAGAAGCTATGATGTCAGGGGAGGGGAGAAGAAAGATCTAATGTATTAATAGAAAACTTCAAACCAGGGAGCCAAAACAAGTTACTGTTTGCACATACCAGGAAAGGACAGGAAGTGATCCTAATGATAATATATCACAGTAATATGTCTTTCAAATGAACAGTCCAGTAATACTAAGCCATCAACCTATTTTGGCAGCTGGCCTTGTGATGCATTGATGTTACCAATATGACTGTCAACTGGGAGGAATTTAGTACTCAGAAAAAATGAATGGCATACACTTCTAGAAATGATGCCATTCACCCTCTACATAACTGCACCCTCTTCAGAACTGAACTGTCATTCATACCCCCCATACACACACACACACACACACACACAGAGAGAGAGAGAGGGGGGGAGAGGAAGAGAGCGAGAGAGAGGGAGACCTCTCTTGCATGTTTTTAAAAAAGTAGGACCCCAGTATCTGCTGGGGATCGGTTCCAGGCCTTCCCGTGGATAATGAAAACCATGGATAAAAGAGAACGCCTGCCCGCCCACCACCAAACCACTGTTTCCTGACAGTAGCTTGCTTTATGACTGCTGTTTTGAGACAGTAGCTTGCTTTATGGCTGCTGTTTGTGACAGAAGCATGCTTTACAGATGCTATTTATGACAATAGCTTGCTTTAGAGCTGCTGTTTGTGACAATAGCTTGCTTTGTGGCTGCTGAATTATTTAATTTTTTTCCTCTGCCAACTGTGGATAATTGAATCAGTGGATAATGAATCAGTGGATATGGGGGTCCTACTGTAATGAAAAGTATATCAGGACTGAACATGGGTTACCACTGGATGATAGTGGAAGGGGCACTCCTCCAACAGAGTCCTATTTAGTATTTTAATGTACACAGACAGATACAACATGCTGTAGTGGTATCTGTTATGGGCACAAACAATGCTAACATTTCTTCCTGCCACACAAAAAAATCCTACAGATACAAAACAAACAAATAAACAAACACCAATTCCCACAGATGCCAAAAAAATCCTCTCAAAACAACAAAAACAACAGTCCCACTTATAATTACATTTTATTATACTAATCTTAGAACTGAAGAGCGGGAAGGGACCTTATGGATCACTGAGTCCAGCTCCTGTCAAGGAGGCCCAGGAGAGAACTCAAATTTACATAGTCAATCAGCATATGGAATTAAAAGTGTCTAGTTTCCTTTGTCTCCAATGTGCTAGTTTTCAGTTTGCAAAAAAAAGAGGGCCTTTATATTGGGAGGTTGGGTGAGAATCTAGAACAATTTTTTGGGGGGGAAGAAAATGTATCCCCTCCAATTTACACTCTGAAACTGAAATTAGCCCCCAACAAATATCACTCTTTATCGACACTTGAACTGTCGCAAACTACATGTAAACATACACAAAAACTGTTCATGCTTCAAAATGTATTTATTTATATTCTTCATTGTTTTGTCTTTAGGGGTTCGGAGTCAGTCTCAGTTTGAAGACGTGAAAGGCATGCAAATCTCATCACGGAACCATCATCATGTTTTGATGTAATAATAATCACCCCAAGACTAGTAACAAGAAATTTAACAGCAAATCTGGAAGAGAGAGAGAAGACAAGGAAAAATGCCTGTATCATCTTCCCTCATTTTCTTTGCAGCAGTAGGTTACTTGGTCTACATAGCTAAATCTTTTGATCCCATTTAGATTACAGTACAGTGCGGACAAGCATAATACACAGTAGACAGATGTTCACTAATGCTACCAGACTGAATACCAGTTTTGGTTACATCTTTTGTCCTAGTTGTCTAAGACATACGCAGGGAAAAGAAACTTCTCAAACTGACTTCCTGTCCTAAAAAAAATGGAGAGACTCAAAGTGTGATGGGGGTGGGGTCACTAAGCATATCACAACTAGCTGTCTATCTGTTTACCCATAAAAACTGAACTAGAAAAAAAAAGAATTAGATGAGCTGTGGGATACTTTCTGACACCAGTAAGTTTTCCAGGATGGCGGTGCAAGCACTTGCAGCGGCTTGGCCCTCCAGAGATCGGTATCTTTTAATTAATGTTTATTTGTGTACTTTTTACTATGGACTCTGCACATTCGGGCACAAGTAATTTACAGTCGACAAGAGCTTTTAACTATCAGCAGAGAAGGCTGCAGCCTTGAACAGGAGGTTTCAACTTGCAGCATTCCAGCTGAGCTTATCAGAGGACCTGCATATCCATGGGCTACTCCCCCTGCTTTTCCTGCCAGAAAGAAAAGAACACGGAGAAAACGCAAGCAGAAGAGGGGCTGCAGGGCCGGACAACGAGTGAGGCTAGATAAAAATCCTCACAAGCCTGCATTGCCAAGTCTTTTTGTTTCCAATGTTAGGTCTCTTCCCAATAAGACTGAGGAGCTGGAACTTACTCTCTCTCTGCAGAAAAAATATCCGGAATTGCTGTGCTATGGTCCTTATAGAGACGTGGCTGGATCCTTCCTTTCCACAGGAGCTTATACAGCTACAAGGACGCTCAGCGCTTAGAGCAGATAGAACTATCGAATCCTGGAAGAGCAGAGGTGGAGGGATTTGTGTTTACATAAATAACAACTGGAGCACAGATGTTAAAATAATGGATATTCATTGTTCTCCTGATTTGGAGTATCTAGCAGTGAAATGCTGCCCCTTTTATTTGCCACGTGAGTTTAATGTTGTTATAATAACTGCAGTATATATATCTCCTGATGCAAATAGGACTACAGCTATGGTCACCTGCTAACTGCTATTAGCAAATAGCAGCAGGCTTACCCAGACAGAGCGCTAGTGGTTGTAGGTGATTTTAATCAAGCCAATTTAAAGACTATCCTCCCTAAGTTCTATCAGTATGTTGACTGTCCCACCAGAGGGAAAATACCTTGGACCAAGTATGTAGTAACATCATGCATGGATACAAGACTAAGCCTTTGCCCAATCTAGGAGAGTCAGATCATATATCTCTGTTCATGATCCCATTATACAGACCTCTCGTTAATAGAATCAGACCATCAACCAGAGAAATACGAGTGTGGCCAGCAGGTGCATCTCAGCAACTTCAAGACTGCTTTAGGAACACTGAATGGGCATTGTTTGAGGAGGACAATGTTGATACATATACCTCAACAGTACTGTTCTATATCAAAAGCTGCATTGATGTTGTCACTACCACCAGACAAGTACGGGTTTTTTCTAACAACAAGCCCTGACTAAATAGAGATGTGTGCCTTCTGTTAAAGGCCAGAAATGCTGCTTTCCACTCTGGTGATGCGCTACAGTACAGAGAGGCCAGAGCTAAATTGAAAAAGGGCATCAGGGAGGCCAAAGCTATGTACTGTCGGAGGATTGAACATCATTTTGAGAGCTCTGATCCTCGTCGGGTATGGCAAGGTCTGCGACAAATCACGGGGCAGAATATTGAAAATAATCTGTCTAGCAGCAGTGATTCTTTGGCTGATCAGCTGAATCAATTATTCCGCCGTTTTGAGGTGGAAACTGGAACCACTATCACTCCAGCATCGACTACCAATAGCACACCATTAGAAGCTACTACCGATAGACAACCACTTCTACTGCAGATTTCTGATGCGTGACACACTTTCCAGAATATTAATGCTAGGAAGGCAGCTGGACCGGATGGAATCATGGGATGAGTTGTTAGGGACTGTGCTGCAGAATTAGCTGGAGTTTTTACAGATATTTTTAATCTATCTTTGTTGCAGTGCTCTGTCCCTACTTGCCTGAAGACATCTATTATGGTGCCAGTCCCTAAGCAGTCAGTAGTGGCATCTCTCAATGACTATAGACCAATAGCTTTAACATCTGTTATTATGAAATGTTTTGAGAGATTGGTGCTAGATTATATTAAAGCTAGACTTCCATTTACTCTGGACCCGTTCCAGTTTGCATACAGGAGTAACAGATCCACTGATGATGCTATATCCATTGTTGTCCATACTGTACTGAGCCATTTAGAACAACAGGGAACATCATCATTCATCATCATATGCAAGGCTGTTATTTGTGGATTATAGCTCTGCTTTTAATACAATTCTACCCAATAGGTTGTTTCTCAAAATGGCCGATTTGGGTATACATCAGAAGATTTGTTTGCGGGTAAGGAATTTTCTGACTGATAGGCCACAGTCAGTAAGGATGGGATCCCACCATTCTTCTACTCTAGTATTAAGTACAGGAGCTCCTCAGGGTTGTGTGCTAAGCCTCTTCCTCTACTCCTTGTACACATGATTGCACCCCACTGTATAACACCAACACAATCGTCAAATTTGCAGATGATACAACGGTGGTGGGGCTCATTAGTAAGAACGATGGGCCGGAACAGGCTAGGGGTAGTCTTTGCTGCTTTATTTTGTCCATGTTTGCATTGGCCTGCAGGAGGAGGTATGGGGGGGGGGGATTTCCAGCACTGCAAGCCTTTAAAGTGCACTTTATAAAGAGGTCTGAAAAAAACACAGCTTATTTGCCTTTTTTGCAGACCTCTGGAACGGATTAACCGCTTTCCCATTCATTTCAATGGGAAACTCTGTTTTGGATAATAAATTGCCTCAGAGAATGAATTCTCTCTCCCTCTCCCTCCCTCCCTCCCTCCCTCCCTCCCTCTCTCTCTCTCTCTCTCTCTCTCTCTCTCTCTCTGTGTGTGTGAGTGTGTGTGTGTGTGTGTGTGTGTGTGTGTGTGTGTATGTGTGTGTGTAGCTGTAATTCACATAAAGCCCACTGATTAGACAACACAAGCAACCTTATTCTTTCCTACACTCAGTGCCTCCTCTCCTTTTTCATGTAGAGTCAGCCTAGCTAATACAAACATAGGCTGTAATGTTTTGTTTAAAACTAAAGTAGTTATCTACTGTCATTTGTGTTTAGGAAGGAATACAAAGAAAGGCAAGGGAAACATGATCCATTTCTGCTGGGAGTATTTCTTTACAACACGAAAAAATATTTCCCCCTTGCGGTCTCAAATCTCCTTACTGTGGATAAAAGCCATATGAATAAACACTAAATAAATATACATGGAAAGAATAGGAACCAATAATGGCTTTTGCTAAGAGTGCAAGAGGGAGTCTGACTGGTGTTTATACAGCTTTTAACACAGAAAGAGGGATAGCCATGCTAGATTGTTGCATTAAAAAATACAAAGAGATTTTTTAAAATGCCCCAGGACTCTGTTTTGTTTTCATAATTTTTTATATTAGTTTATATTCCGTACACTGGCCTAGTTTAATGGGTTCTTTTAAAGGTAATTCTACTCAAATGGGCTGTTCCCAGATGGTTCTATACAGGGGAATCTTATCCATTCAAGAGAGATTTATAACACTGTAACACAAGAAGCTTATCACTAAGATTGTTCTTTGGATTTGCACATATCCTGAATCAAATTAAGCCTAGATTAACAAATTTAAAGGCATCTGAATCAAAGCAACGATACTCTGAAGGAGAATATAGACAGAAGGAAGTGTTGTCATTTTTAGTTTGGTGGCACACAGAGCTATGAACAGTGTTACCAAAAATCATTTCATCTAATCTTACACTTTCCATGTACTGTAAAGAAAATATCAAATGAGAAGAGAGGGGAAGGAAATAAAGGAGTATAGTTTGAGGACAGGCAGACCCAGCACTTTGCAGTTTTATAAAACTCCTGCCAATCCCAGTCAAGAAATAACCCATAATTATTTCTTCTTGTGCATTGTATCATAAGGTTGGGGCTTAGGAACGTTATGGAGTAAGAAGATATGAAATTAGATAGGAAAAGGAAATGGTGACACTGAGGTTTGAAATCAGAGTGTGAATAGAGTTAGTAGTTAGAAAACAGGGGTGGAAACTATGATTTTATGAACTATGATCCGTCAGTCATCTGAAGGATGGTACAGGATTTCAGTATCTATCTCCCAACGTACTGGGTTGAAATTCACACCCAACTCAGTATGCCTGCCTTTGAATTGGCCTTAGCAGAACTAGGCTACTTTCTGAAGTGCAAAATCTGAGTTTGGAATCAATCTAGAAATTGTGCAAAGTTTCCTTTGTAAGTCCTGCACAAATGCTAACAAAGCAAGAGGACTCGTGGAACTACTGCTGGGGTGGCCAGTTAGGCATTGTCAAAAAAAAAAGGAGAAAATGCAGGGCCAGAGAAAAAGAGGAGGGCAGATATGTGACTTAACTTCGCAAGAACTGTTTTATATTTACAGATTCTTATGCAGAAATAATTATCATTATTTTAGTAAAAACAGAACATATCTCCCGACACTGGGGAAGACTGTGACCAGGTGGCCTGTTTACTTTTTCTTTCAGTTCAGTTATTCTGTGATTCTTTATATTTGTGGCTGTGGCCAAACAAAGATTGAGAACCGCTACTGTTGAATTTTAAGATACACGATTCTGTGAGTTTATAGCTTTAGGTTATTAAACAGTCTTAGGATAAACACTTAATGTAATGGAGGAATCAAACACCAGAAACTTTGTTGCATTGTTTACCTTGATTTCCAAGTGACTTTTTAACAACCTTGCCCATTTCTGTCAGGTTTGATGTTAGAGCGATTACATTTTGCCCTGTTTCCACACAAATTCATTCCCTGACAATATTCCATCCAAGATCTTAGAGCAGTCTATCTCCTATTTCAGGGCTGCAGCAGATCAGAGTGCCAAGCTAGTTTCATAGGAGTTTTGAGTTTCACTGCTTTGGTGGACACATTTATATAAGTTTCAGTGCAGGAAGGCATAATGTTTAAATCAATAACTGCTCAATCTTAAAAAAAAAAAGACCAGGCTCAGTGAGGCAGGGGGAACTTTTAAGACTGAAATACGGCTACAATTTGTTACCAAGCCAAATTGTTTCCAAAGCCTGCAATTCCCAACTTTGAAAAGTGTTAGTCTGCAGAAGATAAACAATTACATTGAAACAAGGGTACTTCATAAGCTTCCCTTTGCAACTCCCTAGCACAACTGTTTGATAGCAAACAAGTGTAGGAGTGGATCTGAAAGATATATGGTACATATCCCATCAGTCAGAGCCCTGGAGGGTTGAGAGAAATTGTTTATTATGTTTTCCAGAATTGCCAGTCAGCATTTTAAAGCTCTGAGCTCAAGTTCCTTTGCAGCAGAGAAAGAACTGCCTGAGTTTGGAGATACAAACAAGTTCCTACACAAGTTTAAGATGTTTTTTTAAGCTTTGCACATTCCTATATGCAGTTATCATGGATCTCTAGACAAATAAGCAAATGTTTCATAACAAATCAAGCTTGAAGCCCCTCTGGAAGTAAAAATGAAATGACTGATCTGAAGTTGTCACACTTTGGACATATACTAAGAAGACTCATTGGCAAACACAACAATACTGGTTGAAGGTGTTATGAAAAGAAAGGCAAACATAAGTTGAATTGACTCAATAAAAGAAACCATGGCTTTTGGTTTGCTTGACCTGGGCAAAATCTCTGAGGGCTCTCGTTCATAGTGTTCCAATAAATCCGAAGCAACTTGAGGATACATAACAAGTAAATTTGCATCAAAATTAAGGAGGGTTTTGTACCTCACACTGGACCCTATGGACTTAAAAGCACAAAACAAAATATGTAACATCACGGCAGCTAAATTTAATTTTACTCTAGAACTGGAGTAGAGTTAATCACAATATTAGATATTTACTATATGACAAATTGGCTATTGTTTGTATACTTCCGCAGCTGAATCGTACTGAAACCCAGATGAACCTAACAGAAGAATATGCAACAACTGCATGAATGGATAGATGTATATTGTTTACAGCATTATCAAATGAAGTACTATCAAATGAAGTACTCAACCCCAATCAAAATTTGATTAGAATCTACATAGTCAATCTGCATTTAATGAATCCATCAATTGAGGCCTTCTTCCTCATACATTAGCTGCTAAATTGTTGATGCCCCCTTTATCCCAAGAGTTGTGCCTTGTTCAAGTTACTATAAAGGCAAGGTCATGCAACAATCCAGTTACTGTTCAGCCAAAATGGTTGGTGCCAGTACTTCTTCCCTAAGGATGCTTTATTCTCTCTTTGTATTCAAAAGACAAAAGAAGAAGATATCAAGAAGGGGGAAACTGTCCGAGAAACAGTAAAAGAAGATTTCATTTACTACATACACCATCAACAAATTGTCCCAGAATGAGAGTTAAGTTAACGTTCCATGGATGTAGTTCAGCATTTCTGTCTAGCTGAAAAATATGAAACTGTGTCTCAGACGATTTGAAAATAGTCACAAGGGATCAGACCTTAAATAAAACTTGCTGGCTTGGTTATTGAAGTTCATTCTCCATGCTGAAATAACCCCTTCATCACACACACACACACACACACACACACACACACACACACTTCCAAAAGCAGAAGATAAAGAGCTGTATCCAGTCTCAGTTACACTTGGAGTCTAAAAACTGGAATCAATGGGACTAAAGTCTAAAGTTTCAATGAATCTAGTTTAATTATGTGTAAGCCTGAATCCAACCCTTGTTGGCTTTAAACCAGTCATATTAAGCTTCCAAAGAAAAACACTCAAGGAACCATGCACTGGGCCTTGTTGAAGCCAATGAGTGTTGCTTAGCAGTACACCTGGAAAAAACTATACAGGCCATTAAGAATATAACTCTGCATACTATTCATACCACACAGACAGGTATATATCTCCAAGGTTTATATGGAAGTACAGTGGTACCTTGTATAAAATTCATTCCAAATCAAATTATGTTAAGCAAATTTTCCTTTATACAAATTTCCCATAGGAATGCATTGAAAATGGAGTAATCTCATTTTTATGTTGTACGGATTTGCCCCATAGGCAATTATGTTAAGCAAATTTCCCCTATCTCTGGAATTTTTTATGTTGAACAGATTTTATGTTATACAAACTGTTTGTTATACAAGGGTCCACTGTATAACTAGTGATGAGGCTTGCTGTCAATTAAGATTTTGAGAGCCACACTTTGCCCACCACAAAATTAAATGCACCTGCTTTTGGTGCATTTGAGGATGAAAAAAGCTGTTTCTCTCCCTTGAGACACATCATCAGAAATATATATACATATATTGCACAGAAGCTTAATTATTGAGTATGATGCTCTTTTAGAAGCATTTGATTGGTGATGTACATTATATCATACTAAATTTCATCCACTCTAGGTTCCATTTCCTCAATATGCCATTTCATATCATCTATGTTGGGAAGGCAAGACAACCCAACAATCCCGTTACACAAGATTACATGTACAGTATTCTAAACCAGGCTGGGTATTAGAAGATACAAACAACACACTCTGTCATAACCATCATGAAGTCAATTATTTTCAAAGATAATTATGAGCCAGCTGAGTCCCCTTTTGGTTTTATGATAAACTTCTGGGGTCATGAGTTTCTCAGAAGCATAGAGCTAAGCATAAATTAACACTACCTATCACCCAGTCTTACCACTCAGGCACCAAAGATATGAAGGAAGGTTCTTGTGATACCATTCTTAAACCAGGCGAGCCACCAGAAGACCCAAAAACCTATAGGCCCATATCCTTCTTAGCCACTGATACAAGGTATCTGAACAACTAATTCTGAACCAACTGGCAGCGATAATAGAACCCCTGCTATACCACAGCAAGCTGTTTTCAGACCTGGCAAAGACTGCATACAGCTCAAATTCTTAATTTTACACAACACAGAGAGAATG
Organism: Phrynocephalus versicolor; assembly: GCA_023846285.1. NCBI lineage: Eukaryota > Metazoa > Chordata > Lepidosauria > Squamata > Agamidae > Phrynocephalus > Phrynocephalus versicolor. The sequence goes on from JAHTLZ010000204.1 coordinate 73,462,581, forward strand.
GTTGTGAGTTGAAGGAAATCACAGGTGTAGTCTTTATAGATAACACAGCAGTTTAAGCTATGGCTAACCATGCGGCCCTGCTGAACGAACTCCAGCACATTACAAAAGATTTTAAATTTATGAAAATCATACATTGCCCATTGGAAAACTATAGATTCTAGGCTGACTTTTAGGGACGATACAGTCAATGGAAAAACCAAAGAAATGGGCTCCTGGGGGGCAGCATGCTAGCCCCTACTCTGTTTAACATATATACCAATGGCTAACCATTGCCAGAAGCCACTAGGAATTTTCTATATGCTGACATCCTGGCAATTGCCACACAGAATACAACCTTTGAGGCTGTTGTTAAAAAAAACTGACTGAGGCTCTGAATCTAATGGCTCTATATTACAGAGACAACCAGTTGAAGTCCAACTGCCTAAAAACTCAACCCTGTGCTTTCCACTTGGGAAAAAAAAAACGGGGCATCAAGAATACTGCAGGTTGACATAGAATGATACCAGGCTCGAACTGTGCCACCGCAAAATACTTTGGAGTTACCCTGGATTGAACTCTCACTTTCTAGAATCACTATATTAATTCCCCACACTAATGTCTCCCTAACGAGCCTATTCAGGCTATTGTTCATCTTATGAGCCAATCAGACCAGGGGACAAGAGGTCAAGCTGACTATAAGAAGGCCTACTTGCACCAGCTGTATTCAGACCGATGAAGCTGTTTGGATGAACAGCAAAACGTTTCTATCTCTCAAAAAAGAAGTCCAGTAGCCATGACTCAACTCCCAGATCCCCAACATAAAGTTTTTGATAGGAGCAACATTCTGGGGAAAATAACAAACCCAAGATGGAGTGCCCAACTGCGCACATTAAAAACTTCTGCACTAGCTCTGTGTTAGCCCTGTAGGATAATATACTAGCCCTGTTTGGTGCATTACCTAGTAGGGTGAGTCTAAGAGTAGTGCACTGGATCAATATGAATAGGAACTTATGTGCAGGCAAGTGGTGGCCAGATTTAAAAGTGCAGCAAAGATGTGAACACCAACACCAAGATCAGAGCCATGAGGAGAGTTGCGACTTGAGCGTCAAACATTTATCGAACAGATGAGGATGTTTGTCTGAAAAGCCCTCTGAAGTTCTAAATGCTGAGATATGCAACCACATGAAATCAGAGCTGGGCATGTGCAGCAGAAAGGATGGATGTGTACTCATACTTAAATTCTTATGTAACCACATGCCTTGGGTCCTAACAGTTCACCAAACTAACATCCTGACCATTTTATCCTTGTTTTCTGGTGGTGATGTATTTTACATTTGAAACACAAGACTGAAATAAATTCCCTTTACATCTATTCTTTTCCCCTTTGCCCCATTTCCCACTGTTATTGTAGTTGCTACTATTTTATTTTCAATTACATTTATACTCCACATTTTCTACAGCAAAGTCAAGGTACCACACATGATTCATTTTCTCACTTTCTCCTCCCATCAATCTTGTGAGGCTGAGAGCTTGCAACTGGTTGACGTGACCAAGTGCGTACCATGGCCAAGTGGAGAGATGAACCCATCCCCTGAATCCTAATTCTACGTTCTGACCTCAGTAGCATATTGGGCCCACTTTTCCACAGGTAAAGTCAACAATGATCAGGGCTGGATCAGCTGACCAGCCAAAGGCAGCAATGGCTATAGGGATGAAGAAGAAATTGCTGTCAATTTGGTTGCCTATTCAGTGAAGGCACTACCATGATAAAATCAGCTTTCATTTGCTACCTCAGGGGTTTGCGTCAAACGTTTCATCAGCCCGTCAGTCCGTCAAGTTCTGCCAATCACCTTCAGAAACAATCACTGTTTTAGTAGGTTTCAACTTTAGACGCTTCTACCCTTTTCAATTATGCAGCGCTAGTGATTAGCCAGAATTTTTTTCCAACGGTGGAAAACATTCAAGGCTGTGTTCCGTTTCTCCTCAATAAATCCACAATCACTTCATCTCATGAAAGAAAGATGACATTTGAACAACAAATAAACAAGACTTTTGTGTCTTTAAAAGTGTACAATAAGCAAGAGAAGCTCCAGCTTAACAAGTCCCCTCTTTCTCGACAAAGTGTACTGGAATGGATACTCTCCAGTACCACTGCACGCTTTCTGAGGAAAAAGTCACTTGAACCACTGACAGAAACACAGCTAGAAATCAGAGCTCACCCAAGCCATTTTATTACCAAACAGAACATCCAACTGGACCTCTCTTCCCATAGCCAAGGGACACGTTTTAACTGGGCTAGGGTACTCCCAATTCATAGAAGATTGATATGGTCAAGTTATTTTGGTAACCAGGGCAGAAAAATCTCACAAAGGCCTCTCCACTTTCTTCACAGTAAAAATACAAGCACACAAATTTAAACAGCTGGTGGTATTTCATTTACTAGATGACTTTTTAGGGAAACTACTTAGGGAAACAACATGAGCTACTTAGGGGAACAACATACACAAACCCTGAAACTTGTAATAAATATATAAATAAATAAGAACTCACATATATTTAAGAAGTAGCACAGATATTCCACCAATACAAAAAGCAGGAATTGGTGAAGGGTAGCCTTCCATATGTTGTTAAACTACAACTTCCTATATTCTAACCATTGGCTATGCCAGCTAAGGCTGCCAGGACTGCAACAGCCTCTGGATGGCTAGTCTTTACCCATCCTTAACCTATAAGTCTCTATATCCCCAAGTGGTCTGTTGAAAAAGAAGCTAATTTGTGCATTGAAACATACATTGATCAACAGATAGCAGTGAAAACTTAAGAGAAGACAGGAATGGAATCCCTGCAGTGCCACAATGAATTCATACATGGTAGCAAATGAATAAATTTAATTGTAAAATGCTGTGGCAAGGAGCACTTGCTCTTTAATTCTCAAGGGTGCAGGAAATAATAGGCACACTCAGCATAGAGTAGCTTGCTTACATTCTGCATTAATTTTAACAAATTATATACTCCAGGCACTGTGGAGTATCTTGAGCCACACACTGCTCCATTCAATAGCTGACTATAAATACAGATGTATGACATCCTGGACTGCTAGAAGAAAGAAAATACACAATTTATTTTAAAATATTCTGTACAAACTGGAAAGACACTTACAAAGGAAAGTGTTTTATTTTTGACAATCGCCTAGATTTGAAATTATGATGATTAAGATAGCATTTTGCAAATTAAGCATGTTTAGGTGGCATGGCTAAAGCAAGGAGTGATTGGCTGACATTCTGAATAGAAGCCTGCCATCTTTAATAATCTTCCTTCCATGTTTTGATGCATGCTATCACAGTCACTCAGCGTAACAACACATTTATAAAACCCTGGAATGGATAACATAATCAAAGAGATTCTTGTAATTGTTGGAAGATGCATATGAATAGAAAATAATTTTGTACTAACTGAAATTTGTACCAAGTAGGAAAATGTGTGAAAGCATATATACATTAAGTAATATGTGTTAAAAAGTGCATACGTTAGGGACCATACATATCAAAATATGTGCAAATTACAATGCAACTCCCCTAATAAGGCCTTGTAGTTTTTTTCTTTTGTTAGTAATGAATTTTTAAAGTAGTTTTGGAACAAACAAAAACACAAAATGATTTGTTAATGGCTCCCCTGGGTCCTAGAAAGCACCAGAATTGTAGGGTCGCTTCTTTGGACTCTTCCCTGTAAGCCCCTGAAATTTGGAGTAGATAAAGCTCTTTAAATTATCTCAGCCCTATTGGGAGCCATGATTGGCACAGCAGGAATCGCTTAGTCATTGCAAACTGTGGATAGCAGGAACACCTCTAGCATTGCCATTATGAAGGATTCCAAAAAGAAAGGAGATTGAATGTGACACAGAAAAGTGCCAAGCCCTAGGGAGATTCTCCAGTGGTCCTAAGAATGCTGTTGAAGCCTACAAAGCATTACAGAATGATCAGAGAAATCCAGAGCATGTGGCAGATCATTCTAAGCCTTCAAACATTGTGGGGGAATTGGTGACCGGGGGGTGGGAAGACAGCAAAAGATCAAAGATAAATTGGGTAGTTTCAGAAAGGAGATGCTGTCATGTACAAAGAGACTTGCTGGGCTGATGTAAAAATGATTTTTTATGTAAAAGCTGGGTATTTGCCAAGTTATGTAATGATACATTCTCGTAAAAGAATGTTCCAAATATTTTATGCATAAGACACATCCCTGTGTCCTCAGGGAAAACGTGCTGTAAGTGTTAGGCTAGGAAAGTATTTTTGCAGCGGAGGGAAAATGATGACATTTGTTCACTTCATTGGTTCTATAATACATCTTTTTACAAGCCTGGGCTTCCATTCTCACACAAGGGTCAGCTTTTTTAAAAGACTGCATTGTGCCAGTGCACAGCTGCTGAAGAAACTGGGATTGAAATTTCCATATATAGAAAAATCTAACCATAATGCTTCAGCTTCTTGGCAAGAACACCCACATGTATTTGACTCTAATGCTGCAATCCGACCCATATTTACCTAGCAATAAGTCTCACTAAATTCAACAGTAGACAAATTGCCTTGCACCATTCACAAATGTTGTCAGCCAGGCAGGTTTCCTGTTACACAGAACCCAAAATGTGTAGTTTCTTCTCTTATTTCAACCTTGCAAACAAGTAAACAATAAGTACACAAATGGTGGCTTCACAAAAGATGGTCTATATTCCCTCCATAACTCGTTTAGGGTGCTCTAATTTATGTGTTTAAATCCATACAGATTCAAACACCACCCACTATACCCACCAACACATTGTCACCCAAAAATGTGAGGTGGAATGTAAAACTTGAGTTGCTCCAAAATGAATGCTCTTACAACAGGGTCCCCCACCACCATCTAGAGGGGATTGACTGACAGTACAAGCAAGACCGGACTGGACTGGAAAGTAGGAGAAGAAAATGGCATCACAAACAGATCTGTTTCTGCAATGCCACCCAGAAAAGAGAAGCAATTGTGCTCCTGTCTTCTCTTCCAAGAATTACACAAGGGGAAGGCTTTCCCACTGAATAGGTACACAAGTCATACCAATGCTGGAAATAGTTTTCCATCTAAATACTGACTATTCATGCTTTGTATAATATTCTTCATGACTCCTGCACAGATCCCTTTGGCTGAGGATCAAGATAGACTGTGCACAGACACTACAGAATTTAAATTCTTCTATTGTGAAACACAACCCACCCACCCCCATCTTTGTGGATACACATCAATATAACTGTAAGCCTGGGCTTTGTTTTAGCATTATGGTGTAAAAATAAAACCCAGAAGCAGAAAAAAACATACAAAGCAAGCCATCTGTGTACACCACCAGCACCAATGCAAGATGGCAGTTCTCCCACTAACATGGCATAATTCAACCAATGCATTACAGCAACGTGAACAGCCTAGGATTCTTTAAATCTGCATCCACGGAGGCTGGCAATGTTTCTGGAGATAATTGTAGTTTTGTCATTGACCATCACAATTGTTTTGCCTTTGCCTCTATACTACCAGTGACTATGACCTTGTCAGTGCTATCTGAAGGCACCAAGGCTAGCAACAAATAAAATCAGCAGATGGCCCTAAAGGAATATAAAGACAGGTGACAAAGTAGACTGAGTGGAACAAAAATAAAAATGGGAACAAAGCCACTGAATTGTTGTTTTCATAGTCCCACCTGGAGGTGTTGCAGGCGTAATAATGGATGCCAAAAACACGTTATGCCCATCTGCTTATTCTCATAATCCTACCTCATCATGTGGTTATGAATACTCTCTCTTCATATCTCCCTCTCAACAGATTTATTTGTTAGTACATTGATATTGGTCAGCCTGGACTCCAAACGGAGGTATGACTTTTATTGCCCCATCATGCTATGGATTCTTCCTTTGGAATTACATACCACATCAGGTACAATTAGAAGAAACACAGAAAAGTATCTTCAACAATATCTAGCATTTCAAGCGGAGTCTGAAGGTTTTTCACATGTGCATAGGCCCTTTAATGGACTTAGAATAGTTCCTTTCAACAACACAGGACAAAGGGACTGCTACACCAAGAGTCTTTATCAAAACACACTTTCAAAAACATGACAGCATAGACTTTTTATACTAGATTACTTTCCTAAGACTGCAGCTCTGAATTATGTCTCCCAGTCAAAAATTAAATAAAGAACCCCCTGTAGAGACTCTTAGTCCCATTACACCTGGAAATTATTAAATCTGTACAGTATTTATAGTTGTTTACCAAAAGGGGAGACTAGTGGAATTAAGTATGAAATTCATGCAGTGAAGGAGTAACACTGGTCCCTGCCAAATTATGATTTCCAAGTCAGGTAAATGTATTTATTTTCTGAAGACAGTTATTTATTATTTCCTGATTAGTAATCAACTTTTCTCACTGTTACACAGAACCCTGTACACTAAATCACAATTATCTATTAACCAGTATTTGCCACTGTACTAATCAGGTTGATTGGTAAGCCATGGTTATAAGGGAGCTGTTTAACTATAAATAACCATGCTTGGCTCTGTAACATATTTATCTCAATCACAATTAACATCAACAAGAGAAGCTAGAGGGGGCAGTCATATCCTCTAGGAAAGTAGTCACTAAAACACTGATTATTAATGTGTCACTGCAAATAACAATGCATACCAACAAAACATAAAGTTCTCAAAAGAAGTATACAGTATGATTCTGTCACTCGCATTTCACTCCATTTCTGAAAGGAAGGAGAGGGAGCTTTCCCTTCACACACACCAACCACAAACATTGTTGTTTTTGCGTCACTATAGTTGTGACTGACTATTTGTGACCCCATGTCCATGGAGTTTTTCTTGGCAGGAATACCGGAGTAACTTGCCAGTTCCTACTGCAGGCGCCTACAGCACCTGGTATTCCCTGGTAGTCGCCCATCCAAGTACTAGCCAGGCCTGACCCTGCTTAGCTTCCGAAATCAGGCGAGATCGGATGTGCTTAGGGCATCTCAGAAACATAAAAGTACAGGACTAATAATATAGAAGCACCAACTACTTCTAGGCCATCAAAATATTATTTGCAACATCATAAAAAAGAGGTAGCTTACTCAGTAGTTCCATTACTATTTTTCAGTGACATGATCTTCATTGATGGTCATCAGTGACTCTCTGAACAAGAGCTGCTCAATAGTGACACATTAAGCAAGGTTCTAAGGCAAGTATTGTATTTTAACAAACAAAAAAAGAATGATGAAATATAGTTCTCTAGTCTAGAGGATATACAGGGATTCTCTCAGATACATATTAAGCAGACCATAGCATTCCCCATTGTACAGAAACAAGGAAGTCTATAATCTCCACATTTATTTCTTTCATTCAGCTTTCATGCAATAACTATCCAATTCAGTTCTTTAAAAGACAACAACTCCATTTTATGAATGTATGATATTATTGGGCTTCTGAATCTACAATTCAAAGCACCAAGAAAGGGCCCAATATTGCTGTGTAATATACCTGTACTGCAAAGAGGTCAATCATCCCTAGTATCGTTACAGTCCTATGCACTTCCAGGATTAATGTTGGTATAGGGATATTTTAGGACAGTGTGAACTGTTCGTTGTGGCTCAGGTGGCAGTCATTTGAACATGGTGGAGAAATGGGCAGGCTTGGATATATTTCGAAATAATCAGGCTCCTGTTTTGATATCTTATATCCACCATTCTCAACCTTTCTTTGGCCCTGGCCATAAACACAATGTGAAAGAAATATAAGCTGAATTAGGATGCATTAAAAACCTTATAATATGGTGTATGAATAATTGTTTTCAGACTGTGCCCCACTTCAAATGTTTCAGGGCCCCCACACAGGGCCATATGGCCCCCAATGATAATGGCTGTCTTATACTTTAAATAGGTATAAGGTGTCTCCTCAGCTTCACTTCCTCATATAATTTTTCCTTATACTACGAATGTTTAATCTGTTTCTCTGTGAATTGGAGTTCTCTCCCTCGATCCAACTGAGAAGCTTCCCCTCACGTTCTTTTCAACCTTTCAGGTTTGCCTATAAAATTCATTGTTTGTTACCTGCCACTTTGGATTTTATTTCTTCAAAGCACAGAGCATCCTAGAGTCACCATGAAGCATTTGTCCCTGACACATGGGACTCAAGTCAGTTAAGGAACTTCTGTGAGTTTTCTTTGCTACCACTGTAAATGTGCTCTTCTTTCACAGAAGTGATTTTTTTCCTGCCAAACCACCCTGAAATTTGGTTGGTTGAGGTCTAAATGGAATAACATATATATGTCATTTTTACAGTGGTTGGGAATGTATACAAATATTCTAATACAGGTGGATGTGTATTTCAAAATAAAATAATTTATTTTAAAAATAAAAAGGAAACATCTATTGTAGCAAATTTATGAGTAAGAGATATATCTGGAACTTCTAAACAACAGTTTAGATTGAACATTTCATGTATCCAATTATAGGAATTTTTAAGGTTAATTATAGGAATTTTTTAGTTTAGTAGGTTTGAAACAACTCTGCAAAATACTTAAATTGCTACATGAGTCTGATGCCCATTTTTTGATTCCATTTCTGAATATCCTTTTAAAAATTTGCTCAGCCCCAGACTGTCAACTTTTAGAGTTCTAAGAGTTTTCCAAAACTTAGTTCAAGCCATGCTGACAAATGATGCATGAGCTTAAAAAAGAACTTTAAAGGCTATTTTTAAAGGATGTTATCTTCTCCCATTTTTACTTATCATCCTATATACTATTAATTTGGCATAGCTGTTTCCACTACACATATCACTAGCCAATACAATTTAAAAACAACATGGTGGCTGGCTTCCTGTAAGGCCAACATAATATAAATGCTTTCAAAGCTCCCTCACATTTGCAGTGGATTTGACCTCTTACTGTTTGCACAAAGTCTAAATTGATACCTCTCTTTTATACGTCTATCTCTTTGTTTACTATGATGAAGAGATACACCACAGAAATATTTGCTTGAGAGAGAATTAAAATTTCTTTTATAGCCTGCCATATATGTTATTATTGGCAGCCATTTATTACCAAAGCTCTGTCTAAGAATTTTCAGGGGAGGGGGGTTAAGTTGCCATAGCAACTACCATACAGCACAGAACATATGTTAACTTCTGAAGCAGACATTACATTCCAAAATAAACAGAATATGAGCACAAACAACTCTTGTCTACCATCACTACATATTACAAATGGTGGAGAGTACAGGACTTGGAAGCTTGCAGCAAGTTTGTGTGTTGCCTATACTGTTTTGTGCTTCCGAATCCAAGAAGTTATGCAATTGTTGGGCCAAGTCACTTTCATATTTCCTGCGTTACAGACTTGTTATTGCCAGTGTATCGGGAGGCATATTGAAAGTCCAGAAACAATGTGTGTTTCTTATGCGCCATCATGTCGGGACAGACTTATAGTGACCCTAATAGGGCTTCCAAGGTAAATGGGATGTTTAAGGAATTGTTTTAACCAGTTCCACTGGCCTCTGAGTTTCCATGACTGAGCAGGGATACAAACCTGGCTCTCCCATGTTCTACTCCATCACATTCTCTCTGCTACACCACACTCATTTATCTCCCAGAAACTACTGAAGTGTAGAATTATAAAATTGGAAGACACCCAGAGAACCATCTAGTCCAACCCTGCCAATCCACAGCTAAATCATCCCTGACAGATGGCCATCCAGTATCTGTTTCAAAATCCCCAATAAGGGCAAGCCTGCCAACTTCCATGATAATCTAAATATTGTGCTGAATCTCCTCTCTTGTAATGTAAATCCACTGGTTCATGTCCTATCCACTAGAGTAGCAGAAGATAATAAGCTTGTTCCACCTAATACGAGACAGCCATTCGGATATGTGAAGACATCTAACAGATCACTGCTCCACTGTCACTTCGCAAAACACACCAAACCTTTTGGTGACACAGCTCTGCTGTTTTTCTGTGAAGTTCCCTGTTGTTAACACTAATTTAACAGAGAATAGAGAATATAGGGCTGAGGTTCTCAGAGTTTCTTTCATTGTTGGGCCTTTCAGAAATGTTCACATTATGACTTGCAGGTAGGCAGCTACTCCATGTAGTCTTTCAAAAGAAAGCTCTTGAGTTGTGTGTTCATAAACTCTTGGATGCATATATTCGCATTGGAATGTAAGCATCCCTTGTAAATCTAATATTCATTGAATTATTCATACCAGCTACCCCCATATAGTAGCATTCATATGTAATGGTCTACAACTCACTTCATCTCTGACCATTGTACATATTTGCTAGTAGAAGATGAAAGTTGTAGCCCAAAAGATCTGGATGGTGACATACCGAGAAGGTTCATTTATATATATTTTTTCTCTACAGCTGTGAGCAGAGACAATCTCTCTACAACTACAAGCAGAAACCATCTTCCTCATTCCAGTTATCTGGGGTTAGTGTTCTTTCCTTTCTACTTCCTTCATTAAAACTCGATGAAATGATATCACATTGGGAACATTCTCTGCCCTGGTTCCATGTAAAAAGCAACTGCTATTATTAGGCAGAGAAAAGTGCAACTCAACTTCTTGCCACACAGGAAGTATTCAAAATACGGAGATTGTGAAAGGGAAGTCACATGGGGATAGGCCATGGGGATTAAGATCTTTATGGCTGGTATAAAGTGCGCCTCACTGCTTTTCTTTAAAACAACATATATGTCTAGGCTCCATAATAAAAAAAAAATTATGACAGCAAAAGGCAAGAAGGGAGGGAAATTATAACAAATAAGGTACAAATGTGACTTTAGAATAATTCCATTTCTCTCTCTTCAAACAATGAAGACCAGATCAGTGTTTTGTGCCTTAGGACCCTGTTCAACACAACAAAGACCTTTGGGTAGTGGGCAGCATACAAGCTATATAAATAAATAAATAAATATATCCAAAATTCCTTCATGATATGTTATGTGTGTAGATATATATATATTTAGACACACAGTGAGTTTTTTCCCTTGGCTTTTCTTATACAAACATTAATAGAATCACATTTGTGGTATGCTTTAGAATCCAATTCTCAAGCTAGGCTCTGAACTTCTTTATAATAGATTCAGAATTTGAAAGCAAGTATAAAATGGCTAAGATCAAATGAATGCAGCAAGCAGAGAAAATGTACACAGAGAAGAGCAAAAAATCACATAGGGCCTTTCCAAAAGGAAAGGAAATCTCCTAGAACTGTTTGGGCAGCAGGCCTGTAATACAATTTGCTGCATCTCCACTGAGAAGGAAGGAAGGAAGGAAGGAGAGAAACTGCATAGGGATCACCAGGCCACTATTTTTTCCTGACCATTTAATACACAATACATAACCTTCTAGCACTGTAGAGGAGGCTTATAGAAAATGCAACAAGAAGGACCCTTGCCAAATTATAGTGCAATGTTTCTTCTCTTTTTAATTTAACAAAGCTTGATGAGTACTTTTCCTGCAGACGACAAGGAGCACTCAACTTCTGACAGAGCAAACAAAAAGAAAGATAAACACACATGTGTAAGTAGATGCACACCAAAAACTTTAAAAACCACCGGATCAATCAATGAGGAGACATGACTTACCATCAAGATGTCACAGGCACTACTAGACAATACCTCCTGGTAACATTTCTGCAGCCTGTATCCCTGTTCTCACAGAACCATTGTCCTAGATCAGTGGTTCTCAACCTGTGGGTCCTCAGATGTTCCTGGACTGCAACTCCCAGAAATCCTGGCCAGCTCAGCTAGTGATGAAGACTTCTGGGATGTGTAGTCTGGGAACATCTGGGGACCCACAGGTTGAGAACCACTGTTGAAGAGCAAAAAGGGGGATAAGAAAGTAAGGACTTGGAATGTTCGTAGTTCATGTCGGGGGAAATCACCTTTTCCTCCACAATGATTCTCTCCAATGCACAAGCTCAGACATGGTGACCATAGTAACAGTTGCTCAGGGGTGCCAAACTAAGAGACAAAGGATCATACTGTTTTATAGGATAGGGGCAGAACATCAAGCATTTCACTGTAATAAGAAATATTAGAAAAACAAACCTATAAAAGATATGGCCCACCTTTCCTCACCTAACTGTGTTTATTCATTTGTAACATACCAAAAGAAGCTACTATGAAAAAAACGGGGCAAATCCAATGTGGTCTTAAAGCCAACAGCCATTAAAACCAAAAGCTAACCTGCTCAGTACACTGAAACTGCACATTAAAATAGATGTTGTCAGATGATATTTAATTTAAAACAGAAGAAAATGAGAATGAATAGGATGATTTTCCTACGGCAAAACAATATGAAGGAAGAAATAGTGCCTCCGCAAATAGAGGGTGCAGACTTGTCTAAACTGACACCTAATCACAAACCGATGTGAAAACAGGAAGGGCAGAGCCAACTTATGAATGAATAGAAACAAAACTGAAACCGGTCAGGAATACCATCTTTCTGCAGAGGCCCAGAATTCCATTTCCCCAGCAAACCAGATCCAAATTGTATGTATGTTGTGGTCCTGGGTGGCTTGCCAGCTGGAATTCACAGCTCACCAAACAAACACACAAAGCTGGACTTTTTGAAAACCTGGAAGCAGACTCTTCTCATGTCCTTCATGCAATGTCAAGAACAGAGGAAAGAGGATGGATACAATTCTAGGATCGAACAACAACTTATTTAAACAAGGAAACAATTGTTTCAGGTGCATGTAAGTAGCCCTACAGAATTATTCTATTCCAAATGTTATTCTTTTTTCTTAACCAGACATTTGGGCCACGTGTTTTTCCTATATATTTTCTCCAGTTGTTTTTAAAGGGATGGAAAGGTTTGAAAATAAATTTAAGAAATACTGTAGCCTTTCAGTAGACTGAGAAGGGTATATGTACACTGATCATAACATTTGATTTGGACTCCTACCTGGCTTGAGCAGAAACAGCCCAAGCGATTTGATTTGGAACCAAAATTTAACTGTAATTTAGAAATCAAAATCCCTTTGTCCTTCACTGTGTGACTGGGAATCAGCTCAAACTACATTTTGATCTGTCAGAACGTAATTCAGTTTTTCAGACATGGCTTTCACTTTTCAGTGGAAAACTGTTATGAAAATGACATGCAAATGTCGGTGGTCCTAAGTTAAGGAAAGCATAGTATTTCAGATCATTACAATGCTTTCAGACAGGAGGCTGATTAGCTCTTTCGTCCTCATTTTGTCGTTGCTGCTGCTTTTTATATTTTTGGTAATTTTGTATGAAAATGGCATATGTAAACGTGAGTGTCAATGGACCCACCTCTGACAGTGCTGATGAGGGCTAAATCTCCTAGCAATAACTCCATGAGCTCTGTGTTATGAGAATGACCAAGAACAGACTTGATTGCAACTTAGGAAGTAACAGGAGGAGAGAACACTGTCCTTAACTCTCTTTCAAAGCTTCCTTTCAACAATGTTCCCTGCACTAACCCACCACCCCTGCAGGGAATGTTCTGCTAAAAGAGCCCCTGGTTAAGGCCACAGGGTGCCCTAAGAGTCCTGGTCTCAAGAAGGGGGGGGGGGATAATGAGTCTTAACCCTGGTCAAAGACCCTCCAATACAGACAAGCAGGTGTAATGGTGCTTACATCTCTGCTCTCTATGAATCTTCTTCTGTCTCTCTCACTGGCCAGCAATCCACCAATTTCTCTGTCTAATGTGTGTACATCCTCATCTTTGAATGTGTGCCCTTTTTCCTTCAAATGGAGGTACACAACTGAGTCTGGTCTTGAGCTGTTGGGTCTATGTTGGGCCATCCTCCTGTTTCATGGTGGTTTAGTTTCTCAAGTGTAGAGGACTGCACACTCCTCACTGCATTGGACTGCATATACTACTTTATATTGCTCCTTTTGCGTTTTGACTTGTGTTAGACAGAGAAGATAGGTGGTTTGAGAGAATACCCACTGCAGAACTGCACTAAGCATGTCTTTGAATCCTTTGGTGCTGTCTCCTATGTATTGTGCAGCTAGACACATATTATCTAATTGCCAAGATACAGAAAAACACAGTTACATAATACTGTAATTCAGAAATGGTAAACAAAGAGAAAAAGCTTGCACATCGACTACATTGTTGCATCACTGTCATAACAGCAGATTCTCCCAACAATTTATGCCAGCCTGACAAGTGAAGGAAATTTACAGCTGCTCCCAGCAGAGAGGGGTTGGTGCAACCAACACTTAATAGTCCAATGGCATACAGTGGTACCCCTGCTTAAGAGTAGCTCTATTTAAAACCGATTCAACTTAAGAACAGAAACCCGTGGGCATTTTAACTGGCCCTTCACAAATTTTAGATGCGGTCTGCTGTAGTTACAATTTTGTTTATATTTATTTATTTATTTATTTATTTATTTATTTATTTATTTATTTATCTGATTTTTAAAAATATGGTACCTCTACTTAAGAGTCGTTTGACTTAACAGCATGCATTTGGAATGGATTAAATTTGTAAGCAGTGGTACCACTGTAATTCTAATATCATCACTCACAGTGCTGAGTTGAAACAGATGACTGCTTCTTACCATGAGGTATACACCTGCCTAGAGCCAAGAATGTTTCCAGCCTGAGTGTGTGTTGTGTACTCTTGTCACACAGACTGAATGCCATCCGTTTCAATTTTCAAAGTCGTTCTCACTCTGAGAACCTTTAGAGCCTTCTGATTCAGAGAGCCCCCTGCCAATTGATCTACTTTATATTGCTAACCTTCAGAATTCTTCTCCCTGAGAGGAGTCCAGGATGTAACTCCAAGAAGAGCCAAGTTTGACCCTCTGGTCTTTGCCGGACTAGAACTCCCAGCATTCTCACCATTGACTATGCTGCCTACGGCTGATGGAAATACAATCTAACGACTTTTGGAAGGCTGAACCTGCCCACCCTGAGGGAAACTGTATTATAGGTGTCTGATTAATTCATCTAAGAGAAACGAAAACCTTTTTTGTGTGCATGTGTGAAGAAAAAGCACTGTATTTTACAGAAATCCTCTGTGGTGCAATCCCTGGTACAGCAAAATGGCCCTGAAAACCAGCTAGAGAAGGATGCATTCCCTTCACAATCCACCTGTTTCTCATGCTTGGCCATTTAGGGGCAATAAGAGTCTGTATTTACCTTCTCAGTAATAAAGTCAGTCTTTCTTCAGTCTGCTGTTACCTCTGATTTTTACAAAGGATCCCAAGGCATTTACCTCCCCCACTTTTTTTTAAACAGGAGGGGATGAACATAAGAACATAAGAAGAGCCATAGAAGGCCCATCTAGTCCATCTTCCTGTATCTCACAGTGGCCCCATCAAATGTGTCCGGAAGCACACGAGACTAGATTTCTGTCTCTTCATACCACTCCCCTGCATCTGTTCCTTGAAATATCCCGGTTTTAAGCCTGGGGATTACACATCTCCATCATGGTTTGTTGCCTGTGATGGACTTCTCCTCCAGGAATCTGTCGAATCCCTTTTTGAAGGCATCCAGGCCAGATGCCATCACCACATATTTTATCTGTTCTCACTCTCCCAGCCCTCAATTTGAGCGGCTGGCCCCTAGTTCTGGTATTTTGTGAGAGGGAGAAGAGCATCCCTCTATCCACTTTATTCATGCCCTGCATTATTTTGTACGTCTCAATCATATCCCCACTCAGGTACCTTTTTTCCAGACTAAAGAGCCCCAAATGTTCTAGCCTTTCCTCATAAGTGAGGTGCCCCAGCCCAGTAATCATGTAAACAGTACTTTCTGATTAGACCTGTGAATTGAGCTGTGCTTTGTATGTCTGGAATCTGTTACACAGGGACTTACTTCTGAGTAAAGATGCACAGAACTGAACCTTCCAACAGTCAGGAACACAGAGGTCAAAAAGGGAAAATATGTGTTTTATCTTGGTATTTATAGGAAACAAGTTTGTCACGTCTGCAAACAATCGAACTGACACTGCCTCACAACTATTCAGAAATGACTTTTTTTACTTCTAGCAGCTACCCTTTGCGGGAAAATAAAAACTACTGCAGGCTTTATGCTAGATGTTTTTCTTGATACAAGTTTTACTTGCTCCTATCATGTACAGAAGCTGTTCACCTGGCACAAACATTTTTCATGATCCTGTATTTTTAATTAAGAGACCTCCAAGAGGGTGCTCACTTAGATAAAAAAAATTGAATTTTGTATAACCCTAGATCAACATGCCTAAGAAATTTAGACAGAAACTGGCATCTGGGGATTGGGGTGGAGGAGGGTGGGGAGTAATCAATATGGTGTAGCAGATAGAGCAATGGAATATCACTCAGAAGACCTGTGAACTCAGGAATAATGTGGGGGTGGCACTGGTAAAACCACCCTTAAATACTTCACTTACCCTGAAAACTGTAATAGGATTCCTATATGTTGGATGCAACTTGTCAGCAGGAAGAAAAGGTTCAATTCCTTTAACACAGAGGTAGGCACTGCATAGGCCACATGTAATGCTTTCCCCCCACACAAACAGATCCTAGTAAGCCATAACATTGCCTTTTACAACTACAGTGGACCCTCATATAACAAACAGTTTGTATAACATAAAATCTGTACAACATAAACAATTCCGGAGATAGGGGAAATGTGCTTAACAGAATCGCCTATGGGGCAAATCCGTACAACATAAAAATGGTCACGATTAGGGATTACTCTGTTTTCAATGCATTCCTATGGAAAATTTGTATAAAGGAAAAATTGATTAACAGAATTTCATTTGGAACGAATTAATGCCTTTGTACAAGGTACCACTGTACTTGGGGGTGGAAGGGAAGCATAGAAAGTATTAGGAAAATAGCATTTACCTCAGTCCTCAGCTAAAATGCCTGTTTTTTTTTCAATCTACATTGAGTGAAAGGCAATGCAGAGCATAAATGCACATTGATTAGGGTACCCAGGTTATAGGGCATCCGGTGACTTCAAAATCTTCAGTGCTTTCCTAGGTTTCGATATGAGTGAACACTGAGACCACCTGGCCATGCATGGAGGTATCTTGCGTGTGTGTCTATCACTCCAACTGCCATGATAAGCCTAAGTGCATATACTCACTGGCCTTTTCTCCACTTTCCTCATTCACTACCCCTCCCCCACTCCTGTGTCAATATTTGGAACACCACAAAGAGTGGAGCACTGGTATCACAGCCTATGAAACTTATTGTTTCACCTTTGCCTGGCCCATGACTCTACAAGGACCGGTCTCCTGGATTTCAGGTTTTGGTTCTGAAAACTGGGCCGCTGCTGACATAGCAACCCTACAAAGTTTTTTGTTCTAAGACAAAACTGAAGACCATTTTCATCTTTCTTTGGGGGAAAGGATACCAAAGTGTTATTTCTGGAAAATAAAACTGGAAGCATTTCTCTGAAAAGTAGATAACAAAGACCTAATAACAACAAACCACACTTCTCGAGAAATACAGGCTTAACTGAGGCTTCACTGGTGTTCAGTTCTGTTACATCTGACCTGTCTTCACACACAGTTATGTCAAAGCACCACCTACAGAGAAATTAATGAGTGGGAAACCAAAAAACTTCTTTTTGTTATTACAGAAAAATGATTTATTGACTAACAGAGATTGTTAGTTTCAGTCATCTGTTACTTTGCAGAGACCTCATCTGATTTTGACATCTCAGTGTTAAATATAACATCCCAGACAAATATGTGTTCTAAATTGTAATATCCAATTCACAATTGTAATTTCTCTTCTTCCTTTCTATTTCACTTGTCATGTCATTCAAATTTTGCTTTTAATAGGGAAGGGAGAAATATATAACAGCCCAACAATTTATTTTTTTACAGAAATGCATTTTACTATTTATTCAACATATTACTGATGCAAGGGATATATCATCAACACACTGGAATTTACAGCTGACAAATTAACACCTTGCAATAAACTACATGGAAGATTAGAACATCCTGCAACAAATTTTCTATGGAGTAAAAAATAACAGCTAGCAATATCAGCGGAAAGAGGCTGTAATTCAGGGCTGAAGAAACTTATGCTCTATATAAATGTGCTGGGCAGATTTTGGGAAAGTTATTTTTGGTCTGCAATCTTGATGCTCAAGAACAGAACAGGACATCATATAGTGCTCCAGCTATTGGGCTGCAATACCCAGCACTCCATGCCTTCGGTCCTGGTGACTGGGACTTCTGGGAGTTGAAGTCCCACAACATCTGGAGGGCTGCAGGCTGCCCCACTTGGAATCAAGCAGAGATAACAGCAGTGTGGAAAAGGAGAGTCCTTGCGCTTCTTTCTCTTTGCTATCTCTTTCCCCACATATCTCCTAAGGGCCACAATCATGTGCCAATCAGCCAAGAAGAAGCTCTAGCAGGCACTGCCATTGCTACTTAGCACAGCGGAAGGCTTAGCTCCAGAAATTCATGGGATTCAGCTACAGATGCGTACAGCCAAGCGTAACAAATGTTTTCGTAGATATCACTGCTGCCACACCAAGGATTCCCTACTACCAACTGAAAGCAGTCTGGGATGAAAACTCCTTCTGAGTAACTGCCTGCATCTAGCTATGCTGGTTTCTCAAGGAGAAAAAGATACCTGTCTTCCCATGATGCTGTTTTCAGCCATACATCTGACGGAGGCATTAGAACACACGTGCACGAGCTGTAAAGGCTTCTAGCCAGACACTCCTTTGTCTCCTGTATATATATTTTTATATTTTTAAAAAACCTCCTACCCCTCTGTAGTTTTAATCTGCCAGGGCTAGCAAAGTCAAGCAAGAAGAAGGGGCCAATTGTATTCTACATAAAAACTAGGAAGGAAATTAAATGAAAATCATTATGGTGCCATCAAAGTCAGTAATCACTCAATATTGCATGACAAATATGAAAGCAAACAAATGCATATCAGAGAAACACATGCTTATATTTTCTGTCCCAGAAGAGCTGTGTCATGTCATAAAACTGAAAGGATACATAACAAAGAATAAATTCAAGCAGCGTATGACACGACAGTATTATAAATATGCCCACGAGAATGCAGCAGCTGCTTCCATCCATACAGTTTCATGATCTCTGCAGGTATTATGTTCAAATTCATTAGCTTACTACTACCGCTTTAGACTGTTATTAAGTATGCCAGATGGCTGTGTTTTTACATCCTCTTCAAACTGCTCATTTACCCCTCAGTTTCATAAAAGTCAAGGAAAAGACCCAACAAGCTTTCTGTCACACCAAGCAGGACACAGAGAAGCAAACTATGTACCTGGGAGCATTAGAGAGGAGAGACTCAAGAATATCATCAGTCTTTCCTATTTTCCATTGATTATGCTGGGTATTTTCATGTATTCACTCTTGAGAATACAGAGTTCTCAACAGACACTCTGATTGCCTGGCATGAGATTATAACTTGCATGGCACCTTGGCTATTATACACTATTAGTGGAGATACAAATTAATGTCTGGGAATATGTATGGAAACGTGACTTTATAGATGGAATCTACATTGAAACGGAGATAAGCTACATGTTGAAACCATGATTCCCAAAATCCCCCAGTGATCATGCTACATGGGGCATCCTGGGAGTTGTAGTCCAAACTTTCCCCATCTTGACACTTCATGGGTTAAAGCCATCTCCTCTCTCCTTTTGCAATTTCCAGAAGCTTTGGCCTTAAATTCCATTTAGTTGGCCCATGTTTTATTCTCAGATTTTCTGCTTTGGATGCCTGTATTTCCCCCGAGACTAGTAATTTATTGACCTAGTCATTCCATCTCCATCTGTATCTTTCATTTCCTGCTTTCGGCTCGTCTCCATCCCTCCTCTGCCACTGTCCCATCCCAGGAGAACAGTCATAGAACTATAAAAGAAAATAAATAAGGTTGTAATTCTAAACTGAGTTTTGGGGGGAGCAAGTCCCACTGAACGCCACGTGAAACCTTCTTCAGATCACAGCTTCAGCAGAACCCAGTTTAATCCACAGGGCTGTGCAAACGTGATGCTCAAAATGTTGCTGGCCTATAGCTCTCAGCATTCCTCACCATTGCTATGCTGGGTAGGGCTGATGAGAGCTGCAATTCGACAACATCTGGAGGGTCACATTTTGCCCAGCACCATACATGAACCTGGGTTCTATTCAAACTGTGATCTCAGGAAGGTGCGTAACTGCTCATTTGCATTCAGTAACCTAGAGGCAGGCCAAGATCTCATGCATCTGAGGTGTGTGTGTGGGAGGGGGGGAGTGCCTCTGCCTCCAACTTTACAGTTTCCCCCACTAGTAGCATTGTATGCTGCTCCTCATATCTGTCAGAGTCACCCTCTGACAGCTGTTCCTGGAGAAGAACCAGCCATTCAAAATGGCCAACGTTTTCAAGGAGAGGAGGGCCCCTCCTTTAAAGTGCAATGGTTGTTTTGAATTGTTTGTGCTTTCACGCAGAGGGCCACTGCAAAGAAGGCACTGAAGAGGGAGTTTTCCTGGTGACACAGGAACTGTTGCAGCTCCCTCTGCCACCAAAAGAGCCTGGAAGAGCCAGCTGGCCAATGAGCACGGGACAAAAGGAAGGCCAAAACAACACAGCAGCCTATGTTTGCCCCAGTTTTAGAAAAATACTTACCTAAAGTTCAGAAAGCATCCCCAGCAGGATTTCACTCTGTAAGAGACAGTTGAGAATGTTGGTAAACAGGAAACACTACAGAGGAGGGATGTAGAGAGAAACATGCAAAGGGAGAAGAAAGCATTCACATAATCAAGGATCTCTTTGTGTGAGTATACATGCATATAATGTGTGACTCCAGAAAAAGACAATATACAGCAACAGAACTTTCTATACAATATACAGCAAAACTATTTATTGAAAATATAGGAAACGCCATGCTGGATGGATCAGATGACAGACCGATTGAGTCCAATATTCTGTTCACACGGTGGCCAGCCAGTTGCCTGGCCGCAGTACTTAAACCCCATTACTCTATCTCATACTGGAGATAATACAAAGTCACCTAGGCCCTAGCAACCAGAGCCTCCATGGAATTATCTGATCAGGTTTTCAAGTCATCTAATTTGTCAGCCATCACGACAATCTTAGAACAGCTGACTTAGAAGGGACACTATAGATCAGTGGTTCGCAACCTGTGGGTCCCCAGATGTTCCTGGATTGCAACTCCCTGCATAGATAATCGAGTCCAATAGGGTTCCTTCCAGTAGGGAATCAAACTCTCAACCTCTGACTCTGCAGCCACAAAGCTAAACCATTGAGCTCTCCATTAGTTCATCACATGACAGTGAATTCCACAACGAAACTATGCACCCTATGAAGAGGTACAGTGCTTCCATTTATCTCAGGGGTGCCCAAACTTTTTGTAAGGAGGGCCAGATTTGGTGGCTGAGAATGTGTCAGGGGCAGGTTGCTCCCCGACCCTGCCACCCCACTGCAAGCCCCTCCCACTGACCCATAAGCCCCATCCACTGACCCCTGGCAGCCCCACCCGCAGGAAGGAAGGTGGGGGACCAAGGGAGGGAGGGAAGGAGGGACGGAGGTGGAAACCAAGAGAGGAAGGAAGGAAGGTGGGGAACAAGGAAGGGAGGGAGGGAGGAAGGTGGGGACCAAGGGAGGGAGGAAGGAAGGAAGGAAGGTGGGGACCAAAGGAAGCACAGGGAGCCGTGGCCACAGGTCGCCCCTTGGAAGAGGCGATCTGTGCAACCTTGCACCCCCCCAAGCTCCCCAGCGGAGGCGACGGCTCGCCCGCCAGGCCAGCCCAAAGCTCCTTGGCGGTGGCAGAGGCCCGTGGGCCTTCCCACCCCCACACATTCCCCTGCGGTGCCGGTGGCGGCAGACCGCCCGTCTGCCCGTCCACCCAAGCTTCCCAGCGGTGTCAGAGTTGCCAGAATAATTTTTTTTAAAAAAATGGGGCAAAGGAGGGGGAGGGAGGGGCGGGCCAGCCAGCCGCGGACCACTCAGAATGGCCTGACGGGCCGTATTTGGCCCCCGGGCCAGACTATGGGCAGGCCTGTTTTATCTGTACGGAACCTCCTACCATTCACTTTCAGTGGATAACCATGAGATCTAGTTTAAAGTTTGAAAGTGGAAAGTATTTTTAAAGTTTACTTCATTTTAATTATTCAATTTATTTTATTTAGTTGAATTGTTTTTAATATTTAATTTACAGTAATATGTTTTTAATTCTATTCCACTTCATATTGTAAGCCACTTTGGGTTCTCTCATTGGGCGAAATAAAACAAATATTGTGCAGCAGAGCAAATCAACATTCTACAAAGCAATTCCAAAAATGGGGACAACCCAAGCATTGTAACTTGGATTTTGATCAGTACCAAATTTAAAACACATGTTACAGACCACTCCTGCTCTATTCAAAACTTGGGCAAGTTTGGGGAGAGGGGTTTGGAGTTAAGATTTTTTTTTAAGTAAAAGTATTCCCCCTAATGCCACCCTAAAAATCCCGATTTAAAATATCTTTTGTAAATTGAAATGACAAATCTTGCTTATCTTGAAGGAGAATGGTTACCCCCCACACTCCATTTTTATTTGTAAATAATCCAGGCTGCAGGAGCTGAAATACTCATCCTCCAGAAAGGTTTTTCAAAAAATGTAAAACAGTGACTTTTTCGTTAACCAAATATGTGTGGAACAGGCATTACCAGCAGGAGCATTCCAAAGTAGATATATTGCTGCAGTTTGTGGGTAGAGAAGGGAGATGTTTGAAGGGCAATGAAACTTCACAAGTACGTATAGTCAAAAGACATTCTTTCCTTTGAAGAGTTGTGGCTTTAAAAGCAGTGGTCCCACTAGTTGAACTAGCCACGATTTCTGACAACTATAGTCTAAGACTATTTGGAGTACCTGTCCTCCAGAAAGGGGAGGTATTTTGCCATGTATATCCAGAGGGATTAACATAAACACAATTCATCAAAGGAAAAATCTGAACCTTTAACCCTGTCAGTCAGGACCCAATTAGATGCATCTCAGGAGAATATCTCAACTTCTTATTGTCCAAATAGACATTGGTTCCTGGAAAGGAATTCTGTGTCTGACTGGAAAAATATCTTAAAAGATATTTAAACAAGAATAGAGAAGTTTACTCATTAAACTGTGAAATTACTGCTTTTTGTTGATGGCTGGGGGTTGTTTTACTTGATGTTACCATAGCATGAGTGCTTATACTTTGTCATTATCACATCTATTCCAGTTGTTACTATATGATTGTTCAGTTATTAAAAAACAAACTCCAGAGATGATATGTGCCATCACTTCATTTCTGATGTGTAGTGACATACGCAAAAGTCCTTGTGCTCCAACCACCCTGTAAGTGGCTTGTAGCAGTTTTGTGACATAGGCCTACACATAGGATGGGCAACTTTCATTAGAATGAACAACTTTTGACCCTAGTGCCACAGGGAACCCTTAAATTAATTTTATGAAACCTTGAGGCAACTTCTGAAGGACTCTTAAAACAATCAGTCAACTCCCCAAGCATTACAGAGAAAGGGATCAGAATACTGTATAGAATAGAAAAAGTTCATGTGTTTCACCTAAGATCAAGAGCCAGACACTGGAGAAATTGACAAGAGTTGCCCCTTTTACTATAGAGGAAGAACAGCTAGCAATGCCCAAAGTAGGCACTACATGGAGTACTATGGCTCTCCACCTATTACAGTAAATGGGGGAATCACCTGCCCTTTATGGATCAGCATAGCCTAGGAAAGGCTTCCCCACATGTACAAACTGTAGGCTGGACCAATTTAGGTCCACCATCACGTGTTCACAGCCAACATGCATGGGTCTTCCTCCTCTCCGAAAGGGCACGGAAACCAGGGACATTTGCTCATGCCAAATTGTCACCCGCTATGGATTGCAAATGCACCCCAGTCGAGTGACAAGGCACCACGTGCCAGCGGAGGCCAGTCGGGGAATAAAACTCTTCCCTCCAGTAGCCCAAGGTGGTCTGGCGCCGTTGGGACATCCACAGCGTGGTGTAAACAAGTGTGCATAGAACAAGGGGGTGGTCATAAAGCTCGGAACTGCACGTGATGATTCGGGCGGAACGTGGCAGCCCTGCAGCGAAAGTCTGGAGTTTTTTATGGGGCTGCCGACCCCGATTTCCTTAAGAGAAACAAGCCTACTAAGGTTTTGTATTTTTTTTATACACGAGCCATGCAGGAGAAGCAAAGAAAGGGGAAAGCTGCATTGCCCTTCCCCAGCCTGCCCGACTGCTAGTCCCAACTACCCATTGGATCAGTTCTCGTCTAGGGCAAGTCAAGCCGTCCGTGAATCCCACGGAGTCAGCAGGTCGACTCTAGGAGGGGAACGACCCAGTAAAAGTCTACCAGCTCCCCAGGCGTGGCCGGGAACGGGCTCCCGCGGTGGTGCAGCAGCCAAACCCCGTTCTCCCCAGCCAGCGTGGTGGGACTTGGCCCAACTCACCTCCCCTTCTTCCCGCCTCTGCGCCGGAGAGAAAGAGGGCGCCTCCCGGTTCCCTCCACCCACCTGGAGCTGCCCTTTCCCGCGCCTGACGCGTTGGTGGGGAGAAAAGCCTGCGCCTCCAGCCAAGGCACTGCCGGGCAAGCGGCCTCGCCGTCCCCAAAGGGGAACAGGAGCCGCTTTTCTCTGCCCAGCCGCCTCGGAGCTCCGGGCGCTTCCGAGCCACTTCCGGGCTCCGGCTCCGGCTTATGCGGCCAAGTCACGGGGGCCTCACGGAGAGGCCCGGCGGTCTGTTTACAACATGGCCGCGACCAGGCGGGATCAGGTGCTGCGGCTCTATCGGGCCCTGTTGCGGGAGAGCCAAGGCTTCAGTGCCTACGGATACAGGTAAGAAGGAGTGGGCGCCCCCCCTCTCTCTCACACACACACACACACATGCACGCGAGTCCTTTTTGCGCCGGCAGCCCCAGCCGGGGTGTTGCGAGTTGACAGCTAAGTTATATAAACGAGGCTCCGTGGTTGCTGCTCATCTTTCTTCTGCACTCGTATCCGAAGAACCTAATGTGAAAAGAGTCTGGCGCTAAATTTTGTTTTATTGTATCGAGTAAAGATTATGTAAGGATTATGTGAGATTTTTTTCCTCCCCTGTTTTTTTTTTTTAAACATTTGGTACTGATCGAGGTAAAGATGAACTTCAACCCAACAAAAAAGTTGATTTCATTCATGAAATTAAAAAAAATAAGATATAGCAGTAGCAGTCTGTTTCTCTCCGGGAAATTGTCTTGCAGGGGGAAACCCATACACGTATTGATTCTTTTGTTAAGAGGAAATATTCATGGTGTGTTTGCAACGGTATCCCTGACCTTGGTTGAGTCTTGTCAAAACATGATAAATGTTGCAGCCTAATCTGTGGTCTTAAAAAAAAAAAAACAGGATGGAAACTTTGCTTTTGTGTTCAGGATTTATTTATGAAATAAATATACTTGGTAAGTTTGTTGTGCTTGGGCTTTTGCAAAGCCAGCTATGTAGGGAAGCCTGGTTGAGACATCTACCTCAGCAGATGGTGGGTGAGGTTGCGATCAAACTGCTCAGAAGAAGAAAATAGAGTTTTCAGAAAAACAATTGGAAAACCCGTCAGCCATCGATTGGACAGGTTCCTGGAGGAAAAGTCCATCACAGGTTACAAACCATGATGGAGATGTGTAATCTCCAGGCTTAAAACCAGGGTACTTCAAAGGCCAAATGCAGGGGAGTGGTATCAGGAGACAGAGATCTAGTCTCGTGTGCTCCCAGACGCATCTGGTGGGGCCACTGTGAGACACAGGAAGCTGGACTAGATGGGCCTTTGGCCTAATCCAGCATAGCTCTTTTTATGTTTTTTAAATGTTACATTTCAAGACATTGTAACTTTTATGTGTAAATTGTTTTACTGGAATGGTTGCAACAATGTAGAGAAAAGACCATATACTTCTCTTATACAGTATTCAACAAAACATAGCTACACCTCAGAGAAGAGTTTCTTGGAATGCATACTGGAAGAGAGCTGTGCCTGACATATCTTGTATGAACAGTTTGTTTGTTTGTTTGTTTGTTTGTTTGTTTAAATTATTTATAGGCCACCTTTTCCCCATAGAGAAATCAAGGTGGCTTACAACAGACAAAACAGCAAATTTTAAAGCACTGTACAGTATAAGAAGACATTTAGAAGCCAGTTAAAAGTACATTAAGATTAAAAACCATTTAAAAATCTGTAAGTTAAAAACCAGCCTTTCTGAGACAACTTACTGCTTAAAACTTTGCCGAAGAGGAAAGTCTTCAGTCCCGATGATAGAAGGACAAGAGGTTGGGGGCCAACCCAGCTCCTTAGGGCAGTGCATTCCAGAGCCTGGGAACAACCACTGAGAAGGCCCCTCTTCTGTTGTTATCAAATGAGTTTGACAAGATGGTGGAACTGAGAGAAGGGCCTGTCCAGAAAAGTTGAGGGTGATAACATCTTTCAAATAGCTTGAATCCATGCCATTTAGCGTTCACTGTTGAGGTATAACTGTAATAACTTCAGCTTCCTTCACATTCTCTGCACTACTTTAAGTTCCTTTTCAAGCTGAGAAACATCTGATTCTGTACAACTAGTTGAACATTCTGTTTCACTAAAAGATGTCCATGAGTCAGTGGGGAATGGCAACTTAACACATTTTTTTTTCTTCTCTACTGGCACTTGTGACTGAGAAGCAAGAGATTTGGAAAAATAGAAACCAGGCTAAAAGTGTATTTATTCATTTATAAGTCTGTTGAGACATGTCTGTGAAGATTCTCAGTCATCTAGGTGAGGTTATCTGGAAGTTGAGTCATAGCAACTAGACTTCTTTTCTTCAGAGATCTCTCAAGAAATAATTCCAGTTGCCGTGACTCAACTTCCAGATAGTCTAATTGAGGCAGAAGCAAACTGGATTGCACACAGGAATACAGGCTATTTGTCATACCTTATTTTTCCATTCTCCCATGGGCAACTGGACCCTAGGGAGGTTTGTGTCCTATCCTTAGAATAATTTGTTGAAGACTGTGTCCTATATATAGCTCATCTAACATGATTTATTGCAGTAAAATTGCCCAGACAGCTACAATTATGAATACAGTTATGAATAACTGTAGATATATGCAATGTGGGAATTTTTCTTAGAAAAATACAGTATATCATCTAATGTAAAAGACTTGATTTTATACAAGCTCCATAGGCTCCAGGGGTTACACAGTTTTCATTCTTGTCTTTTAAAAAACATGTGAAGAGACTTCCAGAAGCAGAAAATTTTCTACCCCACATCTCTGCATGTATTCCTTTCTATATTGCACAATCTAGTTTCCTGCCTTTAGGTAAAGTGGTGGTCATTGTCCCATTACCAGTATTGGGGTAGGTCCCCTTACCTAGCTAGCTTTTCTGTATGGAATGTGGAAGGCTTCTAGCTGATCATTTGCCTCAGGCAGCAAAAATGGCTTGTGCCAGTCCTGAGCTGCTTTCTCCTTTTATGGCTCTTAACACGGCCAAGCCAGAGATGCTGTATAAAGTATTCAGTCTTTTCCTCCTAACTGTGCCTTTTGGTGAAAAGAAAAAAAGTGGAAGAAATAGTGAGACAACATGAGTTACGAATACTGTAGTACAGTGGTGGCGAACCTTCGGCACTTCAGATGTTTTGGACCACAACTCCCAGAATTCTGAGCCTAGATTGCCAATGACAAAGGACTCTTGGAGTTGTGGTCCAAAACATCTGGAGTGCCGAAGGTTCACCACCACTGCTGTAGTAGAACGCAGCACCTGGATAACCTGTAAAATTCCATGAGCAAAACAAGACAGTTGCATACTAGGTAGTATGTGTCATTCAATTCAGTAGAGTTGTTCTCCAGGTTGGGGCTGCCCTTTGCCGTTTGCAGTTGAAATCCAGTACTAAGCACACAAGGAGTAGGCCTGCTAACTTACTGACAATAAGGTGATGCAACAGATAAGTTCAATTGATTTGATGGGCCTTCTGTAGTGGTAATGCACTCCTGGATCCAAGCTACTAGGTATCTGTTGCCTGAAAATTAGAAACCCAGAATGTCAGTGAATGTGTTGGTTATCAAAGAAGTAAAAACCTAAGGTTAAAAAAGAAACAAAAAGGTTTTAAAAAGTAAAATTAAAACAAGAATAGATGAGAGAAACAAGTAGAGAGAGCAGGGATCTGATTTAAAGGCCTAATGTTCCCATTTGGGAAAATCTGACAGTATACAAATATAAAAATAAATAAATAAATAAATAATGCTACCATAAGCTCTGTTGAAGAAAATCGTACAGTATATAAAATATTGGGATTTTTTAAAAATGTGGAATAACTCTAAAAAATACTATTCTGATGATTACTTTTAATGTGCTGGAACATGCTGTATAACTAGACTCATTTGGTGTATGGTAGTCTCCCATGATTAGCTTTGAGCAACACAGTTCGACAGGTTGCCCTGACAACCTAATAGTTGCTGTACATTTTCTAGGACTTCTTCACGTGTTAGGCAGAGGCTGGACTAGTAATATGGGAAAATGAAACATCTTGTTACCACTCGTTGTCCCCCATAGATTTCACAGCCAGAATGAGGCTGATGTTGGCTTAGGCAGCTGAGAATTTCAAGATGCTTGTGAATTTTAGCTCTAATGGGCCGGTGCATGTTATACGTAGCAGTGAGCCTTCTGGCGCAATCTATTTTGAGAAGCATTTCCAGCGGGCTATGCAGACACTTGGGTTTGATCTGCAAATCAGAAAGATTTGATGGACTGCCATGAATGGCCTGAATAGAATTGGTGTTTCAATCAGCGACCTGAATAACATGGTTACTGCTGTTGTGGTTACAGAGCAATTGCTGGCTGCTTCTAAGCAGGGGTTTATGCACCTTAATGAAAGCATTTGTTATTTGGTGGCAGCAGTTATCTTCTTCCCTCTAGGTTTTGAATTGCTTTTGTTTCTCTTCCTTGTTTTTGAGGGCTGATGCGCCAGGTGGTAGGTGAAGTGTGTTCCAAAATGGAAGTTAAAACAGTTGAAGTGCAAATCAAAAACGAGAGCAAGAGGTGGGCATCAGAGATCCGGATAAAGGGCTTCTTGTAGAGATAAAGCAAAGCTAGGACTGAGATTAGAAAAAGATTTTCAAAAGCTGCCTTAAGCAGCCATGGTATGATCCATCCGACTGTAAGGGCAACATCTGTGCTCAGGCAATTGTCAAATTATCTATAGAAGCTTGGGTAGGAATTATTAAGTGCAAGCTGATGGGCCCATAGGAGGAATATGAGATCTCTGCAAGCTTCTCATATTTCCTCTAATCTTGATTCTGCTGTTCTAGGCAACTGTTAGTGTGTCCTGACTGTTGCAAATGCTACATTCACAGCAGACAGACATGGTTTTTGGTATGGTAATGAAAGCAGAGTTAGGCTCATTCTTACCACACTTCTGATGAATAGGTTTGGGCTTCAGCATCAAAATTCCTTTCCTTAATTGCAACATCTGTTGCAACCTATTATGTTTACTCTGAGATTTAAAAAATTCTCAGGGAACCTCAGGCTGGGAATTTTCCTTTGCACCTTTCACTTTCTTGATTAACAAAAAAAAAAGAAGAAGAGTGACCTCTATGCAGTATTCCATGGGTTGAGTTTAGACAGACTTAGTTCAGAGAGAATCTGTGAAAAAAGTAGCATTGAAATGTAAGATGTATTTATACTTTAGGTATGACTAAATCTAGAGTTTGTTCAGGTTTGTTTGTTTGATTTTATCCCAGGTAATATTTTGTTTCAATGCTTTTTCGAACGTAATGGTGTAGAGGGCTGAGTCAAAGCTTAGAGCAGACCTAGTGAAGTAAATGTGATTTGAGAGTTTCAGCTAAGTGGTCCCATTTATTTTCTTGGTGGCCACAGAAAAATAACCAAAAAAGAAGGTTAAAAAAGGATGCTGCTTTGCATAAACCTATTATGTTTACTCTGAGACAAAAAAAAACTCAGGCTGGGAATTTTCCTTTGTTATGCTAATTTTATGCACACACAAATTAGGGATGATTTTTATAATGTAAACAAAATCACAACACTTGCCACTGAAGTGGGGACTAGATGACTTGTGTGACTGCATTGTTTGTTGTCCAGTGTTCACAGATGGATAACACCCTCATCTTATAGTTTTGTCTTTCTAAAGTAGATTTCAACCAGGTACGGTACATTTTTCCAATGAGGAAAGGGTCTGCTGAAATTATAAGCACACATATATTTTGCCTTTAGTACAAAGCTGAATGATATACAGTGGTACCTTGTATAAAGGAATTAATTTGTTCCAAATGATATTATGTTAACCAAATTTTCCTTTATACAAATTCCCATAGGAATGCATTAAAAACAGAGTGATCACATTTTTATGTTGTACAGATTTGCCCCATAGATGATTATGTTAAGCAAATTTTTCCTATCTCTGGAATTTTTTATGTTGTACAAATTTTATGTTATACAAGCTGTATGTTATACAAGGGTCCACTGTAATTATAAATACCACACATTTTGTGTTTCTATCCAGGGTGGAATTGGTTTAATTCAAATTGATTTTTGACATGCTACAACATCCTTCCAAGTTGTATAACAATATACTGTAAATGATAGTGATCAATATCCTATTGAGTTTTCCCAGTGTAAACCTAAAATTCTGTAAGTGGAGTACACGACTGTTCTGTCTGTTGTATGCTCAGACATAATCAAAGTCATGTACATAATTGGCCATCCAGATGCTTAACAGAGAACCAAAAAGTTGTGAAACAACTTGTCTAGTTTCATTTATGTTCACTTGTCTGTATTAATCAAAGTGTTGATTCTCTGCATCACTTATGTTTCCGGTATTTTCATTCAATTTATGTTTTGAAGTATGAGCAACCATGACTTGGACAGAAAACACTAATTTTCTTTTCAATTTGCTTAGGACCTATGCCATCAGAAGAATAAGAGATGCCTTTAGAGAAAATAAATACATCAAGGATTCAGCAGAAATAGAAACTCTAGTGAACAAAGCAAAGGCTAATCTAGAAATTATACGCCGACAGGTAAGCATAGGTTTCTTAACACTTTAACTAAATATGTTTTTTGTTGTCTCCTAGCTGACTGCTCCAATCCATATCTCGCTCCTCCCCCTTTTTACAGCTCCTAGCACCTTTCAATGCTTCCCAGAAAAAAAAACTAATTGTGACTGCAATTTGCTGCCAAAATTGTCAGATCCTGATTTGGATTACTAACCTCTCCCCGCCCCCCCCGCCCCCGCAAGAGTCCTGCAAAGATTTACAGACCTCTCAAATAACGCTAACAGATTTTATGAGTCATCGTAGCTGACATTATTGCAATCATGGTTAAATACCAGAATGAAATCAAATGTTCAGTGACAAGCTGTTTGTAAACTCATCTGGGGTAGCTCATTATAAGTTTCTTCATTCTTTCAATAACTCCAGGCCACAGCAGAATTAGTTCCATAGAAGATCCATTTATTTACATCATTTCTAGGTTCCATGTTTAAAAGTAACAAATACAAAAAATATCAGACAGCTTTACAGTTATGCATAAAAAATGTAGCCACATGTGCTCAGCCCAAATGTCATACAGACATATAAATTAATAGGCTTGAACAGCTTAAAATAAATTAAATTATAAATTATAAAATTAACAGGCTTGAACATCTTAAAATCCATAAAAACTGAACTTAATCTTTGAAAAAATATTTATATCAGAAAATAAATCTCATTTGTAAGCTTGTAGCTATGCAAAGTCCAGACTGGAATTTCAGTCATACTTGAATTAGAATCCAAAACATTTAAGCACAGTAGCAAATAGCTTGTAAAGGCAGAATATACATTTCTATAATATTTCAGTAAAAAGCAATATAACTCCAAAAGCTTTAAAAGCTTTCTTAACAATACAATTAAGGACATCAGAGTTCTTATAATAAGATACAAAATGAAAAGCATTATTTGGCTCTGTTTATTTAGCTGACTCACAGAAAATAATGGCAAAATAAACTTGCGCTCTATTTTTCCTGTCTTTATTCTTATAATGTAAGCATTATTGTTTGCCTTCTCATCACAAAAGGTAACACTAAACTATGAGCCAGCTTGGGTGTTAATATCATCAGGGGAGGCCTTTTTCTCAGTCCTAACAGCCTCATTGGTTCAGCTGATGGAGAGAGCCTTCTCCATTGCTGTTCCTAGACTCTGGAACTCTCTTGAGAGGATAGGCTGGCCCATCTTTGGTGTACTTCCACAAACAGGCAATCATCTTTCTCTTTAGGCAGGCTTTGCCTTAGCGACTTGCTACAAAAGAGGCTCTTTAAGATGGGATGACTTGTATTTTGGATGCTTTTGGACGATTTCATAATGGTTTTATCTAACATTTTATATGCAATGTTTATTTAATTGTAAAAAAAAATTGAATAACTTGCTGGTTTTGGTTTTCAAATATTGTCTTAATGATGCAAACTGGCTTGGGCCCTTGTTTTTTTTTTTTTTTTAGAAAAAGGCAGAATAAGTATATTTTTAAGGCAACTTCATAGGCCACTAGTCTGGAGCTTGGCCTATCCTAGGCCATCAAGACTTCCAACCTAGGCTTTCTCTAGGTGAGCATAAGTTTGGTGTATGTCAGACAGGTAGAATTCCCAGAAAACAGAATCCTGGGAGTTGGAGTCCAGAAGGAAAGAAGGAACAAAGGAAGGAATTGGTGCATACCTCTTAGTTGTGCTTATTCTCTTCCATGATCCTCAGACCTGCCTTATTAAAGTAAGCCTGAATAAATACTTAAAAGAATTACTTGCGTATTTAGAAATTAATGAATGAATACAGTTAGGAATGAATGAGTGAAATCATTTTAATTCATTATTCACAGGTTGCCTGGAAGAAATAAATTTGAAATGCACAGAATGAACAATATTTTATGAAAAAAATAAAATTTTAATGTATTAAATCTTTCATCAAGCTGTGTTAGTGTGTGTGCCCATGTTTTCAGTAGAGAATTCATGTAGCTTTAAGTTAATTTTATTTTTGGAATAATAGTTGATGATATAAAAAGAAATTTGTTAAACAGTGTGTGATGAAATCGTTTATTAGTTGCACTTTATTATATAGGTACTTAATATAAGAGAGTTTTCCCTGGGTGACTGACTACCTGTTAAGTGACTTTTAGATGGACTGTTGAGCATTACTGCTTGGACTGAAGTTGTAGCTACAGTACTTGTGTTTTTCCATTTTTGGTTTTCCATCTCTGAGTGGGTTTTTTCCATTTCATTTGTCCTCTCATTTTTCTTCGTTTTAATATTGCCTTTTTAGTGCTGCAAGATGCAGCTTTACAATCATTGTTCTTAGCTTTGAATATCGTATGTATGCTTGTTGTCTCCTACTTTGTATATTGTCCTTCAATATTGTAAGCTGCCTTGGGTCCTTTCCAGATGGGATAAAAATATTTGAAAGAAATAAAAGAAATAAAATTGAGGTTTTTCAAAGCTTTAAGGAATGTTTAATGATTGCTGCAAGAACTATCAGGGGGCGGAAGGGTGCATTTGCCCCTGAGCACAGCAATCTGGGGGCGCCTGGAGGGGGAGCAGGAGGAGGAAGCCTTGTGTCCTCCCACCAGCAGTTCTCCTTTCCCCCTGCTAAGGCTTGGCGATGAGACCCCCTCCACCGCCATTCGCCAGACAAGCGGCAAGGCAGGCAGGCATGTGGGGAGTGTGGTGGCTATGGTGCACCCCTTCCTCTTCCTCGCCTTTCTTTGGGCCACCACAGGAGAGGTGTAAGGTGTGCATGCGTGTGCTAATGCACATCTGCATGCACACACACAAACACCCCCATGGCCACGCCCACACATGCATACCCCACGCACGCAGGATTGGGCCTCCATTGCTGGGTGCGATGTGACGGGGGGGCAGCAGGAGAGGCACAAAAACAAACTTTGTCCCCAGGCGCTCCAAACCCTTGCTACACCTCTGGATTGCTGCCGCCCTAGTGAGTTCCATGACATTTGGATCCAGTTCCCTTGAATCCTAGCAACACACTGTCCACTCTTCCATACTAACTCTTGATACTTACTGGGATGAGATTAGAAAACCAGGAGGAGGAACAGAATGATCATTCTGGAAGCGAGCATGCCTGGTTGCTTGGAACCTTGAAAAGAAATACAGTGGTACGTTGTATAAAGGAATTAATTCATTCCAAATGAAATTATGTTAAGCAAATTTTCTTTTATACAAATTTCCCATAGGAATGCATTGAAAATGGAGCAATCCCTAATCGCGACCATTTTTATGTTGTACGGATTCGCCCCATAGGCGATTCTGTTATGCAAATTTTCCCTATCTTGAATTTTTTATGTTGTACAGATTTTATGTTATTACAAAGTGTTTGTTATACGAGGGTCTGCTGTACTTCACATTGTAACATTGGCTGTTATCCTGTCGGATAACTTAGCAAACTTCAAGGCTCATCAGTCACTGACTTTAATTTTTAATTTAAAGTTTCCTATCTGCTCTTCCCAGGTTCTCAGGCTCCACTGAGATCCCTTTCAGCTTGAGCGATCCTTGGGATGAGGCAGAAGCCTTTAATATCCAAAAAACGCTCGTGCTGGTTCTGCCAGGATTGGGACCCGCAGCCACAAATTTTGGATATTAAGGCTCCCTCTTTCCAGACGCTTGTAAAGGCCTCCCCAGGTCAAAAGGGATCCCTAAAGAGTTTGGAGGTGGGGGGAATAGGAAACATTAAAGGTTAACATCTGTGGCTGATCAGCCTTATGACCATGCAGTTCTGCCAACAAGATTCCAGGAATTGTGTTGACAGAAGTGTGAGCTTTCATATTTTTGGATTGCCGTCCCTAGGATTCTCCAAGAATTCTACAGGCAGAAATCTATGACTCTGTGTCCTCTGTACCCATGAAGGCCTGCCTTCCACTGATTGGTTAACTGACAATGGGGAGTGGTTGACTTGGGGACAAAGTTATAGTCACATTGCCTGTTAGGCTGTATACTCTTCCTGAAAAAAAATATAATTCTCAGGAAGAACTGCAGCAGCTTCACTTAAAAATAAATTAATTAAAGACCAAATCATAGCAGCATCTAGTGTTATTTAAAAATATTTAGGGATACAGTAACCCCCCTCTATCGTGGGGGTTAGGAACCCGACCTGACTCGCAATCATTGAAAATCTGTGATATGTGGATGCAGGTCGGGTCTGGCCTGGGGGGGGGCAGTGTGCAATGTTTAAAATGTCTTTAATCAATGCAGCCAGCTTGGCTCCATTGCTTAAATACATTTTAAACATTATGCACTGCTTCTCCCGACCCCTTCAGGGTGTGGGGGAGCAGCATGCAATGCCTCCATGCAGGCAAGCCCCGTGCTTCGGCTGACTGGCGCTGGGGTGGGGGAGAAAACCTTTTGTTTCCCCACCCCAGTGCCAATCAGCTGGCATCTGGGGCTTGAGGAAGGGGGGGAAGGTTTTAAAAGCCCAGGCTTTTAAATCCCCTTTTTTCCCTCCCTCAAGCCTTTTCAGGGTACCATGGTACTGCGGTCCCGCGATATAGCAGGACCAAAGTATATGAACCACAAAAGGGCAGGGGACCACTCTAATATAAGCAATATCAAGCACCAATAATCAGCCATTAATTCATGGATTCAAAACACTTTTCTTCATTTTTATTATGTAAAAATCATAAAAGAACAGCAAAGTTTTTTTTTCATGTCAGAACGCTTAACCACACAGTTTGTCCCATGCGTCAGAGCAGAAGGATAAGAGCAGCAGGCACTGGAAAATAACCATAAAGATGTAATTATTCAGTTTGAACTTTTGGATGGAAGATTCTAGCTCACAGTACTTGAAGGAATTTGCTGAATCCATACTTTGCTACCTCAAAAGCAGCAGTTTTGAGACTGAATCCCAGAAGAATTAGTCGTTTAGCTACCCATTTAAAAAGGACTTAACGGTATTTTGGATTTCTGAGCAAAGTTGAAGGGTGCAGCCACATTTTTGAAGTGTCCTTCAATAAGATAACAGCACTGAGACCCATTATGACTTTTCTGTTTCATTTTCAGTAATCCACACTTGAGAGAATCGTGCTTTTGGTCAAAGATTTTTTTTTTCTGCAGACTAACTGAAGACTCTTTGAACCTCTAGTGGGCAGATAACATGTTCTTTTGTTGCTTGTATCACATCCAAGGTCTAGCTGTAGAGAGGAATTGTAGTGATGCAATAATATAAGTTGATTTGTATATATGTTTCAGGTGTGATTTTCCTTTAAGTGTGAATAGGGCTGTGCAACAGGAATGAGTTCTTAAAAAGTTGTATGTTTTTGTACAAAATAACAGCATTTAAACAACAGATGTAGGGTTTCTGTTTTTCATGCTGGTGTATGATGTAGACTCCCTCAGGCTCAGAGGTTTCTTGTTCCTCTGGTAGTATATTCTGAAAATGAAGTTTGGTCACTGGGAGCCAAAGCGTTCACTTAGGAAACATTCCCAGTATCCTCCTTCTCTTGGCTGTTTCCCAAAGCCTTCTCTAAGAAAGAGCAGCTTGATGGGTATCATGGGCGAGGTATACTGCTCACAATAAGTATCCTATAAAACTTGGAGAAATCATTTCCTGAATCTAGGTGTTTTAGGCGTGTGGTAGCCAATCTGTTTTTTTTTTTAAAGTGAATATGTCACAGATGAATACAAAAGAGTGGTGTACTGATTTTTTTGAACCCACCAAACTGACAGAAAGGGGTGTGATTTATTATTATTAGTTTTTCAGAAACTAGATGGCATCAAAGTTAGAGAAGGGGGGGAAAGCAAGGTAGTCCAGACCTTTAGCCTAAAACTAGAGCCATTAGACATGCAGCTAGAACTGCTTTCAAAATAGAAACTACAACCACTACAACACTCAGCAAACCTGTGTTAAGTGTGAAGGTACCAGTTTTATACCAAGCATCGTTTCTTAGGATGGTTAAAACTCAGGGTTCAGTTTGTTACTCGGGTCAAGCACACTGGCTCCTTGGTCCTCTTCAGTCCTCTGTTGCTTGTTGTGGTTCTCCCTCTCGTTGACTAAGTGGCAAAGGCAAGCAAGCAAAGGTACAAAGGTTGTTGAACTTATTTGTTGCTGTAGCTAGTCATGCATGTGAACTCAGTTCAGTTTTGGAGTGGCAAAGCACCTTCCTTTGTCTGCATTGCTTGAAGGACTGCCGATGGTGCAGGTTTACTTTGTATATCTTTATCACATATCCCATAATTGACATTTTGTTGAGAGACATGATCATTCTGTGGGTTATCAGAAGCATTTAAATCTTTTCAGTGAGAATGGCTGTATACATTGAAACTGATGGCATTCAGCAAGGCTTCCTCTAAGGCAGTGGTGGCAAACCTTCGGCCCTCCAGATGTTTTGGACCGCAACTCCCAGAATTCTGAGCCTAGATTGCCAGTGACTAGGGGCTGTAGGAATTGTGGTCCAAAACATCTGGAGTGCTGAAGGTTCACCACCAGTGCTCTAAGGCACATGCATACCTTCACCCCCCACCTCCACACAGGGCTTTCCCACCCGCACAGGGGGAGTTTCATGCACATACTGTATGTGAAGAATTTCCCCAGCCAGCAGGGATGAAAATTAAAGGGCATGTTGGTGTTCAATTTGTGTGACACAGTACACCTACATACAATGACTCTGTGTGTGTGTCTGTGTGTGTGTGTGTGTGAGAGAGAGAGAGAGAGAGAGAGAGAGAGATTTCGGAAGCTAAGCAGGGTGGGGCTGGTTAGTACTTGGATGTGCGACCACCAGGGAATACCAGGTGCTGTAGGTGCCTGGAGTAGGAACTGGCAAACCACTCAAGTGTTCCTGCCAAGAAAACCCCATGGACATTGGCTCACAAAGAGTCGGTCACAACTGTAATGACACAACACACACACACACACACAGAGGGAAACATTATCAGCTCTAAATGGTTGTTATTGCTCAGATGGCAAGAAGCAGTAATTTGTATCCTCTCAGCAGTGTGCATATTAGAATTATGTCATTGGACCATTAATCATTGGTTACACTAGCCCAGTGATGGCGAACCTTTTAGAGACCGAGTGCCCAAACTGTGATTCAGAACCCACTAATTTTTCACAAAGTGCTGATACAGCCATTTAACGTGAATTAAGGTGGCTGTGAAGGGGTGATGTCGGGTGCCAACAGAAAGGGCTTCGAATGCCACCTTTAGCACTCGTGCTATAGGTTTGCCAACACTGCACTAGCCCTTCTCTGCCAGGAGCAGGTGTAGGTTTCCAGCATTTGTCAGGCTGACATAAATTGTTGGAAGAATCTGCTGTTATGATAGTGATGCAACAATACAGTAGATGTGCAAGCTTCTTCTCTTATTTTTCAGTTTCCCCTCGGGCAGTTGGACACACATTTGTCAGCCTTTCTCCTTAGAAGAACAACATATTCTTCTGAATAAAGGATATGAAGCGCTGTAACTTACGGTGGTTCATATCCCATCTAACATGATTCATTGCAGTACAACAACCCAGACAAGTATGGAAACGTAAATATATGTGGTGTGGAAAAAATTTCCACACACCAAATGCAGCATTGGGAAATTTCCTACCCCACATCTCTAGCATAGAGACAGTAGGAAGAAATTTTTGCTTTTGCTGAGGCTAGTATGTAATTATGATTTTATACTGATTCATATTAACAGTATATGAATATTTGATTAAAACCATCCGGGTTTAGCTAATCACACTGAGCAAAAACATTTTTGTAGATTTAATGTTGATTTAATGGCTGAATCTGGAATGAAAATAGGTGAGGAATGAGTCATCCCATGCAGGATGCTACCAATTTCGCTTTCAGGCTTAGGTGTTCTAGAATATTAGCGCAGCACAAGGTCTGTCTTGATTTTACATACCAAGAATTACTCTTCCATACTCTTTCACAGCTTTTTTCTTCTTCTCTTCTTACAGTTCAGGCAGAAGCAGTTACCAGTGCATCACCTTTCTCTAAAGAGGAAACACTTAAAATTCTAGCATCTGTGGGTTATCTGTTGACAAGATTTATTATTGAAGTTCTGCTGTCACAGCTTGACAATTAAGA
The DNA here is from genome assembly GCA_023846285.1 of Phrynocephalus versicolor. Lineage (NCBI taxonomy): Eukaryota > Metazoa > Chordata > Lepidosauria > Squamata > Agamidae > Phrynocephalus > Phrynocephalus versicolor. The sequence continues at coordinate 73,501,613 of JAHTLZ010000204.1, forward strand.
AGCACTGGCAAATGCAGGCATGTTATCGATGTCAATTTTTTAAAAGCTCAAGATTGATTATCATCCCAGAGGAATGCTAACAGAAGCAGATAGGGAGTAATAGCTATCAAAAAGTATTCACTAATGGCAAATTCAGAACTGCATGCTGCTAAGAAAGACGACGTCCTTTTGAAATTAAGATCCTTTAGATATGAACCGTGAACATTGCCTCAGTCTTTCTGCTGTCTTGAGAACTGAAGATTCTACTTCACGGATTTTGTGTTAACAAGCAATCTTAATAGAGCCTTATGTTTTTAGCTTATAGTAATGGTTTTGATAGTTTGAACAGTGGAAATAGGTTGTCCTTTTCTGTTTGAGTTGTGTTCTTCTGATTCTCAAAATGTTTGTGTGAGTTACTATCTCAGGTCAGGTAATCCTCAGATGCATTGGCAAACTGCATACACACCCTTCTGTGCTCTCAAATGAGAGTGAACTCAGTGAACAGAGCAGTGTACATCTGTGAAGATTCTCAGCCATCCAGGTGAGTTTATCTGGAAGTTGAGTCATGGCTACTGGACTTCTTTTTTGAGAGATAGAAATGTTTCGCTGTTCATCGGAAACAGCTTCGTCCGTCTGAATACAGCTAGTGCAAGTACTCCATCTTATAGTCAGCTTTGACCTCTTGTCACCCTGGTCTGACTTAGGCTCATAAGATGAACAATGGCCTGAATAGGCTCATTATGGAGACAATAGTATCCATAGCCTTAAAGTGAACAATGGCCTAAGGTGCTGAAAGCCATCAAGAATGGGTCATTAGCTACGGCCTTGGTGGTGAAGGCTTTTTGATTTGTCTGTGCTTTGGAAAGCACAGCCTGATAAGTAGCAGATAGACTATGCTGGAGCCCACCACCTCTGTTGAGGGAGGGGTTTTCAATGCTCACATGAATTGCTTCCCTTACTCCTCTCTCAAACTACCTCTCTTCTTTGTCTAATATGTGTACATCCTCATCTTTGAAAGTGTGCCCTTTGTCCTTCAGATGGAGGTGTACTGCTGATTCTGGTCTTGAGCTGTTACCCCTCCTATGTTGGGCCATCCTTCTGTTTAATGGCTGTTTAGTTTCTCCAATGTAGAGGTCTGAACACTCCTCACTGCATTGGACTGCATATACTATATTGCTCCTTTTATGGTTTGGTATCAGATCCTTTGGGTGGACAAGTCTCTGCCTTAGTGTGTTTGTGGATTTGAAATAAACAGGGATGTGGTGTTTGTCAAAAACCCTTTTAAGTTCTCCGACACTCCAGCCATGTAAGGAATGACCAGGTTCTTCCATCAGGTCTGGGTCTCAGACTGATCCCTTGTTCTTCTGGGATGGCCCACTGCTTTGTTGAAGGCCCACTTTGGATATCCACAGGCCTTAAGTGCTGTCTTCAGGTGCCTGTCTTCCTTCTTCTTGGCTTCCGTGGAGGTGGGGATGTTCTCTGCTCTGTGGCTTAGGGTCCTGATGACTCCTAGTCTGTGCTGTAATGGATGGTGGGAGTCAAAGAGTAAGTATTGATCTGTGTGGGTGGGTTTCCTGTAAACTTCTACTCCCAGGCCATGGTCAGGTCTGATGATGACTGCACAATCCAGGAAAGCCAGCCTGTTGTCTTGGGTGTCTTCCCTAGTGAACCTAATATTAGGGTCCACCACATTGATGTGGTCTGTAAAGGCCTGTACTTCCTGAGTCTTGATTTTCACCCAGGTATCATCTACATACCTGAACCAGTGGGATGGTGTTGTCCCTGGGAAGGTGTTGAGTGCCTTCTTCTCCACTTCTTCCATGTATAGGTTTGCAACAATTGGTGACACTGGGGAACCCATGGCACAACCATGCTTCTGTCTGTAGAAGTCCCCTCTATACATGAAATATGTGGTGCTCAGACACAGGTCCAGGAGCAGGCATATCTGGTCTGGGTTGAGGCGGCTTCTGGAGGTGAGGATACTGTCTTCTCTTAGTCTTCTCTTTACCATTGTTAGGGCATCAGTGGTGGGGATGCTGGTAAAGAGCGATGTAACATCAAAGGATACCGTGGTTTCATCTGTATCCAGTTTCAGCTCCCTGACTTTAGAAACAAACTCCTCTGAATTGTGTACGTGGTGGTCCGTGAGTCCAACCAGTGGAGCTAGGATAGTCGCCAGGTATTTTGCGATGTTGTAAGTCACTGAATTTATACTGCTGACAATAGGTCTGAGGGGAATTCCTTGCTTGTGGATCTTGGGAAGTCCATAAAAGCAGGGGACGGTCTCTCCGGGATATAACTGGTGGTAGGTCACCCTGTCAATTGTGTTTTCCTGCTCCAAGAGTTTTAAGCATTCTATTACTTTCTTCCTATAATTGCTGGTGGGGTCTCTTTTTAGTTTTTCATATATGTGTAGGTTGCAGCAGATTCAGGCCTATGAACTATGATTTCAGTAATCTGGCTTCCTGTTTCTGCTGAGTCATGGCACTCGCTGATAACATTGGGATAGTTCTCTCGCTTGCTCTTCTTACCTGCTTCATTGAGTTGTAACTTGTGAGACTAAAGCAGTACGGAAGATTAGGAGGGATGCTGGCTTTAGCTCACTGTGGCAAGACATGTAATAAAGAAAGAAATAATCTTCCTTTCCTCTTTCATTTGAGAACCCCTGCAAAGCTAAATGAACACAGCTAACCAAAACTTAGCAGCCTGGTGGCCTTCATATAGTTCGGACTTCAGCTCCCATCATCCCTGAGCTTTGCCCATGTTGGCTGAAGCAGATGTGGAATTGTGGTCCAGAACCTCTCAGGAGCACCAATGGTCTCATTTGTGCAATGTAAATAATAGAGATTCTTCTCATACCTTCAGAGGGAGATTAGGAGAGACATCATTTCTTCTACTTTTTCCTCTTATCCTCATAGTATTCTTCTTTTCCTCTTAGTATTCTTTTCCTCATAGTATTCTTCTTTTTCCTCTTTTCCTCATAGTATTCTTCTTTTTGGTCGTATTAAAAATAATTATTAATAAATTTGTAATATTACAAATTACAGTATGTACATAATACTGTAATTTGTAGTCCTCATCTATTTGGTATAGATATTTCGTGTGTGACATTTGAGACGTCCTTAAAACAAGCATACAAATGTTGTGTGTTTAGTTGGTTAAGGGTAACAATTTTGAGGTTGTGAAAATGAAGGATGTCGGCCATTTTCAGACAAAAGCACCCGGCAGCTTAAAGCAAGATTTTTGACCTCTTTTTATATATAGATTTATATGAGAAAACAAAAGGGAAGGGAAGGGAAAAGAGGAACATGGGAAGAATGGAGATCTCAGAGTTTCCAACAGTATAGTAATGGAGATGACCTTTAATATGGAGGCCTTTGGATCAAATTTAAGTTGGCATTAAAATTTTCTAATAAATTCCCTGCTGAACCTCCGGGTGGTTTTTTCCCCCTGCCCTCAAAGTTAATTCAATAAGGTCACAGTGAAGCAAGTGCTGTCCGTGCTATTGTAATTGCTCTCAGCAGGCTGGTAATACCAGTGCAGAGCATTGCCAGCTACTGTGCTTTTATTTCCTGCCCAGCCAGGCTTCCTTCTTGCTCCTTCACTTACTACAGTACTTTCTCTCCTCCTCCTCCTCCTCCTCCTCCTCCTCCTCCTCCGGCCCTGATGTTGCCAGTGTCGGTGCCCGTAATGTCATTCTCCCCACCCTGCCTTTCTCATTTAAAATGTTTTTTTTTCACAGCAGTGTTCTCTTGTATTCTGTCCATTGCAGGGAACAAAAACGATTGGTTCAAATTATAGTGACATAACTGGAGTGCTGGCCTCCTTTCTGTCCCACCCACCCCCCTTAAACCACTCTTCCCTGATTCTTAGGTCAGTGAAACAGATCTCTAATAATACACACTTTAAAAAATGCTAACAATCATTCATTAGTGACGGATGTATGTTGAACACACACACACATTTGGGGGGCTGGTTAACAATATCTGGGGGAATGTTTGTTGAAATGATAGCTCTTTGTTATGCATTCTTTCTTCTAATAGAATTCCAGTGATTTTTTAAAATGTGCACACATTGTACTTTTATTGCCAGCCTGATTAAAATCTTTACCATAATTTGGATTTTGGAATTTTCCCTAATCACTGAGATGGATCTCTATCCTATTACTCACTGTGAGTTATTCCCCAGGATTGTGCAAAGTGGTGTGTGTGTGTGTGTGTGTGTGTGTGTGTTTGTGTGTGTGTGTGTGTGTCATTACAGTCGTGACCCGACTCTTCATGACCCCATGTCCATGGAGTTTTCTTGGCAGGAATACTGGAGTGGTTTGCCAGTTCCTACTCCAGGTGCCTACAGCACCTGGTATTCCCTGGTGGTCTCCCATCCAATTACTGACCAGGGCCGACCCTGCTTAGCTTCCGAAGTCAGGCAAGATGGGATGTGCTTAGGGCATGTACCCCAATTTAAAGATCCAACACTAAAACTCTTTTCCCTAACAGAGTGCCATCTTGCTTTCATTCTTCTGATTCAGTAACTTGGAATCTTCCAGGAGTTACTGTTTGAAATTCTGTTGCTTAGTGTAGTAAGTTGCACTAGGGTAGGACCATTGAATCTTCAGCAATTTGGTGAATCAACTCCTCCATGTTCCAGTGACTGAAATGGGCCTCCTGTAGTTTGTCACCAGACCCTCAGGACTGCAGTTCCTTCCCCATTCCCCTGTGATGCTTAGGATTGTCTACATAAAGATAAATGTTTCTGGATGCAATTAGTTTTTCTAGGATTTCTAAATGTTTGGTAACAATTTCAGGTTTTGTCCATTAATGTTAATGGGTTTTGTGTATATATGTGTGCTTCTGTTCCTGTGTTGAAATTTCTGGGGCTAAATCCTATTGAAGAAAATGTTCCTCAGTTTCAACTAATGGAATAGTTGAGACTTAGGAACTTGGGATATTTCTTTAGACCCCATCATAATTAATGGTAGCTTTCTTGTTGGCTTAGTACAATGGTGCCCCAACTTAAGAGCAGCTCAACTTAAGAGCAATTCAACTTAAGAGCGGAAAACTGTTGACATTTTAACAGCCGCCTTACAAATTTTAGATATGGTCTGCTCGACTTACAAATATTTTTTCATTTTTTCATTTTTTTAACTTAATTTTTCAATTTTTTAGATAGGTACCCTGACTTAAGAGTAATTTGACTTAAGAACATGCATCTGGAATGGATTACATTCGTAAGTTGAGGTACCACTGTATTATTCATAGTGGGGATAGAGCCCAAAAGGGTGGTTCTACCATCACTCCTTTTTCTCTCCATCCTTCCTTTCTACCCTTTCCAGCTAATTTGACCTGCAAAAAGACTAAGGCCTCAAAAAAGAGACCAAGATAGACTTCTCAGAGAGATGAGAACAAATCCCTGGTACACTTCTAACTACAATCTCTTTCTTTGCCTTTTTAAATAATCAGAACTCAAGTTCAGAAATAACCATTGGTGTCAGAGATAATAGGGCTAAATAAACTGAATGCAGTACCACATTGTATTGATCTTGTTGGCTGTTTTCCCAGAATTGTATCTGCGGGTTGTGCTTGGGGGCCTAACATAAAGCAGCAGCATATTTAAGAAAAAATTCAAAACCCAATAAAGGATTAGTTGAATGATAACTCTCCCATCAATATCTGTATTTTCTATTATCACTGTGATTAGAATCATGCTGAGGTGATGTTCAAGATCTCTGTTGTAGGAAACTGTAGCTCTTTGCTATGTTGCCATATGTCTCTGGTCCCTAAAGGATGGGTCGGTATGTGTGCATCCATTTGTCTGTGTGTAAGTAAAAAGTACCCACCATTGAGAATAAAGTATTGACATCATCTAAGAAACTTTAAAAGCATCTCACTTTTGCCAAGTTTCGTCTGTCATAGGACCTCAGTTCAAATACGTAATAAGGGATATATTATCTTTTGACTTTGTAATAAATAGCAAAAACTGGCTTTGATACAAATAATATATTGCATCTCATACATATGCAAAAGACATTGCTAAATTGGCTCCAAAATTGGATATATAATTCCACCTAATATGTGATTTTTGCTGTTTTCCCAAGAGGAGCCGTGCGATAGACTCATAGGTTGTAACTAACTAAAAGCTATCAGCTAAGAGGGAGACTAGGAGAAGCTTCCTATATTGTAAGAGAGAAAGGAAGTAGTAAGCCAGTTGTAGTTCCTCCTCATGCACTTCTAATGAGATGTACATGTGCGCTCTAAAAAGCAACATGGTCTTCCAGAAGTGTAATCTAATAAGCAGCACAATTCATTTCAGATCTAGGAACAGCAATTACTGTATATACTCGAATATAAGTCTAGTTTTTCAGCCCTAATTTTGGGCTGAAAAAGTGGCCCTCGACTTATATTCGGGTCAATACTTTTAGCTACTGAGGCAAGTGCTTGGGTCGGTGGCTAAAAGTCATTTCAAACATTGTGCACCTCTTCTTCTGACCTGCCCTCCCCCACTTTGTGGGGGAGTGGCATGCAATGTTTAAAATGACTTTTAGCCACCAAAGCAAGGGCTTGGGTCAGTGGCCAAAAGTCATTTTAAACATTGTGACCTGCTTCTCCTGACACCCCCCCCGCCTCATGGGGGAGTGGTGCATGATGTTTAAAATGACTTTTAGCCACCAAGGGCAAGCACTTGTCTCTGTGGCTAAAAGTCATTTTAAGCATCACACACCGCTCCCCCAGCTCACAAAGGAGGAGCTGCCAGTCCCTGCTGCATTTCCCACCCTAGACTTACACTTGAGTCAATAAGTTTCCCCAGTTTGTGGGGGTTAAATTAGGGGCCTCAACTTATACTCGGGTCAACTTATACTCGAGTACATACGGTATTTTATCACAGCTCCCAGAATCCCCTAGTCACCCTGACCGCTGAATGTATTGACCAAGGGGTAATGGAAACTATACTTCAGAAAAATAATTTCTCCAGGTCTCTTTCATTTTCATTTCCTCTGTTCTTCATTGTCTCCAGAGTTGGCCTTGAGATCTTGTGTTGAAACAGAGAGGGCTCTTCCAATTGTAATGATCTCATGAAGAATGAGCCTTGTGCCTCCCTTTGCCACCCTCACTATTTCTTTCCTTGTGTGACCATCGAATGAACTGAGGAACTATGGTTTCTTTTCCTGGCTTGTAAACAGAATGGTTTTCTTACCCTGGTTAGTAGGCAAATATTAAACCAGTTTCCCGGTTTGGATGCAATCTTGGAACTGTTCTGTTGTAGAGCATGAGAAGAGGGAATGGGCAAGCACAACACTTGTTCTCTCTCGTACCCCCACAGAGCTTGGCAGCTTTTGGCCTGCCAAGCATTAGTGAACTACAGCTGCTTTGATCCTATATCATTGGCTATACTGGCTTAGGCTGGGGGTGTTGTATAATAATAACACTTGCAGTGTATAGGGCCCCAACTTGCTTGCCCTTTAATTATACTATGATGGTTACGTAGACACATGTTAATATCTCAATTCGGATAAGTCCTGGATTAAAATAATCTTGGGGGATCATGATAAAAATTCATTCTACTTTGAGTAAAGTCAAGGACGTTGTTCTAGAACGTCTCAGGAAATTTCCAGGTTATTTTCCATTAACAGATTCAAAGAGCTCTACCTCTTTATTAGATTTTTGTTGGTGGTGCTGCTTAGAGAGCTGTTTCTTGCCTTAACTGCTGCTTTTGACCATATCAAGTTATATATTTGCCAGGGACTCTAGGGCTTTCATAAAGCATTTTCTGCAATGCTGAATGAAAGAGCTGGTGGAATGATGCAAACAGAAGACTAAATTCAAGCCAATAACAGCGTTCTAAGTGCAAGTCAAAGTCTTGTCTTTTCAATAGCTTATTTCATATATTTAAGTATCCCCACAATACAATCCTAGACCAGGCATGCCCAAACTTCAGCCCTCCAGATGTTTTGGACCACAACTCCCACAGTCGTTTGTCATTGGCAATCTAAGCTTAGAATTCTGGGAGTTGTGGTCCAAAACATCAGGAGGGCCAAAGTTTGGACATGCCTGTCCTAGGCCTTGCACTTAAGTGGCAACCAAGTACCGGTAACTGCTGCTTTGCAGTCTTAAGGTTTGCTGTCCCTCCTATTATTTGAGGCTTATTAATAACTTAGTGACTAACAATTGACTCACCTGATATCATGACTGCCTTGACCCAGTGCATGGCCTTGCAGAGATTAATAGTCCCAAATGAGTAAACTATAATTTATCAGTGGAGTGCTCAACACACTAATTATTCCACCTTTTTGAAGGCTGTAAAAAGAAAATAGAAAATGATAGTGCATTAAACCAAACGCAATCTGTTAGTTCACCTAAACAAATCTGTTCAAAGGGGTATAGAATATTTATTGAAAGAAGGAACACAAATGAATTCTTTGTCTCTCTGGTAAAGTCCTGCCTAAGAAGGAAAACTTGTACAACAATTATTCTTCTTTATTTAATTTGTATAACACTGTGTCTCTCCTTTTCAGTGGTCAGCCTTCTTCAAAGGGTGGTTGAGATTCATTTTCAATGTCTGAACGTTTATTATTCATGTACACTCTTTCTCATAAGCTTTTAGCCAGGTTATAAGATTTGAAATCTAGCACCCATACACTGAATTTCAATGTTACACGGGCATACAGATCAGCTTCTTTCTACCTGCACAGATTTTTAAAACTCCAACCTCTGCCCTCTGTCAGATTTCAGCCAGCTATCAAAAGCAAATCCAGACAAAATATTTCCAGTAGGTCCTCAAGAGGATGCTTAGGTTAGGGAGCTATAAGATCCTGAGCGTACAAACCCATTGTTCTACAAATAGCTTTTCTTACCAAGGTGTTTACCTGCTCAGAGGTGTTTGTGCCAATCTGTCTTCTTCAGCACTCCCTGTAAGGAAGTGTCTTCCATTCCTCCCTGGCAATTCCTTTGTAATAAACCTAGGCTATGAAAACCCTTAGTTGTACAACTCATGGTAGCCTGTGGGAAAGAGGGCCAGTCATCTGTAGCACTTGGCCTCAAGGACCACACCTGGCTGCACTTAGATATATAAGCAGGACACCTTTTAACTGGAAGAGCAACAGTATCCCACAGATTAAGTACCACAATATTTTGCTGCCTCATGCTCTTGTTGTGAGTGTTAAAGAAACTATGATGCGGCTAAGGAGGAGTGTTTTGTACCACGTACCAGCAGCTTGTGATGTTCAGGTGTCTTGTTTTTAAAAGTAAAGTTTTTAAACTGTTTTTTCAAAAATAGTGGAAATGTCTTATAAATTATAGCTGTAATGGTAATTTGGCACCTCTTTGGTTGTGTAAATAATTACATCTAAAAAGTAAACTTCCAAGCTTTTTTTTTTTTGTTTGCTACCAATGAGTTATTGCCCTGGCCCTTAGATCCCCTTCAGATTGGATCTATAACTTTCATCATTACCAGAATGGATCAAAATGATCCTGAATCCTCACCCTTATTGCAGTATCTGACACTGCATGAGCAGAAGGCCATCTGTTGGAATCCCTGGTTGGGAAAGGTTGCAACATGGGGTGAAAGAGTGAATTTGTGATGCAGTTTTGTGATGAATTTGGATAATGTCAGGGCTATGTAAGAAGAGTTTGCTATGTGAGAGAGAAGTGGTTTAAGTCTCTGGCTATGGAGCCAGAGTTTGGGAGTTCCATTTCTTCCCATTGTGCCTTCTTGAAAAGAGCTGGATTTGATGGGTCCTTTCCAGCTCTGTAGTCCAGTTCTAAGATATAAGCCAGGTGAGTGGCAGTCTTGCAACCAGAATGCTTGAGGAAAGGCAGGAAGCTACCTCTAGCCCAGTGGTTCTCAACCTTCCCAATGCCGCGAACCTTTAATACAATTCCTCATGATGTGGTGACCCCTTGCCCTGCTTGGAAGAGGCCACAAGCCCCCTTTGTCAGGCCACTGCTGCAGGTGCCACAGAGAACTTCCCTCCACAGGCACCCTCAGCTAATTGCAGGCTCTGGTGCCATTGACTGACATCCCCTCCAACCTATCAAGCTGTAACTCACTCTTTTCCCCCTTCCTCCCCCCCCCTCCTCCAGACCCAAGCTGTTTGTGCCTTTTTCTTCACTGGCTCATGGTGACCCCTGTGAAATAGTCATTTGACCCCAAAGGGGTCCTGACCCCCCAGGTTGGGAACCACTGCTCTAGCCCCATGCCATTTCTCTTTTCATGTGAGGAGTGACAAGCAAGATCCCGTGCTACTTAGGGAGGCTGTCCACCCAGTCAGCAGCTCTAAAAATCAGACATCCCAATCAGGCTTAGATGACAATATTCTCTTCAATTTCTCCTTCATGTAGAGAGCAATGACAGAAGGGAAGAGGCCAATCCGTTCTTCACATGTAAAAGTTAACCCTATCCTGAGTGCCTCCTCAGAGCTCTGGAAGTGGCTGCTGTCAAGAAGCAGAGGTAGCCGGTGTGGGGCAATTGACAAGGGACCTGTTGCAGTGCAATTGCTTTACCCTTGGCTGTGTGAATTAGGTGTGGAGCTCATCACTCAGGAGTGTCCTGTGCTCATGGAATAGTGTGCAAATACTGTATTACAGCATATACCCATTAAGAGATCTGCACCCCTCCTCACTGCGATCAGTGTTTGTATTGCTAGTAGTATATGTTTAATCACCAACAGACACATAATGGCATTAAGCTTGGGGAAGGATAATAATAGGTTTGGCAATCTCCTGCTGAAGGAAAGAGCCAGGTCCAGATGGCAGAAAATAGCAGCCGCGTGTTTTCTTATATGTTTGTGGGAAATTTGTTATGTGCACATAAATGACAATCGCTTTTAACTGCTTATTCACCACATCGTTTAAGGCAAGGATAATGTGGGGGTGGGATTTTAAAGTGAGGCCAAAAAATTATACTTGGTGCTATGGAATATATCATCAGGACTCATGAGTAAAGATATAGTTACAGAGCTGCGAGTACCTTTTGTTTGCCAAATTAAACCCTTTTGTCGTAACCTATGCCATGCAAGGCCGCTGATCGTGTCAGCAGCACTGATTTCCCCCCCAGAAACTAACAAGTTCCAGCTTCCCCCTCAAAGGTCCCAAGGCTCCCGTGTAACCACATTCTTCATTGAGAAGCTGTGGGGGCAACAGAACGGGAAGGAGTGGTCTTTAATGAAAATCATTGCTACCAGGATGATTTTATTGGCAGCAATGATTCTTAATAATTAGAGACTCCTACTCCTCTCCTGCATGCTGCCTAGATGCCCTAAGTCAGTGGTGGCCAAACTTCGGCCCTCCAGATGTTTTGGTCCACAACTCCGAGAATTCCAAGCCTGTATTGCCAGTGACAAAGGACTGTGGGAGTTGTGGTCCAAAACATCTGGAGGGCCGAAGTTTGGCCACTACTGCCCTAAGTACATCTGATCTTGCCTGATTTTGGAAGCTAAGCAGGGTCGGGCCTGGTTAGTACTTGGATGGGAGACCACCAGGGAATACCAGGTGCTGTAGGCGCCTGGAGTAGGAACTGGCAAGCCACTCCAGTACTCCTGCCAAGAAAACTCCATGGACATGGGGTCACGAAGAGTCGGTCACGACTGTAACAATACAACACACACACACACCTGTCCTGCAACCCTCATGGCTTCCTGATGATGAAATAAATCAGAGGGAAAACGCAGGCTGTTCAGGAGAGAATTGGAAATGTTTTATTTCTGAAAAACCGCCACTGCTATCGACATCATCAGCCTTACATAGCATAAGTGACAGCAACAGGATTTCAGCCAAAGACTGGCTTCTGTAATTGGTTACATTCTGTAGCAATGAGATGGAGTGACATGTTTTTCTTGCAACAACCATGAGCATGATTCACCTTTCAATGGAATGAGAATGGGAGGCTGTTCATCGGAGGGCGTGAGGTGAGGACTCTGAAGGAACAAGAAATGCAGAAATGCAAGAGGAAAGCAGTTAAAAATTTTAAAAATGCCTTTTTGAGACGCTGATTTGCTTTGGAGTTTGGAAGCAGACATGGAGGGAGATGGAAGCAGCAGTGTGGAGAGGTGATGTGCACACACACACACATCCTCTCGTGTTTCTTTTTCTTGATAATCATGAGCAGGGCTACATGTCACTTCAAATGCAAAGGACACCCATTGCTGCATGCGTACTCTTCAAAGAACACGACTGGGGTTGAAAAAGAGGTGGAGAGAGAAATGCCAACTCTTACTTTGTGGTAATCTGGCTGTGATTGCAGTACCGTACTTAATCACCAAAGACGTGTGTGTGTGTGTGTGTGTGTGTGTGTGTGTGTGTGTGTGTGTGTGGGTGTGTGTGTGTGTGTGTGTGTGTGTGTGTGTGTGTGTGTGTGTGTGTGTGTGTGTGTAGTGGAGAGGGACACAGCTGCAGGCTCCTCCACATATGGGCATATGTTTAAATCTACATTCAGTCCTATGCACAATGGGAATAGTAAGGTACTGCCTCTGATTTCACTGAGATTTACTTGTGTGTGGAGATTTATATCCAGTTTCCTGTCATACACATTGGCAATAGTAAGGCGCAGCATCTGATTTCACTGAGATTTACTTGTGAGTAAGATTTATATCCAGCTTGCTCCGTGCACAGAGAGTTAAGCAATCTTAGGAACTCTGGAAATTCAGGAGCAATGGCTTCTTTCTAAAATTAGATTTAAAAGCTGCCCATGAGGGAGTTTCCGGATTTTTCTGTGTGGAATGCATGACATGCTGCTAAGCATTTCTAGAAACAGGAGAGGCAGGGAGAAATTCCAGTCTCACTTTACATAGTAGATTTAAGTGTCATGAAATGGCAGAAAAAAATCTTATGGTCATTTGATAATATGGCTAATATCATGTTTTTAGTATTCTGTTGCTACACAGAAGAATGCTTGAGGGATTTTGTACAGCTTCTGCCAAAATAAACTGACAATGCTGCATACCTTGACCTGGATAGAGGAAAAAGCCACATGCTTAGGTAGAAAAAAATATCATTTAGAGGACATTTTGGGTATACAGTGCCCCCCACACCTATCGCAGGGGTTAGGGACCTGACCTGACCTGCAATAATTGAAAATCCGCGATATGCGGATGCAGGTTGAATCAGGCCAGGGGGGTGGGCTAGCTGGGGGCTCTTCTACTTACCCCTAGCCTGACCCTATCCCGAACGGGCCTGTGAGAGCCTTTCCGGGCCTTCTGGAGGCCCCAGAAGGGCCTCCCTGTGAACCAGAAGTGACTTCCAGTAAACCGGAAATCATTTCTGAGGCTTTTGACAGGCCTGGAAAGGCTCTCGGAGGCCTCAGAAATGATTTTCAGTGATCCAGAAGGACCAGGAAAGCCATCACAGGCCTGTTTGGGGCAGCTCCAGTCCTGGGGTAAGTATGGGAGGCTTGAAACAGGACTGTCCCCCCTTACCCTAAGGGGCCTTTTTTCACATACTGTGGTCCCGCGATATAGTGGGACCGCAGTATATGAACCGTGAAAGGGTGGGGGACCACTGTACAAGGTTTCAGCAGAATCTATGAAAATATACTTCATATCAACCTGGAGAATCTTCAAGTGGCAGACTTTGTAGATGATGTTGATGATAATTATTCAAAAATACCAGGCACAGAAATCAAAATTATAAAAATATCGAGTGGTGTTATATAACAGATACAAGTTTTAACCAAAACCCAAAGTATCTGTTAAATAGCAAACTATGTGTGTTATTTCTAATATTGCTTCTCTCTCTCTCTCTCTCTCTCTCTCTCTCTCTCTCACACACACACACACACACACACACACACACACAC
>JAHTLZ010000204.1:73522424-73555813 GCA_023846285.1 Phrynocephalus versicolor
ACACACACACACACACACACACACACACACACACACACACACACACAAAATGTCAAACGTTATGTCTCAATGTTCCTCCATGTAAAGAAACCCATAAGCTTAGCAGCCCATTGTGTACCATAATATATATTGGAAACTTTCATCAGTGAGAGTGATAAAACATTTATTCTGCATTTTTCTTGAACATTTATTTAAGCACTTCCACTAAATTATGCAGTTGTTTTAATATATGAAGCTGGTATTAAAGCCTATAAAATGGGTTTGAAATATTAGTTTGTATCTACTGAATGAGATTCTCGTACTTAGTTGTTTTAAAAAATTAAAAAAGTAAGATTACATTTGTCTTTATGTGGCAGAGATGTAATGATGTTTGAAACAAAAGTTTACATAGTATCTATATAGCCATCTTGGGTTCTTTTTAAGGAGAAAGGTAGGATAAAAATATGTTAAGTAAATAATTATTCAATATTTAATGATAATACATTAATGTCTTTGGTCGACACACGTCATCCAGTCCTGTGAGAGAGGCTTGGAAACAATGCCAGTGGTAGAATTTCCACCCTTAGGGCTCCCTTCAAATTGCATCAGCCTCCAAAGTGCAAAACAGATTTTTTTTTTTAAGTGGCCAAACTTGACAATTTAAGGCCACGCACATTAAATTTTTCCAGGAAGAATACGAAAGACCTTTTTTTTAAATGTGCTCCCTTTGTACTTCACTGCATAATAGTCATCACAGGTGTGTTTTCTGTAAATATGTCTTTGCTTCGAATCAAGGCTAAGAGAATTGGAATTAAGTTCCACGGAAGTCGATAAAATTAACTTCCACTGAAGTCGATGGTCAACATCTAGTGATGTTATAGCACTAGTAGACATTCTGTGTAGATATTCTGCTAGTGATTGCCTATTTTTAGACATAATGCAAAAGTGTTTCCCAGTATTCTTTCAGTTGTACTACCCAATATGCATGGATTGTGTGAGTTGTTACACAACGGTGTTTGCAAGTTCTGCAGCCAAGTAATCTAGCACGACTGTCCTAGCAAGAGGCCTTCCTAACTTGAGGACAGAGTAATTGACCTCTTGTGAGTAGCAGTAGCACATACTTCATCCTCACCTAATTTCAGGCAGGAGTCAGTTCAGTCAACCCTTTGAAAAACTAATAAGAGTGCAGTGGAGAAACTTGACTAAGAGACGTAGGGATCTTGGAGGGACTAAATTGCCCCCAAACCCTATCTGACCATGACCTGCAAGAACATTACTACTAATTGGAGGCCAAAGATAAAGAATGTCAGATTGGCTTCAGTATGGAAGGCTGCACAGTCACCCTCCAAGCACTCAGATGTACCGGAAAACAGAAAGGCAACACATTCTATTTTCCCAGTACACTCATTCCAGCTAGATGGAAACAGTAAAAATGACTTATCATGGCTAGACTGAAGGAGGATTAAAATCTTTCAGATGAGTTTAAAAAACAAAACAAAATGTACCATCCAGTAAAACAGCATCAGGGCATAGACTTCTGGTTGTAATGGGAGGGATTGGATTTATCCAGCCCAAATGAAGAATAGCTTATGTCTGTGAAGATTCTCAGTCATCCAGGTGAGTTTATCTAGAAGTTGAGTCACGGCAACTGGACTTCTTTTTGTAGAGAGATTGAAATGTTTCACTGCTCATCCAAACAGCTGATGAAAACAAACAGCTTTCATAAAAGCAATGACAAAATGAAATTTCAAGCAAAACTTTCATTTCCCACCCCAAGCCTGTTGCTAACTGGAAACAAATAGTTGCCCAAGTAACGGTTGTACCAAGGGTCTCCTTTAGAAGCAACGGTTCCTGCTTCTAAAAATATTTTAGATGCCATTCGATGGCCTTCTGGTGGCTACAGGCTTGCTTGAAATTGCAACTTGGCAGCTTATCAAAGACAGTAGGTTTTTTTTTAAATGGACAATTAGTGTGGAAGGTTAATTGGGAGCCCGTATACGCATAAATATATACAGGCTAGATATGGGTTGTTTATTCATCCAGCATATGTACTGCAATAAACTGTACATGGATAACTCTCTCTCTTAAAGGCTCTTCTTCTAAAGGAGAGCATTTAAGATTACTGTGGAAGAGCAACACTGCCATCTGTTGGTTATCCTAGGTTTTTCTTTTTCTTGATACTTGAGCCAAGTGTCCCTAAAATGCAGTCTAATTAAAATGTAGCTATAAAAATGAACCTGTATTTTTGAACCAATTAATCCCATTTGTAAAAGAAATGTGGATATTGAGATAAATGTGAGCGGAGTGTAGTCTCTGGTACTCATTGAAGGCCTCCTTGCACATTTGGGAATGGCAAAATGCCCACAGCAATGAGGAAAGAATTAATTAAGTTAAGAGTTGGGTCCCCAGGAAGGGGACCTGTGACCATTGGCCATGCTGATAGGAGTATTCAAGAAGCTGTAGTTCAAGGAAGGAACTGTGTATTGAGTAAGATTTCCTCCCTGCCAAGTGGACTAGCTGAATATTTGGCTCTTGGTAACACGCGGAAATGTTTGAAATATCCAAGAGGTAAAGCACTGTTTGCTGTTGTTTTTCACAAAAGAAGCTACACAGTTAAATGGTTACAGTTACATGGAAGTGCAGTGGTAGAGAGAACCGTAAGCTGTGGCAAAGGGGGGCAATTCATCTAGCCTTCCACCCTTCCAGAGACAGTGCAAAAAGGAAGATAACCCATCAACAGATTAGTTCAGCAGTTTTCAACTCCACCAGGAGTATGCCTTTTGTTCTGCTAATGGTTCCTAAATGTCTGTGCCCAGCCAAGCAAAAAACGTTGGATAAAATATTTTGCATCATACTATTAGAGGTTAGGTAAAAGATAAAGGTTTTCCCCGCACATGCGTGCTAGTCATGTCGGATTCTAGGGGCGGTGCTCATCTCCATTTTCAAGCCAAAGAGCCAGTGTTGTGCAAGTCCATGGCCATGTGGCTGGCGTGGCTTAACGCATTTCTGCGCACGAAACACTGGTTACCTTCCCACTTTTTACGGCGGTACCTATTGATCTGCTTGCATTGACATGCTTTCGAACTGCTAGGTTGGCAGGAGCTGGGGTTAACAGCGGAAGCTCACTCTGCTGTGTGGCACCTGGGATTCAAACCACCGAGCTGCCAACTTTGCAGCCGACAGTTCCAGTGCTCTAGCCCACTGAGCCACCCCACCCCTTAATATTAGATGTTAGCTTGCAACAATAAAATATTGCTGAAGGAATGCAGACACACACATAGCCCAAGCAATTGTGAGGGTTGCAGCTAAGTTCACTGAGAATCAAGAAATAGGTGAGGAGAAGATATTATTTGCCCTTTAAACAACAACAACAACAACAACAACAACAACAACAACAATCCTGAGTACTGGCTCTTTTATATCCCTTCAGGGAGGGAGCTATCCATAAAGATATGAACAGAGGAATAGCTCACAAGTAAGCCATTGATATCGTCTTACATGCACCATAGAATTTTCAGCTCTTTAAATGAGATGGGAAAAGAGGAGTTGTAAAATACACATGACCTTTTAAATGTCAGCAAGATAAAAAGTTAATGGTCACAGAAGGTCCAGACACTTATATTTACTCATGCTATATGCTGTCTGGAAAAATAGTAGAAGTTGCTTTCAAAAAAAAAAATAAGCCATCTGTCCCTGTGAACATTACTGTATGTACGTATGCAGTTTTGGCAGCCCCGCACTCTTCATTTGGACAGGAACTTCCTAGGGTATTTGATCACACAGAGGTGAAGTTGAGGTTTGGAAGCAGGTCAATAAATCACTTCAGTTGAAATGGGAAATACATACCTGGTGGGTATAGTAATTTTCGAGTTTGCTGGAGAAGAGCTGAGAAGTAAGACAATAAAGAACCAATGTCTCCATGTTTTACTAACTGAGCATGTGTTTGGTCTGCTGCTATACTTCAATACTTTGCATCCTTTATAGCGAAGAAGGTGTGTTGGGTTGAATTTCATTTTGTTTTGTCTGGCTTGCTTTGGTTTGGTCTTGTTTATACTGTGGTATGGAAATACATGCAAAGAGAACAAATATTAATTTTGCAAAAGCAGATGAAAAGGTAGGAATAAAAAATGTTGGCAGTTCTCCTCTGGGAATGCCTCCTACAATGTCTGCCTTTTAACCCATTCATGTGCAGGTAACCTTGAAAATTAATACCTAATGATTCAGTAGGATTCATCCCCCAAGTAAGTTTTGCAGGTGAACTTCCATTAAACATGGCAGAACTTACTTAGAACCTCACCCCACATCCAGACCAAACACAGGATTGAAATATAAAGCAAACACATGTGTGCAGATATCTCTTTCTCATAGTTTCATTTCCTGTGGCCCACAATATGTTCATTAGCTATTTTTTTGCATTTGGTAGCTTTACAAAGTGATACCCTAGAGATTAATGACTGGTTTCGGTAGCTTGACTGGTTTCTTTTCAAGGATCCAAAACCACCCACGTTCAAAAGCTATATCTAACCATTCAGGATACAATGATTATAAAGGCAATCTGAAATCAAGACTCAATTTTGCAAAGGTAAGTGTAGGCAGGCTTTTCAAAGAGCCGCCAGCAAAGTGCTATAAATTTGGTTCTTCAAAGTGTTCTGGGCCTCCAGTGTATCGGAAACAGGCTAACATGCCTGCTGAATTTTTGTGTCAGAGATTAAGTGACTAAGTGACTTATTTTTAGCTTGAAAACATTCAGAAGGTGGCATTAGTCCATCTGTAGCGAATTAGTCAATGGTCGGACATCATGGGCAACCATTACAATGAATTCTGTTCCTGTCTGCTTTCCTTGTTCAAAGAATATGTTTGAGGAAAACGGGTGAAGTTATTGCCTTCGTTGATAGTGCCTTTTGGGGAACAACAGCCTGACTTACTTCTCTGGCATGCATTTAGTGCCAACTGCAACTGGGTGGTGACCGCTACAGCTTTGCCTTTGGAAACAAACTGCTGCATGTTCTAGAGACCAATTGAGGTGTTTTTTTCCTATGTTACTGTATAGAACAGTGTTGGCGAACCTATGGCACAGGTAACAAAGGTGGCACTTAGAGCCTTTTCTGTGGGCACCCGACATTGCCCCTTCACAGCCACTTGTATTCAGGTTAAATGCCTGTATTGGCACTTTGCAAAAAAAAAAAAAAATAGTGGGTTTTGAATTGCATTTTGGGCACTTGGTCTCTAAAAGGTTCGCCATCACTGGTATAGAACTTTCTCCAACCATGTGCATATGTATGTTGTGCTGGCCAGGGATGATGAGGGTTGAGTCTATCACATGCAGAAGGCCCTAGAAGGAGGAGCACCTGTTGTGCTCATGATTCTCTAGTGCAGTGGTGGGGAACCTTCAGCACTCCAGAGAAGTTTTGGACCACAGCTCCCACAGTCCTTTGTCATTGGCAATACAGACTTGGAGTTGTGCTCCAAAACATCTGGAGTGCCAAAGGTTCGCCACCACTGCCCTTGTAATTGAGACTTTCCATAAATTTGGGTCTACTTGATAGTTTCTTCTCCTCCTCCTCCTCCTCCTCCTCCTTTTCCTCCTTGTGTTAGATGGTAGACCTGCTTCTTGTGAAAGTGAAAACAGATATAATGGGCTTGTTGATAAACCACAGCAGCCTACATTTTGGGGCATTCCTTGGGAAAATAATGAAGAGCAATCCCAAGATGCTCTCTGTGTGTTCAAAACCCGCAACGGTTAGCTCATAGTTTCAGAACTTTGAGCATTAATCATGGGAGACATTCTGGAGCAATGCCCAGGGTAACCCAGGATAAGATTGAGTCCCATTTCTGGGAAGCCTTATGGAAACAAAAAGGAAAACAGTGTATATTAATACACCAGAGGGGAAAATAAAACTTAAGTGGGATGAGCCATGGAAAATAAATAATAATCACTGGACATAAAGGAAAAGAGAGAGGAATGGAAGAGAGTGTAGGTCCTCATGGAAGGAAGAGGAGTAGAGATTGGTTTCCTTTAGCATTCTGGGTGCCAACGTACCAGATCCAATGTTTATGTTGCAAGGGGCAATAGAACATCTGTATTTATTTAAATGTGTATCTTGTTGAAGGTATCCATAGGTCATTTATTAACATTTAATAGGTGGACCTTGGCCAGTATCCTCCTGGAGATTTACCTTCATGCAAGAGCCGATGCAAAGGCTATGGCCAGCAAATTGAAGAGGTGTTAGCCGGGTATCTGGTCACACACCAAATTGGCCTTGGCATCTTGTCAATTTTATCTGGGGTGCAGATAAAATTGGTTTATGTAGAATTGCATTGTAAAATACCCAGAGAGTGCTTTAGCACTAAGGAGCAGTATATAAGGCGAAACAACCACCACTGCATCAATCTAAATAGCAAACAGCATTTTTGTGTTTGAAATTTGTGTGTGGAATTCTTCCTTTTCTTAGATTCCTGCGTCCCAAGGCAGACACGTTCGAAATAAAGCTTTTTGTCTACTGTGAAATGTCATTGGATTTAAGGAATAATTAGTCAGGCCGGGCTCCTGGTTGGGCTTCTTGTTTCTAGCTGGAGCTGATGCTTCCCTTTTCTGTTCTTAGCTTAGTTCTGCAGCTGTAAGGACAGACACTTTTGCAGAAGTACCTTTCCTTTTACAGAAAGCTATGCTTGCTGAGCCTCTTTGTACTTCATGGCGTGACTTTTGCTGTCAAGGGCGGTGAACAAATAGCCCAGCCTCTCCCCTCTGGCACAGAGGGAGATGTAGAAGCCCTTCTGAAGGGACTGGTTGCTGATTCTTTTCTGCTGCGGTCATTTGAGTTGCCAAGGGTAAGCGGCCCGCCCAGGCATATATCACAACAGCACCCTCTCTGCAACCAGCCTTACTGCAAGGGCCCAAAGAGGGAATGAACAGGAAAGAACCTGATGCCAGGGACTCTCTAGGTCAGTGCTCCGCAGCCTTTGCCTGTCCAGCAGGAACAGTACTCAGCAAACAAACACTGAGAGAGCAATACTCTCTGTCCCCCAGCCCCTTGCAAACATGTTAAAATAGAACTAGAACTATTTGTGCATTTGTGGATATCAGCCTTTTGTAAGCATACCCTGTGTGCGTGACTGTGTGGACTCTCATCTACTAAGCTATTACAGCATGTTATGTGCTAATGTCAAAAGATGTAGGGAGAGCTAGATGTTAATTTTTTGTTCAGACTGCATCTCCCACAAACCTCCAGTCCCCCTCTCCACACATGACTTTTCACTCTTGGTTTCTCATATGCATGTTCGACATACAACTAGTGCAGCCTAATTGAATGTGTCTTGAGGACCGACCACGCAAAAATTCAGGCAGTATCTCTTGAATCAGTACACTACACCTGTGGATCTGATCATATTCTCCACAAATGTCCAGTCTGCATGCATAGACCTCCAGATATGCAAGGCTGACCCTTGGCCACCTGGTCAAGGCTGGTGGGAATTTGAATGTGACAACATCTAGCATTCTTTTTCTTAGTACAGTATATGTATTTTCTTCACATGAGTTCGGTAACTTTCCCAGTAAGTGGAGCCTGGTTAATTGGCCTGCCAGCATCAGTTCAGCAAAGTGGAAAGCATCCAACCACTCAAAGAAAGTAAACAAGAGTTTCAAAGCTTGAAAATTAGTTTCAAAAGAGAGAAAAGAAGGATACATTTTTAAGCCTGAAGGAGCTGTTTACAGTGGAATACTGTATATTGAATAAAAACATGTTTTGAAGTTTGTAGTTCCAAGTTGAAACTTTTTGTTGCAAATGCTGTTTCCATGCCAGTTGTGAATTTTCTGCGGTCCGGAGGGAATTTGGGAAGAGGGCATTAGAACATGAAGCTTCCAAGGGCTCCAGATGAATTCCAGCTTCTTAAAGTGTGGAAGGGTTCGGCCCACCAAGTCCTCTTCTTTCCAGTTATGTACAATGGAGTTGGAGCCATATTGACTCTTCTGTGAATGAAAGGGCTCCTCTGGGGAAAATGGGTTGGGGAGGTGATTTCTGCCAGTCCACCTTTCATCCATCTCTCACATGCTTCTCTGCTGTGCCTTCAACCCAATTTTAGTCATAAATATAGTCTTATGCATGAAAAAAGGGTACATAGCAAAAGAAATGCAATGGAATGCAGCTATAGTACAGTGGACCCTTGTATAACAAACAGTTTGTATAACATAAAATCTGTACAACATAAAAAAATCCGGAGATAGGGGAAATTTGCTTAACATAATCGCCTATGGGGAGAATCCATACAACATAAAAATGGGATTACGCAATTTTCAATGCATTCCTGTGGGAAATTTGTATAAAGGAAAATTTCATTTGGAACGAATTAATTCCCTTATACAAGGTACCACTCAATGTTAGTACACTATGTTGAATAAAAGTGAATGAAAATCCAGATGTGTGCCATCCTTTGAAGGGATTACATAGATGTCATTTTTCAAACTAATGAGAAATGGTGTATCTCTACAAACAACCATGAGGCCAAACAGACTAGAAGTCAATTCTGTCGGAAAGTGTGCTTGAAGTGGTGAGAGATGACCCAGAAATTTTGGTCTGGCCTTGAACATTCATTCACAAAGTGACACAGGATCAGGTTGACATCTTCCTGTGATAAGCATCCATCAGCCTTAAGAGCAGCTGAGAGAGGTTACATTTTGGATAGCTAGTGGCCCTGGGAAGGGTCAATTCTGGGATCTACGTGGCAGAAAAGTAACTTATCCAGGTTCTTATTCAGGACATTTTTCTACTATTTTACCTTTTTTGTTGTTGCTTGACAACATTTTGCTTTCGTTTTTGTTCCTTTCAAATTAGTACATAATTGCGTCATAACATCACAGTAGGTGGGAATCCCCTTGAAATAAAGAAAATTGTAAATGTGACAAGAATTGGAACAGCTGGATATTCAAGGCTGGCCCTCCCAGTGGAGTGAAGCCACCTACTTAAAGTAACAGTGCCATTGCTGGGAGCTGGGAAGAGAAATGGCAGCCAGGCGTGTGGTGTGTAAATAATATGGTGATTCTTTTTAAACTGCTAGCCCCAGCCAGACATGGGGGGTGGCCAGCATCTGGGCTCCCACTTTAGATCATAGTTTGTATTGAACCAGCATTGCAGACATTCTGTCCTAACAAGGGCTGCTATTCAGATTTCATATAGTTTGCTGCCTAAGCAATTCTTGGGTATTAACTAACCATCCCTTGAACGTAATTATATTATTTACAAGCAAAAGAAAAAATGATTTGTATGAACAATTGTCGATACAAATGTCAAATACTGGCCATCTGCAGGCTGCCTGCTCCTATCCCTCAGTACCCAAAAGCCTTGAAAGGAAATCAGTCAAATTGGCAACTGACGTTTCCTTGAAGCATTCCATCCAGGGGGCTCATCAGGAAGTGCTCTCTGACCATGGAACATTCTCAGTAATCATGGCATAATGGCTGGGAGCATTATCATTTAGAGATCAGAAGAAAAAGGAAAGATTAATACATGAAATTGGCTCCCGAGATCCCACTGATTAATTAGTGAGGAAACATGACAGAGGAAGGAAGAACAATAAAGAAGTGCATACAAAGTAGCTATCAGTGGCTGGCTCTGAAATATTGCCAGAATATATTTTGCTTTTTAAAATAGTCTGTCAGGGCCAAGCAGACCTAGCAGCACTGTCCAGAAGGCAGGATAAAAGAGTGCAGTGGTGGAACACTGAGGAGATGTTCATAACAGAGAGAGCCATTTGACAATGGAATTGATGGCCTGGGAACGTGGTGAGATGTTTAAGTAGAAACAGGATGACTGCCTTCCAGGGATGCTCCTACGCAGTGTTGGTGAAACCATGGCACAGTGTTGGTGAATCCAAAGGGGCACACAGAGCCCTTTCTGTGGACACACCACATCTCCCCCTCACAACCACAGCACTTCCCCCTCCGCTTGGAGCACACTACTGTGCTCCGTGCAGAGAGCCGGGCGAAGGGGAGGCAGCAGCTTGCGGGCTCGTTCATAGCCCCAGTTTAATCTCCAGCCATGCCACTTTTGGGATGCCCAGAGCATGGCTGGAGAGTAAACTGGGGCTACAATGAGCCCACAAGCCGCTGCCATTCCCCCCTGGCTTTCCTGATGCTGGAGCACCCCATCCGCCTCTCTGCCCAGGCCAGAGAGGCTGCTATCTTCGGGAAAGCGAGGATCGAAGAGCAGGTTTTTAAATTTTCCACAGCCACAGCAATGGTGTTGTGACCACAGGGAATTCAAAAGCCTGCTCTTCAATCCTCGCTTTCCTGATGGGTAGCTCCCTAAGCATTTGTAATCCGGGGTACCACTGTATTTGGGTTAAATTGCTGTATTGGCACTTTGTGAAAAATAGGCGAGTTTTGATTTGCATTTTGGGCACTCGGACTCTAAAAGGTTTGCCATCACTGCTCTAAGGTACAGATTTCCTACATGGGAAGGCAATTGGATTCCATGATCCTTGGGGTCCCTTCAAGTTCTGTGGTTCTATGATTCTGTGCAGGAGGACGTATGGGGAAGGGAGCTCTTAGTAGTTGTTTGGAGAATCCTGAATCCTATCTGGATATACAGTATATTCCACTGCCCCTATGTGTACTGCTGCTGATTCAGAACCACTGTACTACCCAATATGTAGTGGAGGTTACAATTATCTTCTCTGTCATCCATTGCTGCTAGGTCCTCCACACAGCCCAATGAGAACATATTTTCATTAGCATGATATTCCTCCTGCGAATGATGTTGTTCCAAAATGTACAGTATGTAGAACAGGATTTTTAAAGCAACCCATTTGATCAGTTTATTTGGATTATTATGCGTTTCCCATCTTTTGGAATTACATTTGCTGTGCACGTTATGTTGATCCATTGTGTTAACAGAGCTGCATAACTGTTTTTGGTTTATTAATTGGGAGGGAGATCCTGTTTTTCAAACAGGAAAAAATAGTGTGTATTTCTCAAGAGAAAGCTTAAGATGGCCCAGGAATTTGACAGAGGGATTTTAGGAGGATAATTAAAGGCATCGTATTTGGCTCACTTGAATTAAGCCCAAATCAGTAAACCAGAAACTCAGATGTTGCCTTGCTTGGGTTTGCCAAGTCTCCTGGTTTCTGCCAATGTTAAAATGCTGGAGCAACATTTTTTCTTGTTTTCATTTTGGTTGGCATAGCAGGAAAAAGTTTACAGAATCAACACCAAAAAATGTCAGGATACTGAATTTTGGCAACGTAACTATATTGAGCATTTCCATCCCAGAAGAGCAGCTGTTGACTCTAAAGTAGTTCTGGTGCTGAAGACCTTTTCTCCATTTTGGGATTTTCCTTTTGTTTCTATAGAAACACGGAAACAGAAGGGAGGTCATGCCAGGGAAAGGAAAGTTGGAACCCTAGTTAAAAAAAAAATGTTTTTGTTAGGTAAGGAGAAAGGAGCTGTTTTGCTGTTCTCCTTTGCTACATCCCCTAAAGGCACTGGGATGCAAAAAGCCCCGTGAAGGCTCAAACAGAGCCATGAACGCAGCTCCATGTCAAGCAAAAACCTAAGTGGCAGTCCCTCTGTCTTTCTTTCAAAAGGGAAACAGAACACCTAAGGCTAGTTCATGCTGTGAGCAGAATTGAATAGGGGAATTTTCCCCCCAGACTCCAGTCTTGAGGCAGTTGCATGCAACTGCAGGCTTGGATGCTTTCACGTCTTGGTTTTGTTGTTGAGATGTAAACTCCCCTTCCACATGTTGGAACTCAAAGCAAACGCCAACAAATAACATAAAATATGTAACTGCATGTGCAAGAGAGCAGGTTAAAAATAGATCCACAATGCAATTGGCTATTGTTAACACTGAATTAAAACAGAGAAACATAGTAGACCAAAGGATCGTCTAAACCTATATTTGTGTGTTATTGAAGGACCACAAGACACGAGGCTTTCATTAGAAGTGAGCTGCAGCATGTGGGTTGTGATGTGTCCATCAAGTTGCTTCTGACTTACGGCAACCCTATAAATGAGCAATCCCCAAAATGTCCTGCTGTCCTCAGCAGCCTTGATCAGCTCTTGTAGCCTCCAGCCTGTGGCTTCCTTTAGGGAATCAGTCCATTTCATCATTGATCTCCCTCTTTTCCTGTTGTCTTCTACTTTTCTCCAGCATTACTGTCTTTTGCAGGGAATCCTGCCTTCTCATGATATGCCTGGGTAGAGCAACTAAAAAGGTGATTACTTAAGTACCTGCCAAATGTACTTCAGACTCTGTTGAGCCAAACAGATAAGCAGCTCCTGAACACCTTGCAAGAGAGGGTGCACCAACCCCTCCAAATGAAATGGTTAAGTGTTCAGAAGGTCATTTATATTGTAACTCTGGAAACAATGCTTCCAGATTTTTTAAAACAATCAACTAAAAAAATATTGGAGGGGCATATCATGTTTGTGAGAAAAATTACACCCCTAAAGACTGGATTTTTCAATGAAGGGTTAAAAAAAATTTAGTGGCAGAGAAATCCCCAGGGGATTTTGGAGAGAGCACAAGAATAAAATTGGGGACCACACATAGTCCATAAGCAGTGTGACCCCCCACTCTTATAACATGGGAGAGAGCACGCAAGAATAAGTCCACCAAAGAGAAACTTATGCACCCTTCTCTGTAACACCCTCATGTTTCTGTTCATTGCAAGACGAGAAGGGCTTCCCTAGTGAACGATACACCCCAAAGAAAATAAAAACATTCAGCTGGTTATCCAAACCCATCTTCATGTTAACACTTCTAGCACTATTTTTCATCATGGTTTGTTTGTTCATTTGATTTTGTACGTGCAGTTCTAGGCTTATCATTTGTTTGGGAGCAAATGATTTGTGCATAAATGTAAGTTACATTGAGCTTGCAGTAGCAAACAGCAAATTTCTTGCTAAATGGACATACTCATTTGTTAAGCAGATGTCTGTCAAATCATTAGATGGTTGAGGTTATGCTGTTGGATTCCATGAAGGCTCTTAACTTGCAAGAATATATGGTTCTCCGTGGCATATGTGAATGCACGTATAAGGGTCTTCTGCACCTGCGCGGAAGATATTCGGCCATTAGCAAGAACCAAAAAAAACAAGGACCTCCTCCTCCCACTGTGCATGCTCTCCCATTTCCTGCCTTCTCGCTTAGTTCCTTTTCGCCACGAACGGAGATCAGACACACTTTTCAGAGGTCCTGCATAGCAAAAATATTTTCAGTTAAGCAGACATATGTTCTACCCTTTATTTCTACCTTTATTATTAGTTCTACTTTCCTTTTATCTCCCCTCCACCTCCCTGCAGTAGCTGTGTGGAATCATTGTTTCTTCCCCCCCCCTTTCCCTATCCGCCATTTTAAGGCCTCCAGCGGACTTTTCAAAAAGTGTGCTGCTTGCCCTACCACAGTCCCTATTTCGCAGAGACATAGCCTTTGCTTATACTACCTGGGAGAAAAGCACCAACCTTCCCAGTGCATTGACTGCAAGTGGCTCACCAAGCCCACTCTTAAACAACGCTTAGGCAGACTTCAGGCATATCTCTGGGAGAAGTCTCTTTGCCTAGTTGAACCTCAAACTGAAGTCAAGGCTTCCATCTCTTTGGCTTCACCTTCTCTGGTGAACCCCCCAAAATCTAAGGGTACCAAAACCCAGAAATCAGCTTCTTTGCCACTACAAAAGAAGAAGAAGAAATCGGCTCTATTGAAACCAAAATCCGACACCACCTCTGTGGCTGCTTCGACTCCAACCGCCCATACTCGCAGCCCATTGCCGATACCGGCGGGCCTTTGACATAGATGATCTCCCATGTTGGCAGCTCCAGGCACTGTCTCCGAGATCCAGCTACTCTAGCTGGGGAGACCATTCAGCAGTGGACATGACCATTGTCCAAGTGCCCATTCCAAGCCCTAGCCTATCACTGGGCTCAAATCAGGAGCTTATGTCTCATGAGCAGACACAACAGGCATCAAGGCCTCAATACCAATCCAACAGCGACGTCAGGCATCAGACCCACACTCTGCGCCACTCTCTATCTCCTGGGCTTCAGTCCCAGCCAGTGAAGCAAGTTCGAGGAACTTTCTAATGCCACTCCTGCATCCTCGCCCAGGCATTTTCTGGATTCTGAACCTTCGAACCCTTAGCAACCATTACCTTGTACAGTACATGCTAACTTTAAAGACTGCCTTCTTGGTCGCTATTACCTCCGCAAGAGAAACTTCCGAATTGGCTGCCCTCCGTGCAGGTCTACCTTTTTTACAGTTTTACTCTAATAAAGTTAGACTGTACCCAGATATTTCCTTCTTGCCAAAATGGTCTCCAACGTCCACATCAGGCAACCGCTCATTCTACCTACCTTCTTCCTGTCGCCCTCTTCCGATCTGGAGTGGTCTCTTCACACCCTGGACGTTTGGCATGCTCTCCTCTTCTACATTTCTCGGACCTCTCCTTTTCAGTGGTCTAATAGACTTTTCGCTAGATCTTTTGATCCCTCACAAGGACAACCCTGTCTCCTCACAATTTCCAAGTGGATTTCTGCCACTATTACCCTTGCCTACCACGCAGCATGCGTACAGTTACCATCTATCCCCACAGGACATTCTACCAGATCTATGGCCTCCTCCACTGCATTCCTAAGAGGATTTGACATTGCAGATATCTTTAAAGCTGCAACTTGATCTACTCCAGGGTTGTTCAACTTTGAGCAGGCCAAGGTCTATTTTTTCCAGCCCAAAGTGCCTGAGGGCTACTGCACTAAGAACCTCTACTTACAAATTTTATCTGTTCTGAGCACATGCTCATAAGTAAAAACTGTTGTAAGTAGAGCAGCAGTTTCCCATAGGAATGCATTGAAAACCAATTAATCTCTTCTGGGGGGAACAGATTTCAATGCGCCATGGCCCTTGAACTGCCCCGCTCATTTGAGACAGTGGGCTGGCAGACCCAGAACTTTGCTGGGGCAGTGGTGGTCCTTGGTATGGGGGAGGGAGGGGTGGAGAACTTATCCCCTCACTTTTTAAATTGATGGCCGGCGGGCTACTTTTGAACCCTTCGTGGGCTACCAGTAGCCCGCAGTCTACCTGTTGGGCAGGCCTGGTCTACTCCATCCACGTTTGCATCTCACTACAAACTGGATGTTAGAGCTAGAGCTTATTCCGTCTTCGGAAGGGGTGTCCTATCTTCTGCGTTGCCATGATGACCCATCTCCAGTAAGTCAGCTTGTTAATTACCCTTATGTGTGCATTCACAGATGCCACGAAGAAAGATTGGTTACTTGCCTGTAACTGTAGTTCTTTGAGTGTGCATCTGTGAATTCACACAACCCACCTGACCTTCCCCTCTACTGTCACATCTCTGTGCTTATTTTTAGCAGCCTTTTTTAGAGCTTGCTAACGGCCGAACATCTTCTGTGCAGGCACATAAGACCCTTATGTGTGAATTCACAGATGCACACTCGAACTAGTTACAGGTAAGTAAACAATATTTTTCCTTTTGTTAGCATCATTTGTATACTGTATATTCTTAGTTCGGAAATGTATGTAGAGTACTAGAAAATTGTTCCAAGTTGGTTTCTGGGTGATTTAAATTAGTGTGCCAGCTGATGTCAGTCTTTCACACATAACCAGGGTGTATTTGATCTAAATCAAATATGTGAGCATTTCTGCTAGCAAGACTATGGAAGGAATACATTAATGTATTTGAACAGGGAAATTCAAATATATATTTTACCCCAGCAGTAAAAGAAAGGGTGAAAGACCATTTTTGTACTTTTCTGACATTGGACAAAAGCAAGCTCTCCATATTTGGCAGCAAAGAGAATGAACTGATTTTGAGATGTGTTCTTCCTTGGCAGGAATCCATGGTCAACTCTTGCTAGTCTTGGGGGAGGGGTATTAGTTTATTGATCTGTTGGTTCTCCCTTCTGCCATAAACCTAAGGAAGGGACATTGTGTTCTAGGCCATGGGTACCTTGGGCTGCTCAGCATTTTTATTTCAGGCTGGCAGCACACAAACCCAACTGTAAACAAAGCAACCCGTTGTCTAGAGGAGTAGCTTCCAACCTTGGGTAATCCAGATGTTCTTGGACTGCAATTCAAAGAAGCCTTCAACACCAGCTATGGTGGCAGCAGTCCGAGAATACTTGGGCTACCCAAGGCTTGGAACCACTGGTCTTGGCAAAGCAATGATTCCTTATGCAATCATGCTTCCTTGGTGTGCTCCTAGACCAGGCATGTCCAAACTTTGGCCCTCCTGATGTTTTGGACCACAACTCCCAGAATTCCAAGCCTGTATTTCCAATGGCAAAGGACTGTGGGAGTTGTGGTCCAAAATATCTGGAGGGCCAAACTTTGGACATGCCTGTCCTAGACCCTTAACAGCACAGGTGTATAGGCAGCTGACATTAATTGCTGCATTCTAGAACAATGTACTCAGTAAGTTTTATACAATAGAAGTATAGTCAGGTGTTTCCCCACATTTCTATGAAAAGTCTGTTCAGTTTATGGGTTGTCTATTTTATTTATTTTGTTTAAATCCTCTTCTGTCCCTGGTCCAGTTCTCTTTGTGTAGCAGGACTTCGCAGTAGAATAGGCTGTCGTTTTTTAAAATAGGCCGTTATACATTGTTGTTGACCTTGTTGTTTTAAGGTTAGCACAATAAGTGGGCCCAAGGCTTTTGTTCCTGCTGGGAATGAGGTTCCTGGGACCTTACTTTATGTGAATGTGAACGCTTTGGGGATACTGGGTTCAAGAGAGGCAAAAACTGACCTGAATATGGATAGGGCAGAAACATAAAACAGAGAGTAGAGTAGTCACAGTATAATTAAACTAAAGTTGCTTTCTCATTGAGAAGCAGCATTGCATTCCAGCCACTGAGATCCCATTCCAAATAATTACAATTTGTTATACAAGTGATAAGAGATCAGTCTTTGTAACATATATCACAACTGACTTGCATTAGTGGAGTATGGAAATGGTTCCACTGCAGAAATAATTACTCCCTATAATGGCCCTGCCTGACACGAGCAGCATTTAATTTAAGCACTGGTAACTAAGACTGACAATCAATTTATTGTTAATAAAGCTAAATTATTTCTTTATAGGCATGAACATTCTTGTTCTCTCAGTCAGTGCTATTCATAGGCAGCTGTTTGCCTTTCTAGATGCTACGAAAATGAAATGCTTTCTTGCCAAGAAAATGATGATTACTTTAAGAAAAGTATCACTTTTCCTTAGATAATTATAAGTCTAGTTGAAAACCTGATGCTTTCACAGTGTATTTTGGGTGCTAGATCAGCCATTGTGCAGCAATAGACTTCCCATGGAGAAAGCCCTATGGGAATGCTATTAGAATGCTCTGTCTTTTGTGTTTAACATTGAAGTGTCAATAGCCATGTATGCTATAATTACTTGTTATTCTGCTGCTACTGAACTGGGCACTTACATCTCAGAGGACCTCTCATGGACTGCAAACACCATATGGTTGTGAAGAAGGCACAGAAGAGGCTGTATTTCCTGAGAACGCTCAGGAAGATGAATTTATCTCAGCATCTACTTCAGTCTTACTAACACAGCACCATTGAGAGTGTCCTAACTTATGACATACTATCATGGTATGGGAGCAGCTCTGTAGCGGACAAATTAATTATTCTGCAGAGAATAATTAAAATTGCCCAGTATGTTACCGGGCTCCAACTGCCAACCCTGGATGACATCTTCACATCTCGCTGTTTGAGGAAGTCACACAACATTCTGCGATACTCTATTCATCCTGCTCACAATTTCTTCGAACTGTTGCCTTCTGGCAGAAGATACAGAACATTTAAAACTCAGACCACACATCTTCTGAACAGTTTTTATCCCAGAGCTATAATTGCACTTAATAATGAACTCAAGGACCACCAGCAGTGAGCACTTGGACAGGATTACCTAGCCTATTGTGTAGATGCTTGTGTTTTTAGGGGGGGGGGGGGATTGGGGGGGGGGTAAGTGTTTGGGGATTTTTATGTATGTGTGTTGAAGGGTTTTTTATTGTGTGTGAGAGTGTGTGGGGATTTGTGTGTGTGTGTGTGTGTGTGTGGAATCTGGTCTCTGGGTGTCTGAATTTCGTTGTATGTGTATACTGTGTATATACAGATAATGACAATAAATTATTGTTGTTGTTGTTGTTGTTGTTGTTGTTGTTGTTCATTTAAATCACAAAATTACCCAGATTCATATAATCTCAGCAGTAACAATTAAAGGGAACACGCATACACTGTCTCTCAATTCCT
Organism: Phrynocephalus versicolor; assembly: GCA_023846285.1. NCBI lineage: Eukaryota > Metazoa > Chordata > Lepidosauria > Squamata > Agamidae > Phrynocephalus > Phrynocephalus versicolor. The sequence continues at coordinate 73,540,663 of JAHTLZ010000204.1, forward strand.
CTCTCTTCCTGCCTAACTCATTTTAACAGGAGTGCAGAACAGGAAGTGCTAAAGCACCAGAAAACTGCTTTCATGTTGCAACAGCTGCCTTTGTTATGGGCTGTCAATGTGCCTCTGACATATGGCCAGCCTATGAATGCATGACCTCCAGAATGTCCTATTAAGAACAGCCCAGTTCAGTTCGTACAAACTAAAGGCTTTGGTATAAATTTAGATTAGACGGATTCAAGCTAAGGACACATGCCTAGTACCTCTTGTGTTTCCATCACAATTGCTTGTAGTGCTGGGCATGAACTTTAAATAGTCCACTATAGGGTAACTAGAATTATCATTGTTTTTCTTTTCTTTTCTTTTTCAGGTAACCATTGGCCAACTTTATTCCACAGAGAAGCTCGTCATTGAGTGTCCACAAAAAGTCTGATACTAGATGAAACCTTTGCCTACAACAATGGTGGACCAGCTTCAGTGTTCAGCAACAGTACGCACACAGTTTTTTACTTGAACAGTTTGTTTGAGTTGTCTTATTTCTCTTATTGTAGAATATAATTAAAACAACTCACTGCACTCACCTCTATGCCAGAATATCTCTGTACATGTGCTCTATACTTGTCACTAATGTGATGAACATGTTCTGTTACAGCTGGATGACACAATTTGCTAGTATTATTGAATGATTCATTTTCTTGACAATTAAATTCCATCAGCTAACATTGTTTGATTCCTTCTTTCTGCTTATTGTCAGATAGTAGTGATCTATCTTTCTAGCTCAGCAATAAGGTGACTAGTTGTGATTTGGAAAAGTAGATGTAAAGCTCAGGCCACTTCAAGGTAATTTCAAAACAGGAGAAAAGAAAGCTTTTAATTAGTGTAAATTAACTGTTTCCATTACCCAGTCCAGATTATACCAAGGCAAATTTATGCAACAGGATTTTGACCATAGCAACACATCACAGAGTGATAATATCCATCAGATCAAAGCAAGGTGATGCAGCTTCTAAAGGAACAATAATAGCCTTCATTGATCAAACCAAATGCTCATTAGCCCATCCCTTGGAGACTATATTAAGCAGTTGTTTTGGCTTCTTTGGCCACATGACACAAAATATACCCCCAAACCAACTTTGTAATTCATGTTGTGAAAATAATACAAGAAATCTCCAAATTAAACATCTTGCCAGCATCTCATTTCATCCACAGGGGCTCAACAATACAGCTTTCTCTCTCTCTCTCTCTCTCTCTCTCTCTCTCTCTCTCACACACACACACACACACACACACACACACACACAAGTAGATCTGCCATCTGAGGGTGAAGCCTGTTATACACATGATCTAAATAGACCATCTTAATGTTAACCTGTTCTTTTGTCCAGGAAGATGTATGGGCAACTGAATTCTAGGTTGACCTTCCTCTAACAGAGAGACATGATCTTCCTATGACCCAGTCATTCATTTGCCTCCATCTTAGGCCAGAGACCTGGTCTGCCAAGCATGTAGATCTGCTGCTTCTATTGGTCTACTAGTCATCTATTTTCCACAGTTCTTCACATAGTCTACCTGTTTTTCTCCTATCACAGTAAATCAGGAGCAGATCAAGTTCTGAGGTCTAGGGAAGACATGCACCCTCTACATTTGGCACTGTGTTTCCTCACCCTAGTTACTGATTATAAGCATCCACCCAACATAACTGTCCTTTTAAATTTAGCTGCCAAATTTAGTTCATTTTAGCTGCCATATCATATTCTCAATTGATGTTACTTACTCGATCACTGAAACTCTTGGTAATAGATTCTGTCTGTTACTAATCCATTACATTAAGTACTCCATCATGAGTTAGGAGAGCAATCTAAAAGCTGCAAAAGAACACTTACATTATAGAATGGAGGTACAGTGGTACCTTGTATAAAGGAATTAATTCGTTCCAAATGAAATTATGTTAAGCAAATTTTCCTTTCTACAAATTCCCATAGGAATGCATTGAAAATGGAGTAATCCCATTTTTATGTTGTACGGATTCTACCCATAGGCGATTATGTTAAGCAACTTTCCCCTATCTCCAGAATTTTTATGTTGTACAGATTTTATGTTATACAAACTGATTGTTATACAAGGGTCCACTTGTACGTTTGACTGTAACCATATGTTCAGTTCTTAATCTTTAGTTTACTCAAATGTCTTTCATTTAACAGCTGAGATCCTGTTGCTTAGAACAGTGCATCACTTGAATAAGCCCAATGAATCAGTGGGGATTTAGCAAGTCAACTCCTCTGCAACTATAGTTGTGACTTCTATACTAAAGTTAAGTCATAACTAATGGAGGCCCATATGGATTAGTAGAATTTATGGAGGAAGTTATTTACCAAGTCCCCACTGATTCAGTGGGGCTACTGTACTGCAACTTTCTACACTAAGCAACAGGATTTCACCCACTGTGGGTTTTCTTTCAATATGCCCTTCAGTAACCCCTATTTTACATTATTATTTTTAAATACTGATACGGTCATTTTATATCGAAATAAGGAAACTTTTAATGGATCTTACATCAGCAATATCCCAGTGAGCCCCTTATGGCTAGTTTATAGATTACATAATTTCATGAAGGGACAAGAAGATAATTCCCATATTTGGAAGAGAAAAATGTAGGTAGAAAAAGAGATGAAGAACTTTAAATCTGTTGCTGATCCCATAACTTCTTTATCAAGCCTCAAACTCTGCTCAGATACCAAGCACCAAAATTAGACTGTTTGCTTTTTCAAAGGTCAAAAGAATTCTGCAGCGCAATATCCGAACATATTCTGAAATTTGCCAACACTTACAAGCATTTTGAATCTAACATCCTTTTAATGATGCTAGATTGGATGCAAAGGCGTATCTGACTAAGTAGCCTAAAGGCCTGAAAAACTCCGGTAGAAGCAGGAGCAGACCTCTGGGCCGCCTCCACTAATACAGCATTAAAGAAGGGAAACATGTCAGACATGTGCTTTAAAGCCAAAACATAACATCTACATTTGGAGGCCTGTCACAGGTTGGTAGAATTGAGCCTGCTTACTGCAGAAGCCTGCAGAAGCAAGTGGAGTTTTTCAGCAAGCATACACTGCCAACACATCACCATCAGCTTGGCTAGAAAGATTTTGGGTATAATTCACTAATGTTTATCTGCCTTCAAAAACAGTAAACATTTGTCTCAAAGAGGGATCCTGCTGAGATTGTTACTGTTATGTGCTATCAAATCCCATACAGCCCCCCTATGAATTAATCATCACCATGTGTTTTCAAGTCAATTCTGACTTATGGCAACCCTGTCCAGGGTTTTCTAGATAAAGTATTCAGAGGTGAGTTACCATTCCCTTCTTCTGGTCATGCCCTGGGACTGAACAGCTTGCCTAAGGCTACCACAGGAGGAGCCTGCCAGCTACCCTATGAATTAGCAAGCTCCATTGCAGACCAACTCAGGTCTTTCAAACTCCCTAGCGGGAAGGCCTTTTAACTCTATATTAATAAACAAATTTGATTGTAACAGAAAAACATGACATCAGCCAAATGATCTGCCTCTTATTTAAGACAAAGACAAAAGAAATGATCTTACTGATTCACAGAGATTCCTGAACCCATGGATTGATGACTACCTCTACTCAAGAAAGAGCTGATAGATGCTCATGTCTACATCATTTATTAGTATCTAAATTACGAGCAGTTTAATTTCAAATGCTACAATAGCTCAATTGTTACTATAGGACCATGTAGCAATTTCTATGACTCTGTAGCTACCAAATAAGGATCTGAAGTCATTTCTGTGGACCCTATTTGGTTCAAAGGCAAAGACTGGAGAAAAGTTACCCTTAGCCATCACTGACTAAATGAGAATGCATTTCTGGAAACTTCAATTTATAATCTTAGGGTGGTTTAAAAACTGTGATTAGGTGAGCTAATCAGTATGTTATAGTGAACTAGTTCACCTTTAGAACAGTTTAAACAGCAAGACTCCCCCTCATAGATGAAATTAAGGTCCCTGCAAACCAAGTTCAGTTTTCCAGAGATCCATTTGCATCACAATTTTTTGAATGAAAGTATATATCACAGCTCTGAATATCAGTAAGATCATGAGAGATACACAATTGACCAAGCAAAAGTACTTTGAATTCAGAGAAACTGGCACCCTTTTGTATGCAAACTATATTACGAAAACCTGGAAACTCAAAACAGGCTCTAAAATATGAAAAAGAGCTGCATTTACAACTACCAATATATATTTTTAAAAGCACAATATAATCTTTTAGAAAGGTAGCACTTTTTTGGCCCAGTGAATTACAGATTAGTTTTGGGGATCAACTACATTGCAATTAATTTTCAGATCAACACAGCCTATCACCCCCCAAAGACTCCATAGACTAATACAAGAACCCAAATAAATTAGCTGGAACAGATGGTTATAAAGGGAGCTCATGTAAGTCATTTGAACTGCAGCTGACCTGTCCTCCTCCCCATGTTTACGACCATCTTGAGAATTAAAAAAGATGCCAACCTCATGCAACCTAACTAGTTTAATTCTCATTGACAAACCAGAAAAGGATTTGGAGAACCTAGATTCTTATAGTCTGATTTCCTTGGAACATGTAATCACAAAATTTATCATAATCTATTCCACCTGCTAAGCTACAGCCAATAGAACACCATTCTGTCCAGGGCAATTAATCTGGTTTTATGAAAAACAGAAAAATTGTGGCCCTCATCTGCCATTTGTTTTAATGGGATATATCATAGAATGCCAAGCAGGATCAATATTGGTCCCTGTGATATGTCCAAAGCATTTGAAAAGACAGAGCAGAGCCACCTTTTCGGGATATGATCATAAATATTCTGAGGAAAATGTACAATAATAACACACCAATTAAAATAAATAAACTTCATTCAGCACCTTTGCCTGTAATAAAAAGTAGGATTGTAGACTAGGATTCACACTTTCTGCTATTATTTCTGTACCTGCAATTCAACTGCTTTTCAGTTTTGATCAGAAATCACCTTTCCTCAAGTTAAATACATATGGGGGGGGGGATGCCCCATTCTGCAGATGACCTAGCAATCACTCTGTGCAATTTCATTTGAGACATTCTTCCAGATTCCGAGGGGTTCTGAGGACCTTTGGGAAAACTTCTGACTTAGTACTAATATAGCCAAATCCAAAATACGATAGTTAATATCTGAGGAGGGGAAAATAGTTAATATCTGAGGAGGGGAAAATGTACTGTAAAGGACTTGTTCCAACATATTAAAGTATCTTTATTAGCCCATCTCAATGAATCAGTTCTATTATTAAACTATAACCCACATATTAGCACAAGAAACAAAAGGCAAAAGTTAAAACTAATTTACCTGGGCAGGATTTCAACAATTAAGATGATTATTTGCCCAAATTTAATCTCTTTTTCCTACTGTACTGTACTGATTGCTATTGCTGCTTTGACCTTAGTCAGCAGGCAAAAGTTAATTATATAGACTTTATAACCAGGTTAATAGATTGCAGGTCACTGAAGCTGCCAATTACATGGATGTCAAAGCCAGCAATCACCTTCCAAGTGTATATAATGAAGCACACTTAATTAGAACCACTAGAAGCAGTAAGGAAGATAAATGGTGTCACTTAGAAACCAAATTTGCTGACAGAAGACTGCTTTAGATTCACATAGGATTAAAGGCCTCCAGCATATAATCTATCCCGTAACATTCTTAGAACTTCAATAACATAGTTAAAATTACTTCCCCTTCTCCTCCATTTTCTCTTATCATCCCACCATCATTTTAAAAAACAAGAGAAAATGTTCAGTTAGAGTCAGAAGGGAAAGCTTTTTTTCTTGAAAGATTTATTGTCAAATTATATTTTGAAAGCAGGACTACAGCTGATGAACAGTTCACTGGAATTAAAATATCCTCATTTCAGATTCTTCAGATGATCATCTTGACATAACTTCAGAGAATCCAAGAACAAGCCATTTATCCTTTTGTGGAGTTTGAGACTGTGTTGTTAGGAACTGAAAATAAAGGATCCAACACCAAAGGTCCACCATGTCTTAACTAAAAAAAACCCTGGAATGTTTTTCATCTTGAATAGATTTGGAAGAAAGATTTAAACATACTCAGAATACTGATTAGCAAGATCTGGCAGGTGGGGGGTCACCTTTTGAATTTCCAGTATTTCAACAGACTGGTAAACATTGACCAAAAATCACTCAGAGGTGATATCTGACACTATTGAAACTGAACTACAGGTATTACCATAAATAACCTTTATGTAGGTGTGGGATAAATTTGAATATGATGAACTGTCCTTATATATTGGGTAAGATTCCCTTTTCAGTTGCTCTCATGAAATAGAACAAGGAACACACAAACCGTTACAATCTCCTACTGGCTTTGAGCTATCTGTTAATGTTACTGTTTCAAATGGCTCAATAAAATACAAAAACATCATTTTATTTCTCTGGTAGTGCAACAGGGGATGCTTTGGCACTGCTAACTGGCAAGGCTGATCATCATCATTTGGTTTTACAGGATATACCCCAAACCTGACAGATAGCCTTTTTGAATAAATTAACAGAGCAAAGCAAAGACTTTAGGAATAATCACAACACCAATCAGTTTTTCCAACCATTATTTCACTGTAACAATTAATAATAATGGTGTGCTGTCAGGTCAATTCCGGTTTATGGTGACCCTTTTCAGGGTTTCCTAGATGGCAACACAGGCTGACTCTACTTCCTGGAGGCACAAATGAGGACTCCATCTCCCAACCTCTTGTTCTGCAGGCAGATACCTAAAACTCAGAGATATACAGCCAGCTCTCTACTTATGACATTAACTCAAATAGAATGGTGCATTTTCCACCGCATCACATGCAGATCCATCAAAAGATGTAGCCCAGGCATGTCCATACTTCCCCCTCCAGATGTTATGGACGAATGGTGTATTTTCCACCACATCACATGCAGATCCATCAAAAGATGTAGCCCAGGCATGTCCATACTTCCCCCTCCAGATGTTATGGACCACAACTCCCACAGTCCTTTGTCCTTGGCAATACAGGTTTGGAATTCTCTGAGTTGTGGTCCAAAACATCAGGAGGGCTGAATTTGGACATGCCTGATGTAACCCTATTAAGGCTATCTTGTTTACTCAAGCAGCTAGGAAATTTAACAGTATAGTTTCATATTGGCTTGTTGTTACCTCTTCACATTACTTTGGTTTCATTGTTTATTGGACAGTTTTATTGCATCTTTTTTTTTATTTTTCAAGAAAAATTGTTTCCCTTCCACCCCCATCTTCTATTTCAGGTTGAGCAATTTAAGAAATAATCCAGAGCCGATTTCATGGTTTGGATGCCACAAGGAGTTGTGGTTCAAACAAGCCAGAATTCATAACCAAAGAGCCATGAAATATGGGCTCAGATTCTAGTTTAGTATATTAATGTGGTACCTTATTAGAAGGCAAGTTCAGGCATCACAACAGGACAGATGGCAATTGCTTGACACAACATATGAATGTGGTATATCTTAATGATCTAAAATTATGAACTCCTGGGAAGCTCAGTAGTTTATGTATCTGGTTGGGAGTCCAGTTGCCCACTGTGCTTCCTTGACAGGAGGTGGACTTGATGCTCCATTGGGTGCCTTCCAGCTCTGCAGCTCTAAAACTACTCTTTTATCTTCTGGATTAGCACTGACATATGTATCATTAGTATATTACCGTGCTTTTGTTTCATTCACTTGTGAGATTTCCTCAAGGAAAAAAATCATTTTCAAATAAGCAGCTGTTTCAATAAGAATCCTGTCACTGTCAACATCTCAGCATACATATTTACAGTTCTTAGACACAACAGCTTTGATCAAGAATCAGCATAGTCATTGATGTATGTCCCCAGAAGTCAATGGGACCTAATTTATTCAGGATTAGACTCCTACTCTATTCCTTGTGTCTACTCTAAAATATGGCTAAATCTAGATCTAGTCTACTATTTTGTCTCTTTCAGATGCTTGTTTTATTACTTTTAACTGAAATGGGTGTGAGTTGTTTTAATATCTGAAGTGGACAAGGTGCAGGCCTCACGTAGCTGAACTTTAAGAACCAGCTTCCATTGGCATCACAGCTAATAATGAGGAAGACTGGAATTTGTAGTCTCCAGTGGTCCTTAGTCTGAACACAACACAATGTTTCCAGACAAAGTAGACAAGTTGTACCTATACAAACAAGAGACATATGGTATGCAGTCTGCCAAAGGAGTAGTGAGTGAACAAAAATTGAGTTTGCTTCTTCAAAAAAGGTATTATCAGATATTAGGAGAAATATAATTTCTTAGTTGAAAAACAGGAAAACGGAGTAAGGAAGACCAACCAAGGTTCGGTGGTGACAGCTCTTACTATTTAATTACACTTTCTATATCAGTGTCAAAATCTGTTACAATATAGTTCTATTTAAGAAAAGAAAAGATTTCAATCCATTAGACTAGGGGTGAATGAATAGTGGTTTTCCAGGTGTTACTGGATGGATCCTCACAATATTCCCCACTGTTTGCTGTGCTTCCCAATGGGAGCTGCTGTCCAACAAGTGCCGGAGGGCTACACTTTGCCCACCTATTTTTAGGCAGAAGCAAATGGAAACAATCCCCTTAAGGCATATTTAACACTGGGGGGGGGGGGATTGAGGCTACAACATCTAAAATCTTCCCTTCCTCCTCCACTGAAATTTAATGTGTTTGCTTAGTGTCTGCTAGAACACAAACAGAGAAAAAGAGAGTGATTAAAATGGAGACAAAAAAAATTGCAGTGATGTGTAGCAGATGGACATTTCATTAATGCATGAGGAAAGAGAATTTATTCATAAGAGTTTACAGTCTTGGCTTATTAAAGCAACAGAGGAAATTCCCACAGTATCTATTTCTAAGGTAACCCTCATCTAATCCACCTCCCAAACTTCATATTCCTCTGTACAAAGGCACCAGGGTAAAACTGTTTGACATTCCTCTGGAAGGAAACGCAATACATAGAATGTAATTCATACATTTTGAATAGTTCATGCATGCTATACGTCACAAGGCAATCAGGTAGTATTCTCTGAATGCTGTTTCAGCAAAATTATTCACAGTAAGTGCAGAAGGAACCATCTGCATTCCGGCAAAACCAGTTCCTAAACTGCCTCTCTTTTTTGCCACAATATACACAGTATTCTATAGATTTTTCTCTTTGCCTGCTGTGAACAGACTTGCTGAAATACCATCACCACTTTAGACATACCATCTCATAATCCCACTTAACGTCTCTGAATAACCCAAGCAACAGCTCGACTTCTGTATCAAGACTTGTAGAAAAATTCCAAGACAGAGACGGAAAGAACCATGTTCCTCTTGTCCAATGGAAACAGCTTGTTCTTCCTAATTTTTTTAACATTTTCTGAGGTACAGAGATATGAAAAGGCACTTTTGGTGTTTTAACTCCTGTAATACCCTAGCTAGAATGGCTGGTGACCATCTTGACTGAGAAATCCCCCCCCCGAATCCCCCGCCTCAAAGTGCTATTGAACTACTAGATAGTATTGGAAGTTCTGTTATTACAACCACAGCCACCACCACCCAAATCCTTGGGATTTTTTTATAGCAAAATTCCTAGAATCCTTCAGCTCAAAAGGCCAGGGAGCCTTAACCGTTAAGGAAATCCAAGAGTTTCTTTCCCAAGTCTGCCTACACCACAAAGACTGACCCTATTACCAGTTCTGCCAGGTGTTCAGACATTTTCTCATGGAAGCATACGAGCTAGTTTCTCCTGCTTAAAATGATATAATTATTACTATTTAAGGGCAATAGTGGCAAAAAAAAAACTTTATGCATGAAGACTCACTGATAGCTCTTTGGCACACTATCGACTGTTATGAAAGTAAAAAAGGAATAGGTAGTGTTTAAACATGCATTTCCACATGTGCGCTTGCATAGTCAGCTGTTTATTCAAAACGGGGTAGATGCTAATTTAAGAGTCACAAGTTAACTTCAGTTTTTATGCATTTACCATGCAGCTTTTTTTTAAAGTTGTCTGGAATGGGTTCTTTCTGAATGCCGGAAGAATCTTCTTTTCTGCCTAGAGGAAAACTCTAGTTTTTTTTAAAGAGAGCTAAAACAGCAGAAGACAGCACTGCTCTTGATTTGTGTTGATACAGACCCACACCCACACCCACACATTCCATGCTTCTTCTGTCCTATTGGCTCCGGCTGAACAAAAAAGACTTTAGCTACATTTTAACTTTGGTCCCAAAGGGTTTTGAGCTGCAGAGTCCAAGGTTATGGTATGATTTTGCTGTCAGCCTATCTGTGCTTCAAAAACAAAACAGCCTTTTCACTCTTTTGGAGCACCATGAAATTTTCAAACAGTATTTTTAAAAAATCAGCTATATTATTAAACTAGACATTTAAAGGTTGCATTCTATGAAGAATTTGGGTCAAGAAGCACCTAAAGATTCTGGATAGTAACACAAAAAGCAGCATTGATTAAATCTCCATTGGAAGGATAGTATAATAACATAAAGTAGGGGCACACACATCTGTATATCTATGTTTTGGAGCCATGCCTAGCTAAGTCTCCTTGATTCATGTTTATAGACCTTCAGATGTTTTGGTGTCTATACCCCTACAGCACCCCCTCACTGCAAACACCATTTTCCTTTCCATATAAGTAGCCTTTTTTCTAGAAAATGTATGTTGAAGCAAACCGCAATGCTGTTTTAATAAAAGAAGCCATTGCAGCAGACAACCATTGCAAATAATGAAGAGCTAAACACAGCTCTGCAACATTTATCCTTGCTCATATTTCTCTTCATGTTTTAGGCAGCTATGCCAATCCAGATATCCTACAGGCATCCTTAAGATGAAAAGAATGTACTCTATATTACTGTTGAATCGGTCATACTTGTTACTGTTCTCCAGTATTTGCATCTTCTTCCCTTACATGGCTGTTGACCTACAGAAAGTTCACCATGGGCCATCGTGTTATTTTCTCAGAATTCTAAAGAGGAATCAACTCAGGATTCCAAGTCTCATAAAGTGGATGCTGTAAGGAAGCACAAGGGTTTACAACGTTTCTCTTAGACAGCGATTCAGCTGCTTATCCTGGACAAACCACTGGACTGTTTGCCATCATTCAGAAAATAAAGGCTACAGTGTAACATGACTGCAAGGTGGACTTTTAAGGATGCAATTCATAGATCATTTAGTCTCAAATAGCTCCAGAGAGACCAGATCAATTGGCTACTGAATTATTCCCTCAGAATCCTGTTTTAGCAGGTGATTTCCCAGGGACTGTTCTTGTTAAGAGCTGCACAAGAAAGATTGCTGTAAAGTGAAAACTATCTTAATCAATCACTCAGTTTTATGAAACTACATTTCAAGGGCTCCATCATGCTACAGATATGTGAGATCCCCAAAGTGATGAGAACTGTCAAGTGACAGAATAAAGCTTGCCCTAACCAGCTAGTGTTACAATATGTCAAATAAAACACCAAGAGGGAAAGAATTGGGGATACTGAGTGATTTACAAATTAAAACACTACACTCCCAATCTGCACACACAACACAGGTGACATGACAGCTTTTGTGTGTGTGTGTGTGTGTGTGTTGCTCTCCACTGTCACCGCATATAGGTATCAACTTCTACAAGGTCCGGAAAAAAACATTATGTGGTATGTGACTAGGCGTGTTGATTTTTTCCAGTAGCCTGCAAAAAGGAAAGAGCTTAATCGTGTGTGCTACAACTGTAGCTCCAGCCCAGCCAGCTGCATGAGAGCACATGTAAATAACCTAATGGGAACTCAACTATTGTGCAGAAGAAGGAATTTCAACAGGAAAAAGGGACACCTGCTGGAATCCTTTCCATTATACACACCTGCGGCAAACTGTATACTATATTTTCTCTATGACTATTTCATGCCAATGTGAGTTCTGTAGGAGATACAGAAATACAATAGGTTTCACAAATTCTAAAATCACGCTCAAAGGCTGCTTTCGTTAAAATAAGTTGCTGCATGTAACTACAGCAGAAATGAAAATCCTCAGTACAAACAAAACCACCACATGCAAGCAGAGTTACCTTTTCACCAGCATTTCCACAAGACCCTGGCCAATTTCTTCTACAATTTGGTCATTGGCCAGCCTCTCTCTTTCCACCTTTATTACAAAAATGAGAAGGAGCACATCTGCTTACACACAGCAGTCACATTAAGCCATAGTCCTGTCTATGTTAGCATAAAGTGCCTACATTCTGGTTTGAGGGACAAGGAATAATAAAGAATTGCATTTTTCATAAAACATTTTCCCAGCTCCCAGAGAAAGTTCTGTAGTTGTGCTGCGTCCATTCAGATTCTTCACAAGTTGTGCTGCATTCTTTCATATTTCAAAACAGGAATAACAGAAGGCACACAAGTCATTTTTTTCTTCGTCATGTGGTTATTGCAAGCTTTTAAAACGACAGCAAAGGGGTCCTCTCGGAAAAGCAAACGTTTTGTCTTCCCTTCTGTATAATGAAACAAGGCACACACAAATCCATCCTGAAATGTGAATCCAGAGATTGCACAACAGGAAATGCCCCCCCCACTGTCCCACATTTAGGTTATCCCACGTTTTGCTTGGAAAAGAAGGCACATCGTAGTAACGCCACCATGCAAGTTGCTTGAACAGCTCCACTAGGCTTGTCCAAGGGCAACATCTCTCTTCCTCCAGCATGTCTATCCTCAGTTTCTTCTTACTGGGCCCTCCAAGGCTCTTGGCTTGGCACAAACTGGGGTCCCCCATCGCTTGCGAGAGTGGCTGCAACAAGGCTAAAGTGCAAAGGCAGGGCTGGTGGCGACCCCATCAGCTCCCAAGCTGGCGCCCCGAAAGGGAGAAAGGCATGCAGGCGCCCCAGTGCAGAAGGCACCTGTTGGGGCTCCCGTCTGGAGAGATGCAATGCGAAGCTTGGCTTCTAGGGCTGGAGCTGTTATGGGCTCCGGCAAGAGAAATAGGAAAAGCTCGACCCTAACTCTCTTGCCGTCACTTGCCTTAATAGATGGGAACCGTGGGTTTCTCGGGGCTACGGCATCCGTGGAGGATATAGTTGGCGCCGCCGTTGTTGTCCCAATATTCGCCTTGCTGGTTGCGGTAACAGATGGCGAATTGCACGGCCGTGCCCTCTTGCAGGCCCGGCGGCAGGCAGAGGCAGAACTGGTAGCGCTCCGTGGGGCAGGAGGGCGCCGGGCCAGCAGCCCCTTCCTCGGGGTCCGGCGGCAGCGGCAGCGCGGGGGAGTCCAGGAAGGAGAGCCACTCGTTGAACGTGTAGCGCACCGTCACCTCCTTGGGCCCGGGGCAGCTCACCACCCTCAGCACGCCGCGCACGTCCGTGAGCACCCCGGCCAGCGCCGTGCCCGCCGCCTCCTCCAGGCACACTCGCTGCGAGCGCAGCCGCTCGGCGCTTCCCGCCCCCTCGAGGCCGGACACCACCCGCTGGAGCGCCGCCGCCGAAGGAGAAGGAGGCGGAGGGGGCGAAGGCTGGAGCGCGCGGGCGCCCAGCTCGGCCAGGGCGGCGCTGAACTCCTCCAGGTCCTTCTGGCGCATGGGGAAGCTCTGCAGGCGGGAGAGGACGGCGGGCGGCACCTGCGGCTCCTCGGCGGCGCTGAAGTGCTTGACGCTGGCCAGGCACAAGCCGAGCGAGTCGGCGAACTGCACGCGCTTCTTGCACTTGGTGCAGCAGCCGCCGCGGACGCCCGCCGACGGCGCCCCGTCCTCCTCGTCGTCGTCCTCCTCGCCGCCGCCGCCGCCGCCTTCCCCGTCATCGCCGTCCCCCGGGCTTCGCCGCAGCGAGAAGAGCCGCGCCGCAGCCAAGGACGGGCTGGCCGGCAGCGAAAGGGACCGGCCGCGGCGCCGGCGCAACGCCAGCAGCGACGCCTCTGCCTCCTCCTCCTCCTCCTCGCCTGCCCGTGGCCGCTGCTCTCCTGCTGCTGAGGCGCCGCGGCGTCCGGCCGCCGTCGAGTCCCCTCTTTCCTCCGGGTCGTCGCCGCCGCGCCATGGAGGGCCCGAGGCAGCCGCCTCCTCTTGCGACTGGTGCTCCCCGAAGGGCGCTAACCGCTGCCCCAAGCCCAGCACGGCGGCGCCTCGGCTCTCCATGGCATGACGCCTCCCTCCAGCTGCTGCTGTTGCTGCTGCCGCCGCCGCCTCCCTCACGGCCTCCGGTGGGCGCGGAAGGGGCGCCGAGAGCCCCGCGTTTCCTTTTCCTTCCGCGCTTCCATCCGACGCCGCGGGCGCTCCGCTCCGCTTCCCAAGCAAGGTCACTGGCCGCCCGCGCCGCTGGCCCGAGACCCGTCGTCGTCGTGAGGGAAGGGGGCGCGCCCGCTGGCCCTGGCCTCCGCGCCTCCCGCCTCGCCTCCCCTGCGGGGCCGGAATGGGGCGGGCCCGCACCTCCCACAGGAACCCGTAAGAAGAGACATTTGCCACACGGGGGGAAGCACGTAGCCGCTTCCCTGGCAAGCGAGAGCCGGCGGGCAGCCGGGCTCCCTCCTCCTCCTCCTCTTCCTCCTCTCGGGCCGCAGGGTGGGCTCTTGGGGCCGGCTTCCTCCTCGCAGCCCACCCTGAGAGGGGGCGAACACGCGGGGGAAGGAGCGCCACACCCACTCGGGAGCTGGGCGTTGTCTTAGAAAGGCCCCCGAGGAGACCTCGCCACGCCGACGCCGCCCCTTTCGTCTTTTCCCTTAAGTGGCGCTGCACAGATCGCTCGGGGTCCCGCGCGCGCCCTTGGAGAGGAAATGAGTTGTGAGAAAGCGTCCTTCTTCGCCCCAGGAAGTTCTTCCCGACTCAGCTGCTGTCCATCCGCCTTCACTCCCTTTTCCCTACTTCTGCTCCTGAGAAAGAGAAATCAACGCCATAGGTTGCCCGTCATGCGCCCCTCGAGTTGACTCCTCGAGTTGACAGCTATATGGGGCCGTCTTCTGACGAGAGTGGCGCAGGAATCGTGTAGAAATGCCCTTACTAAACCGCTCACCCAATTACTCTCCACGTTTATCTCAAAGCGCCTGTCTTTGGCAATAGGTGTCTTAGGAAGTCATGTAACACCACGGTTCTCGTAAGAAGCACTACGATTCCTGCTTGTGCAATTTA
>JAHTLZ010000204.1:73556210-73570494 GCA_023846285.1 Phrynocephalus versicolor
TTCCTTCCTTTCTTACTTACTTTGAGTGTTTTGTGTCTCATTCTGGTAATCAGTTCCCAATCAGGATAATAAAAAGCTGACAAACTTTCCATCATTGTGAGCTTGTACAGTAAGTGCCACTTCTAACACTAAAGAAGTTGGTAAGTGGTGATACAGTTGCTATGGAAATGAGATCCTAGGTGAGCGAGTAGTCAAAAGAGTAATAAGGTTCCTCAACTTCTCTGCTCCCCAGTCCCCCCTGGGTGGATAGAGGCTAAAAGATGATGCTTGGAGGATGCCAGGCCAACAGACAGAGCACACCCAGAAGCCATGGCACATTGTCACTTGAGCCTGACTCCAACCATGGCACATTGTCACTTGGCCTGACTCTAGCCTCTGCACATTGATCCAAAACACAGGCCATTGAGGAGAGTGTCAGATGTGTTTTGCAGCTTTTACATGTGCTGACTCTGTGCAGAGGTTGGATCAGTTTCAAGAGGGTGGAGAATCCACACACAATGCAACTTCCCATCTCCAAATGTTTATGCAGTGAGACTGATGCCAGGAAAGAATACTTTACTTTCCAAATGTGAATTTAAGTGGAGAACTCCAGCATGTGCGACTAGCCTAATCCAGAAATCTGTTGAGACCACCAATATATATTTCAATTATTTTATAAACCAGACTTGGAATGTGCTCTAAATGGGCATTTAGGGCTTCTATGTTTTTTGATGCAGGTAAGACTGCTCTGTTTTTTGGCTCATTTCCAGAATATGTGATTGCTGGAAATGAGCCAAAGCAAGCCTTCCTTTTTGAATTTGCCATATCATGAAGTGGCTTAAGAAGAGAAGCACGTCATTATAGCAACATTCCTTTGGCTCTGTGAAGGCAGAGGAAACAAAAAAAAACTTTTTGAAATTTATTAGGGCAGCACAGATGTACTGCACCGCTTTAAAAGAAGAGTAAAAGTATTGCCTTCTACTGCCTCTGATTCCAAAAGGGAGTTTTCCATTTGTCTTTATTTTAAAGTTGCGCACTGCATCTACACTGCCGTATTATACTTTTTTTTAAAAAAAAACTGCTTCATCTGAGCCTCCCCTGGAGATGAGGATGCGTTTAATTTGCCAGTATCCTGAAGTGGCTCTCTTATTGTACTGTACCACTTCTCAATATTTGTTTAATGTCACAATGCCCATCTAGCTACCAAGGCCACTCTGGATAGCTTACAAAATAAGACACTAATTTATTTATTTTATTTATTTATTTTTGCATTTATATCCCGCTTATCTTCAAACGAACTCTAAGCGGCTTACAAGGGCTATGTTAGCCACACAAGTACAAGGATAAACAAATAAAATTACAACAATAAATTTAAGAACAGTAAAACCTAGTGACACCTCATCAACTAGAGCGTATGATGGCGGAGAAGAGAAAAAAAAACTAAGAATAAGAATCGCCAAAGGCCTCTTGGAAAAGGTAATAACCAGATAGCATAATAAACACATAAACATCATCATAATATATCTACAAAGATAATTGTATGTTAATCTGTTAAACTTAAAAAGAAAAAATGCCACATAAAAAACAAGTACTGTAATCAAAGATTTTTCATGATGATGAAGGTAATAATTCAAAGGCTGGTTGTGACTCTACATTCTATTGATATAAAATCAGGGAAGGCCTGTCTGAATAACCAAGTTTTCAACAGTCGTTTAAAGGACCTCAGTGAAGGAGCTAGCTAGGCATATCTTGGGCAGGAGTTTATTCCAAAGATGTGGTGCAACCACCAAGAACACTTGATTCCTGGTTTTCTCTTTCTGGGCCTCTCTTAGGGTCAGTATCCTCAACCTGAGATGAATGGGTAGACTGGGCACATCTAGCTGGAAGAAGGCATTCTGCCAGGTATTGGGTTCCCAAACCATTTAGGACCTTACATGTTGATGTCTTCACCTTGACCCTGTCATGGAAATAGACAGGGAGCAAATTCCAGACATCCAGGATAGGGGAGATGTGGTATGTACTGTATTTATACCCCACAACAATTTTATTCCATGTTTTAGAACTACTGAAGTTTCCCTAGCAGCCTTATAGGGAGCCCCACACAGAGAACATTACAGTAATTGAATCTCAAGTCTACAGTGCATGGACCAGCATGGTAAGGTTGGGACACTGCTCAGCAATACATCTGAGATAGGAGGGAGTCAAATCGGCCCATAGACACTACCTGGGAATCCATTGGTAGCACCGGTCCAGAAGTATGCCCAGACTGAATACCTCATCCTTAGTGGAGCTGCCCCCTTCCCCCAAAAAGGAGGAAACACCCAAACTGCAGACAGTAGGTGCACCAACATTCAGGACCTCTATCTTGTCCTGATGCAGCCTCAGTCTGTTATTCATCACCCATACCAGCATGGAATCCAAGCAGCACCTCAAGGGGCAGGCCAAGATCTGCTGCAGAAGAGTGGGATGAGAGATCGAGTTGGTTGCCATCTGCCTACTGGTGACACAATCCTCCAAAACTCCTTAAATAGCAACAGGGAGATGATTAACCCCTGGGGGATGCTACAATTAAGAGTCCAAGGGGTGGACATCATCTCCTCAAGTTTAACTCTTTGAGGATGGTTCTCGAGGAATATTAGCAAATTGACAGCAGGCTAACGCAGACCAAGAATGGTTGCTTGAGGTTCATATGCCTTTTGGATGCAAACATCACAGCAAATGGTATATCAACCCTCCTAGTGAATCTATTAAGCCTGCTGCACTGCTGCAGCCTGCCCCAAAGAAATGGTGTAACAAGCCATTGGGCAAGTAAGGGGTTAAGATACCAGCTCGACTGCATGGTGGAAGCAGAAGTGGCCACGTTAGAATGCATTTCAAATATTCTGTTTTAAGTGCTCTGTAATTTGCAGCTTGAGTCCACGGTTGAAGAGTCCACTTGATGCATTGATAAACTCTGCTGACTTGAATGAAGCCAGCCAAAATGTTTTGTACTAGTTTAAATGAGAACAGAGTACAGTTTAGAGACTTTTAATTAAATCATAAACAGCATAATCCTTTGGCAAGTAAATTGGTAGTGTGAACATTGAACATGGTGGTGTTGCTGTATGCAGCCTGCAGCCAGAAATTGAGAACAGTAATTTGTTTCCAGTCACCTGGAACTACACTGCAGTACTTGATCAAAAGTAACTGCAGTAAAAAAAACTATTGCCCATTTCTTTTTCTTTTTAAAATTCTTTTTAGAGAACCAAAAATTATAACACGTAGTTTGTTCTTTTAATAACACTAACTTGAAAGGACTGCCTGGCCAAGAAAAAATGCCCAATTAAACTCCACTGCCTGCATGTTGGAAAATATGCACGTAAACATCTCCAAAGGCTGATCATGCAAAGACCAATCATGCAAAAAGAAATAGAGATTAATTAGAGATGTGCCAAGGATGAAAGATCCCTCTGCAAGAACAGAAAATGAGAGTGATTATTTCACAAAATGGAATGCCACCAAAGGAGATAGTTTAAGCAAGGACAAAAAGGGGATTGATTTCAATGGAATGTTGTAGATGGTTTCTCCATGTTCTTTCCTCCTTAAAACCACCAAGTGTTAGTACATCTTGTGTATGTTTGTGACACACACAAAAACTAGTTTCTTGGAGAACAAACCTGATCCTGTTTTGCCTCTGTTTGCCTTACTCTTGCAATGTTCGTGGTGCTTACGAGTATAGAGACCCACCCTAACATTTTTGGTGTTGTCTGCAGAGGAAAATATGGGTTTCCTTCCGAAACCTTTTATTTCCTTATTTGTTTGTTTGTTTCAACTTTATTATAGGACATAAGAGCAGAGAGTGAAAGTAAGGCATTGAAAGCAATAATCAACTGTACTTTCTAACTATTGGAGTTGAAGGTATGATGACATTACATTGCAAAAACTAATACAATTAGTGGTACTAAGTTTAAGTTAGAGATGGGCATAAAGTGCATTGCATTTGTATTCAAGGCACCTACTCCCGCTCCCCTGGCTGGCTGGCCAGAGGACCCCAGCTGCAAGCAAAGTATGGCGAGTGGGCCGTCATTCTTTGTGCACCACTGGAACCTCCCTTCTCCAGCAGCACACCAGTCCAAGCAGGAGCTCAAACTGCCCTTCTCCATCTCCACAGGCAGCCAACAACTCTGACAAGGAGGCGGTATGGGAATTTTCCCTACACAGTTGATGAGGGACCAGCTGCCTGAGAAGGTGGGGAAGGGAAGCCCAATCTCCCGTCTGTCCTGACACACTGCTGGAGGAGGAGGGCCCCAGTGGCATGCGAAGAATAGGTGAATAAGTGGGATGGCCAGCTGTGGGAGGTAGATTCTGCTTCATGCCCATCTCTGTTTTTTCAAAGACCTAATACCCAACCCTCTCTTGGGAATCCATGATTGTGGCAGTGTCCAGAGCAGCTTTTTACCATTTTAGAATGATAGCCCAGCTCCACCCATATCTAGACATGGACTCTCTAGAACTGTTGTGCTGGCACTGGTTATTTCCTGTATCGACTACAGGGATATCTTGCTTTGCGAAACTTAATGCGATCTCCGAGAGGAGAAGAAAGCAAAATACAAGCAGACATTTAGAATGGATGGCCCAGTTCCTAAAATGTTTGGACAGAATCGGAAGCTGCAATCTTGGCACAACATTCCCTTTAAAGATAGCCAAGTAACAAATGCTCAGGGCATGAATATTCATGTGCAGTATGCATTTGTTGAAATTAAGAACTGTTATTCTTCCACTAAATTAAAAAGAAGTAGCATACTGAAGTATCCAAGATCTGTACCCAGTGCCCATTAGTCTACTGGAGTACTGTCTCTTCATTTTATACAACAATGTAGTTGTACAAGTCTCTGATTTAGATTGAACCTGGTTTTAATATTGAGATTTCTTTGCTTCTACCCCTGTGCTAATGCTATTTCCAGAGACAGGCTTATCCATGAACAATTTTCAGAGGAAATTCTATCTAGTTAATCTCTTAAGAATAAATATAACAAAAGGAAACATGTATTATTAAACACTTTACATCTTTGAGCCAAATCATAAATTTGTTTTAGGATTACAGTGTGTACAACTGAACATTATAACCAGCGCCACATGCATAAACTGAAAAGAGCATACAGAATGGTGAAATTATTTACTCTGCTGGGCAAGATGTACACAAACTAATAAAAATACACAAGCTTATTCATGCATATTTTATGAATTTGGTTATATATATTTTAAACAGGTTTTAAAATGTTAAATGGAATGTGAAACAGGTTTGTAAGAAAAACATTTTACAGTAAATTTAACATAAATATAATCCCATTTTAAAAGAACTATTCACAAAGGGTAGTTCATGTATTATACTTTCAATTTATTGGAGCACTGTACACACTGTGGTCCTCAGACAAAGCCAATGTTATGTGGCTAAATGGAGTTAATGTCCTGGTTCTTCTGCATATCACAGCTTCATCAGCTGCACATGGAGATATCCCTTCTACGTGAGGAAACACATAACGGATATGAAGTACTTGGACAAGGACACATGTCAAAAGGAGCTCCTGATGTGTTAGAGTAACAGCAGTAGCACAAAATGTCTTGCTGCCTCAAGGTGGTATTCTGCCCTTCCCTGTAGCTCACCTTGAAGGATCTGGAACATCTGACTTGATGTTTCAGGCTCCAAGAGCTCCAAAAACCCTGCATTTCCCCCTCCACTACAGCAGGAGAGCACCTAGTGGGGCTCTCTAGAGCAAAGCTAGCCTGAGGACCTGTCAGAACAAGGCAGGCACCCACATACCATATCTGTCAGGAGGAACCATCTGCTCCAGAGAGCTTCACTAGTTGCTCTCTTGCTGCAGCTGTTGTCAGAGCAGAAAAATGATCAGGATGGCTTTCCGGGAAGACTGCCCGCATGCTGCTGCTCTCGAGCCCGCATTTGCCACAGGAATAAATATTTTGCCACCGGGGCTGTCCAGAATACTCCTCTGCTATTGGAAGTCCTTCCAATGAAGAAGGTGTAGAATCTATAACCCCTCCTATTCAACTGTCTGGTTTAAGAGATCCACCTGACCACATGGTTGGGCCAGCTCTTGTCTGGATACTTCCTGTTTAGACTAGGACAGTATCCTATATGGGGGGGGCTGTGGTCATTCCAAATAGTCCACACATTCCAGATGGCTCAAAATAAGATGCTGGTTGTATTATCTAGGTGGGGGTGGGGTGTTGAAGATACTGCACCAAATACTTTATTGCCTCCTCTGGCTTCTGGTCCCTTTGCCAGATCCAGTTGAAAGCATCTGTGTTCTTGTTTAAAGTCAGTAATTGGTTGAGATCAGGACATAGGAGATGGTCTTCACCTTTGTATGCAGTATCAAGCCAAACCATGCAGTCCTGAAGAAATGTCTCATTCCAGATGACCATCCAAGTGAAGTGAGACACATAGAACCCACTTCTGGAATGCTGTTCCCTGAAAGCTTCTTTGCTTGACGACCATTTCAGCAACAGCTGATAACCCCCTTCTCAGGACACTCAAAACTGTGTGGTTCTAATATTATTCCATTTAGCATTTCCCTATGTGCACTACATAGTTCCATAATTTCCTTTTATCCTTTCTGCTACAAATGGTTTTGCTGCCAGTTGTCATAAAGTAACACTTTAAAATTGTACATTTTTGTATTGACAGCTTTGAACGTTCCAGCTTTGCCTTCATATGTTTCTATAGAGATTTGAACCCCAGTCCCTGACACCCAATGCAACACTCTACCCACTCTCTCATACTGGCTTTTATGTCATCCCTTGTTTGGAAAGACCTAATAATGAAGCATTATTTAGGTCTTTCCAAACAAACAAGCTCTGGTGAAAACGGGATGTTGCTTCTGTACCTACAATTCAGAATGCCACTAAATTGCTTGACATTGCCTTTAAGATAGTCTGCTTGTATTATCAGCAAAAGAAAGGATGCTAAGCTGTGCATAGCAGAGGCCAGTAGGAATGCTCTTCTGCTTGTAGTCATTAGTTGGCAGTGACTCATTCATGTCCTACCTAGGCAATGTCATACATATGTATGAAATGGACCTCAGTCTGACTGCAGCTGTGTATAGAAAGGGGCGTCTTTGACCTGAGCTGCTGGTAAAATCTGAAATGTCATCAGTGTAACAAACACAAGGTGATGATTGATAAATTCCTGTACTAGAGAACAGGCCATGAAATAGGTAACACTGTTCCTTCATCAGTCTTAGAATGGAATAGCACACAATAACTCAGGATGAGGGTGAGTATAAGATTGATTCCTACATGGATATAGGTTCCGCAGTGCCAAAGTCATACATACCATTATTCAGGCAATTTGATTTCCACACCAGAGATTTGTGGCACACGATGTCTACCCCAGTAGACATCCTGTGTCAAAGAAAGGCCTACAAAAATCTGAGAGTGATTTAAAAACTGTTTTTATTTGAATTTAAATTATTTTTTAAATTATTTTTTAAAAAATAAACAAATAAACTCTAGAACATACCGCAATAAGTATCCATACTGTGAGGGTTCAGTCTTAGCCCAGGCGTCCCGCCCTTCAAACTTTAAATAAGGCATCTCTCTCAACAAACAAACAGAACTTTTATTGTGTTCATCAACAATAAACGAGGGTTTTCTTCTAACTACAGTTTCAACATCTTTAACATCAGATATGAACAGGTTCTTGCCTCCATAAGTCGGAGTTTCTAGAATGTGATCAAGTTCCCCACCACTACTTGTGGGTATTCGGCTCCACCACTGCTCTCCTCCTCCCTCTCCGAAAGCCTCAGCCCCTCCACCTGTATCCCAATCTCCTTCACGGAGGCTTGGGGTCTTCCCACTTGTATCCTAACTTCCAAAGTGGACCTGGGACCACGGGGTCTCCGCTGGGGTGTACACAAAGGCTAGTCGGGTCTCCTGGTCAAGTCCTCCCGGGGGCCAATGTCCCGGCCTCGACTTCCATCCGGATCTTTGCCAGCCATTCTTCCAGCTCAATCTCCTTGCGAATCTCTTTGCGTTTTCGGTTGTACTCTCTGTACTCCCTTTCTCCCCAATAAGAGCACTTTTGTTTGTGTGCCCTACGCCTGTAGCTCTCAGCCTCTTTGTGGGGCATCATCATTTGTTCCCAGTCTCCCGTCCATGGGTTCTCCATCCACACCCACTCCCATCCTTCTGGAAGCTCCCATTTTGCTCCCTTTTTACAAGTCCCGAACCCCACCTCCACTGGAGCGGATTGGTCAGCTTTTCCCGCCAAGTCTTTCTTTTTACTTCTGGTCGGCCCCGGGTCCTCTTCCTTCTCCCTTTCCTTATGCTGCTCAATTATTTTGAGGGCATCACAGTATCCCTTCAGTATCATAAACCTTTTCACGGGTGTCACTGTCAGTTGTTTCTCAGGTTCCCCTTTCTCCCCTGGCTTCTCCATCCACTCATCCGGACATGCAGGGGTCCCTCTCTTCCCATCAGAGAAGTTTCCCTCACACATACCTTTCCTTCAGCTCTTTAAATCTAGATGTGTATGATGAATCTAAAAGAACATCTTGCTTAAAAACTACATGAAATAAAGCCACTGTTTCACACAAGGGCTTTTTGTTTAGTCAGTCTTCTCTTATCAGTACTCCTGTGTATCCCTCATGCAGGAGACCTCTGATTGGATCTCCTTACATATTTTAATTCCACTAGCAGCAAGTGTGTGCCAGAGTATGGATTTGGATTATAGAAGAAATCTAATTCCTTCTCTATGTTACAGCTCCACTCTAAATTGCTCACTGCAATTGCTGGTAACAGCAACTAGCAGTGGCTTCAGAGAAAGAAGATCTGGACTTAGACTGCGAAAATATGGAAAAAAGGTTCAACACACATGCATAGATATACACACAACATTGTGTGAATAAGTATACAACTGACAATGTCTATAATGTTTTTTGGGGTAATTTGATTCCAGAAGTTATGACATTTGAACAAGTACACAAAAGGATTTTAGTTGAAGTGTAAGTGCCTTTATGAAAGTAATCAAAAGAGACAACACAAACACCCTCACAGGATTGTTGTAAGGATAAAAGAGACAGAACCTACAAAACATACAGTGTATACAGAAAGCATTGTGGAGATGACAATAAATAGGGGTGTGGGGGTTCTGATCCTGGCACTAACAGATCTAACTGTAAAACACTCGACAAGTTTCTTGGTTGCTCAAATCATAATAAACTTTTCTTTTGTGTTAAAACAGTCTCTTTTCCCAACATTGGGATGTATATTAACTTCAGGCAATAACAGAGGGTTTTTGTTAAACTGAAAGAACATGTCTGGAACATCTGGTATTTCTATAAAAGGATTAGTATTCCTCATCTTCGACCTGCAGCTCTGTAGGCTAGCAATGGACCCGCACACCTGCTCCCGCAGCATGGGTGCCTCACAAAGGTTTGGGCTTCCTCCCAACCCCATCCAGGGATCCATCCCTTAATTTCTCCTTATGGAGTTTTAATCTAGTTCACGGAAGGGAAGGCTGGTCTTGTTTCCACCGCTCGCTGCTCCGCTCCCAAGGTGGGAAATGGTAGGGGTAACCCCATCTCCACTTTGGTCAATACTAGGGCATCTGTTTGAATCCCTTTCTCTTAACACCCTGATGGTCACTTTATTCTTCCTCTCACTCACTTGTACCCATGCCTCGGATGTTGGAAGTTTCACCTCATATATACACCTGTACCCAGGCTTCAGCTGTCTGTGCTTTTCCCTCAGAGACTTGTGCCCCTGCCTCAAAGGTCTGTGGGCTCACTTGACAGCTCACCTCACACCACCTCCTTATACATTCTCCTTCAGGTTTATAGCTCCTCTCACATTCTACTTCCCTCAGATCCTCTCCTTTCAGTCTGTTCACATAAAACCCTGTCACCAGTTCCATTTCTTTCTCCCTAACCTCCTTTGCCTTTTCTGCAACTATTTCCTTTTACTTTCTCTCATGTGTCTCTTCGCTTCTCACATTCCCTCCCTTTAACTCTGTCCCTTTCTTATATGTTTCCTCTTCCACAGCCAATGTCTTCAATTCCTCCTCTATTTCTTTTGGCCCAGTTACTTTTTCATTCTTATATTGTCCTTGGCAGAGGGCTCACGCTCTTCTCTGTCACAAGGGGTCACTTCTCTTACCCAACAGCATTTATAGAGTTGCCCATCAAAAATACCTTACTGGCCTAAATCCAGTCTCAACTGGAATAGACTTACTAAATCAGTGGACTTTATTTAAATGTTGACTCACCTTTCAGCAATCAGTTTGATGGATATCCTTGGAAATAGCAACTGGAGTTCAGCCATTCTTTTCTGTTGTCATATGTGACATTACAGGCA
This sequence comes from Phrynocephalus versicolor, assembly GCA_023846285.1. NCBI lineage: Eukaryota > Metazoa > Chordata > Lepidosauria > Squamata > Agamidae > Phrynocephalus > Phrynocephalus versicolor. The sequence goes on from JAHTLZ010000204.1 coordinate 73,566,543, forward strand.
ACAGTTACCTGGTGATTCGTGCCTCAACAGGTATCCACAAATATTTTCCTGCCCTGTCCCCATTAGGATGCCACTGCTTAGAACACATTACTCTCTTGAATAAGCAATTAGCCATGTATAAAGAGAATACAATATTAATTGGAGATGTCTCAGACTAAAATCCAAGGTGAATAATTGGAGACTGGTTCTGTATCTGGTTGATTTGTTAGCCTTATTTTTCTGCTTCATGGTCTTCTGAAACGAACAGGTAGCAGCATCCTATTTTACTGTCACAACAATACTAAGATAGACTTAGATACTTAAAGAGTGGAGTTTTAACATTTCCATCCAAATACAACCATTTAGGTCTTACACACCTTATTTTATCAATTTCTTTGTAGGACATTTTGAACAATTAAAGGCATTTTCTAAAAAATTTAGAAATACATTTTTTACTTGGATATCTGCCTGTTTATAGGATGGTGTGTGTGTTGTGTGTTGACATAGATTCTAATTGTGTTGACTGCAAGGAGATCAAACCTATTCATCCTGAAAGAAATCAACCCTGAATGTTCACTGGAAGGACAGATGTTGAAGCTGAGGCTCCAGTACTTTGGCCACCTCATGAGGAGAGAGGAATCCTTGGAAAAGTCTCTGATGTTGGGAAAGATTGAAGGAAAAAGGAAAAAGGGACGACGGAGAATGAAATGGTTGGACAATGTCATCAATGCAACCAATATGGATTTGACCAAACTAGGGGAGGCAGTGGAAGACAGGAGGGCCTGGCATACTCTACTCCATGGGGTCACGAAGAGTCAGACACGACTGAACGACTGAAAAACAAGGTAAAGTAAGATATTTAAGGAGCCGATTTACCAGCTTCACATACTTCCCCATTGAGTTTCCATGGGCAAGCAAATCTCAGTCTCCTGTGTTGGACCATCCCTGTCTATCTGCAACACCCCTCAAGGTACCCTACAACATGGCAGGTTTCCACTGGATTTGGGGTGACTTTTCAGTATGTTCAACCCTGCTATTGTCAAGAGACGATCCTCTTTATTGTGCATGTCTGAGTTTGGGATAACCATTTGCACTAGAAGAAACTCTTCATAGTAACATCTCAGCTTAGCACAGAAGTGCAAACCTGGAAACGGTTTTGACCTGTGGGAACAGGTTGCATTTCCCATCGTAATGTGATTTTTTTTGCAGAATCTCATACAGTATTCAGATTTCCTCCGCCCATGGTTTCACAACCTAAACCAATTCAGTTGCACACCGCAAACACCCACAATGTAAACCAGTGAATTGATAACCACTGTGATTTGTTTTGGCACTACATTCAGCAGCAGCCTGGCTCGAGCAAGCCTCTGCCCCCTGAGGGCTCCCATGTTGCTTTGCACAACGCAAATAATAATAATAATAAAATAGATTACAGGTGATATCTTTATAGGCCACTATTAAAAATTAAAAAACAAGGAATATTGCAATATTTCCAGTCTACACAACTCTTCTTCAAAGCAGGTCCCAGAAGTTCAGACATGATGTGCTTTACCAGGATGTAACTTCTAGATGTTCTTAAAATCCATGGCTACAGTAGATGGTGTTGCAGCCAGGGCAGAAGTCTTGTAAGAGGCATGAAGGGCAGTTGTAAAAAGCTTATTAAGTCACACCCCGTTCTTCAAACACCCCCACTCCCTCACCCAGTTCCATTTGGCACTAGGAGACATACAAATCCCTTTTGGCCTAGAGCAGGCCTGCCCAAAGTCCGGCCCGGGGGCCAAATCCGGCCCGTCAGGCCATTCTCAGTGGCCCGCGTCTGGCTGGCCCGCCCCTCCTTCCCTCCCCCTCCTTTGCCCCATGTTTTTTTTAAAAAAAACTTCCATCAACACTGACACCGCCGGGAAGCTTGAGGGGCTGGGCCAGCCGGCTGGCCGGTGAGCAGAAGCTTGTGGGGCTGGGTGGGCGGGTGAAGGGGCTGACCACCACCACCGCGAGGGTGGCACACGGGCGGGCCGCCACCACCGGGAACCTTGTGAAGCTAGGCGCGCATGCGCAACCGGCCCCTGACACATTCTCAGCCACCAAATCTGGCCCCTCCTTACAAAAAAGTTTGGGCACCCCTGGCCTAGAGGGAGAAAAGGGTTGATGCAGGGGATCAAGGGTTTGTGTGTGACTTAAGCAGCAGCTTTTTACAACTGCCCTTCATGCCTCTTACAAGACTTCTGCCCTGGCTGCAACACCATCTCTTGTAGCCATGGTAAAGCACATCTTTTACCATGTCTAAACTTCTGGGACCTGCTTTGAAGACGAGCTGTGTAGACTGGAAAGCTTGCAATGTTCCTTGTTTTTTATTTTAATTTTAATAATGGCTTAAAAAGGTATCGCCTGTAACCTATTTTTGCAATTGTGTTTTGCGAGGGCCACGATGGAATGATAATAAAAATCGCCGGTTTCTTTTCCAGAAAGAGGCCAAACTTTCACTTTTGGCCATGTTTTCATTCCGACTCTGAGTCAGCTGCTGCGGTCAGTAGTGCAGCCCTTACTTGTTTATATATGGGTGTGTGCTTTATTCCCATGCCAGCTGAGCTCCTCAATTCTCTTTAACTCTCCTTCCTCCCATTCCGTGCTTCTCACCCACAAACGAACCAAGAAACCTACAGCTGCCTTGGCACGCAGTGCACATGCGCGGAAACGCGCCCCGCCCGCAGCCCGCCTCTCTCTCTCTCTCTCTCTCTCTCTCTCTCTCTCTCTCTCTCCCCGCCCTCCTCCGGGCGAGTGACGCGTAAGCCCCGCCTTCCCCTCGGACAGTTCCGGCGCGCGGAGGCAATTGGAACGATCGGAGGCATGTTCGCTCCGTTGAGGTGGCTGCGGGAATCCCCCCGTCACTTGCTGGTGTGCGAGAGGGGCCACGCGCGGCACGAGCGATCCCGCCACGCGGCGCGTGTGCGCGACCACGCCTTCAATTGCCGGGTGAGGAGGGCGCGGGGCGGCCGGGGTGGTTGGGCTCGCTAGGTCGGAGACGGCGGGGTAGAGGAGGTCCGAGAGCTATTTGATCCTCGTGGCTTTGGAGGGAGACGAGGTTTTTATTCTTGGCGGCCTCCTCGTCCACAGAGCGTGGGAAAACGTACTTGCGAGACTCCAGTTCCCAGAATCCCCCGTTGGCTCCGGCTGGCTGTGGATCCTGGGTCTTGTAGCCCAAAAGCAAGGTTCTCAGGTCCAGGTGTTTCTCTCCTTAAGCTTGGCTTTACTTCCTGCCTCGCTTTGCCAGTTTGGAAATCTTAATTTGGTGTGTGCACAATGCACCTTTTTTGTTGTTGGCATTTATTTTTGGGTGATTTTAACAATTTTACAGTTTCTTTTTTGCTTGTTTTTTTTTAAAATCACATTTTGCCCTGAATTTATGTGCTGACTACAGTGACCACTGCTGATTATGGGATTCTAGCAGTTGTCCAAAAAACATTTTCACTATCTCTGGTTTGAACAGATAGAGCTGCCCTTCATTACATCTAGTTCAGTGGCAGGTCATTGGTGCTGAAAGTGCTATAACCATTTGGATTGGTAATGGTTGGCTGGATTAATGTTATAGCTCTATTAAACGTTGTACACAGTCACGGTACCTGGTGTTTTAACTATCTAAGGATATCATTAGAAGCTGGCATTGGCTACTGACCCTAAGAGACATTGCAATAATGGGGGGGGGGGATGGGGGGAAGTATCTATGTTAAAGCTAAATGGGGATAAATAGGATTTCACGAGTGGTCAGTACATTGTTTCTTGCACGATTTCCCTGCAGAAAGAAATCAGAGTAACAATGTGCTCATTACATAATTTACAAAATCTCTTGGGTTCTTTAATGGTGGTGTTCCTTCACTTCAGTCCCTTGTCTTTCTCAGAAATTAGCACCACGGGATCACATTTCTTCACCTTTTGAGCATAGATGAAAGAGAAAGGTTTCTTGCAATATCTCTGTAGT
>JAHTLZ010000204.1:73570534-73592425 GCA_023846285.1 Phrynocephalus versicolor
CTCTGTAGTCATTCTGGGTATAGATGGTTGAATGAATAGGTTTTCCATGCCACACGCTGGTACTGCATTGATTGGGTTCTTTATCCCTCCTTAGAGCTCCTTCAAGGATACAGTGACTTTTGTCATTGCCTAGAGAATCAAGGGCATATGGAAGACTTTTATCTCTCCTTCTCTCCCAAAAAGAATATCCTAGCCTCAGGCAATTGCTAGAGAAATCAGGCTTATCTCTAGAATCTTAGAAACATGCTTCTTGCCAAAAGGACTGCTTTGCTTGAACTGCAGGTTGCCATGTCATTGCAGAAGCAAGACAAGTAAAGCTTAGAAATAGCAGGCTACAATTGTTGGTAAAACATTAGTCTCAGCAGTGCCTTTCTAGTGAAGGCATCTTACTTCATACTTGCATTTTCAAAAAAGGGAATGAGTGTAGACCTGCTGTTCCAAATTATGTTGCCCAGCCTTATTCCTATAGATGTACTTGAACCATAATGTTGAGAATTGCTGGTTACTGAGAACTTTCCAAGCACCTGTTTCATTTCCTAGGCCAGGATTTGCAGAGTGATAGTCAATAGTATCTGGAGTCCCATGGGTAGAAATCATTGCCCTGTAAACAGGCATGTCCAAACTTGGGCCCTCCTGATGTTTTGGACTACACCTCCCAGAATTCCAAGCCTGTCTTCCCAGTGGCAAAGGACTGTGGGAGTTGTGGTCCAAAACATCTGGAGGGCCAAAGTTTGGACATGCCTGCCTGTAAAGATCAAATTAGCTACCATCAGTCACACTTTTCTAAGACAACACTGAGAACCCTGACAGCCCATCCATCGGTGACTAATTTGTGATGAACTCAGGTCAGTTAAAACACATGGCAAAGAAATACTGGAATCCATCTTCCCTAGAGAAGTTTGAAAAACAGTGCCATTTTGAGGAAACCTAAAACCTGAAGCTAGCTGCCTAGATGCCCTACGCACATCTGATCTCGCCTGATTTTGGAAGCTAAGCAGGGTCGGCCCTGGTTAGTACTTGGATGGGAGTCCACCAGGGAATACCAGGTGCTGTAGGCGCCTGGAGTAGGAACTGGCAATCCACTCCAGTATTCCTGCCAAGAAAACTCCATGGACATGGAGTCACGAAGAGTTGATCACGACTATAACGACACAACACACACACACACAAACCTGAAGCTGGGTTGATTCACATGGCGGCTTCCCTGGCAGCCTTGCTAAACTGGAGAAGAAAGACCATCCGATGGCAGCTGGGCTGGTTTTACCTTGGATGACTGGAAAATTTGCTGTTTACTTTAAAATGAACACAAAATACTATGAAAAAGACAAAAAGAACAACACAAAAATGTTATTACGGAAGCGCTAAAGGCCTACTGTTGAACTGGCAAACACAGGAACCTAATCTGAATGCAGGCTCTCCTAGTAATTGGTTCAGTACTACAGCTTATACAGTAAGGTGGCGCAGGATTCTTTTCTTTTCCCTGTTGATTTTTAATGCATGAGGGGACATATCTTGAGAGTGAGGAATGTCTGCGAGGGCTAGATTTAGATTCATAAAACTTGGGTTCATTTCCCTATTCAATGATGAAATTCACTGGTTTGCCAAAATCATAGTAGACTTTTTTTATTTCATGTATACTTCATTTTTAGAATGGTTGTGGTTGAGGGCAGAGGAAGTGATAGATCCATGTTACTCACCTTTTTGGAAAAAGATGAGGTGTCTAGTCCATTAAATGAAATCATATGAAAAAAAATTGCCAAGAAACTGAAGGATGATATCTAAGTGATCGCTGTACACTAAACAGTGACATGCAGTTTGGTATATTATTTTTTATAAAACACCTTTGTTTGACACGAATGTTCTCTTTAAGAGTTGTTTGAGATATTATTTTGGACTCAGCTGTGTTAATGACCACAGTACCTAATTGCATCTCCCAAATATTCTCTGAATAGGTGTCCTTTTTGATCCCAGATTGTGGAATAGTTCCGGAAGCAATAAAGAATGCAGTTGCAAATATTGGAGAGTATTATCTGGTAAAGAATTTATCTCTTCATGAATTAGTTTCACAGGAATTTATTAACACATTTGTGAAGAAAGGTAAGAGACAAATATTATTATTAATAATAATAATACCTTTATTGTCAATGTACAACATGTGCACAATGAAATTGGCTGAGTCTCCCTTTCCCACCCCACCACCACCCCACCACGCTCCTGAGGCAATGATCCCTAGCGATGTTTTCCAGTGCACTTAGGGGACAGCAGGTGATACATTGAGCTGTGCCTGCCACCCTCTGTAGTGTCAGCAGCTGTCAGTCCAGTATACCAAGCCATAATGCAATATTTGAGGATGCTTTCAATTGTGGACCGGTAAAAGGAGATCATACACAAATCAATAAAGTGTGTATGTGTATAAGAGAAAAGCCCTTCACTGGCCGATATGGGTTGTTGATAAAGTATTTTAAGGGTAAAAATGCAATTTAAATATTTATTTAAATATTGACTTGGTTTTTTATTTCTATTGCACCGTTCTTCCAATAAAGGAACAAAGAAATAATTGGATCTTGATGGCTGACTTCGGCCTGTCTTCTTTCTTCCGCCACTTCCCCATTTCCTTCCCTTCTCAGCATCTCTCCCCTTATGTCCTGCTGCGTGACCCAGAGGAATGGGACACTGCTGCAAGGCAAAATCCAAAATTTGCTGGGTTGCCGGTGTCTCTCCTGCCTGATGCCTGTGTCACAGTGGGGGCAGCTCGGGTCCTTCCCTGTAGATCCCAAAGCGCACAGTTCAGGCTTGGGGGTGGGAGTGGAGGTGTTCTTCTCCCTCAAGCTCCCTCACTTTGCCTCACAGGAGCTGCACGGAGACGGTTCACTGTCGCCACTGCTCCGGACTCTTCCCTCACTTCTTCTGGACTCGGCAGGGAGTGGGTTAGAAAGATAGAGCTGGAGGTGGCGAGCGCCGGCTGAGCGGGGAGAGATGAGTTACACCACGGAATGGTAAATGCCCTTCTTTCCAAGCATCCTGCCAGCCAAACGAGCAGGAGGGGTGACAGTGCCTGGGCAATGGTGACGGAGAGAGAGAGAGAGAGAGAGAGAGAGAGAGGGGAGCGGGACAGGAAGGGGGGACACCGAAAGAAAAAAAAAATCATTCAGCAGCAGACCCCCCCCCAGTACTTCCTTCTCCCTGTCTTGCCTGATATCCGGGGAAATGGAAAGAACCCCCACCAAGGGAGAGCAGCTAAAATACTCGCAGGTGACCATTGCGCCTGCCTTCCAACCCACCTAAGATGCACGAACATGCATCCATTCCAGCAATCTTCTGGGACTGATGAATGTTTGTGCAGCCTGGGTGGGTTGGACGGCAGGTACAATGGCCACCTCCTCCTCCTTTTCCTCCTTGGTTCTTCGATCTCTTTTGCAGAGATTGAAGCAACCAAGAGCGGTAACTTTATATTGACTCAAATATAAAACGAGGGTGTTTTTTCCCCCCCAGCCAAAAATAAGGGCTTAAAAACTCAGCTTATATTCGAGTATATTCAGTACATGGTTCATGTGGCAGCTGGAGGATGTTGAGTTAGAACATTGGCTTCTGCTCCAACCCATTTGCCAACGCCTGCAGTGTGAAGGATGAGGTCCAGGCAAGGTTCCTGATGATAGGTGAGGAAATCAAGGTGAAGTGGAATAAATAGATCCTTTGAAGAGGGAAAAAAATAACAGGGTATAATCGACACAGTACCAGAGTTGCTTAATTCTGACACATGATTCTGTCCCAAAACTGAATTATTTGAAATGCTTCTAGTCTAGCTTCATAAAAAGAAATATGAACTTGGACATTTATGTCTTTTAGGTTCATGTTACGCTCTTAGCCACGATACAAGGATTGATCAAGACAATTGTGCTGCTCTGCTACCAACAGGTATAAAATAAAGTTGAAATGGATTTTCAACATGTTATGTGATCATCCTACCTAGAGGATCCATTTTGTGGCACCAGCCAGTGTTTCCTAAAAGCAGGGGAAGACATGTGCCGGTGTGAGAAGCTGCGATATGACACTGCTGATCATAACTAGTAATAATGATTGCATAACAAAATCAAGTACAAATAGCATGTTACCACTTGCAGACTCTGTTCACAATCCAGATGTGGTAACATGCTATACATACATTTTATTTGACTATGTAGCTTGATGCTCAGTAATTGAAATCAGTAGCTTGGGGCAGTTAGAGTAGGGTCATTGAGTCAGTGGGAACTAGATTTCAGTCATAGTCTTTTGCTTTCCCCTTTTTGAGGATGAATTGCTGGAATTGGGCATAAAATCTTGTGTGTGTTTGTTCAGTCAGAGGCATAGCTATTTGCCAGCAGGTAAAGGCAGTCCTGATCCAGGTGACTGTTGATTGTTAACACATGGAAAGAGTTTTGTGAGGATTTTCTGAGCTCCCTTCCCTAAGTTTTAAATACTAAATAGACATCCAGGAAAAAAATACATTGAAGCAGAAGGTGGGAGTTATTTTTGAAAACTGTTTCCACTGATTTTAAAGTAAATGTACAGGATGAGTAATTCTGAACATAACAACAAATATTATGAACTTGTGAATGAAATGGACTAACTTATAACTGTTTATAGATGGAAATCAAGACACTTTATTACTAAAATGGATGTGCCTGATCCTTGTACAAATAACAATTTACTCGCAAGCTGCCCATGATCTGAATTGTTTGTTTTCTTGCTGTGCTTTTTCATTACAATAGAAATTCAGATTTCTGAAAATATGGATACTTTAATTTATTTTTGTTCATAGGCAGACTAATTTTATCAGTAGACAAAGACACATATGAAGAACTTGGACTCCAAGGCCAACCTTCTCTCTATTCTGGTAAAAAACCAATGAGATATAGTAAGTGTTCATATGAAAGGCATGTGTACCAGTGTCTGTTTGATAATTTCCATTTCCATCTGTTCCTTAAATTTATTTCAAACCCTGGATATCCCCACCAAAATGTTAGAGCTTTTGGACTTAGAAGGTATTCAGCTTGAATTCAGTACTTCAGCTACTATTGAGTTATGTAGTCAGCTCCGACAAATGAAGATGGTTGTTCCAGTCTACAAAGGGAGTTCTATTCATGGTGCTTATCCAGTACCAATTGAATGAGTTGGGTGTCTTGGCTTACTAGAGATGGACGCAAACTGGTTTGTCCCAGTTCATAAAGGTGGCAGCACAGGTGCTGCTGCTGCTCCTCTCATCTGGCTTCCTGTACCTCCTCAATGGAGCTTCCAGTCCTGGCATCAACTCTTGACTTCTATGCCCTACCGTCTTGGCTGATCTCCTACTCAGACAAAAGGGCGGAGCAGAGAAGTCTAGGCTCTTGCTTGTGACTGTGAGATTAGCTGAGAAGGTAGGCAAAGCAAGCAGGCTGCACTTAGTGAGTGAATGATCAGCGGAAGAACTGGGGGTTGGAAGGAGCACGACCTACGCTGCCACCTTTATGAACCAGCACAAACTGGTTTGTGTCCATCTCTCTTGTTTACATAATAGGATACACATCCTCCAACCTGTCATGACCAGTAGGTGGTACTTAGAAGTAGAGCTGAACTGAGGTTATTTTTAGTTACCAGATGTTTTCTATACTCATCCATGGTGCTGGTTTTTTCTTGAATGGCATAGATAACATGGATGCCGAGTCTCTCAAGGATCTTGTGCATGACCCTCTAGAGATTTCAGATCTCATAGTAATGCTTTTCTTTATGATTATCTCTTAAGAATACTAGTGTCGCCATAATTATGCAATGATCTCCTCTAAGTGAAACCTATGTTGTTTCTTTTCTTGAAGCCTGGTGAAAGTATTATTTTAGAAATTAGACGCAGTTGTATATGGATAGTACCCTCTGTTTTTATTTTAAATTACTACAGATTGTCTCTGAACAGCTTTGCATTGCATGCTGTTGATATGATAAATAATAAACATTCCAGGGACAGTTAGCATTTTTATCATGTGTAACTTATGTGTTTCTCATTTAGAAAGAGAGAACCCTTATCCAGAAAAGACTTACTGGAAGTATGTTTACATTAAATTGTATCTTTTTCCTCCTTTTAAATAGTCATTATTGTGGACTTGACTGATGCAGCTTTCATGCCCGATAGCAACAAATACAATAGAGTGATCTGGGCCTTGAAAGACAAAAAGCCACTGGAATTTGATTTCTTGATGGCTTGGCACTACTCAGGTAATGGTGGGCTGGGCTTTCATTGAAACCAAGCTGCAGAGGACATGGAATCAGATAGCATTCTATTCTAAGGAGCAGTGTTGTGTTTTTCACTTGTGGCAACAGATATGCACCTTAATACATAGTTAAGGTGAATAGAAACCTGATATAGAAAAGGTGACATGTTGAAAGAGGAGGAGGACTTGTGTGGCAGGACTCCAGAACTTGTATCTGAGACACACACATTTTCCTCTGGGAAACAGCATTAATTTTAAAGATAAGACACGAGGGCTTTGTAGAACGCTGGGTATACTGCTGTCTCTTTAAAAGCAGCATCAGAGGTCCAAGCTGTATCCGAAGATTTTGGTCTGATAAGTATTTTATATGAAACGTTTAAGATTTCCTTGTTTAATAATTTTAATTGACTTTTGTATGCTTTTTAGTTACCAGAAAGTTTTAGTTACCTCTCTCTCTCCCTCTCTCCCTCCCTCCCTCCCCCCTCCCTCTCTCTCTCTGTATGTGTGTATTTGTCTTGCAGCTGATGCTTTTCTTACTATTATAAGATATTTTTTAATGAAAGAAGAAATTAAGAGTACATGGCTCTTCTAAATTTCAATTATTTAGCTGTATCTTTGTATTTTTTTTCCCAGCGAAACCATTTATTTTATTTTTTGTTTCTTTGTTTCTGTTTGTTTGTTTGGCATAGTGAACGTTTATTAGAGACATTGGCTGTGGCCCCGTTACTTAAGGTCATAGTTAATTTGGACAAGAGGGAGCTATATGATCCTCTAATAATGGTGTTGAGTGCATAAATCAACCCACCCTCTAGTACTAAGTGGATCTTAATACATATACTTTGCTGAAAAGAAAGCAAGAATATGATGAACTGGGGAAAAATATGTTTCAGCTTCTGTAAAGAGCTTGCAATTTCATGTCATAGCAGTCTTTCACCAGCTCTACATCAAAAGAGTTGGAATAGCTTGAAAGAAAAACATGATTTATTCTTGCAACAAGCGTGTATGTGTTTGTTTTTAAGGATCATTTTTAATGAGTGTGCATATGTTTGTTTTTAAGGGTCAGAGGAATTAAGCTTGATATCCTACTTTTCAAAATATGAGGTGCATGCCCATCAGCCAAAAGTAACACTTAACACATTAAGAAATGTGCAGTGTCCAGTCTTGGAGAATAATAAACTGCAAGGAGAACCCGAAGCAGCGTGTAATGCACAGGAATTCTTTGAATGGTTGGGTGCCATTTTCAATAATGTTAGCTTGTAAGTATCTGTTGCTTATACTCCAGATTTCTTGAAAATAAATAATATGTGTAGTCGGCTTTCAGAAAGAAAACTTTTCACTAGGTTGTATCAGTTCTGGTTAACAAAGCAGTCCAGTTACTTTGTCAGTATTTCTAAAGCAGATTACAGTATACGAAACAATACGAATTACTTCTTAACTGTTAGAGCAGTATGACAATGGAACCAATTACCTCAGAAGGTGATGAGCATGTCAATACTGGAGGCACTGAAGAGTAATTAGGCAACCATCTGTCAGATATACAGTGGTACCTCGGATAACAACAGTAATTCGTTTTCCGAGGTTAGTCATCTGAATCACATCGTTCTCCGAAATGCGGTTTCCCATGGGAATGAATGGGAAACCTATTAATTCGTTCCGGAGCCAAGGAAAAAGGCACAGACACCTGGGTTTTTTTCCCTCAAAACTCTTTATAAAGTGCACTTTAAAAGTACAGATGCAGTGCCACTCGGGATAACTCTTTTTTACTGATGCATGCTGGAAGTTCATTATCTGAGGCAGTCCATAGGGAAAATTCATTATCTGAGACAGCCCGTAGGAATATTCGTTATCCGAGGCAGCCCATAGAGAAAATTCGTTATCCGAGGCAGAACTATACCTAGAATTGTGATTCGTTATCCGAGGCAGCCCATAGGGAAAATTCATTATCAGAGTCAGTCCTGTACCCAGAAATTTGCAGTCATTTTCCGGGGCAGTCGTTATCCGAGGTACCACTGTATTTTGATTTGGATTCCTGCATTGAGCAGGCCCCTGCGCTCAATGGCCTTATAGGCCCCTTTCAACCCCATTATTTTGTGATTTTATAAATACTAATCTTTTTTGAGTCATGATGAGTGCCTGATTCAACATATCCTTTCTTTGCAGGGAAAACACATCCTCTAGTTTTGTGTCAACCTATTCATGCCCTCAGCCAAGCACATTGGTAGATCCAGCTTTGATGTGTACAATCACTGGTTTTATAATTCCAGAGAAGATCCTTGATTTATTGGAGCAGTTGTGGTAAGCGGTCTAGTCACATTTTACAGTAGAATCTAGAATTTGTAGAGATTAAAGTTTCATTCCTAAACACGTACTAGGAGTAAATCCACTGAACACAGCAGAACCTGCTTTCGAGTGAACATACAAAGGATTTCACTGCCATTTATTACATTGGTATTCTTACCTTTCCTTCAGTTATCCCAAATGTTTCCTTTTTGATCTCCACAGAAACCCATTAAGTATTTTCAGCTAAAAGATAAATTTTACCCCAAGATCACCAACCAAAATTACTGCTTGGACAGTAATTTGACATCCATCCACTCCAATACCACTCAAGTATTTGTTTAATCTACTATACTTTTTTGGGTTTGGAGTGTATCTCTTGACTTCCCTGTAAAGTATATTAATCACTTTGGTACAGAGGCTTAATATTGCTATAGATTATATAATTGGACATAACAAAAATTAATTAGAAAGGTTATTCATGACTTTATATTTCTGCTGGAATCAGTGGGACTTAAAAGTACTTATATTTTGGTAGAATTATTCCCTCTTTATTTCATTTACCACAATCAAGATACTTCATTTTCCAATTATTTTCCTGACATCATTTGTCCATACCTAAATAAGTTAATATTTTGGATGTTTTTGAGACTTGGGTGGTTGTACTTAGAGCTTCGTATTGCTCTGTGGTTGATTGGAAGATACAAACGCTACATTCTGAAACAGGGATAATGGTATTCTGCTTCCTTTCTAAAAATTAGGTCCCCATTGTAATAACAAAAAATCAACAGCACTGTTATTCAAGAAGACATAAGATCCTTCATATTTCATATAACATGAATTGATAACCTCAGTGATTTCATATTTATTTTTAAAAGCACACTTGCAGCATTCGGGTTTGTTGCCAAGAAAAACATATTTTTCCATATGTGACGGGGGTGGGGAGAGCCAATTCCCGGGTGTCTGCTTCTTTCTGTTTCCATTTGCATGTTGATAAGGTGACATGGGCTGTCCATGGAGCCAGTGAAGATGCCACTGTTGTGGCCTGCCTGAGTTGCATATAGATATAGCCTTTCACACTTATCTCATAGGACCTGGAGGGCAACCTGGTGTCCATGCCTTTGTCTAATGCATAGGCATGTCCAAACTTCGGCCCTCCAGATGTTTTGGACTGCAACTCCCAAAGTCCTTTGCCACTGGCAATCTAAGCTTAGAATTCTGGGAGTTGTGGTCCAAAACATCAGGGGGGCTGAAATTTGGACATGCCTATCTGATCTTTAAGGCTTCTACTTTCGTCAATATGTATGGCATCAGGCAATTTTTGAAAACAATTTTTAATTTACCTTACATGTCAAATTTTTCCGGTGTTTATTGTCTTTATTTCTCTGTCTTTTTCAACAGTTGTTATTTTAAAGACCCAAAATTGGCTCCCTGGGTGACTCTGGTTGTGCATGGCTTCGCTGACAGCCCTGTTTCCTGGAGAGAAAGTGAACATAATTTCCTCAAAGGAGGAGAGAATTTATACGCCTTTGTAGTTTTTAGGAATCTGGATTACTGGCTTCAAATGGCAGTAGGGGCATATGACAATTGTCCTTAAACACTGACGGCTCTAAACATTCAAAGATGTTACTTGAAATGGGGGGGTGGCGGCGAATGGGAAGGGTTTGATATTTATTATCTGCCAAAAAGTAACTTACAAAAGAAAAATACATTTTGTTGTAATTTTCCAAGCTCGTTTGAAGTGCATATTTGTGTGTCTTTAGTTTTCTTTATACTTGGAGCTTTTGGTTCTCATGAAAATAGCACGGGTCTCCCTTCTTGAAGGAAGATTGGATACAATCACAGAGGATAAGTCTATAAATGCCTGCTAGCAACAATGGATATACATTACCTCTGGGTTGGAAAGCTGGATGCCTCTATATAGCTACTGCCTGGTACTTCAAATGGAAATGGAGTTGGTTATATTTTTATTCTGTTTGTGGGATTCTCAGAACCATCTTGCTGGCCAGTGCACACACAAAAAACGCTAAACGAGATAGGGCTTCCGTCTGAACTACTGATTTGTTTTGATGCTGTTATTGAAATCCAAAAAGAGGATGGGGTAGGATCAGCATCACATGAAAAAGGAACTAGGGTTAATTAGAGGCTCTCTCTGGGTTGATTCCTCACACCCCAAAATGGAAATTATAATGGACTGCATTTGCAGGCTAACGAGTCATCCATATTTTATCTTCTCAAGGTAAGATCCCATTAAACAATCTGGGGCACTGTTGCTGAACAGAAAGAGTTCCTCTGCTTTATGTTAGGTAATCGTTCTTCACTTTTATTGAAGAGCAAATGACCAGAAGCAACAGAATACTGTACTTAGGCTTTGGATAGCTTTACCATAAATACCAGCCATGTCTTGAATTTACTGTACACCTTATAGAACAGTGGTGGCAAACCCTGGGCACTCCAGGTGTTTTGGACCACAATACCCAGAATTCCAAGCCTGTATTGCCAGTGACAAAGGACTGTGGGAGTTGCGGTCCAAAACACTTGGAGTGCCGAAGGTTTGCCACCAGTGTTATAGAACATGTATTTATACATACTACTTGTCCTCAATCTGTTAAAGGCATGGATCTCTGACCCTTGTTTTAGTCCCTTGTGCAGCTCTTGTATTCCCTCTTTTTGGATGGGGGTGAAGATTTTAGGCAATTTAACAAAGTTTAGGCAATTTGATCTGCCAGCAGAAGCTGAGGCTCAAGGCAACAAAATCCACATCAAACAGGCAGCGTATGTTAAAAGCCGCTATATTACATATGTACAAATATAACAGAATTTCAGCAGCATTTCACAGAGTACATAGAGACAGCATATCAACATTGTAAAGACATAAAGCATGGCAACAGGGGTACTTTCTCACCAAAGGCCCAAAGGCTACTGATTTCTGGAGGTCTTTTATAACCAGGAAACTGGTTACATCATGCTATTGCATTATCTTGTATCAGCTTCACTTATTATATTCTGTACACCCGGGTTTACAATGACTCGGTATTGCATGCAGTACTGGACTCCACTTTACAAATCAATTAAATATACATGCAAATCACCTGTAGACAAACCTAATCTGTCTAATACAACATGTTTTTTCCTCTCTAATATCGTATAATTTAAAATTACTGGTAATTATAATGGCATAGACCGGAATGTCACATGGCCATATGGTGTGTCTGCCCCTTGATTTGTAGGTCCAGTTTGAAGAGCTCAAGTCATCCATTCAAAAGGGTTATAGGAGGGACCATGCACACGTGTGGGAGCAAGGACTGAAATTCACTTTCCCTTGGATTGCAACAGCTTTTGTGTGACTTCTGCCCACTCAGATGCTGCACCGGAGTGCTTACAGGCTTGTGGCAGGAGTGAGAATTAGAGATTGCCACCATTAAGTCAGTTTTCCTCTTCCAAAATATCTTGCTGCCCTCAAACGACTAGGTCAACAGGCTGGAGTCTGGCAACTTTCATAATATTCAACAAAAAAAATCTTGTTTATGAATATGAAATATTGTGCTTCTGTGCCCATGATTTGATATCATGCCCAAGTTGCTTGCAAGAGAACGGACGCCAAGCTTCACATAGACAGAAATGCCAAGATGTTTACAATAGCAGTGGCAGTTGGTTTACGGGAAACCCTATTTTGTTCGCCATTCACACTTACCGAAAACCAATCCTGAAAATTGGTTTCCATTTGGGTGAGCAGTGGTGAACTGATGAAAGAAAAGCAGTCAGCTTCTGGGATTTTCCTTTGTGTGATGTCATTATCCTGCTGGTAGGGGAAGAGGAGCAGCAGCAACTCTGCTGCGCTCAAGCTGTTAGTTTTGTTATGAGAAATTAATGGAAAAGGCAATATGGCTAGGAAGAGTTGGGGGGGGGCAATAGGAAGAGGGAACACCTAACAGAAGTTGTTCTTGGTTCGCAAGATATGAGCACAACTTTAATGATAGGACATTTTACAAGTCAGTTACTCTATATATAGAGTAAGAAAGGCAGGGGAAAATGGGATTACAGTGGTACCTCGATTTACGAAATTAATCCATTCCGAATGCATGCTCTTAAATCGAACTACTCTTAAGTCGGGGTATCTGTCTAAAACAATTGAAAAAATAAACTGAAAAATTAAAAAAAAAATGAAAAAATATTTGTAAGACAAGCAGACCATATCTAAAATTTGTAAGGCGGCAGTTAAAATGCCAACAGTTTTCCACTCTTAAGTCAAATTGCTATTAAATCGAGCTGCTCTTAAGTTGGTTTACTACTGTACTTCTGTCACTCACCTCACTTCTGCCCTTGTGCTGCAGCCTCCTTACTTCTGAGTAAATCGGTTAATGCTTGCTTTGAGATCATCCTCAACCACAAAGCTAAAAAAAAAAAACCATTAATTTCAGAGGTTCAATGAGTAAACTGCTGAATTATTCTGCATTTAAAAAAAATATTGTAAAATATTTTCATGGGAAGGAGTTGACTGATCTTTCAAGGACATTGAATGCTGCTCAGAGTTGTAGTGTCAAAAGTTAAATCTGTCGAGAATATTTGGAAGTCATAAAAGAAAGATGGTGAATTTATAGGTTATGTTGCTTTTAATGGCTACTTTGAAGCTATCAGAGCCATGAAATAACAAAGTAACAAAAAGCAGGAAACAGGTAACATTTTCTTCCCAGCCAAGCAAATTTGATTTTATCAGTACATTTGATGTTTTAAATTAACTGGATTTCCAGGTTGCTTGACTCTGCATGGGGTAAAACAGGGTTACTTGTTTTTAAATGACATAACTCAAAAACTCTTTGATCAAACATCTCCAAATTTCATTGATTCATATTTATAATTTTTGTTTTGTTTGGGGCAGGCCTGGTTTTTTAAAGATGGCTTTCAGATTGCAGAATGCTGCTACTTCACAATATTCCTGTACTCATGCGCAGCAAATAATTTTAGCATTCTGAATCACTGATCATGCCTTATCTGGGCGATATTGAGACCTGTAGCATCCCATTGCACAAAAATTGATGTTATAAAGGAGCCCACAATTACAACTGAAAGTGCTTTAAGGTTTGGGAGATGGGAACTGAAGCAGACAATCATTCCTGTTTGAGAAATTAGTTTTCAAAGAAATCCTGTGGCTAAGTCGTGATGATCAATATGCCAATGGAAAGCAAGCTAATCTCAATTCTGGAGGAAGTGAGAGAAGGTGAAGCAATGAAACACACGATTATCCATTAAGAATTTTCCTCTTCTAAATTATATCTGCTTCTGTCTTTGGACAGAATAGTAGGTAAATGAGTTCTGCAGAGAATAAACTGGTGGTAGACACAACCAAGAAGCACATTACAGCATGATCAGCTGGGCAATAATATTCAAGTGACTGCTGTTGCTTTTAAGAGCAGCCTTCCCCTAAATTGCTGCCCCGAGATCTTGAGCTTTCCTCGCCCAGTCAAGTTGAAAGCCAGACAGGAAGGAAGTGAGCTCAACTGTGGTGGGGAAAGGGGAGATGTAGGACAGTAAAAATAGGCAATCCCAGATGAACAGTTGCGCTTCAAAGACAGTAGCTTCTCTGTGGAAAAGTTTATCATTTCATTCTTCAAATTAACTCGTGCCTTTAATTAAGCCTTTGAGATGTGCAGGTTATGAGCTTAAGTTTGAGCCCATCTCATCTCATTTAGTGAACGGACTATAACAGGCCAGAATCCACAGGTGAACAATACAATTCTATAAACATAGGCAAGCTTTTATGTTCTTCAGAATTTCTCACCGGACTGGATCATCTAAAAGAGCACCACCATTTGGCTAGATGTTGTTGGAGTCTGTAATTATAAACTCAGTCTGAAGACAAGTCCTCTCAGGTCAGTGGAACAAGCCACTGTTCCCTGTGCAAGTATGAGATAACATTGGGCACAGCAGATTCAGAAATGATGGTATCTAGTTCTATAAAATCAGGCTGGCTACAATCCAGCGATTTTACAAGTGGATATTAAATGAGAGGAACATGTAGTAGTGGAGGCGTGCAAAAGTCAGGTGCATGCAGCTTCTTGTACCACAGGAAAAGTTATTACAGTACAGTAGTAGTACCCTGGTTTATGAGCATAATCCATTCCAGAAACATGCTCGTAAACCCAAATACTTGTACATCAAAAGCAACCTCCACGTAGGAAATAATGGAAACTTACACAATTTGTTTCCATTATTTCCTATACAGTGGAACCTTGACTTACATGCTGCTTGACTTTACAGCATATTTGACTTGCAGCAAGAAGAGGCCTGTTTGACTTGCGCCATCGGCTCTGACTTACAGCTCGGAGCCCCGGCGCAAGGCCCCGGAATAGGGCGGCAGCCATGACCCAGCATAGCGGCTGCCGCCTCCAAACTGCTCCTGCCTTCTTTCTCTCCTCCGCCAGTGGCGGCTTTGGCGAAGCCAGCTCCGATCACCTGGAGCTGGTCCTCGACGTCGCCAAAGCTGCTGCTGCCGCCGGATGAAAAGAAGAGCCGGGAGCTCGGGGCTGGCCTCACTGGTTAGACAGTCGGCTCAGTCTTATTAACAAACTGGCTGCAGAATTCTGGTCCACAATGGAAGCATTTTAGTTGGAGAGTTTTACAGTTATGGGACTCTAATGGTAAGCATAGGGTTGTTAAGAACTTAGAACGTCAGGTTAAAAATCAGTAAAACTTAAATGTTAGACATTGTTGCTATGAACATTAAAAAGTGGAGGTGTATAACTTGTGGACTATAATTCTATTCCCTCCTCCTCTCTTTGAAGAAACATTTCATTTACATCCCCAGAAGGAATCTCCTACCCCTGTTCAAATTTGTGTTAAATTGCTGTTTTCAGGGGTCTTTTTCATTGTCTGGAACAGATTAAACCACTTTCCCATGACTTTCTATGGGAAAAGTTCATTTGACTTAAGACATGTTTGACATATGTCTTGACCTCCGGAACGGATTAATGATGTAAGTCAAGGTTCCACTGTATTGAAATAAGAGGCCGGTGGTTCCTGGCAGCCACACCATTACACCATTGATCGAGTCTTCACTTGCTGGCTGTCTCTCCCCCCCCCACCCCACGGTGGACAACCCTTCCTCACCTGACATGCGTGCAGCAGCAGCAGCAATGGGGCCCTCTCCAGATGCATGCGCACTGTGGCCGTGCGGATTGTGAGCACTTCCTGTGCTTGTTTTGCAAGACATTGTTCGTCCTGAAAAGTGCTCGTACACCGAGGTGCTTGTAAACCAAGTTATTACTGCAGTTTGAACCAGGATCTCTTCCCATAATTTCCGGGGTGAGACCTCTTCCAAGAGAGGTTGTCTCCTCTGTTTCCCCCCCCCCTTGGCAAAGGTACTGTGAGGAGGGCCTCTGTGTGTGTGTGTGTGAATGTGTGTTTAAAGCAAAGTAAAGTGTTCTGCTTATATACCGCCCCATACCACTGCAAGTAGTCTCTGGGCGCTTTATAGTTTTTAATTACAGTATGCAGGCTACACATTGCCCCCCCCCCTGCAAGCTGGGTACTCATTTTACCAGCCTCAGAGGGCTGGAAGGCTGAGTCAACCATGAGCCTGCTACCTGGGATTGAGCCCCAAGTCGTGAGCACAACTTTACCTGCAGTGCAGGCATTTAACCACTATGCCATGGAGCTCCTCCATTTACAGGCTCAGGTTCACATTAAAAAGTGCAGCAAGTGTGTGAAGTTCTGATACATGTTTGATCTCCATGTTTCATGCAGATTAAAAGACACTTAGGTGAACATGACAAAGAATCCTGTTGCTCCTGAGCAGCTGCCAAGTTTTGCTTGAGCCAAGGTTTTGCAGGCTGCAGCCCCCTGCGACCACCCATTTGTCTGAACAACCTCCTGGAGGCTTCCCAGTCAGAGAGTAACTAATCCAGAGAGAGTGGGAGGCAATAAGGGACAGAGGATGACAAGTGAATTCTTGGTGAGAGATTTGTTACGAAAGGAGGTGCAGTAGTACCTCTACTTACAAATTCAATCTGTTCCAAATGCATGCTCATAAGTAGAACAATTTGTAAGTAGAGCAGCAGTTTCCCATAGGAATGCATTGGAAACGGATTACCATATATACTCGAATATAAGCCAAGTTTTTCAGCCCTTATTTTTGCCTGAAAAAAACGCCGCAGGCAGGTGGCGGGGGGAGGTCAGATACCCCTGCCGCTGCCGGTGTGTGCTGCCCCAAGACTTCTCGGACAGGTGCGCGATCGGCCCCCCGCCCCCCCCACCTGCTTCCGCATATCGCGGATTTTCATAGATCGTGGGTGGGGTGAGTCCCTAACCCCCGCGATCGGTGGGGGGTTACTGTATGCTAAAAAAAATAAGTGGACATTAGTATTAACATCCAAGTGAAATATTTCTGGAATAGATCCTTGCATAGATAAATCTTTTTATTTATGTCCCCGCTGTTCTTTATATCTGAACTGAACTGATTTCTATGAATGTATAAAAATCTGCCTTTTTCTAGATAACAGTATATAATAAGTCACAGTGGAAATACTCAAGGAAGTCAGCATAGACAGGTGGAGCTGATCCCATATCTGGCAGACTTCCACAGAAGGCAGTAGAGTTGTATACAGTTGGAATTTGCTCCATTTTAATCTTCACAGCTGTTTGCTGTCCCTCTTGACCCAAGGAGGATGCTGGCAAAGTAGTGTTTTTAATACTGTCTCCCAGTCTTGATAGAGATGTAATCCAAAGCATTCTGCTGCACTTTTAAACACATTTCTTTAAACAAGCCTTCACAGAGGGAGAGTTTAAGGTCAGAACAGTGTGTGCGTATGAGTATGGACATAACACATACAAACTAGGAACTGCTGGATTTATTATGAACATGCTGATGCTTTTTGTTTCTTGCTTGTTTTTTTTGTTTGATGAAAATGTGTAAACTTTTCGGGTTAAGTATGCACAGTGGTCCTTTTGGGTTGCCAGCACTTAATTAGTAAATGAAACCAGTGACTTCCCACACGTGCGTATTAATTAAAGACTTGTACATAGGTAAACTCACTGGTTTCACTCGGATTTATTGTTTGCTTGCTTCTGAAAATGACCCAAAAGTAGGCATACTGAAATGATAGAAGATCTGCGGGGGAACATTCAAACCACTCTAAATTTAAGTGTTTTTGAGCATTTAAATGGAGAAAGATGCTTTCTGATGCTGTGTCAATCTAAAAGCCTTTCAAGGGACTTAAATTATGAATCAGGTACATAACATCACACCCTTGAAAGCCTCATCATGGCCTGAAATGCTGTGCTGTATTTATAATTATGTCCTCTGAACACAATGCCAACTGTGCGCTGAGCCTGGCACCTGCTGTTGTAATTAGCTTTTCTGGAATGATTTGTAATGCACCCTAGCCAAAGGCTTATGTCTCTCCCTCTTCCCCCCCACTCCTCTCTTAGTGGAAAAGCCAACCATGTTCCTTTTCCAGTTTTCCGTCCATCGATCCTATTTTCAGATGACAAAATTGCAATTCTAGTCCCTTGACGAGAGCCAAGAAGGCTTTTTATGGGCAAGATGAGGACTCAGCTAGAGTGGAAACTAAACTCAAAGGAAGCTTCTGAAAGCTAGGCTGAAGCCCTATCCACATACTGGCTCTGGTATGAGACAGAGCTGGCTGAAGACTACCCATCTGCATCTGTATTTTGGAGAAGACGTAGAGCCTGAAAAAATTACATATTTCAGGGCTGCCATAACTCTTCAGAGCAGAGGAGCCCAACATTTTATGATTACTGATTTTAGCTCTATTATCACTGGAAAGGTCATGTGGATTTTGTAGTCTATGGTGCTGGTATAAAATGTGACCTGACATTTGTAGTAGTAGTAGTAGTAGTAGTAGTAGTAGTAGTAGTAGTAGTAGTGAAGCAACAGACTCTGGAACTCCCTCCCACTAGAGGCCAGGACTACCCCACCTCTTATGTCTTTCCGGAAACAGGCAAAGACCTTTTTCTTCCCTTAATGATGGAGTATCTATTATGTTACTTTTATATGAATCTATCATACATGGACACAAAGACTTTGCGTTTATAGACTTTGTGATTGCATTGACACTATGTTCTCAAAGTTAGTTTCCCTCACTCATAACTTTATTTTTACTCTATTTTTAACTGTTCGCATTCTCTGGTAGCTTTAATGTAATGTTGTCTTCTGATGCTGTAGGACAGTGTTGGTGAACCTATGGCACGGGTGCCAAAGGTGGCACTCGGAGCCCTTTCTGTGGGCACCCGACATCGCCCCTTCACAGCCACCTGTCTACAGGTTAAATTGCTGTATTGGCACTTTGCATAAAATTAGTGGGTTCTGTATCGCAGTTTCGGCACTCGGTCTCTAAAAGGTTCACCACCACTGCTGTAGGATGTCCCTCTGTTCCCTGTTCTCAATACTTGAATATGTCTTAATTGTACTGGACTGATTATCCCTCATTACTGCAGAAGCAGTAATTTCTTTAAAATAAGTTTAAGATGGTATTTGACGCCAGTGAAATTGAATAAAATGAATGCAAATTTTTCTAAGCTTTGTTGGAAATGTGATAATGAGATGGGTACCTTTTATCATTTGTGGTGGGAATGTAAAAAGATACAGAAATTTTGGAAAAGTATTTTTAAAGAACTAAGTGAAATACTAGAAATGACTATAGAGCCCAAATCTGATATTGCTTTGTTATCAATATTTGTGGATCAAAATTATGATGTTAAAACTAAAGAGTTGATTACAAATTTGTTGACAGCAGCTAGATTAATAATTGCTAGAAATTGGAAATCTAAATATGAACTATCTTTAGAAGACTGGTATAATGAAGTATGGAATATTGCTTTAAATGATAAATTGACTTGTTCTCTCAAGGTTAAAAAAGGAGAGTTAAAAAGAGATATTTTCTATGATATATGGGGTAGATTCATTGAAAGGGTATAAGGGTAAGGTTTCCGCGCAACAATCGATTTTGTTCTGGAGGGGAGGATGACGAATGTAAGGCACACACGTGCTAGAGTGCACATGTGTGCCTTAACATATACATAATTTGTATATGTTTTTAAAATAATAATAATAATAATAATTTTAAAAAAGCTGCAGGAAGGGTTTGGAGCGCCTGGGGACAAAAGTCCATTTTTGCACCCCTCCTGGACCAGCCGCATCACACTCACCCAGCAAGGGGGACAATCCTTGGGGGGGGGGTGCGGGCGTTTGTGTGTGCATGTGTGCACGAGTGCACTCTAGCACGTGTGTGCCTTACATCTCTCTTGCGGTGGGCCAGGAGCAAGGCAAGGAGGAGGAGGAGGAGGAGGGCGCCCTGGCCACTACACTCCGTGCCTGCCTGATGGCCAGCCTGCTTACCTGCCTTCTTTCCTGCTCACCTGATGTACAGCGGTGGAGGGGGTCCCATCGCCAAGCCTTAACTGGGGGGAAGGAGGACTGCTGTTGGGAGGGTGGATGGCTTCCTCCTCCTGCTCCCTTCCAGGTGCCCCCAGATTGCTGTGCACACGGGGCAAGTGCACCTCCCCATATGCCTTTGCATTACTGTAAACCGCCTTGGGTCCTTTTCAAGGAGAAAGGTGGAGTAAAAATACCCTTAAACAAACAAACAAACAAACAAACAAATAAATAAATAAATACATAAATAAATAAATAAATAAATAAATAAATAAATAAATAAATAAATAAAAGCCATAAGCAGCAATATAAGAGCTATGCTGGGTCTTCCATAAAGCTATCTCACCCAAAGTTCTGTTCTTGTAATAGCTAACCAGATGCCAATGGGAAGCTCCTATTTAGAGGCAATATGTTTGAGTTTTTGCAACCTTGCAGGCTGCATTTAGTTGGTGTAGCTGGCACGGACCTTTCTGGACTGGGGTAACAGCCAATCTACCTAGGGCTAGCCAACAGTCCCTCTTGTCTCTAGATTCAAAAAGGACCTGATCCCTCTGCTCTTCTCCCCCCCTTTTTTCCCCATTGAAATCAGTTAGTTTAATGGAAGCTGTGAGTCTGTTGAGACCTGTTGCCTTTGTGCCTTATCTGAATCTATCTGTGTGCCAGAATTCAAAATAGACTATAAATTTGTAAAGTCTAGTGGTGGAAAAAATGGCTATAACCTTTTTGCTTTTGGACAGATTTATGTAAAATTTAGCAACATAACAGGCTGAATGGTTAGGCTGACCCTCCTCCTTGACCATTTAATTAGTGCCCTTTCTTGGCAGAAAAATGTACGTCCTCCTCTGCTTTTTCAATTGCTTTACCCTTTACTGCCTTTGTTTTAGTATCAGAAAAGTTTTGGGACAAGATAGGAGGATGATGCCCTGCTGAGCCTTTTCCTTATGCCCACCATGGGATTCTAGCACTGTAAGGGACCCCTTAAAGTCCCACCACTTACCAAAGCAGGAAATCTTCAGCTCACTCATTTCTGACAGGTGGTCCTGTAACTAAAATACCCCAAGGTGTGAAGAAGGAGGTGATGGAAGAGTTAATCCTTGTATTGATCATCTGTGTTGTTTGTCACATCCATGACTTTTGCTTTAGGGCCTGGACAAGTTTGTCTTCGGAACTCCTTTGAGATGCGGATCCTTGCACAAGGGAAATTTGAAAATGGGACCATCTTAGGGTTTGGTTCCTGACATGTTTGGATTACAGCAGGCATGCCAAACTTCGGCCCTCCAGATGTTTTGGACCACAACTCCCACAGTCCTTTGCCATTGGAAATACAGGCTTGGAATTCTGGGAGTTGTGGTCCAAAACATCAGGAGGGCCGAAGTTTGGGTATGCTTGGATTAGAGAGACTTTTGAGGACTTTCTGCCAACGATTCACGCTTTGCATTGCATTAGCACATGGAGCATTCAAAGTTTTCAAATCCCAGCAGAGTTCATCGTATTTGCAGTAGCCATTCTGAAAAACAACCCCCCAAGAACCAGGAGAACAGGTACAGAATTGGCCCCTTGTCTGACATGGGCCCTCCAGTGAAACAGCAAATGCAAAACAGCTGGGTGTGTGTGTGTGCAGAAAGTTGCCCTTTGATCGCCACAAAATTGTAATGCAAATATGCGTGAACTTGGGGGAGGAGAAGCAGGTCGATCTGAGATGTTGTTTAGAAACAAGATGCTCTTCCTGAAAGGCAAGCAACAAAAGAAAGGAATGTGTGACTGCCACACTCTCAGTGTTAAGATGGGCAAGAGGGCAGGAAGTACAGATGGAATGGAAAACAGGAGGTCCCAGCCTTTTCAGGTGAGGAGGCAGGAAAACATACATGATGACTGAGAAGGATTTTACCCCCTAATACCAAGATTCACCCCCTTCAATACATCTTTCATCTGAACTGCAAGATCAGTGACTAGCTAGAACTTTTCCAAGCTGAAAATAGTACCAGGGCTGCAGCATTCAGTGGC